>OW387024.1:88042029-88667029 GCA_936439885.1 Nowickia ferox
ACACACACACACTTACTGCATGTTTATATACATTGTTGACAAATAAAGCAATGCCTCGGTCTTATTTTAATTAATATCTCTTATTAGTTAAAGATCTTCAGTCAGTTGCGTTCGGTTGCCGGTCAGTAGTTCGCGTTATTAATAATCTATTTGGTAAAGTAAAAGTGCAGTGATTTCAATAAAATTAGTTTCAAATTAAAGGGGAGAAAAAATATTACACAAGTGTAAAAAAATTAAAGTGATTAGTGCCATGCAAAAAAGTTATTGATGTGTAAATATTCATCTTAAATTTCTAAAACGAATGCAGCAGAGGTTGTGAAAAAAATGTGTAAGTATACTAATTTTGTTTTTGGTTGTTTTTTATGTTGATGAGAGCGAACCGAAGTGCATGTACGAATTTGTATTTTACGATTGTTCTTATTTTTGCATACACTCATAGATCTTAAGAACAAAATAAAAACAACAAGTTGGGTATTTATTTACTTTAGTTTAAAATTTAAATGGTTACATACTAACATACATACATACATACATACATCCATATGTAAATAGTTACATCCCAACAACCAAAACGCTATGGAAATAGTTTATAACAAATTTACTACCACAAGCATCAAGGGTAGAAAAGTGTTGTAAATACTATTGTGAAAGGTTTATTAACAATTATTTTATAAAGAGAATGGAACTCTGGCGATAATATTGCTAAGGATTTAGTACACAACAAGCTTAGAATTCTAATTATAGAATATGCTTCTAGGAAAATAGTTTTCTAATCATGCTTGTATTTAGTAGGCATATTTAAAATGAAAATTTATATTCTAATATAATAATTACTCTTATTTACCTTTGAACTTTAAGACACTTTTTATTCATCAAACAAGACAATATATTACGACTTTAAGCAATACCTACATAATATAAAATTCACGCGTTCAAAATAACGGGACATCATAAACAACAAAAATAAACTTGCAAACAGTGCTTATTCTCCAGCGAAGTTATATTTACCTAATCGAGACCTTATGGAGTGGTTTGTTGGGATATGTATGTACATACATATGTTTGCATATTCCCCGAAGGAAGCATGGCGTTAAGTGTGTCCATGTCAATATACATATTTGTCATTATGCTGTCTTTTTGGTGACACTGTCAATAAATTATAGTTTGTTTGCTTTTGTTTTTGATAGGTAGAGAAAATTGTTGACGGTTAAAAATAAATCATCAAGCTGATGGGCTCAAAATCGGTGGATAGCCGACGGCAATTGTTTTTATTGACCTCGGCGCCGTCGACTAGAATCAGGTAATCAGTATAATTTCACTATAGTGAATCAGTAGAGTTTTACTATTTACGGACATTTCCCACAGTGTGTTGATATCGTCAATAGTACGTCAGTACAATCTTACTATTTACATTTTCGCCATATGGTCCCACAAGAACTACCTAGTCAATATTGACGCAGTCTACTGGTAGATTTCGTAGAACAAGCCTCTGTTAAATGTCAATAGTAGATAGCATTAGTTGGGGTATAATTTTGTCAGTACTTTTCAGTTTAACGAATTTGACTAACATTATATCGTTCATTATACCCAGAGTTTACTGTACATGCTTACATATAAACATGTATCCATGTTTAACTTCCGAAACCAAAAACTGTTAATTTAGTTTTAAATATTACATACATATCGTCATTTCAATTCAAAAAGGGCGCAACTTACAAAAAGTTCAAAATCATCTTTTTGATTTGATTTTTTGATTGTGATGTAATTATATAAAATCTATCCACCCACAATATTTTTATCCGAGTATGCTCAAAAATACCGAATTAATTAACGAAATTGAAAAGACTACTGAAAACTAAATGCATTAAAACTTATAATGTGTTGTGCTTCTTCTGTAAAATATTTTAAATGTAACTTACGCCTTTTTCGAATTTATATGACGATTTAATTCTTTTTTATGCTTTTCTTCCATACTATGAAACCTTTATGAATTTTGTGTTCACCGATGTCAATTAAATTTAAATTACACTTGAACATGTAAATTAAACACACACTGTTCGAACAAATAAATTAAAAGCACAAATAAGCTTAAAAGCGAAAAAAAAATTTTAATGCATTTGTAAATACATATGTATGAATATTATTACCTTTGTTTGTCATATTTAAGCAATTCAAAAATTCGTTCAACACGTTTCAGTTACGAGACAAAAAATAAATTATACATTTAATTAATTAAACAAATTGCTGCAATCGATTTATAAACGTATTACATTGTCGATTGCTAAATAGTTTTATATATCTCCACATTTATATTGTAAACATATTAATTAAAAATAATTATTTTAAACATATTTGAAAAGGAACGGTTGCTGTACCAGGACTTTGCATAAATGAATCTAATGAAAATTTTTATTATTCCCGCAGTTTGATTATAAGAAATAGCAAGCACCAGTAGTATCATTTTTATAATCATCCAAACGAAGGCTTAATTTGTAATTTGTTCATGCAAAAGTTGCAATACCGGACGCCGTTTCATATTGAAGAGTTTTTTTTCTTCCTTCGATTTGTTTTTCATTCGTCTTGTAGTGCTTACAGCTGGTAGTCTCGAGAGTTAACGAAAGAAAACGTTTGATATCGCGAAAACGGCTGATAATATTGTGAGAGTGGGCAAATGTTGAAATCATAATGTTAAAATATTGAAAATTTTTTATCAAAATTACATAAATCATCGCCATTTCCTAGACTCTTAAATATAAAGAAATATTCAGTTACGACTGATTTACATGTTCCGGAATTATTATTATTACACTGTGCAACAGTGAAAAATCCACACTGTTGTGACAGTATAGGTTCGATAGTACTAATACAGTGGAGTAAAACCCTAAACTCAGTTTGGCGATTTTGGTGACCAATTTTTTTATGGGCCTCGAAAGATTTCGAAAACCACTGCATCCTCAAAAAATGGTGTCATCAGTTTTTGGCCAACAGCTAATTCAGACTTAGTGATAGCGCTTTGCTTTATATGGCAATAATGTAGCTAAGAGCCTACTAAACAGATATTTTTAACATCTTATGCCAAAAAAATTATGTCCTCGTGCACTTTTTTTGTGCAAAAATTAAGAAAAATATTTTTTTTTCGCTTTTTTTAGAATAGCTTAAAGGGAGTCTTAAATTTTTGCTAACAATATTTGGCAAAATTTAACAACTTTTGTGAACATACGAGTATGTATCATATCTATATGTATATGTATGTTACCTTTATGGATAATATATGGAAATAATTTATTAAAAAATATTTATAAATGTAGAGGGAAAAGAGATGAGGAAATGAAAACCATTTAAATAGTTTGACTACAATTTGTCTCTAGATTGTTTGGCATAAAGTGACGAGTAAAGTAAGAAGTGATAAATTAAAAATTAAAATTTTTCGTACTTTTTACGATGCTTTGTTTGCATCATTTTCAAATATTATTTAATGACGATCATTAAAAATTGGGTTAGTTTTTATTAACTTAAAAGTACGCCAACAGGAGTTGAAGTTCTTTTTCATAACAATTTTTTGTCATATTTGATTTTGCGGGCGTAAATAGATTTTGCGGGGGCAATTCTATATTCTGTCTATAAATTTCATAGGTATATCATATTCATATTTGTATTCGTATTCGCGAGTATCAAAAATTTACATTCGGTACATCACTTGTACATATACATATGTATATGTACATACATACATACTAATTTGAAAATTTTTCTACGAGTATATGATTTTTCATGTGAAACATAGTACATATCGCATTGAATTGCTGTTTATATTATTTTCATTATAAATACACATACACATACATACATACATAGCACATATGTATGTATGTATGTTCATATGTATGCATATGTTTAATTTATTATTTAACTTCATTAAAAAAAATTTATATATTAATTTCATTATTATTTTTTTTAATTTTATTTGCAGGAACCTAAAGCCAAACAAGTATGTATTAAATTTCATTATTTCATTATGTTTATTTTTAATCCTGTAACGAATATAGAGTGTCCTACATTAATACTTAAAGACATTAAATTAACACACACTCGTATCTACTTACTTATGTGTGTATGTGTATGTGTAAGTAAGCATAATTGCACTTGTATGAGTGCATGAGTCTATATGTTTTTTATTTTAAAAGTGAAAAAAACCAGGAATAACAAGCAAACCAATTAAAACATGATATTTCATGGTAGAGAAGAACATAATAAACGCAAAAAAATATACCAAAAAATATTGTATTGGAGGCAGGTGGTTTTCAATGTGTTTTTTTATTATTTCTCTGTTCACACATACACTTACAGTGTATGTGTGAGGAGTATTTTTATTTTGTTGCCAGCACAACTCTATGGATTCACAAGAAAACTTGAAGTTTCATCTAAAAAGAATAAAACCAAAAAAATATAAAAAAAAAATAAAATGTTCTCAAATAAAAAGTTCAATAAACTTTGATGCATGCAATAATAAACTGCATACACACACGCTCACAACAAAATTTTTACCACACTACCCTGTCGGAGAATGTAAGGTTGACTACAAAAATATTTAACTTATAGTTAACTTTTCTTAGACTGACTAAAAGCTAACTGCAATGTCATCCAGAACAAATCCAAAATTATTTCTAAAGTTGAGTACGTAATCGAATTTGGTGAGAGCCAACAAATTTATACTCACCTACTCCCTGCAGTCGGCGTAGCTACTGAATGTCTAGCTATTTCCTTAACTACCAATCGTTACCACTAACTAACAGCCTAACTACTAGCAATGCACACGACTGACGATTTTAATATGGGGATGACATTGACGGTATTCAATTACCACCATATGCATAAACCTTCTTCATTTTTTCAATTAATTGTTCTTTTTCGTTTTTTATGCAACGTTTTATTTGACTTCTGCTGATCATTTTACCTTTCTAAAAAAAGCTCTTTTTCTAAAAAATACACGTTTACTGACTACGAACTTCCAATTGTAACTGACGACAACACAAAATCAAAATAATTACTTAACATAATTTTATTTTTGTTGAGTTTCTTTATATAACAGCACAGTTTTTTCCGCTCGCAAAATATTTTTTTTTGAGGTTAAAGGCATAACATATCCATGAGTGAGAGAGTCAAAAGGCGAACTCTTGCATTACTTGTGGCAACTGTAGTAAGTAGTCGATTTTTCAAGGAAATACTTTTACCTTACGATTTTGAGTAAATTTGTGCTTTTAAAACTGCAGGGCTTTGAAACTCATTTCAACTTTATATTAACATTTTGCTGTTGTTGTTTTAGATGGTACCTTAGCTGGGTAGTAGCGCGTTGAGTGCACAACTTGTGATAATAAATGTTCGAACTCAATATTTTTTTTTAAATTTACTGACTACTAGGTGATTTAAAAAGATCAACTTTAAATCAGACGAAAAGTAATGCAGAGTGAGACAATTGAATACCGCCTAGGACGTCGCAATGTTAAAATAGTCAGTTGATTACATTGAAAAGTAAGCGCAAGTGTCAGTCAGCACTAGTTGCGTAATAGTTAGCTTAAAGTTAGTTTAAAGTTAACGGAACTTCCGACAGGGTACATACATACAAACATACATACATATGTATGTATGCATATGCATATGTATTCCTTATCTATGTATGTACTAGGTATGTAATATATTTTGCTAGCAAAACAATATTGCGAAACTTAAAAAGGATATTCACGTTGAAGGTTATTTCTCATATAAATTTAAAAATAATTATGTGATCTAAACATGCTCGCAGTTGATATACTCGTAGTCGTACATTTATGTGTTGTCTTTTAAAAACACTTTTTATTTAAGTAGTAATGCATTATTGTAAAATGACTTAATAAAGAGCAATATTTATCGGTATAAATTAGAGATGGAAACATGAGCAGCAAGCGTGTGTGCACAAAAATGTGTTACGGATACATGACATTATTTTTTACCCGACTGCGCGACGCAAAGTATTGGTGTTTATCAGCCTATGTAAACTTAACTGCTGCAATTGGTTAGATTAACCTACGAGATTTTTTCTGAGTAGGTATCTGCCGTCATGTGGGCTTTTTTACTCAACTTTATACGGTTTTAAGAAATTGAAGGAACAGAGCTACTCACGATAAAATACGTGACTCACATTAACGCTACATGAACGCCAAGCATCTCTGTTTTAAAAATCAAAAGCAGCTCTTAGATCTGCACAACAATTTATGCATGTACGTGGATTGTGTGTGAACAAAATAAAAAATTTAAGCTTTCAACTATTGAATAAATTGTATGTTTGTTGTTGCTGTTGCACAGCTTCCGATGATGGGTTATTTAGTTCTTGTGCTCATATTAAATATGATGTTATGAATGATTATAGAATTCATTTCGACAAGCGGTAGTTTACAAATGTCAGTTACTTAACTCACAAATGATATGTATTTAAACTGAATGGCTGTTCATGTGTGTTGCACGCATACATAAACACTACATATGTATGTACATACATATATGCATGATCATATACATATTTATCTGCAGAATGTTAATTCTGCCAAATAGCCAGCCAGCCAGCCATTCAACCATCCAGTCATTCATCACAATTTAACAATTCATAAATTACATACATAAGTATATATGTACGTACTCGTACAGCAAATAACAATAATAAAACTAACAAACAAACGAAAAAAAAACGAAACAAGAACTGATTGTTATGCGTTGCTAAATGATGATAATTTGTGACATCCTTAAAAAAAAACGAACGAATGAATGAATGAATAAAATCAGGCAATTTTGATTGGAATTATGTGTAAAAATGATAAAGCACTCTTTGAGGCTTACAATAATGAACAATTCTCTTTGTTTAAAGCTGCGACATTTTTAAATTATAACCATACATATTTAGGATCTAAGAAAATTAAAGTTCCCGTTTTAAAAATTCCAGAGGTTAATGCTTTAACTTCTAGCAGTCGTTCATTAGCGTAGAAGGACCACTCTGGGAGCCCGGAAGTGAAGGCTAATGTTTTCTACGAAATGCAATAGACTTTTGGCAAATGCTAATATTTTGCTCTGCGGAAAATTTGACGAGAAATTATCTAAAGCAAAAGTAGGGGGTAAGTGTATGGTGAAACAAGTAGTAATTAAAAAAAATCAAAAAAACTCAACTGCGACTAAATTTGAACCGTTAAATATCCCAAATGGTCATTCGAAATGAAAAATCATAAGAGAAACCTAAAGATGATATTAAAACACCTGTCGAATGGTGTCTGTTGGCCGCCTGGGACTGACACTCCCAGGATTAAGACAAATCGATTGATGATTGGTCCACGTGTTCGGGTTATATACCCAGTTGGCCAAATAGCCGTATACGACATTGTCTTCGACGATTAATGTTCGACATGTCGCCTTTCGATTAGGTTTTCTAATCGACAATTATAGGTAATCGTCGTTCATGACTATCTGAGCGACAATATCACACATTTTGTCTTCAATAGAACTTTGTTAAAGACAATCTGAGCGACAATGTCCCTCGTTTTGTCTTCAATAAAGCCGTGTTGACGACAATCTGAGCGACAGTTTCATACTTTTTATTTTCAATAAAACTTTGTTGAAGACAATCTGAGTGACAAAGTCCTTCGTTTTGTTCTCAAGAAAGCCGTGTTGACGACAATCTGAGAGACAGTGTCGCTCATCTCGGCTTGTGTGACTTCGCCGCCATTTGTATGAACATTTCGTCGACGATTTGTATGGAGCTGTCTTCAATATGTCTTCTACGACTTACCATTTTCTTGTACCCGTCGTCAAAGATGTCTTCAAGACGTGGCCAAATGGGTAGTGAGTGACAAAGTCCTTCGTTTTGTTCTCAAGAAAGCCGTGTTGACGACAATCTGAGAGACAGTGTCGCTCATCTCGGCTTGTGTGACTTCGCCGCCATTTGTATGAACATTTCGTCGACGATTTGTATGGAGCTGTCTTCAATATGTCTTCTACGACTTACCATTGTCTTGTACCCGTCGTCAAAGATGTCTTCAAGACGTGGCCAAATGGGTAGTGCCGCAAAGGACCACACATAAATAAATGTGTACATACACACATACAAAGGCTGATAAACACAGTGCCCTTCTTTGCGTGGCGCAGTCGGGTAAAAATACAATAATCTGTAAATGATTACATATTCACCATTTTGCTTGTATGTCGTCGTAATCTTCAGACAATTTAATTGGGACTCGGTCTGGATTTAAGACCTATCAAATAGTATAAATATAATATTAATTGTTCCCTCCAATAAGACCGGCAAGTCACTCTTGAACCAGTCCTGTAACCATATTTATGTATTAACTTTAGCTAAACTGGTATTTATACTTTTAATAAATGAGCGCCACTGTGGCGAAGGGATAATGTGCTAGCGTGTCTTGCCGGATGATGTCATTTCCAGTCCCGGCTCAATAATAAAATGTACAGTATACCCCGTTTAATTAACCATCGTTTAAATACCTATAACGCTTATGCACCCCAAATACTGAATCCCCGTTTTTTGCGCTCATTTTCACAAAAAAGTCCACGCTTAATTAACTTTCGTTTAATTACCCATTTTGGGTAATTAGACAGATTTATTTCACCCCCAAAATGAAATTTCCCCTAAAATCTCCTCTAAGTACATATTTATGCAACTCTGTAATCGAATATATTCACCTTATGTATTTATTTTTTGTAATATAAATTGTTTTTATTATTTAATAAAATATTTTATTTGAAGAAATACATATCGTCAGCGCATTATTGGTTTGCAGTATATGCCAAAAAGTCGGAATGGAGAAAAACAACAAAGAAGGTTTATATGAAGTTTTCTCAAAGTATACCCGAAGAATTTTTTTGTATTTTCACCATTGCTTCCGACACATGTTTGGAAGAAATGTGTAAATTTTAGTGAGCTTTGATAACTAAAGTCAGAAGTTAATATTACTTTATTGTAAAATTAAAAATACGTTTTGTGCCTCATACGTACACCACTTTTCTTAATTTATTTTCAAAAAGTAGCTTTTTGTGATTCATACGTATACTTCACTGCTGTGAATTGAACATTTTCTTGTTTTGTTTATTTTTCTTGCTGTCCAGAGAAATAAGTCGATCGTTTAACGCCGACCAGGAAGCCGACGCCGTAATATTTTTAACTATCGATCCGCTTACACACTTACACAAGAAAAACAAGTAATTGAAGTGTATTTAATATAAAGAATGAAATTAAATTATTTCTGTTATACTCAAACATGCATAATTGTGGTTTCTTTTATTTTATTTTAGTGTTTAATAAGTTTATATTAAAACATTTAATCGGCGGCTGCGTCTAGGTTATGATGTTTTTGCTTAACAGTCGCCGTTGAATTTTTGTTACGGCACCTTCTTTTTTTATTATTCATTTCGTATAGCAATGAAGCAAAACAAGAGTTAATTTTACTTCGCCAAACTGTGGCATGTACCGTAAAACAATACTTATTAAACCTTAAAATAGTTTAAATGGAGCAACTTAAATGCAAAATATCTCAGAAACCATAATTAATTTCGCGAAACATGTTTTGGATTCCGAAAGCAGATATTCGAAATATATACTATATATATACCCCATACCTAACTTATTTTTTTTTCAATGGTCGGTGGGTCAAACCAATAATGGGCGGACGAAATATGTAATGAATATTAAATAAATTTAAATTAATCGCTACTAGTACAACTCTTAATTAATATTTTTCATAATATAAAAATTATTGATTTGTTCAAATGTAATCTACTAAATATATCGACCAAAGAAATATAGACTTAGATCACTTTCATAATTAAGGGCAAATACATACTCGTATTTACGTAAATTGATTTGAAGTAATCGAGTGAAGAAAAATCCAGGAAAAATTTATGATTTAAATCATTTTTAAAATTCTTAACTGTTTAACAACTGGACATATTAAGATAAGAGTTTGAACGAACGTAGTTATGAAAATAGGAGTGAATAAGATACGCAAATATATTTTATTCATATAGGGTGTTTTTTTAGAGGTATAGAACTTCGAAATAAAACACAAGAAAATCGTTTTAATGTCCATCAATTTGGCTTTATTGGAAGGATAATTTTATGCCATTAACGTTTAAATATGATTTCGGGCATGTGGCCGCCGCGGCTGGCTCGAATAAAGCCAATTCTACAGGTCCAATTTTCAACCACTTTTTCGAGCATATGGGGCCGTATGTTGGCAATAACGCCACGAATGTTGGCTTCCAAGTCCCCTAACGTTTCTGGTTTGTTGGCGTAGACGAGCGACTTCACATATCCCCAAAGAAAATAATCCAATGGTGTCAAATCACACGATCTTGGTGGCCAATTGACAGGTTATCCATGGTTAACCGAATTAATTGCTCTGATGGACGATTATGTCGACCATAAAATGGACGGAGCTTGCGGTAAACTTCGCGAACTGAACCATTATTTTCGAAATAAATTTGCACGATTTGCAAGCGTTGTTCTTTTGTCAACCTGTTCATGATGAAATGGCAAACCAAACTAAATATTAATCACTTGACAGCTGACAAAATGGCCGCCAGTTAAAAAAGTGATGCCAACTTAAAGTTCTATACCTCAATAAAAAACACCCTATATTTACAGAATTGAAGCAACGTATTGAGATAATAAGTTATTGCAGTAATAGAACCCAAAAATAGCAACGGGTTGGTATGAAAAAGTCAAAACCGTATTTTTTTAAGTTACAAGGTTGAGGAAGTAAAGGCTCAGTTAGCCGACGGTAATGTATTGTAACTGCAATGTAGGAAACAGCTGATCGATATTTTTATATGAAAAGTAGGTTACGTTACATTACATCTCTATAACCATTTCCATTACTTTTCACATAACAATATCGATCAACTGTTTTTACTGTTGCAGTTACATTACATTACAGTCGGCTAACTGACCCTTAAGGCATCGATACGTATGTATTAAAAGAAACAAAAATGTTTTTCATACAAGTTGCAAAAATTAAGAAAGGAAGTAATTTGTATGAAAAATGTTCAAACGTTTCGATATTTTCTTTTTCTTTTCGAGAAACTATTTTTTTGAGTTATGACGTTGTTTAAGTAAATAAGCGATATCCATATTACATATTATATCGTTACCTTAATATATGTAAACAGAAAGGCCCTCACTCTTTTGAAATCGAGTTTTTTTTTATATTTCGATAGAAGAACATATAATTTATTGAAAAATGCAAAAATCTCGATTTCAAAAAATATGTAATGACCCAGAAAAAATTAGTGCTTTCTAGAAGCATTTTTGTAAGGGAGACAATGTTATAGAAGCAATACATTTAGCTTCCAAAAAGCCATTTTGCCTTACTAAAGTGCAGAAGTAATAATATATAATTTTTTAATTTTTGTGCGAGCCCGCCTTACGTTAGTGCTTTTCAGAAGCAGTTTTCGAAGCTTTTATTATCAAGTAAGCAATACATTGCTTCCCTCAGTTGTTAGTGCTTTCAAATCAGATTTTTTTTTCTACTGGGGAGTTAGCGCCTTTCTATATTAAGGTAACGTTATGCTCACTTTTTTTATTACTCTAGTAGACCTTTACCTAATTAAAAGGATCACGAAATATAATTTTTGTAATTTTGAATTTTCTCACGAGTAACGAATGCTACCTACACACATACATACAACTGCAAGAACAAAGAAATTTTTAAGCAGTTCAATAAACGTCTCCAAAGCAGTTGTATACACAAAGTGCAATAGAAACATTTTCCTCTATTGATAACATACACTTGTCTTCCACAGCCTTTAAGAGAAATTTGCCCATTTTAACACACACACACTTACTGCATGTTTATATACATTGTTGACAAATAAAGCAATGCCTGGGTCTTATTTTAATTAATATCTCTTATTAGTTAAAGATCTTCAGTCAGTTGCGTTCGGTTGCCGGTCAGTAGTTCGGGTTATTAATAATCTATTTGGTGAAGTAAAAGTGCAGTGATTTCAATAAAATTAGTTTCAAATTAAAGGGGAGAAAAAATATTATACAAGTGTAAAAAAAATAAAGTGATTAGTGCCATACAAAAAAAGTTATTGATGTGTAAATAAATATTCATATTCAATTTCTAAAACGAATGCAGTAATGGTTGAAAAAAAATGTGTGAGTACACCAATTTTGTTTTTGTTTGTTTTTTATGTTGATGAGAGCGAACCGAAGTGCATGTACGAATTTGTATTTTACGTTTGTTGTTGTTGCTTTTGCAAACAATCAAAGTTCTTAAGAACAAAATAAAAGCAACGGGTTATTTACACATTCTTACATACATACATATGTATGTACATACTCAGTGGGAAAAGGAAGGAGTACGGATGCCTTTTAAAAGGCCTAATTAGATGCTGGTGTGACATCGAAATTTTCCAGATAGTTTTTAAGAGATGCAGTTTTTTCATATGCAAACAACTCTTGGAGTCCTTTAGTGCACTCTGTGTGCTGTTGCCATCAGTAAAATAAATTCTATTAAACCCACTTTGCATATAGTAAGTAGTGGCATGCTCATCAGCATTTATAATATTTTCGTTAAGATTGGCAATGTTACATTCAATATCATCGTGTGTTCTTAGCGTAATGTTTCCGTGCAATGACTAGGTACTAAGATATTTTTTGTATCCCAGCCAATTAACACGATTATTGATCATCTTCACATATGGGTGAGGTAAATCACTTCTTATTGGGAGAGTGATCGGAGGAGAAATCTAGAGAAGCTTCAACATAAACTAAATCCCTAGAAATATTTTTCATGACGTCTCCAGACAACGATGCCAATTTAGCGCTTTTTTTCGTCTTAGCGCGTTTTGAATAAAATCATCATCATTTCAGATAATTTTTTTTTTTTTATTCAAAACTCATAAAATTTTTTAAATTGCTTAAAATGATTCAGCTGTCGCAAACAAAATTCCCTTAACTGTGGTTAGAACTAAAAACGCATTTTAATACTGTAAATGGCAAATATTTTGAAATTTCACAACTAAAAATATGTACTTATACTCGTGAAAAAAAAAAATTATATAACTTATTAAGCATCTATTCCAGCTGAAGTACAAAAAGCATTTGAATCGCAAAACTATTTGACAATATACATAGGTATGTATATATATTTTTTTTGACAAAGTTTGACAAATAAAATTAAAAAAAAGCTAAGGATTTCGATTATTTGGAAGGCAATTCTGATTCTGTATTAAATGATTTTAGTGATTTGGGATATAATTTCAAAGAAACAAATGAAAAGAGCTACTAAAAAAATTAATTGTATTTACTAATACACATGTACATATATCCACTTTTATTAAAATTTAATTTAGCACGCGTTTTGGCTATAAATAGTTGACCATGCTGTAACTTAGCGCGTTTTGCGAAGGGGAATAGTGTGTTTGGGTTATAAAAAGTTGGCATCGCTGTCTCCAGCTGCTACGAAGCAAGGTCCAAGCGATTTGTAGAAATCCTCGTATTGATCTTCAGTGATTGAGAATCTGGGAGGGGAGTAAATTGATGATATAACGAAATAGGCTTCTCGAAGTCAAATGAGTCTCACAGACCATTATATTTTGTGACCCTCGTTTTTTTTTCGAAAATCGATTATTTACGATATCAAATAATCGATTTTGGCCGCAAATCAAGTTCGAAAATTATGTCGCGATTTACAGAAAAAAAGTTTTTCAAATTAAAGTTCGCATTCTCAAGATATTGGAGAGGTCCAGCTGGGCCGTGTCTAAAAAAGGAAAATTTTTGTATTTTTTTATATTTTCGCACTTTCTCCCCAGACAACATATTGGAAAAATTCCACAATTTGGAAGATTTTTTTAAGCAACGTGCATTAAACTTTGCCATCCGTACCATCAGCAATGCGTTGTACCATAAAAACTAACGGCCTTATGTATAAGAAAAAACTGGCAAGAAGTTGGCATAAGTGGCAAAATTGAACATGATCTTAAAGAGTTTTGCCATAAAACTTCACATTAAAAATCACGCTAGGACTTGGTAGTGGGTCGAAACTACATAATGCGCCTATTTTTAATGTCAAATTGTGTGGAGGAACTCGTTCAGATCTAATTCAATTTCGTTAGTTATGCTAACTTCATGCCAATTTTTTCTTATACATAAGGCCGTAAGATTTTTGAAGAATTTTTGTTGCAGTTGCTACTTATGTATATTAAAATAAATTGTGATTTTTTTAAGTGGTTTTCTATTCTATTTCAAAAGTTCTACTCCATGAGTGCGCTTAGATATCATAAAAATAAAGAAATATAACGGCTTGAAAGTAGGCACTTTTTTCTATAATTTTTAATTAAAATAAAAAAAAAATACTAAATTCCCTCCTTTTAAATCTGGCCCAGTGTGCGTCGTCATAAGTCTATTACGGAATACAAAATTAGTAGTGGTATTGACTTAAAATTGAGGATGATGTTGATGACAGCAAATGGAGTAAGGGTGAATATTTTTGCTGCTATTTTCTTTGCTGGGAACAAAGTTTTAAAGGTTACTTCAACCGTGAATGGCATTACAAAGTTTATATCTTAAAAATTAACATACTGGTCACTGGTCTTAAAGTTGGACTTGTTCAGAAATGCATCATTACTCTGCATCTGGTTTTTGTTCAAGTACCATTTCTAATTTAAAAATAAATTTCCCTATTTTAATATTTTGTTGTTGTTGTTAAATGTACTTGAGTACAAGGTCGTTGTTTTCTCACACAGTGCTTAACAAGTTAGAAGAATTAAACAAGAAGCAAAACAATTAGCAACGAAATGCCAGTTGCATTCCATTCTTTGGCTTAACATAGAAATCTATAAATAAATTTAGGTATAAGGGCATACATATATATTTATAGTTGCACAAGCGTGGATTGTGGAGGGGTCATGACCCCTCTTCCATGGGCTAGTCCAGCATTGGTATTCTTGCTACACTAACAACTAGAGTAGCCACTGTCCTAACTGAATTTTCGCTAAGTGACCCTTCCCGAACTGCAGTCTTGATACGCCCTTGTGCTGGCATACATACATATATATGTACGTAAAACAGGGAGATAATGAAGCTAATAGTTGCTGTTGTACATAAATTACAAAGAACAGGTTGAAGACAGTATTTAACCCTTTTTTTAAAATATCCCTTTTAAGTCACACACTCACGCACACACACACACACACACAAAATGCACTTTAAAGCAAATACCAACAAGGTGCAACTGCTACTTTGGTATTTCTTCTCCAGTTTTGGCCAAAATGTGGTGTTTAACAAACCATGACAGAACAGTCAGTTAGTAGTTAGTTACACAGTTAATAACGAATGTTGTAAATGCTTGTGCTGTTTGGAAAGTCAACGAACAGGAAAACGGAATAAAATGGAATTTTTCAACTAACGCAAACACAAAGAAATACAAAAACTTCTTACACTTAATGCTACAGAAAACTATAATTGCATATACTTTTCAATACTTTTGCGTGTGTGCGTTTGATCCAACTGTAGACGAAGCAAAGAAATTGCAAATTAATGCTTTTGATGTTTCCTAACTCCTCACAAAGGATAAATATATTTCCGTTTAAAGTTTTATTTCGAATTTTTTCAAAGAGATGTAGTGTAGTGTAGTATTTTTTAAGGGAAATAAAATTTATTCAAAAAATATTTCCAACGTAGTGGAAAAGCAATTGTAATAGTCAGTCACGTCAAACAGGATGATAATTTAATTTTATAAATCGATTTTATTACAACAGATGGAAAAGAGAAGATGTGCATATGAGATCTCACAGTAGGCAAGTAAATAAAGCAATGCATACAGAAGATTTCTTAAGAGATTGAGGATAACTGTTTCACATTTTTAATTTCTAGTTGTTTTTGATACAACTTATTTATTCGATTTATCCCACGTTAGTCTACAACTAAAGGTCGACGTCAGGTCAATACTATGCCAATTGCTGCTGATCTACTCGCTGTCGAAAGCAGCTGACTACTTAGTATAGTAATAGATTAGCATTAGTTTCAGCTTTATAATATTGTATTGTCGTGACGTCGATTGAAAGTGACATAATAAGACTGACTCCGAATTAATTTAGGTAAACAAAAATTTATTTATGTCAGATCTCAAAGACTCTTATGCAACTATAGTGTAATTTTCAAACCAATCGTTGGTTTCAAGAAAATTTTGACTCGCATATTAGCACAAAAATTCTATAAATGGAAAAGTTTGATTGCGAAAATGAAAATGACTCCCTTCAATTTAATTGAAATTTTTGCAATTCAAAAGCCGTACAGAAATTATGTACATATGTCTGTATGTATCTTTGGGTGTAAGTAATAAAATTTATGTATGTATGTCTGTATTACATTGTATATATTCATGTACATACTCGTATGTATGTATGTAATTATGTAAGGATTTGAAATGTGTCATTGTATTATCATCCCTTAGAAATTGTGAATTTATTGAAGGAAAAAAAGTTGCTGTTGTAGTAGCAACCATTCAACGAACAAAAAAATTATCCCGGTCCTCGTTCTCTTCATAATCATCATTTTATTCTTCTTCAACACCATCATTATTACACAAAAAAAAAATCATACAATGTACTTATAAATGTAGTATTCCATTTATTTAATTTTTTTTTGGAGTTTTAACACAACAACATCATCAACTTTAAAGTGGAGATGGGTATTGCTAACGTGAGTTGAATGAATCATGCATGATGACGCGTGATCATAATCTTGAGGATATAAACCACTTCAGCGTTTGTGGGTAAAGTTTTTGTGATATTATTTCATGATTGAAATATTCCGAAATGTTATTTAAAACCTCTGAAAAACAGTTTGAATTTTATCCCCAGCTAGCACAGGATGTTTGCTAGAAGATTTTGTTTAATATACAACTCCTAAAAGATTCTTCTAATGATGGCCTGACATGGAACAATAACGAAACCATCTACTATTTTTCTTATATTTTGTGACACGCTCGTCTTATAATCCTCCCAATGATTACTGGAAGACTACAAAAACAACAATGTTATACTATACATATTTATCTTTCTTCAAGCTTTTTCGGAAACACTCGTCTTTTAATCTTGAAATGTTTAATGGACGATGATTACAAATAATTATTCTTGTTTTTGTTTAAAACTAAAAAACAATGAAATTATAAAATAAGACTAAACAAAATTTCAGAAAATTTTAAATTCAAACAATCATCGAATGAGCATTTTACGACTCTCCCATAAAAGAACTGCATGGCTGAACATAAGACAAGTTATGCTCGTGAGATAATGCTACATGAGTCTCATACGATTCTTAACATGTTTTATAAGAGACTCGTTAGATAATCTCTATACACATCTCAAACGATTATAAGCGTCTTTCGATGTATTGTGGAAGCATCTCACATAAGAATTAGCTCGAGTAACAGTTTCCGCCGTGCGAGGAATCTTCTACGACGATTATCAAAAGCTCTCTTTATGAGATTCTCCATACACTCTTCCACGATTGAAAATGTTAGATGGGTACTACTAAGTACTATTGTGATAGTATTCGTGAAAACATCATCGTCTATTACACCTTTTAAGATTAAAAAGCGAGTGCTATCGAAAAAAATTTATGAAAGTTAAACAAAATGTAAAAAACATTATTGTTGCTTTTGCACTTATCAGACAATTATTGGAAGATTTTTGAGTACTTGTTTGTTAAACATTCCAGATTAAGAAGACGAGCATGCCAGAAAATAGATAAGAATCTAATAATTAAGAAATTCAGTAAAGTGCTAAAGTGACTCGCACACGAAGAGTTCCGTAAAGACACTACAAATGTAATGCCATATGAACTTTAGCCTATATAAAAAAAGTACCCGGTAAACTTTTCTTTGATTTTTATAAATTTTTCTAATTTTGGCGGTTTTTCTTCTTTTTGGCTCTTTTTTTTGCTTTTGGGAATTTTTTTCCGTTTTGGCGTTTTTTTTTTCATTTTGGCGATTTTTGAGGTTTTTTGGCTATTTATTTTAGCTTTAGAGTTTTTTTCGTTTTAACGATTTTTTCGGTTTTGGTGATTTTTTATTTTGGGGTATTTTGGTTTTAGCGTTTTTGAATATTTTAAGAGTTTGCCTCCTACGGTTCCCAAGATACAGCAAGTTGTCAAAATTGCATTAACTGATAGAACACCCTTCAATTTTAATTTTATTTTTTTTTTTTGCTAATTTCAAGTGTCTATATATAATTGTATTTATGTATATTACCTGGGATTTTAACATTTTTTGTTGCTCGTTGGGGAAGACCTTTTAAATTTTGCATACATTTGTTATTGTAGCGGCCAAAGTTCTACGTATTCTGTTTAAATTTCAGGTCCGTAGCTCTTACGATTCTTGAGAAAATAGCCTGCAGCGAAAACAATAGGGTTCCTTTCCACCTTTTGGTGTACGGAACCCTAACAAAAGCAGATAATCATCAGCAGATGATTTTAAGAGTTGTGTATTAAACACAATCGTCTAACAAACAGCCTATGCTAGTTGGAATGTTTATATGTCTTACATCGACGATGCTGGATAAAAAATAAAATAATTTTAGATTTTTGGCATGAATACTTTATTTAATAAGCTTGATCTTCAAAATTCGAACACATTTTAAACAAAATCGCAAGTTGAGAGGTTTTTGAAAATTATGAAAGAGACATTTTTACAATACTGACAGCTTTTGACATTAATAAGATGTTGGATTTTTAAAATCAAATTTAAGGCTAATGCTTGATGGGCTATTTAGCATGTATGTATGTATGTATGTCAAAACATCCAGGCATGTGTACACAAAATTGATGACAGGCGTTGTTATCGTGTGTAGCCCCCTTAAGGTTTTAGTTTCCAGTTCGTGAGTCAAAAATCACTTACGATACCATCTCTGCTTTAAAGTTTTGTTATGAATGGAAAAAATAAAAGTAGAGAAATTAAATAGAAAAATTGTAAAGTTCATCAGGTGAGAATTAAAAGCAGTAAAACTTTTCGTTTTTTATACTTTAACATAAAAACATAGTTTTCTGTTGCTGTATATTTTTTTCTTCTACAACGTGTAGAGTGTAGAACGGTGTTGAGAAAACCACGGCGAATGAGAGCAGGAATTGCTGAAATAGGACCTCAGCGTTGTAAGTGAAGCCAAAAAAATATCTTAAAAAACACACATTCATACACACATACTCGTACATATGTATGTATGTATGTATGTATTTATATATGTGTATGTAAAAGTCATGCCAATATGATGGATTTTATGCTGCTTTTTTTTCTAGGTTTCGCTTAAGCAAAAAATAACTTCAACATAAACATGAGTCACCCCCAACTAAAATCATACTAAGGCCAGTGTTGCCATTGTAGTACTTTCACTGCTACATTTAGGATTGAAAAGATGTGATATCAAATCAATTTTTATTCCAAGATTTCTGAAACAAAATGCATTTTATTCATATTAAATATCGTTACTTCATAGCCTAGCTTCAAAATAAAATTTAAAATGCTATTGAACCCAATCTGAAATACACTAAAGATAAAATCATCTTTGGTGATACATAATCAAGGCAATCGTGAATAAAAATCCGCGTGAGATTTCTCCCTTTTCCAATTAGAATTTTTTGTTTTCTCTATTACTTGCTATTAGTTGGAATTGTTCCCCTGAATAGGAATTCAAAATTTTTTATTTCTTCTTTTGTTGCACACGTTCGCTGAATTTTTCGTTCTACCTATTTTTGGCAACACTGAATGTGACTTATGTACGTGACTCATACAGTGTTGCCAGAAACTTTGGGAATGAACACTTAAATAATGAAATTTTTTTTTTCTTAATTATAACCTCCGGCGGCTATTATAATATTTGGAGTGCAACATCAGGAGGAAATCGCCACTTCTTCTATATAGCAGTGAATCCTGAAATTATAATGCAAACGACGTTCTTTAGCTTTATTTACTAATCGTTGCTTGCGAAAAATTTTAACGATATTCTGGCTGAATATAGTTTCTGATAAAGATCTCTGGTATCATAAGACCAGAAAGACCTGCCTACACTTGTAAAATGTAATTAGATTCAGATATTTGTGAAATAAAAACTTGGTCCGAAATAAAACAGGTGGCGCAGATGGTAAAATTTCGCTGCTGGCCTATGCTCCAACCTGGAACCATAGGAATTAATATATATACAGTATAATCCAGATAATTCATACCACGTTAAATCTAAAATCTCAAGAATTCGTAAATCGCATTAAATCGTAATAATTGCATACATTCCGGTCCTCTCGAATTTTTCTTTCAATACCATATCTGTTTAACATTTTATAAAGCATAATTAGCTAAAGTAATCCTAATGCAATAAAAAAATAGAGTAAATATGTATGTATGTATTTTTTTTTATGTATTTATGTATGTTTGTTCATAGCCACAGTAGGAAGTAAAGCCGGATTTACTGGTTACCTTTTTATGGATTTTTGTTTAATTATTTTTGTGGTCAGTTTGTTATTTGTATTTTCCGAATCCCGGTTAAATGGAAAACCCCTGTAACTCGTAAAAATTTTTTGATCACTTGCTATTATATATACATACGAGTATGTATATAGATATACAATATGTGTATATATATACACATGAAAAATTGCTTCATAAATTTTACAACTTAAATTTCCTTACTTTATTTAAGCGCGATTGTTACTACACTTAATTTAGGTCAAAAAATTATACATATCGATATACGAGTAAAAGAAAAAATTATATTTTATCTAGATTCAAAAATCATTAAAAAAATTTACATTTTTGGCAACGCTGTATATGCATGAATACGAGTGTATAAGCACAACTAAACAATAACCACTAAATATCTCTATTCAAACTACACATACTGGAAAAACATTGCAATCGAAATTGAATATAAGGGTTTTTTTTTGCCAAGAAAGAAACAAATGTAAAATCTTCCCTTCTGAAATTCAATTGTAGCAACTTTTTGTAACAGATTTGCGTTTTTATACAGTTTATAAGGCTCCACTGTAGTTGATTTTATTTTCGGGAACCTGCTACATATAACGAACATATACATACATATACATTTGATGTATGTCTGCTCAATATTTTAAATATTCTGGTGCCCACAATGTATGAGTGATTCAGAGTGGCACTTCTTTGATTAGTGACCTTTGAAAAATTCAGTATTTCCAAACTAAATGAGACTTGCTGTACGAGTACAGCTGAGCACAATAATCATATCTCTATATATATAAAGAACGAATATTTACAAGATTTCATCAACCAGCGACATATGGGTTAAATTAAATAATTTGAGATAGTTAAATCAACTAATTTGATATAGTTAAACAAATTTTAATGCGAAATTTATAGTAAAATTTCTGCTGCTTAGTTTTATGTAAAAAATATATGGTAAGAAATAATACGGCCAATATATCCGAAAAACCTTATTCCTTTTTTATAGGAACGCGAAATTTTTAGTAATGAAAACTCGGAAGTTTTTAATTTTAGACTCTTTTTTAATTTTCTGTTCATTCATCTAGAGATACAGAAATTCTTATTTTATTTCCAAAATTACAATATTGTTAAATTTTTTATTGTGTACAATTTCATAAAAACTGTATTTTTTCCAAAAGTTTTTGTAATTTCCTAGAGACTGTGTGTACCGAGAGATAGAAAGAGAGAGAGAGAGATAGGGATAATGATAGAAGTACTAAAAGTGATCGAGATAGAGATGGATATAGAGACAAAGATAGAGATAGATATAGAGATAGAGATAGATATAGAGATAGATATAGAGATAGAGATAGCGATAGAGATAGAGATAGAGATAGAAATAGGGATAGAGATAGACATAGAGATGGAAATAGAGATAGAAATAGAGATAGAAATAGAGATATAAATAGACATAGAAATAGAGATAGAGATAGAAATAGAGATAGAAATAGAAATAGAGATAGAGGTAGAGATACAGATAGAAATAGAGATAGAAATAGATATAGAAATAGAGATAGAAATAGAGATAGAAATAGAGATAGAAATAGAGATAGAAATAGAGATATAAATAGACATAGAAATAGAGATAGAGATAGAAGTAGAGATAGAAATAGAAATAGAGATAGAGGTAGAGATAGAGATAGAAATAGAGATAGAAATAGATATAGAAATAGAGATAGAAATAGAGATAGAAATAGAGATAGAAATAGACATAGAAATAGAGATAGAAATTGAGATAGAGATAGAGATAGAGATAGAGATAGAGAGAGAGATAGGGATAGAGATAGAGATAGAGATAGAGATAGAGATAGAGATAGAAATAGAGATAGAAATAGAGATAGAAATAGAGATAGAAATAGAGATAGAGATAGAGGTAAAGATAAAGATTGATAGCTGATTTTTTAATAGAAACATTTTTGTATTTCTACGCCTTATTAACGTATTTGTCTTATATTGTGGTCATATTGTCAGATATTCATACATGAAGACTGTAAGTGCATATAGCTTTCAAATAAAAACTTATGAGCTGTACATACGCATTATAAGGCACTTACATGTAACCATGTTGATGAGAAAGGTAAGGAGGAGTCTCTTACAAGTTGGCAAATAAAAACTTTATTTCGCATCAAAGTAAAGAAAAAAATGTAGGGAACTATACTTAAAATATAAAGAGCTTTTTTTTAGCTAAAAGGAGAAATACTAATAGAACTTTGTAAAATGTTAATATTTCTACAACTTTGTTCTGCAACTCTTAAATAAAAGTTACTCTTTTAAGCATTCGAGTACTTGGAAAAATATTTAAGTTTATTTGTTTTTCCTTTAACTGAAAAGTTTCCCAAAGAATTATTTTTTTTAATAAAATTTTTAATGCAAATTCATTTAAATGTTATTTATTGTTGCTTGTTTGGAGTAAGTAGTGTATTCAAGTCAATGAAGCACTTTTCAGCTCCCCTTCTCACTGAAAAAAAAATAAAATAAATACATACATAAATATAAACTTTTGTGGAAAGAAACTAGATGTACGGATATACATACATACATACATACATACATATCACACTTGTTCCTCTAAACTTTAGAGATTTTGTGTTCACTATTTAGAATAGTATCTCACAAAGAAGGATTTTTTGGCGAAAGAATAGAGAAAATGATGTAAGAATTTTACAGTGGTTAGATATGATCACTTTATTAGAGAATGACAAGGGTATGGTTTTAAGTACTCTTTGAGTATTGGCCATCAAACAGCTATGAATGCGTACAGCTAAAAATAAAAAAAGCACGCTCATATGCAAACACACACAATAATTTTAAACTAAATACGTTTAACTATAAACATTTTTACAAAAATTTTTTAAATTACGCATTACAAACAACCATAACTAAAACTTATGGACTGTGTAATCTACAATCACACGCATAACTATAAAAATCTTCTGACTATTAATTGGCTACGCATGCGTATATACAGGGCTATTTTATACAGACACACACATAAAGCAAGTTTTCAAACACCCACACATTTTCCATTTCATTTTATATATACAAATGTATGTATACTGTGGCTGAGTATAGACATACTCAGGCTGTAAGTACGAGAGAGAATCAATGCGTTTGATACTCATGTGAATTTGTATTTTTAGTTGTAGCGTAGTTTAGTTTTTCGCATAAGCGAAGTAGAGCTGCTGTTGTATGTTGGAATCGGCTGTAGTCATAGTTTGCTTGAGAGCAAATATGTTAGCGTACGAATTGTTTGCGCTACAATTATGATTATACGCAGTTACTAAAATTATGGCTATTTACTTATGTGTGTATATTTTTTTGAGTACTCATTGTCATTCTATGCACTATACATAGTTTTCTTACAAAATTTGGAGTTAACACCTTTATAGAAATAAGTGCGATATAAGGGCATTTAGACAGAAAAGTAAACCTTTTGTCACGCTACGTCTCCATCAAGGCGAATCGATACCAGGTGGTCTCGATTTGCAACATATTCGCATATTCGCCTTGTATATTTGTTAGTGTAAAATTTCCTGCTGTCAGAATATTTCCTAACGTTTTGGTTTGTTTTTTCAGCAGAGAAGTTGTGTCAGCTGGTGAATTAAGATCACCTGATGTAATTTCGCCTTGGTCGCCATGCAATTAAGCTTGCATTTTAGAGCTATGCTATTCAATTGTTTTCTAATTTTTATCGAATGTAGACCAAATTGCGCTCTACACCGACATGCAAAAAAAGTATAGAAAACATTAGTTTTTCTTTGAAAAACAAGGTACGTCACAAAATAGCGTGGAGTTTTCTGTGGAAATGCCCATGTACAAAAATTTTTAATTTTTTTTTGTTAATTTTCTGTGTTAATATTACTGACTCAAAAAATGCTTAATGTAGAACATTTTATTAAAAGGAAATTAGTTGTTTTTTAAAGTATTCTTTCTTTATGATAGTCAATACGATTTTTCATACCTTGAAACATTTTCAAAGCAGTTTTTCACACTTATTGTGGCATCTGCAAAAAGTACTTCCGAGCTCTGACAGTTAATAATGGACAGGAACAATTAACCCTTTGGTATGAACTTCTAGTCTGGTCTAAATTGCAACAACTATGAATGGTATTATTTTCAGTGTAGGAATATGTCGATTTTATGCAGCACTATAATGCCTTGCTGAGTTAAAAGAATTTTAAATGGAAATTTTTGGCTTGTTTTTATGGTTAAGCAATTGTCTATATGCATTTCGTTCCCGCTTTTGGAACTCATCAGTAGACTTCAACCCAAAAAATTTTTGAATTTAGCTAACAAACTTCGTATGCTTATATTATGAAAAATTATGAGCTTTAAATTCAGCTTAACCAATTAAAATTGTTGCGGGAATTTCTGTTATTATTATTATTCTTTTATGCTATATGATTACGTTCCTAAGATATCACAATTACATACTCCCTGCATGATTATTGATTGTAGCCTTTTATGAATAAATATTGAATATAAACATCAAATAGGGAGGATAAATGTGAAAGGTTGGCAAATACTTCCCTACCCACACATGTTTCTGTTTCCATAGAATCGGTTTGTTAAAGAAAATCAGCTGCTTTTCCAGTGCTAAGAAGTTCTCTTACTACTTTTCTGGCACTTATGTTGACTCCTTTTCCTGTTTTGTTTTATTAAGACGTACAGTGGCACAGAAAACTCCACATACCCCAAAAAAAAAATGCATTTTATGCAAGACTTTAAATTGATTATCAACAAAATTCATAGCGTATCATTCCTTGTAAAATATAAAAGTATTTAAAAATAATAATTTTTTAAAAAATAAAATATTTATGAAAAAATTAAAAAAATGCAGTTTTTAATACTCAAAAAAGTATACATACTTCATAGTTTATTGTTCTAGTTGATAAAAAATATTATTATTTTACTCTTTTGTTGCACCTGCTTTGTTCTTTAAAGCCAATTTCACGATGTCAACAACAAAATATGAAAATTTATTTTTGTTTTGAATGTCGACATCGTCAAATTGGCCTTTAATTGCTTTTTTATAGGATATACCAGTTTACCGGTGGTTTCCGAAGAAATTTTTTACCATTCTTTGACAGGAAAATTTTTTAGGTCCTATTGGTTCTTTAAGGCGGATTTTCTTATCGTGCAGTCCAATTCGTCCCATAAATATTCAACGGGGTTTAAGTAAGACGACTAGGGAAGAGATTTTAGTTGTTTTGGCACACTGTGCAACAGAAATTCCTTCACAATGACCGCTGTATGCTTTAGGTCGTTATCTTGTTGAAAGTAACAGCTTCCAGGTAGATTACTGGTTACTGATGCTTTCAAATTATCCTTTAATAGTTTCAAATACATAAATCGATCCATTGTTGTTTTAATAAAAAGTAAATTTCGAAATACAACCAAAAACCATTATAGAGCCGCGTCAGTGTTTTATTGTAGGCATACGGTTTTTATTTTCCAGCTCTTCATTCTTTTTTAGGCAAACTTTTTTCTTCTCTATTGTATACGAATAAGTTAAATTTATTCTCTGTGCTAAACACAACATTTTTTCAAAAGTTTTCATCTTCATTTAAATGCTTTTAAGCAAATTCCATTTGGTCTTATGAATAGCGCTTCTGAATGGTTTTTCCCGAGACACTCGGCTATGATAACCTCCACCTGTTTCTAGAATAACAGTGGCAATCAACATTTTTTCCATATCTTTTGCTATATCAACAGCAGTTGTCCTGAAATTGTTCTTGCAATATGTGTCGCTTTATACTTTGAGTAATTTTTGGCGGACGGCCACTTCTTGGCCTACTATATGTTAACACTTTTGTTCTTTCTATAACTTCTTATAACGGTTTGTATACTAGACTTTGACTGACCAACAATTTCAGAAATATCGCGCAATGATTTTCCATGCTTGCGATGCTGCACAATCATATTTCTAGATATTATCTAATCTTATTTCTTTAACTTTTTGACACATTGTTATTCAAATTACGAACGAATGATTACAAATCTTTTCAATTATTAAATGAGAGACATGAAGCATTACAAGGTAGTAGCAAAACACTGTGCCACTGTACATATGTATAGGGTGTTTTTTTTAGAGGTATAGAACTTCGAATTGAAATAAAACACAAGAAAATCGTTTTAATGTCCATCAATTTGGCTTTATTGGAAGGATAATTTTATGCCATTAACGTTTAAATATGATTTCGGGCATGTGGCCGCCGCGGCTGGCTCGAATAAAGCCAATTCTACAGGTCCAATTTTCAACCACTTTTTCGAGCATATGGGGCGAAATTATGCGCTCATCGAATGTTTCCTTCAATAAATCGATTGTGACGTGCGCTGTGTGGCATGTAGCGCCGTCTTGTTGGAACCACAACTCATCCACATTCATGCCATCCAATTCGGGAACAAAATAGTCGGTTATCATGGCTCTATACCGGTCTCCATTAACGGTAACCAACGGTCGACCATAAAATGGACGGAGCTTGCGGTAAACTTCGCGAACTGAACCATTATTTTCGAAATAAATTTGCACGATTTGCAAGCGTTGTTCTTTTGTCAACCTGTTCATGATGAAATGGCAAACCAAACTAAATATTAATCACTTGACAGCTGACAAAATGGCCGCCAGTTAAAAAAGTGATGCCAACTTAAAGTTCTATACCTCAATAAAAAACACCCTATACATACTCGTACATATGTATTTTTGCATGTAGTCGTTTTATCTAAGTGTGTTGAAGTATGCATTTTATTCTTACTTTTACTTGCATTTCTAGCTAAAGGCTAAAATATCTAATTGTAACAAAGATTATAGAACTTTGATAAAAAAATATGTATGTATGTAGGTACATACATATGTACACAAAGATATGTACATATGTATGTACGTATGAATATAGAATGTTTTGCTAATATTTACTTAGAATTTCTTAAGAACTGCAATCAAAAACATACAAACATACTTACATACTATATATGTACATACATATCTATAATACAAAAATATATATGTACATACATACATGCGTAAGTATGTTTATATGTATGCATGTGCATACTCGTAGATACACTTACAACAAAATCATCAACAACAACAGAAGGTTATATGTATGTATGTATGTATGTATCTATGACAAGTTGAGTCCCCCATTTTATTGCAAAGGAACAAGTAAAACTAGCAACTCTGCAAAACAAAGAGCACGATTTGTACAACTCTAAAATGAAAAATATTAAAGACGCAAAAGAAATGTTTTTAATGTATAAATTTATTTTTTTCGTTTTCTATTTATATACAAAAATCATGTACATAATGGCACGCACATACATACATACATACATATTTATTGGTGTATGTAAACGTTAACATTAGATGAAGTTTTAAAGATTCACTCTCGATATGATACTGCTGTCAGTTTTACTCTACTTCAGCTTTCTACACACTCGTACTGCTTTCTTCCTATCCCAGCGAACACATGAGTTCACACAGTGGGGAATGGAAATAATTCTGCAGTTTCTAAGCGAGCCGTCCGATTGTTATGATACGAGTAATTCATACATCATTTGAAGAGGTGTCTTACAATATATAAACAGTTTTCCGAGAAGACAGAGGTCTTACACAATGGAATGCTATAAAATTCGCATTTATAAATATTTTCCGCTGAAAGTTCTCTTTTAGGTGGAAAATTGTGCAATTAATATACAAAAAGTAAAAACAAATAAAATTTGCTGTTGAGTTCCCGGCAATTCCTAAAAAAATCGTAAAATTCCAAAAATTGAATTTTTTCAGTATTTTTGCTGTATTTTTCTTATTTTTCTCCGGGCGCTGACAATATATTTGGAAATATTTAAAAACATAGCAATTTGAGAAAAAAAGCCTTATATTTGATATTTATAACAAAAATAGCTCTACTTCGAAACGATCTGGAACCTTCAATAACGAAAATTTTGAACAAAAAATTTCTTTGTAATATTTCTGATAGTATTACCTTCTGAATTAACAATAACGTGATGTGGGTAGTTTTGCAATAATTTTTTAATAATAACGACATAAATAACCCAATTTTTTTTTTAACAAAACGGCTAAAAGTCGACTTTTTTAAAAAATTTAATTTTAATACCAATTTTTTTTCAAATGTTATAAATTTTGTTCCTAACTCTTAAAAGTTTCTTTTTCTAAATCGAACACGATTTGACTTTTCCATTAGCCGAACAGTGCACCAAGGTTGTTAAAAAATTCAAAATTTTAATTTTTTATCTCGAATAGTTCCTTAACTGTAAGCGAAAACCCGTAAATGTCTGCTACCATTTTTTAGCTCTTGAATAGAAAAATCTACTTGCAAAAAATCTTTCTTATCAGATCAAAAACCTCAGCTTGGCAATTGAATTTTTGAATTTTTCATTAACCCGAGGCTGCCCACTTTGGAGCTTTGTGTATCTTTAATTGTGGCTTTTAACTTTTATAATATTTCTTCAGAGGACTCACATCTATGTTCAAGATTAAGAAAAATCTTATGCAAATTATTTTTATATATATATTTTTTTAAAACGAATGTCACTTTTCTTCACTTCTCATGCAATTGATATGCCTGTTTTCATAACACGGTCGATTTGAGTAGTTTTTTGAGTGATTTTCATAAAAATTTTCTAGACGAGTCGGCAGTTAATGCTTCTTAAGATATCCAACATATACATTTCTGTGGCGAAAAGAAAAAAAGTTAATGGTAATCTCCATATTCGAAAGTACCCCTGGTCAAAATTTCAATTAATTTGTGTAATTTTTCAGTTATAGCACTACGACTAGCGACTTATCTTTTTTAGACTTATAATCTCATTTGGAATAATAGCTTAGTTTCGGTTATACTTTCGTATATTTCAACTTGAATGTATTATTTACATTGTGTAGAACGATGTTTGCTTAAAAAAATAAAAGTTAACAAAAATGTTCCCAATTTAAAATTGCTCTCCTGCAAAACAGTAAAATATATAAATAAAGCACCTTTTCCTTATTGCCACTAATGTAGTATTTGAAAAGTGGCTTTCAATAATTTTTGCTGTTTTAATTTAATTTAATTTTTAGGCTTGTCATTCATTTGAAATAATTGAAATTGACGTGTGTGTCATTAAATGACAAACAACGTTGTATTTCAAATGCAAGGTCTCTTGTTTGTTGGGTGGCTTTATCAACTGTACGAGTATAAGGTAAAACTATTTACCAGCAACCATCTTACATATGTACTCGTATCTCTTTTATTCGCAATTTTTATTTGTTAAATGCACCAAATTAATACATAACTACTGGTAGTAGAAGTTTCAAGACGTCTTTTTAACTAGATGTTTAGTTTTATTTCTCTGCTACTGAATTAAATATTTATTTTGCTGTTAGCAAATTATTTAGTTTTTATGTAATCAAGTATCTAGTACAAATGTATGTAGGATTAGATTTACAAGGGTGATTTATAAATACGCAATTATTTGTTGATTACAACTGTGAGCACTTTTAGGCTCTTATTTTTATAAGAAACAAATATTTAAGTTCTGAATAAAATATTTTTTTTGTCGAATAATTGGCTTGTGAACGGGTTTTTTCATCACAATGTCGATTTTAAATTTTATTGTGAGCTTTAGCAGTTTGTATTTTCAGATATAAGCAGAAATTTTTGCAAGACTATATTCTAATTAATCAATTCAATGAGTTTTCTGGGAGTGTTTGTAATAACTAAAGACTGATTAATTGTTAGAACATGAGGAAAACTTAAAAATGATTCCTTTTTATGTAAAGAAACTAGTTTATTTTTGAAAATTCAGTAACAAAATGTACTGCAATTGCAAATAGATGACAATGCATAAAAAATAATTATGGAAAAATTTAAGAAATTTAATTTAAATTGCCCCAACCAGCGAAATTTGTCATACTAACTAATGTGCAGCAGTTAAAAATCTTAGGGCCGATCCCACGATATCGACAACGTTCGACTTGTCGCACACTTACATTCGAAAGAACAACAAATTATCAAAATTTGTTTTTGTTTTGAATGTAAGTGTGCTACAAGTCAAACGTTGTCGACATCGTGGGCCTGTATCAAGTCCCTTAGCCTTAGAATTTGTTATGGTTAAATTTTACTGCATACTTTTAGGAGCACTAGCGATTTTTAATTTCAATCGATATTCAATCTCTACCATTCTCACAAACCTGCTAATTTGGATTTTTATCAGTATATTTATTATTTTCTGACCCCAAGGGAGCTACCCTCCATTTGTTACTTTCCAATCCTGAAATACATTTTACAGGTTATTATTAATTCTTTTACTTTTTTAATTAATTCAAAGGAGTTGGAAATTTTAACCATGAGGACAGCACATTAACAATTTCAGTTGGTTTCTTCAATAGCAACAAATTAATTACCTTAACCGACACAAATAGTTTGTTCACCTGAAGTACAACAACTTTTACTTACAGGAAAGTTGACAACTAAAATTGGTTAGATTGATTGATTGATTAGTTTTGTCAAGAGTATATTTATATAGGCACTTCCACAGGAATGTCCACTTTATATCACGTGCGACACCAAAGGAATATGCTTTTTTTTTAAGAAAATTAAAGTTTTTTTTATACATTTGTAAAAATTTTAAAATTTAATGAAAAATCGAGTTACATTGTTCTGAAATACAAGCTTAATTGCTTGCTCTCACATGCGGCAAAAAAGTGGACTTTTGCGCGGAAATGCCCATATAGATATTGACCCAGAAAATAGTAAATACATATTGACAGCGCGCTGCAGCGAAGTGCTTTCCAGTCAGAGCGTTCTGCATCGTCGGAAGGAAATGGTAGTGGGACGAAGCAAGACCTGGACTATAAGGTGGGTGAGTCCAGAGGTCCTGGATGTTTTCTGCAGACAAGCTGATAGCTTCGCAGGTTGTATTTGTTAAAAAAAAATTTAATTAAAATTAAAGTTGCCAGCAACTGCTTTTTAAATAGTTTTTAGGTGGCGTTGCAACATGTGGCCGAGCATTATTATTATGGACACACTTCATGTTTGGCCGCACGTTTCGGCTGTTTTTCGGCCAATGCTCGCTTCAATTAAAATTATTTGTGTTCTGCAATTTGAAGAAAAAATGTACAGCTGCAGCACACCGATTGCTCATTAAAGCTCATAAGTACTCACAAACTTAAGTGGGGGGGTACACACTATTGAACTTGAGTGACAGTAAAAAATTTTGGCTGACCACAGACTTTCGATCATTTTTGACACTCAAACACCATCATTCACTAAAAGAAATTGACAATTGACAAAAAATTAAATGCTCTTTATTGATAACAAAAAATTTTTAAAATAAATATTTTTGTTAACATTATCAACTTCTCGTACGACTTTGTCTTAACATCTCACATAAGCTTGCATTTGATAAAAATATATGAATTATGTAGTTTATGCTACAAAAATTAGGTCTTGACTGACATTTATTGGTGCACACTATGGTCGCTGACTGTCACTCAACCGAAAAAATTGCTATGGTTGACTGTTGACCGATGAAATTTGTGTTCAAACTATCGATCAAGCCTAAATTTTTGCAAAACTCACATTCTAGAGCGTGTACTCTACTTTAAGGCCATGTAATTCCTGAAATTGTAAAGAAACCTGATATCTCGAAATTCCGATTATGAAAGTTTTTTTTATTATATACGTGGATTTTATTTAGTAAATTATTAAAAAGCCATGCTTAAAGTTAAAAAAAATGCTTGGAGTAATATGTACGAGTATACAAGGAGAAGAAAAGCAAACGTTGAAGAATGAAATCTCGAATACAAAAAAGAAAATTAACATACTGCTGCATGCACATAAGTATGTATGTATATGCGTTTATATACATATATACATACATGTGTATATATTTAAGTGAAATTAAATATACACAACTACATGCATACATACATGCCATACCATACAATAATAACACACTTACTGCTCCTTTTCACTTTTGCAAAATTTTCAGAGAGCTAAAAATAAGTGCAAAAGTGATAAAAATAATGTTGCAAATAGAAAAATAAAATTAGAAACGAACAAAGGACAAAAGTTTGCTTGCTCATGATGGTTGGTGGTGGTTGGTTGGTTGGTTGGTTGTTGGTATGGAATATCTTAAACAGCAAACGAAGGACTTTAAAATAAAAATAAAAAACTTTCAAAAATAAAATAAAGTTTTAAAAGAAAAATGCTGTAATAATAGAGTAACCCACAACAACAAGTTAGATCGGCTTCTATCGGTTATATCGAATATTTTTTACCCTTCAATATAATATTAAGAAAGTAAATAAAACGTTCATGTATTCATATGTACATATGTATGTATGTAAATACAGTAACTTCCGATGAAAGGTTTTTCAAACACACGCGGCCTTTCATGTACTTAATTGGGTTAATTATTTATGCGATAATCTGTTACTTGATGCACCAACGCCATTGCGTTGCGAGTAAATTAACTAATCATTCGATAGGCTTTACTGAAACGAAAATATTAATTATATGATGCATACTTGGATCAATAAATGCAAAAACACGCACACACATACATGCATACTTACACTTTAGAAGGTCACAAACGCAATGACAAACTTTATTCCTTTTAAAAATGCAGCGTACAAAAATAAAAAAAAAAATTAAGAAATTATATGTACTCGTACGTACACAAAGTACTTTCAGCAGATGAAGAAGACACATAAGAAACAACGAGTAAACACAGATAAATAATCGAAAAAAAAGTTTATTTTACATAAAGTTTACAGTACAATAGAGTCACAATCTTTACGTGTCGAAATGTGGCTGTATGTCGAGTATGTAGCAGGACTAATTTTTTTTTTTTTTTTGTAAAATAGCAGTTGTGTCCCTTAAAGGAATGAATTTATAAATAATAAACATGTACTAAAATTGTTGTTGATTTTTGTGCATTTCTTAATAATTTGCTGTGATTTTTGGAATCGTAGTTTATTTTAATGATTTTGGATACAATTGCCAAATTTTAAAGATAGTGTGTTTTCGTTTCGTAATTATAGCATTTTGGTCTCTAGTGGACATACAAAATAAAAGTATAGATGTTAATTTGAATTGTTGTACAAAACAGCCATTTAAAAGTTTAAATTTAAAAAGGCAATAAAACAAAAACAGTTTGAAGTTTTGGCAATTTTTTTTTGTGAATTGAAAACAATTGTTCCGTTTAGAGATGGAATATTATTTCATTCATACTGGCCTCGGACCAATTTTCGAGCACTTTTTCTAGTGTATGGGGTCGCATCTCGGCAATGGCGTGAATAATGTTGGCCTTCAAATACTCAATTGTCTCTGGTTTGTCGGCATAACACTTGCCCCCGAAGAAAATAGTCCAACGGTGTCAAATCGCAGCTTATTGACAGCCCATTGATATCACCATTTCGGCTAATTAAATGGTCATCAATCGCTTGATACAATAAATGGATTGTGGCATGAGATGTGTGGCAAGTTGCACCATCCTGTTGAAACCAAATATCGTTCACATCAATACCATGAAGAGCGGGCACAAAAAATCGATTATCATGGTGCGATAGGTGGCTCTATTGACCATAATGGTTGCGCCGTTCTCATTTTCAAAGAAATATGGGACAATGATGCCTCCGCTCCACAAGCCGCACCAAACAGTCACTCGTAATGGGTTCATTGGCTTCTGTAGGACCATGTGTGGGTTTTCTGAGTCTCAAATACGACAATTTTGCTTATTAACGTGCCCACCATCCGAAAATATGTTTTTTTTTGGCAAAATCATTGTCGTACAATTTCGGACCAATTTGTTCTGGAAATGAATTTCTAATAAATCCTAACGTTGCTCAAGCGTTAATCCATTTATTTCGTTCAGTGGAGATAATATGCTGAATCTTGTGACAGAATAGAATGACATAATTAAAAAAAATTTAAACCGATAGATGGCTCACCCGTTAATTCCTTTTAATCGATTAGTTTTTTACTCCCTTCCAAAAAATAATATATGTCAAGGTCATCAAAATAGGTATAGGTATCATCGTTGAAGTAAAATCTTGTTCCGCTGATCTTTTTCTTCCGGTTTGGGTACAAGAAATACTTACTCGTGGCTAAAGCCGGAAAATATGACGGATGTGGCAGCAAGTTTTAGCCCAGTGCATGGATTTTTGCAATGAAAAATACACTTGGGAGCACTCTTGCATTGCCCTGGTGGAATCGAACTTTTTTCTTGGCGGTTGTTTTTGAATCCTCATTAAATCGACCCAATAAGTTGATTGTCTTACCCATTCAAGTTAGTCAATGTGGATTATACCGCGCGTATCCCAAAAACAGGGTCGTCATTATTTTGTTGACTGGCCCACCTTAACATCTTTTGGCGTCGATTCACCCCAAGAAGTCCGCTGTTTTGACTGCTGTTTGATCTCTGCTGTGTTGTGGTTGTTCTACGATTTCTTCACCTCGTTCTTTTGCGCTTAAGCAACGCCAAATACGCCTGCAAAGTTGTCACTCAATTGCGGTTTTAAAATTGTTTTTTATTTTTTTTTGTTTGAACAAACACAAACTGAGACACTGAGAGTTTCCGGGAAGAACCGAAAATGCGACCCTCCGACTACCAGGCTAGTAAACTGCCGACGCAAACGCGGCATCTATCTTGCGGAAAGCTTTCTATTAGCCCAGTGATCATTCAAAATTGAAAACACTGAGCATATGGCTTCCGCAATCTCCCTCACTTTCAATCTCTGATAGGCCAACACAAACCGTATCATGAATTTCTTCAATTATTTAGGGTGTAGAGACTTCGGTATCTATCGTGTTTGTACGGCCGCAAGGAAATTAAGTAAAACACTTTTTACCACTGAGCTTAATGCTGATATGCCCATCGCATAAATCAAGCTTAGCCTTGGCTTGAGTGATGGTTTTTTTCGCTTAAAATAAACGCTTAACGAGCACACGAAATTCACCTTTTTCCATGTTCTTCTCAAATCACCCGATAGTCTGTTATCAAAGGCTGTAAAACAAAAGCTAAATTTTTTATTTACTTTAAACAAACACAACTTCGCGAAGCGATTAGCTTGTCTGCAGAAAGCACCCAGAGTCCATGGCGGGAATCGAACCCACTACCTTTGCACTGACAGGCTATCATCGCTACCACTCAGCCACAGAGGGATCATGATGCAGTTAGCTCAAATTTTGACACAAGTAAAGTGACAATTGCCTCTTGGCTGCACGCCCTGGTAATACTTGGCCTAGATTACTGTTCTTTGTTGTATTTAATCAATAAAAAATTTACCCAGGCGCATTCCAAAGAATACGACTATACGCCATAACTTTTTCTGCTGAAAGAAAAGACTTTGCCTTTCCTTCGTTTTCCCATTCTAGGCCACTGCTGTCCCTTAGTCTCATATTGAAGTGGGGAACCCATGTCTCATTCTTGGTTCTATTGTAAGCTAATGCGGCACCCATGTTGCTCACAGGTTTTTCATCTTAAAATTTTCGGTCAGTAAGCGATGAGAAGTTCCTTTTGAATTGTCTATGATTTCAGTTAGCTCACGCACTTTCTGCCGACGATCATCCAATACCATTTTGTGGATTTTATTAACCTTTTCTGTTGTCGACGCGTCAATTGATCGACTGCTTTTTAAAATTTCATAGTCGTATACGATGGACCAGACTCTAGCTTAAAATCCAGCTCGGCTTTAATATTTCTGAAACTGAGACCTTTCAAATACATGTGTTGAATTACATAGCGGTGTGTTTACAAATTCACTGAGATCGTTTATGTCTGATGACTAAAAAATTACTAAGGCGGCTTTGCCACACTCAAAGTTTACTTTGTTGCAGTTCACACTACACAAGTCTTATTGTTTAGCTGAGCGGAAAAGAAACGAGTATTCAGCTTCAAGTACTGTTGCATTCTCATTCCTAATGTTAAAAAAGCACACATGCATACACAAAACTATGCATAAATAATATGAGCTCAAAAATAAGACTGGCATTGTCTGAATGCCGATGAAAGTTCAAAGAAGAAAAAGTGATAAGCTTGGCAATAAGACTTGTGTAGTGTGAGCTGGGACTTTGCAAAGTCTTGAGTTTGTGGGAGAGTAGGAAAAGGAGCTCCCATTTACTTTTCCTTTCTCTCCTATAAACTCAAGGCTTTGCAAAGTAAACTTTGCGTGTGAAAAAGCCTCCTAAACAACGTGGCGCCTTGAAACTTAAAACATACGAGTATGCAACTTTTCATCAAAGTATTTTTTTTTCAAACAACTGCCACCGTCGTCTTTTCGTCAAGACCGCTCTCGTATTGCTCACTGCAAGGTAACTTTCCCGCTGTAGCTTACCATGATTTGAAATTTTTAATCCAAATTAGAAAGTTTCATACATTTAAAGTACTGGCAAATGTCATTTAATACAACTAGAGCTACAGCAAATAGTAAAATTTCCGCTTGATATCCTTAGTAACTTTTGTGTTTTTGTGCTAAGAAAGGAACAAGAATACAACAGAGCCAGGAAAAGCAACAACAACACCAACAAAATAAAAAGAAACGACTTAGTATTGTTGCTAAGAAGATGTTGCTGCCAGTTTGTAAGGATGTATGTATGCACGAGTATGTGCAAACTAGCATTCTTGAGAGTTTGTACATGTGTGCGAAGTGAAAGGAAATGGAATGAACGTCTTTTTGTTGTTGTTGTGGAGTAAACTTGTATTTGGCTTTTGGTATTTTATTTTACTTCTTTTGAAGTTATTTGCTGCTGGCAGTGGTGTTGTTGGATATGACAAACATTCTCACTGATGACTGTAACGCTGATGATGTTATCACATGCTCTTATGCTTGAATCCAAGCACTTGTACGAGCAAAAATGTAAATGGAAATTGTGTGGCACTCTTTTTAGAGGTCCTTTTGCATATTTGCATTAATTTTATTTTAGTTTTTCCTTCTATTTGCATTTGTTCTCTATTTTTTTTTTTTTTTTTGATGTTAAAGGTTTTTCTTTTGCTGGTTCTTACTTTCTGCTGACATTTTCAAAGCAGAGTTGTAATAACTTTTTTCTTTCTTATTTTTTCACTATGATGTTTTGCTACATTATTTCATTTCACTGCTGCAGTTGTCGTCATTGCCAAAGGACATGAATGAAGCAAGCGAATATATTTAGCATTTTGCAGTTGTATATGATACGCAAAACATTTGCTGTGTTGGTAGGTCAACGCACGTACAAAAGCCACTTCTGGTGCTTTGGTTTGGTTAAAAAAAATCTACTACTCTGCACAGCAAAAAGGAGAGAATAGGTAGAAAAGAAGTTAAATAGCAGCAAATTGAAAAAAGGAAAAATAATGAAATAAAAAACAATACAGCAGAGAAAAAAAACGACAGATCAACTGCAATACACACATGCATACATACATACGTATGTATGTACGAGTATGTATATGGTTGGAAATTATTATGGTATTGCATTTGGAGCACAACCCCAAAAAATAAAAAATAACAATAAAAAAAATTACATAAAAACCATGAAGATGATGAAAATTTGCTCAGCTAAAAGAAGAGCAAAGGATTTGTTATTTCCGTTGGTTATTTCTTTTTAATATCCATATACAGATATATATTTCTTTTTGTTGCTTCTGTAGTATTTTTGTTTTTATTGCAATATGATTCGCTGTTGGCATTGCTCTGAATTTATTTTATTTCGCCTGTTTAAACAGCTTTTTTAATTTAATTTCTTGCTCTTGTTGTTGCTGTTGCTGTTGTCTTTCTCTCTTTAGTTGCAGTTTTCATTTGTTTATTTCTTTTTTTTTAATTTGTTTATTCCCCATATTTACTGCAGATATTTCTAGAAACTTTCCTGTTTGCTTTTTTTTTGGAACGCTGCAGAGCAACATCAAAATGAAATGGAAAATTTAAATGAACTTCATTAGTATTTTTTCTTTTCTTAGTTTGTTTTTTCTTCCTTGATTTTCATTTATATTTTCCGTTTTAATAATTAAAACATGTATTCGCTGCCATTACAAGACAATTTCATAAATTAAATATTCTTTATAGTTAAACATTCCGTTTTAAGCATTTTCCATTTTTCCCCAATAAACAAATATGAAGAATAGTTCATTAACATTGTTCTACACTTTCACTTTGCCACAGGACATCAACACTTCAATTAAGGCATGTGCACATACATATGTTGCATAAGTATACATGCAATAATTATGTTGTAAGGCAAGTGCTATAGAAAGTTTTATTTTTGTAGGAGGATAAAAGGGATTTTACAGTACAGTCGTGCGATTTGTGAGAAAGTACAACCCCGGTATGATGGAGTTTATGAAAAATTTGAAAAGACAATAACAATTCATCAGATCAGGGGGTCTACTCTGTAATTCGAAACGAAAGAAAATTGTTTCGAATTTGTATGTTAGTTACATGCAAATTCGAACGCATTTTCTTTCGTTTCGAATTACAGAGTAGACCCCCCAGGGTTGTATTTTTTCGTAGATCGTGCGATTGCCTTTAAGAACCACATATTTTTGTAAAATATCACCCTTATAGTGGAAACATACTATTAGGGAACGGCAATAGATTGTCAGTAGCACAAAATTATTCTCAAGAGCGAGTAAACAAGTCCCATTTTTTTGGTATTGTCTTAAAGTGACGTCGATGTCGACAACTGGAATAAGGGTCCATAATTTGGAATATTACCAACGAAGCACTCAAAACAAAAGATACAATTGGTTTCCATGAAATCTGTTCGTTCATGAACGAACGAGTAAAATTGAACGAATCACTCAAATGAACGAAGTGAGCCGGTCATTTTACTGAGCTGTTTTGGTTCAGTAGTACTGACGCATAAAAATAAATTGAACGAAATGAACGACCGATGACCGAGCGCACTTGGCTCTTTTTTTTTGTTTTGTTTTGCTTTTTCATCGTTCATGTGGGATTTTTTGTCATTTTCTCGTTTTCATTTGCCTTTTTATCTACTTTTAGTAACAGTGTTACCATTATGAATTTTTTAAACTGCTTTAACTTCTCACATACGTAATTAAGTTATTTTCGCTCCCGCTTTTTGACTTTTATTCATTGGCCATAGATTTATTTACCAGCAGAGACTTAATTGTGGCAAAATAAAAACACATCTTGAACACTTCTTAATGCTATTAATATTTTCCAAATTCCTTATTTTATGTCACACAAAAAAATACTTTAATATTGGAAAAAAAATTTACTTGCTGATTTTTCCTTTGTGTTATTTTGTTTGTTTTGATTATTTTCCAAAAAAATAACAAAAACATTATTGCATTTGTCTCTTTTTATTGACCGAATCAACTGTTTGTTTTTTCATTTCGTTCTTTTTCTTGAAAAGAGCGGATGAACGAAATGAACGAACTCGTTCTTTTTTACAAAATGAACGAAAATGAGCGGTCACTTAAATGAACGATTTGGCACAGCTCTAGTATATATAGCTTGATTTGCTCCACACAAGCTTTCAAGCTATGAAGAAAATATAATGAATAAACTTTCATCGTCGCTGTACAGTGCAGGACGAAGGTAACGCCATTTATTCAAAAAGTATCTATCTATAAAAAAATTAATCCCTTTTTCCTTTTTCACGGCATCACGCGTGAACGGCTGGACTGATTAGCCCCATTTTTTGTTTGTTTTGTTTGCTATTGTCGGCAGAAAAAAAACATGAAAGAAAAAATTAAAAAAAGTCGCAGAACATCACTATGTGTAACAAAAAGCCAATAGTTGAAATTTCTGTTATGTGATACCATTTTTCGTCTAGGTGCTGTCAACTACAGCCAGTTTGATCTCTGGAACTACAAAAGCTATGGAGCCAAAATTTTTAACACAGATTCGAGTCAACAACCGCTATAGGTTTTTGTTTTGTTTTTTGACCCAACTGCTCACTTGTTGGGTGTGTGGAAGTAGTTTGTAGTTAAAAAATTAATCAAATAATTGGGTGTTAGACAACATTCGCGGGGCTCAGTTAGTTTTAAATAAAAATCTGTTATAATCCAAAAATTATCAAATCTAAGTACAAAACAAAATTCATTTCCTGGCTGCAACCTAAATGTGTTGGCCTTTATTAACGAATTAAATGCTCAAGCTCATGCACACGCATTAAGGCATATGAAAGAAATCACACATGTGATAAAAATTGCTCACAAACAGTTTCATTCAAATCTAAATTGATCATCTAATCCTTGGAAACGCATGCATGCAGCCAGTATTATTTTCAAAAATCCATAGACAGTTGTGTTTTGCTGCAAATGGGCTGAAAATTTATTCTATCATATAATTCAATATTTGTTGGCATTGTTGTTGTTGTTTTGCCATTTGTAAAATAATGGTTAAAATCATATAAAAGAATTTTGAGGATGTTCTCCTGCTGCTATTGTTGTTGTTGTTATTGTTATAATTTTTATTATCATAGATGAACCAATACATTGAAATACATTTAGAAAAACTGCAGCCATATGAACATCTGTATAAATTTATCGCAACTCAAGGAAAACAACAACACAATTACAAAGCAAAAATAAAAAAAAAAACATTAAAAATAATATCCTTTTTATACCAGCAGTCATATCGAATGAACACGTACAAGGTCTTAAACGCAGACATACGTGTACAAAGACACAGAACCACAAGTACTCCAAATTTATTTCCAATTTCATTTACAATTTGAAACTTTAGATCTTTTCATTTTACACACAACTAAATTGTAGAGATGGAATAGTGTTTCACTATTCATACACGCTCACGCTCAGCCTATAGAACGTGTATCAAAACTTGATTAAACAAGTTGTGTAATGCAAACGGAATTTTTTTTTAGCACCGAGTGAATGAAAATCACTTAACACTGGTCAAGGAACTGGGCAATCGGTTCTCTGGGGTAATAATAGAACCTGCAGACATCAGCTAATTGATCGAAGTTCAGTATTAACTACCAACACTCATGCCGAGTACACATCTGTCATTTCTTGTGGTATCATTCGCAAAATGTGTGCAACGCCGTTCCCATTATGTTTTTTATATGGAAAGCAATGCCACAAAACGAAAAACATGGGAAATGACAAACGTTGCCACCAGTATTCACTAGTGCGTTGTCACAAAATGCCATAGTGTATACTCGGCATAACACGGGTATCATATATCATATTTTCTTTTTCTTAGCAGGACTCTTCGTCCTTTGGTTGCACCATTAAATTTTAAGATCTATCCCTCATACCTAAATAAGAGCGGCAAGCGTTGCGTTAGCAGCAGGGTATGCATTTTCAGTACATTTAAATGTGAAAATATTATTTGATTGTACTGAAAATACGTACCCTGCTGCTAACGCAACGCTTGCCGCTCTTATTTAGGTATGAGGGTATGAGGGTATGTGGCTCATTAGCAACCACGCATTGGGCATACTTCCCCTTATCTAAAGGTGGAGAATGAATGTACTTCTTCGATTCGGGCACTTCTTGCTTTAAGATGCGACCGAGGCCTTCTTTTCTACTTTAGTCAGTAAGCCTGATTACAGGCCTTGTCTATGAAAACCTTCTTTAGCAGGCATATTTGAAGCCATTATGTATCAGACCTAATGAAGGGACTAGGGCAGCACAAAATTCTTAATACCATTGTAAAAGTTTTTTTTACCAGCTAGTTGACCGCGTTCGACCAACCAGCAGCATTAATCGAATACTAGATATCCAAGACTCTTCTTCCAGCGATTTTCATAGCAACCGTAGTCGTTGTATGTGAAACTCAAAAGAAACCTTGGTTTCTCACACCAGCTAACTGTTCTACCCAAAAAGGTCTCACCAAATACCGGAAGCATTGAGGAAGAGGGTAGTGAGAGCTACTCACAGAAAATTTTTATAATAAAATCTACGAAAACAAGGTTAATTTAAAATTTTAGGTAATAGTTTTTTTATGTGTATGTGTTTCATGTTAATTCAACATTATTTATAGAAATCTTCAAAGAAAATCTTTCCTATTGAAATAACTTTGTTTCATGTTAATTTAACATTCTTCGTACTGTTAAATCAAAATGAAAAGTCATGTGGAATCGAAGTTATTTCAAGTTGAAATAATGTTAATCACGCTACCGATTGATATACTCCCACCGCCCCTCAGATATAGAGGGCAATTATGAATAAAATTCCCGGGTAATAATTCCAAGGGAAAACAAAAAATTCTAATTGGAAAAGGGAGACATTTATCGCGGAATTTTATTCATAATTGCCCTGATATACTTTCTCTTGATACGGTTTACAACTTTGTGTTGAAATAATATTGTACTTCTTTATTGAAAATAAAACTGTATGCCGTGAGTTTTTGAACTAGATTTCGAGAATATTATCGACTATCACGTGTGTTATGTGCAACTCTATTTATTATCTTTGGAGATAAAAAGAAATTAAATAGCTACAACAACGACAACAACAACAATACTTTTAATGGAACAAATAAAAGATGGATTTTGCTTTTTTCTCTATGCCTTCTATATGTTCTATTTTCGCTTTCTTTTGCTAGCGATTTTTCTCTACTCTATCTGTCTTCCACTGTATTACGCACTTTTTATATGAAATAAATATTAAAGCAAATAGCAAAAACAATAACAACCTTAGCATAAAAATATAAGTATAATACCTATTGGAAAAAAATAAATGAATAAAGGAAAAGAAAATAATAAACAAATAAAAATATGCTGGTGGTAGTTTTTAAAATCGTTGGAACTTCTTCTCTTGTTAGTCCATAAAAACCCATCCTCTATACATTTTCATCATGGTTTTGGATTAATGTATGTACATACATACATACAGTATATTTGTATGTATGTATGTGTGATTATGCGTGTGCATTTGTGGTGAAAAAGAATAAGTAGCAGGGTGTGTGTATGTATGCTGCTCCTCACATATTTGCAAAAATTGGGGGTGGAAAATTAATTATTTTTAATTTGATTTCAACTCAATTAAATGTCAAGAAATGGAATTTTAAATTAGTTTTTGTTGCATGATTCTTTCTTCGTTACGTGCTCGATAATATAGTAAAAAAAAAATAATTGGAAATTCAGAACTCATAGTTGAGAATTTATTGGTCTTTAAATTTTGCATTCAATTAAATTCCGAGAACTCGAAGAAACTTCAGAAATAGAATGTATACAACTTTTTTCGTTTATTAGACGTCTGCTCAGCCATCTAAGCCTATGGCGTTGCAGCTTCAGGCAATGACAGATAACCAACTTTATTGCAGTTGTCGACATCGACGTCACTTTAAGACAAGACCAAAAAGTTGGGTTTTGTGTACCAGTTGTCGAAAACAACTGACTCCTGTGACCAGGTTTATGATATTTTCTAGACCTTACGGAACGGAAATAGATTGTCAGTAGCACAAAATTTTTCTCGAGAGCGCGTAAACAAGCTCCAATTTTTTTATGCTGAGTTAAAGTGACTTCGATGTCGTCAACCGAAATAAAGGTGCATATGTTCAATTGTTTCTGGTTCCTCTCCATCCGAGCACATCTTTCAGAAATCTGGAGTGCCAGTTTCCCAAATCCTGGTCCGTGCCCTGACCGAGCAGTGACCGGTCAACGGGCCTATAGCGACTCGCATTACCTTCCTATTCATATCCAGTAGCAGTTTGTATCTTCCTGACTCAAGTTTTGGCCACATAGCCTTCGAGATTTTACAACCCTCCCTACTGCGCCACCCAATTACTGACTTCCCTGTAGTAATGACCTATCAAAAATATCACCGATCTGTCACACATTCTCTCATCTAACGCCGACCTTTCTTACTTACTTGTTGCCAGCTCATCGGAAATTTCATTTCCCTCAACGCTGCTGTGGACAGCAACCCAAGATAGTCTGCCACTGCATATATTTGTCTAACAGCAAGTTGAGGGCACTCCTACAGCCAGTAACAAGTTTCGATTTGGCCCTTCAAAACTTTTAGCGATGCCTGGCTGTCGACGTAAAAGGTTACCTTCTCGCCTTCAGCCACATTTCTGGCCACTAGTTCCGTGGCCCTGAGGATCGCCAAGATCTCAGATTGGAAAGCGTTACATTCATTCGGGGTGGTCTGAAAGAACTACGAATGTTCATTTCCAAAATATAGACACCGCACTATCCTCATGTAGCTTATCGGATTTGACCCAATAGTCCCTATCCTACCAGTGAGGGGTTCTACTAAAATATGAACGAGCTTATAGTCCGCGAATCTGGGGGTTATTGATCTCTGATCACTAAAACTGATCTGATTTAAGATTGATGTGTGATCTGTTACTCCTGCCCTCAGTCCTAGTTAACACTTTGCAAGTCTTATTGCTAAGCTGATTAGTTTGTTAGGAGAGAGAGACGAGGGGAAAAGAAACGTTTCTGTTCCATTCGTCTCTCTCTCTCTCTCTCTCTCCATGACATTTCAATGGTCATTATCATACTCGGAATTTGTGGTAACTCGACACTCCGACACTCTCATATTGAAAGCGCTGCCTGCCCGCTACTGCTACGACACTACGGAACGTATCACTATCCGCAACCTGTGACGCTTCCGGTAGCAGATTGGAGAGAAACTGTCCATAGCGACTGAATTCTCAAGAGTCACGCTACCGTTTGGCATACCAAATTTGTTGCTAAACAAATATAAACTTGTTTTTTGACACTTTGTGCAAAGTGTTGAGTAATCCCCAAACCCAAAAAAACAGAATTAAAAAAAACCAAAATTGTATCTTTTCATATTCCATAATTGAAAGCATACACATGAATTAAAAATCATTCACTTTATAACAAGAAAGACAGCTGTCATTTTACTTTTTAGCATTTCAACAATATTTTTAAACATAAATTAATTTTTAAATTCACAAAAAAAAAATAGCAACATCCTGTTCGAATGATAACAATCTTAACCGCTTGTCCCTGTTGTTAAAATAATTGTGTCAATTATGATGGAGTTGTGTCAAAAAATAAATGCCAGTAACAAGGAAAAGAAACTGTAGCCAATAATAATGTGACAATGAAAGAAACCAACAAATTATCATGTATGTACATAAGTACGTGTGTATGTAAAAATTATCTTAAATGAACTTAATTTAGGCCACCGTGCCAACTTGGTACAAAAATATGAACACTTTTCAATACACATTTCATCTTCATTATGCAAATAAATTCATACTTACAATTTACAAATTTAGTTTACGGGTATTTATGCCCCAACTACGGCAAACAAGTTCAACTTTACTGCCCAAATAACATACAAATGAATGAATGTATGGTTGTATGTGTTTACATGCCGGTAGAAGAGTAAAAGAGTATGTATAATAAATACTGGTTGGTGTACATTTCATCAACAGCATTCATTGTTGTCGTCATCATTCTCGTCGTTGTTGTTATGTATGAAAATGTACCCTTTTATTATTATATTTTGCCCATATTTTTGTTTGTGTTGAAAGAAATAAAAATTACATTAACTTCCACAAAGTAAAAACCTGACCTGACCTACGCCAACCAAAAATGTGCTAATCAAGAACCTAAAAAAGCAACAATACCAAACAGCAACAAATATAATAAAGCAACAACAACGACTACATCACATCACATCAAAACCAAAACAAAGGCAACAAGGAATGAGAGCTGCTTGCACACATACACACATTCTCATATAAATATTACATACTTCTACGCACGCAAACCCTATAAAAACACAAAAATAACAAGAACAACAATATACCAGCAAAGCTTAAGCGAAAGGAGAAACTGATGCTTTTTCATCTTTTTAAGGATTTGTTACGTTGTTTTTATGGCACATTTATTTCCTTTATTGGTGTTGGGCTTTGAATTTATTTAGATGTGTAGAGTACTGGGCTTTTTGTGTTGTACTTTCTGGTTTATTTTCTATGGGTGAGAGAGAACCCTTAAAAAAAGTATAACAAAAACAAGCAACTACTTTTATGAAAGCTGAAGGGAAAAATCGAAAGCAAATAAGATTATTTTACAACTTTTAGTGCTGTTTTGCAGGCACAAGAATATACTTAAGTACAGTTTGTCAAATAAGTAAATCCTTGCTCATAACACAAAAATTAAGAAAACAAATCAGTAATAAAACTTAAAAAAAAAATAAACCCACATCAAAAATATGTGGTAAAAATATATGCTAATAATAATTTAAATTCAGTTAAATAAAACATTTTTATATAGTACGCTACCTACACATAGTGGTGTTTGAAGATATGTTTAGGATTGAAGTATACACCTGTTATGACGGCATTGGGTAATCCTAAGTGTACACGAACACGCTTATGCGCTCCAAGAAAACATTACATAATATGTAATAATATATTATATAACAGGCTTGCGGCCGGTGAAACAAGTGCGGAAAATTACCTAAACAAAAGGAATCCTGCCATATTTTTAGAACACTCTGTAAGTCATCTGCCATTACCGGGACCATCAGAGGCAGCATTTGTCCGACGGCAACAGCACCTACAAAGGTGTCTGATCGATAACTGGACATCCAGGAACTTTTATCTAGCGATTTTAGTAAGAAAATAGATAATATTGCACAAGCTTCAACAAATTGCTAATGAAAGATGAGAGAAAGATCCCACCTATAATGAGGCCAGAAAAATATGGTCCGAAAGAGGACCCAGTTTGCGATAAAACTTTCCAAATTCTAACTACGAAACCTCTCAGCGGTAACTGCTGGTCCATAGCCATATGGAGCACAAGTCCAATGGCTGCGACTACTTTATGACGACTTTTGCGGAACATGCCAAGTTGGAGAAGAGGAAGAAACAACCAAATATATCTTCTGTCACAGCCCCAGGTTCGGAAACTTTCGCAAATAAAACATGTCTCAGCCATATTGATTTAGGCAGGATTCATAATTTTGTTTTAAAATTCTCTGCTGAGATTACACGCAGCGACTTCTGGTTACTCATAGCGGGATACGTGTTCTTCCGGAGCAAGAATTAAGATACGGCCACACTTGGCAAAAAATTTGCGCAGAAAATAAATAAATGAAAATTGAATGACAAAATTATATTAATTAATTAAATTGGCGTTCTGTTCAGGCAATCACCTAAAAATCTTTTCATTCAGGCACGAGTTTATTAAGTTAAACGGGTTTTTTTTAGCTAAAGGGTGTTTTTTTAGACTGTCACAACTTTGAGTTGGCATCACTGCTTTAGTAAGTCGATTTATAATGAAATTTCAAAGCAAACTAAACAAAAAGCAACTATCAGCTGTTAAATGGGTGCTCAAATAAAGCAGTGACGCCAACTCAAAGTTGTGACACTGTAAAAAAAACACGCTTTATAAAAGAGATTTCTTTAAATATTTATAAAAAAGTAAATTGTTTAAACACCTTTAATATAAATTACATAAATATGAATTAAAAATTTAATAGTGTCAATTAAACTGCTTTAAGTAATTAAATTTTTGAACAAAATATTTAATTGACTCAGTTAAATTTTTGACTAAAATTTTCATCACTTTAATTTTTAAACAGAAGTTTATGTAATTGACTCAATTAAATTTTTAATTTATTTTTTCATATTTATCTTTCCAATTGAAGGTCTTAAATGAAGAAAAGTTTTTTTTTGTGTTTCATGTTGATTTTGGAAAGCAGCCAATTCGTTAGATGCAGCTTCAACAATATGACCACTATCATTTGTCAAAGTTCGGAAGTCCCTATTGGAAGACATTTCAATAACGGTTTATTTAAACAGTGTTTTAAAAATTTGGAGTGCTACTTTCTTAAGGCTAAATTAAATTCTTATTCAAGGAAGGGGGGTTCGCAATAATGGTGTCCTTTAAATGCATTGCAACATTTCAAGTTTCCTTCAAACCGCACATTGATGAACTTGACCTTGTGTAGAAACCTAATGTGTAGAAATTAATGTCATTATGTACACATTATATTATGTATTAAATATGCATACCTACATACATATGTAAATATACAAGCGTGTGTGCTTGTATACATTGTGTATGTAAATACAAAAAAAAAAATAAAAAATTAAATGGCACTGATTATTATGTATACCAAACCCTCCCACTTTTGTTTCTTTAGCCTGCCAACACACAAACTGCGAAAATTATTGTTAAAGACTTGAGGGTTTCCTCAGAATATCAACATGTTGTACGTGTAGCCGACCGACCCTAACCCAACACAAAAGCTCTAGAATGCGTATGTATGAAATTTTATTGTACGTTTGGCTTTATGCAGTCGTATTTTCTTAAATATTACAAAACAAGGGTAAAATCGTGGTTAGAGAACTTTTTGTTTCGTATGATTTGCGAAAGCAAAAAATAAAGAAAATAAAGAGAAATCCTATGAAGGGTAACTGAAAGTAATCAACATAATTTAACGCTGTTACACCATTTTGGCACACTTCCCTGGTGATTTGCTTTGTCTCCCCCCAAGCAAAGAAGCAAAACTCTGATGAAGCAAATGACTCACAACCGTAGACAGTCGTAAACAAGTCACAAATCTTTGCAATTACGTGTGTATGCATGTTTGTATTTTATGTAATAAATTTGAGTTTATAGGAAATTTTGGCTTTTCTCGACGCCAAAGTTTTGTTTATGTGTGCGTGCGTTTGGATTGGTAGGAAATCTCGTTCAAATGTCTAACTGATTATTTGTCATTAGGGGGGAAATTCTGTGATGTTTCTTTGTCTAGCAACCAACAGCACAAACACCCAAAATTTAAAGCCTTTGTACGAGTATATAAAAAAAAAATATTTCGGTATTATCCTTTCAACTTCATTTTGTTCAATGCTGTTGAATCTTGTTCTGTTAGCTTGTCAGTTTTCCAACACCTGTTTTTTTTCATCTTCTCAATTTTACATTAATCAACAGTAAAATTTGATGTAGCGAAGCGGTTTCATTAATTTTCACCACTTAACCTTCAAATTATGTTGCTTTTTGTTCATTTAAATAAAAAAGGGGAATTCAAGGTCTCTGCTCTGGTTTTATAATAATAAAAAAATGACCTTAGACAACAAAGATGTTCATTTATTTTGCTTGTACTCGTTAAATACGAGTACATGCGAATGTTCTAGATTTAGTGAATTTTAGGAATTCCACTGCACAATGCCAATTTTTATTTTTTATTTTTTAAACTGTGGACATATTGCTATTTACTATACGAGTACGAGTACAATTTCTAATAGACAATTAAAATTTAATTCAATCCAATTGATTCAATAATTATTTTAATTGGAAAATATCATAAATTTATTTAATATTTAATGAAAATATTATTTAATTTGACATTATTTTCGAACATAATTGTTTTTTTGGCGATAATCGATTTTTGGCAATCGTAAGTAATAAAGGGTCCGCCATCTAACGTTTTTTTTTTTCAACTAGTGCTTATTTCGTGAATGGTAACACTTAGCTCATGTTTGATTTGACAGATAATTAGTTTTATCCTTCCGCTGAATGAATATGGTTGTGTATACGCTTGAACAACGCTGGGAAATATTGCCTGCGATCGACTTACAGAAGATGCCGATTTTGCCAAAAAAAATCGTCTTTTCAGATGAAGCTCATTTTGATCTTGGCGGGTATGTAAACAAGCAAAATTGTCGCATTTGGGGCACATAAAACCCGCACGCATACATTGAAAAGCCGACGCACCCAAAACGAGTCACTGTTTTGTGCGGATTTTGGTCCAGAGGCATAATTGGGCTAATGAGCAAGGAGTGGCCGTTACAGTCAATGGCGATCGTTATCGGACCATGTTGAACGAATTTTTGTTCACAAAAATTGAAGAGGAGGATATTGGCAACATTTGGTTTCAACAGGACGGCGCTACGTGCCACACAGCCGAAGCTACACTCGATGTTTTGCGCCCTGTTTTAAAAAAAAGTTATTTGGCGGACCCTTTATTTTTGGAAATTTTTTAAAAAACATATTATGTCTTAAGGTGGTATGATGAATTTTTTGGTTCCAGCTTTGCGCAAAAAGGCCTTAAATTTTATATTTATAACAAAAATAGATATATTTCGAAACGATCTGGTTCCTTCAATAACAAAAATTTTGAACAAAAAATTTCTTTGTAATACTTCTTATAGTATTACCTTTGGAATAAGTGAAAATATGGGATTGGTATTTTTGCAAAAGTTTTTTTTTATAATAGCAACATAATCAACCCACTTTTTTCTTCAAAAAAAAAACGGCGAAAATCGACTTTTTTCAAAATTTTAATGTAAATTGCGTACAACTTTTGACTTAATTATGATTTTGATACCAAATTTTTTTTTTAATATAACAAATTTTGTTCCTTATTCATAACGAGTTTTTTGTCTAAATCGAACTAGATTTGATTATCAGAACAGTGGACCAAGGTTGGTAAAATAGCTAAAATTATAATTTTTTCTCTCGAATATTTCCTGATCTGTAAGCGAAAACCCATAAATGTAGCAGACTTTTTTTAGTTCTTGGATAGAAAAAAAAATTCCACTTGCAAAAAATCTTTTTTATCAGATCAAAAACACCAGCGTGGCATCAGTTTTAATTTGTCATTAGCCCTAGGTCCACTTTGGGAATTTGTGGCTCCGCCCCCTTTAAAGATATATAGTCCAAATTACCGACTTACGCTCTGTGGCACCTTCTTGAATGCTGTATTTCATAATAAGCGGACGGATCGTTTAGAAACTGCAGAATTATATATATTTTTGTATCGGGTACTTTAGGCCCCACACCGTCGGATCGATAAAAAAATTAAGACCGAATTTATGGCAGCAATCCTCATATTTTAGACAGTAGTATATCAATTAAAGAAACAAATTTTTGCGACCAATCTAAAGTACACATTCGCAAAAATTCGAAGAGAAAATTTATATGTACGTACCAGTGATCAGAAATGGGTAGTGAAAAAGTGAGTAGAGTTGAATCATGACTTATAATTTCTTGTACTTATGCGCACTCATACTTATTGCAATGTTGTCTAACTTCATATTCACTCGCAAGTGTGAAGTTCTCATCGCACTCATTCTTAGCAAGATTTATGACGTTGTTGATTTCGACTCTACTTAACTCTACTTGTTTGTAGACGATGCAAAATAAGCATCACGAACTTCGCATATGAAGATTAAAATACTCATTACGAGGTTATACGGTTGCTCATTATGAGGTTACAAATGTGTTTCTTTATACACTTTATACTGTTGTAGTTGTAGTTGTAGTTGTAGTTGTAGTTGTACTATATGGATGAGTTGAGTGACCTGAATCAATTTAAGTAGTATAAGTATTTTTCTGAAATTATAAATCAAACTGAGGTGAATTATGAGTGTGAGTGTCGCATTCATATTTATTGCAACCTTTACTTATATAATCAATATTATCGTGCGTGTGCGTAAATCAGAGTAGTTGAGTTAAAACGATGTCTACTCATTTAGATTTAAAATTTCATGAGTCAGTAGGAATAGCGAAAAAGCGACGCATTACAGATCACTGGTACGTACATAAGTACGAGTATATAGACTTTTCCATTCTTGTATATTTCCACTTTCCTCGCTCCTGAGTTTCCATTAAGCATACGATTGCTTACAAATGGCGGCTGCTGTTGTTGTTATGTGATATAATATAGGACAATGTCAATGTCCTTATATGAATTTCTACATTAGACATGCATAGTATTATAGTGTATAAATATATGAGGGCGTGTGTGTGTGTGTGTGTGTATGTGTGTATTCCATAATGCATACATACATACTTATGTGTGTCTGTATTATGTATACGTGTCTGGTTTTTGTATATAAAATTATTTGTACAACACATTAATGCTACTGACATACATATATATGTATGTCTGTGTTTAGTTGTATGTGTAAACATATTCCTAGTAAGAGCCTTTTGTATCCTTATTCAATATTCATTCATGTTTTCATTGACAATTTTCCATTATTATGGGACAGTGTTGCTGTTGTTGTCTGTTGGAAAATTGTTCAAATTATGTTCCTGTGTGTTGTTGTTTTCTTATTTTATTTGTTTGTTTTTGTTCTTGTTTCTTTTTTTTTTTTTTGGAAGTAGGTTCCATGTCTGGCCATACGAGCAGTGTGTGGGCGTTTTAATGACGTTTTTATAAGTTACGAGTATAATATTGATGACGATTTTGAACTTGATACGACTATTTGAATGGAGGTCAAATGAAAGCGACAAAACAAGTGTAGAATATGAAAAACCGCAGACATTATGAAAACCGCAATGAAAAATCACAGAAGTATCACATATACATACATACGTACATAAAAAGTATACATAGAAAAAAAATGATTTTGATATTTGAATAAGAAAATCGCTGATTCAATAAAAAATCTTTTAAATTTTCTGTGATGATGATTTTTGCATTGTTGATAAATAAAATTGTATGCACGTTTATTGAAAATATTTTTTGAAATACCGAAGTATATTTATTTGACATAAAGTCTGTATTTATTTAATTTGAAAATTTGCTTGTTTTTATGGTTTAGCAATTGTCTATATGCATTTCGTTCCTGCTTTTGGAACTCGTCAGTAGACTTCAACCCAAAAAATTTTTGAATTTAGTTCACAAACTTCGTATGTTTATAGTAAGACTCTTAATACTATATTGAGAATCACAGTATACAAACATAATAAGTTTGAAAGCTTCAAACAAACATTTTTACAAAACAAGCATCTTTATTCGATTGTCTATCTATTTTATTTTCCACCACCTTTTTACCATTAGCTGCCACATTGGGCAACAATAAAAGTATTAAAAAGCAAAAAGAAAAAATGTTTGTTTGAAGCTTTCAAACTTATTATGTTTGTATACTGTGATTCTCAATATAGTATTAAGAGTCTTACTATAAACATACGAAGTTTGTGAACTAAATTGAAAAATTTTTTGGGTTGAAGTCTACTGACGAGTTCCAAAAGCAGGAACGAAATGCATATAGACAATTGCTAAACCATAAAAACAAGCAAATTTTCAATGAAAATATTATTTTTTTTTCAGTCAATAAAGAAATTTAATGAATCAAAGAAAAAAGTTGTTGACTGAAATTTTATTATTATCTACATACATACGAATGTAATACATACATATGTAGAATAAATTATGCTGTAGATTAAAACGGAAAGAATAAGAAATAGTTGTGAAAAAAATTCTTAATTTTAAATTTTAAACATATTGAATACATCGTCGGATTAAGTGAAAATCATGGAACTAACAAAAAATTCAGAGCCATTTTTTATAATTAAATTTTAGCACAAAAGATCCATCAGGTGTCGCAGTGCCGCTCTTTGCACCAGATCTTCCCCTATTCTATTCCATAATTAAATTAAAAAAAATTTGACATTATAAATAGAAATCAACACACCCAATTACTTATCAGTTACACAATTTTATAAAACTTTTTCCTTCTGACGATATAACTTCTGTTTGCACAAAAAATTTATGGGTAAATCTAACAAACTGTTAACCAACAAAATTTAGCCATTTTAAATGCAGCATATTTTCAGCTGCATTATGCATTGTCAATCAATCCAAATGATCTCATCATTGCCTCCAATACATATCAATTTAAATAAAGCCCACATAAACTTGTTGAATTGATATTTCTCGAATTCCACGACCCCACTTTCTAATTCTAAAACAAACTTGATATTTTAATATTTACATATGCATAATTAGTGACGAAGAAACAACAATGGAAAGATTTTTGTAAATCTAGAGGTGGTAAAATTTAGCTTTTATTACAAAAAAGCTTTCAGCGAATCGTAATACAATGAATCCAAATAATTCACATATTCTATTTGCACTGAAAACTGAGGGTGACTTTGGCTGAAGTAGTTAGCACGTTGACTACAAAACCGAAGGTCCTGATTTCGAGCCCGATATCCAACAGTCATGTGGATTAGTGTCCCTTTGTATCAGTTGTTGCAGGAAAGTGATAAAGGCATAGTCACTGGTCACTGGACTATACCGGCTTCAGCAGATACTAATCCTATTGTAGCATCAGAGCGCGCTTCTTCGTTGTGTAGCAGAATCATCGGCGAAGTAAAATAACGAATAAAATTGCTGCTAAACACAGCTTCGAAAAAATTTAATACATATCATTTGACACCAGAGGCGCTGCAACACTGCATTATTTAAAAAAGAACGTGCAAAAAAGCAGAGTTGTAAAATAATGAAGCTTTGCTCTATCTCTTTCTTCACCAGCTGTCTTCTCTATCACTATCCATTTCCTACAGAAGGTAACACCTAGTAATAGCAGTAGGCATTCATTGCCTGAGTGTTACTTCTCTTTAAAAAAAAAAAAACTAAATCTACATCAACTGACACCACACACAGTGGACCAAACACAAAAGAACGCTGATGATGAAGCTGCAGCGACCTTCGAAAACAGCTAGTTGTTCCGTTCTGCTAGTGTTTGTCAGAATATTTGCAATTAATTTTGGCGTTATTTGTTGCTTAAAAATTATCACAGAGCGATACGAACTTTAGCCTAATCTCATCATAAATATAGAAAATAAACCAAGTTCCAACAATAATAATTAAACTAACTAAATTTTATATTAAACTTTCCATAATAAATAATGCCTTAATAATTTTGTGGCTCATCTGATTTAGGAGTTGCCAAAATTTTTATATTTGGTTTATTTAGGCGAAATTTTGCTTATTATTTTGTCTTTAGTTTTGTAACTGTGTCTATCGGTTAAACTAACCAATAAAGTAAAGTACATTTTTTTAAAATCAACAAATATAAGTTATGAAATTGCTAAAAATGACAGCTTACATTTACAGAATTAACTATTTGACAAAAAAAAAACAAATTGAAATGGAAAGGTCATCCTACATGATGAGCCGTAACAATTTATTTTTAGTTGTTTTAACAACAACAACAATAGCAAAAGTTATTGACATTCTCACTTTAGTTATCTAAATCAAGAAAATTGTAACTTCATTTTCAGCAACAATTTGCACTAAAAGTAATTATTAATTAATTAATTCCGACAAGAACGTTACAAGGGTACATATGTTTAGGGAAAGATGAAGAAGACTTATACCGTTACAACATTCCTTCGCAAATTTTTATATAAAAGTACTGTACATACATACAAGCGAGGGTTTGCTGACTTACGATGACGATATGCCACAATACTCTGAACTTCAACCCTCCTTTAAATAACATAAGTTCGTAAACTTTCAAACCTCTAATACAACTAGGCTTTGCTTTGGTCTCCTCTGCCAGAATCAGTTGTTAGAAAGTTGTTGTTTCGGCTAAAATTTGATTTTGTTATACAGTGCAATTAGATACAATATGTATTTTCTTTTAAATATCTGGTGTTGGTTAACATGACGATTTTATCGTCACACCATTAATTTTTAACATGCACACATATTTTCATATACGAGTATGATTTCCAAACCCGAATAATAAATATTTACAGCTGCAAAATGGAAAAAATTATTCTCGTACTTAAAAACTCAAATAAACATTAGATAAATATTATAATTATATTTATATATAGAGAAGAAGAAATAACATTCAAGTACCGACTTCCTGGAAAACGCCACTAAAATAATTTCTCTAACAACAAATCACTCAATACACATGCAGACATACATTTGGATCATCACTGTACTCGTATGTATACGCTTTAAAAATTAAATTCTTTGTGTAACCTTAAGAGTGGAGATGGTAGTGTGATTGAATCTTAACTGCGGGCTTAAGGAACTGGTCCGCTTCTTAGGAAGTAATAGAAGGCGGAGTGGTCTTTTGCAGTTGGAGACCGGTGACCAGTTTTGTATCAGTTCCATTTACCGCAGGAAAGTAACTTATTTTAATTTCGAATTTTCGAAAATCGAGTTTTAATTATATTTCGACGTTTTGAGGTCCTGGGAGTCGATTCTGACTGCGATGATGTTCGCATGGATTTTTGTATGCCCGTTTATGTGCGTGTTTGAATGTGGCTGGATGTGTGTGCATGTAAACATCGTATAACGGTTCAACGTATCGAAAGCAAATTAGCCGCCTTCGAAAGACGTTGAGCTCACTTAGATATCGTAAAATAGTAAATCGATTCGGTTCAGTGGACTTTGAAATTTTTCACAAAACTGTTATATAAAATAAATTTTGCGGGTGGCGTTAGCTGAAGTGGTTAGGTCCTGGGTTCGAGAACGGTCACCAGCAAAATCATTAAATAACAACATCACCCATTTTTCTGATATGCATTAGTATTTCTTGGTGTGTTGTAGAAAAGTTCAAGTGACAAAGGCATAGACACTGGGCACTGAACTACAGCGACTTCAGCGAATACTAATTCTAATGTAACGTGAGAGCGCCTTCCTTCGTCGGTATTGCTTTTGGTTGGTAGTCGCACGTGACATTCTGTGAAATTGCCCATATGAGATTATAAGTCGAACAAATTTAAGCAGCAAGTTATTGCGCCATAACTTCCTGGAAAATCACACAAACTAATTGACATTTTGTCTAGGGTTTCTTTTGAATATGAAGAATTCAGGGTTGCTCTTAACTCAAAATTAGCTTATGTCGACTTAGCACATTTTCCAAATAGAAATTGCGAAAATAAATTAATTGGTTATTAAATTTTAGCAGTTTTTTATTTTTATTTTAAAGCCGATTTATCTGCTTAATTTTTATAGATTTGGTCACACTGATAATAAACTTTACAAATTGGAGCTGAATTTTCAAATCTATTTCAAGAATTTGGAAACTTCAGTGAAACTATAAAAATAATCTTAATACTGCATTTATATTGTCTCTAAATCTTTATCGTTTACACTAAGCTTTTTGAAAGTTTTAAAGATTTCGTATCCAAGATAAAATCCTTTGTATAAAATCCTTTGTATAAAATTTGTCTTAAACTGTAAACCAAAAAGTGCCGACTTATCTTATTCACACACTTTCAATAGAAAATTTTGCAGAACGTAAATAGAAATATTAGATTTTGAGTAGATTTCCTACAAATCTACTGACAAATTAGATTTCGTTTTATATGGTAAATCTAGTAAAAAAGCAATTAGATTTAGCATTTAGCATTTAGGAGACAATGTAAATGCCCCGTAAGTCAATTAAGAGGTGGCATAAAAAACAGTGATGCTAATTTAGAAACAATTAAGGATTCGATTTAAAAGCAGGAAAATTTTTTAATCACGCTTAATTTTATTGGCCCTATAACCATCATGCGTTAGTTTTCATACGTGCCTTTGCGTGATTCACTTCAAACACCCAACTGTTGCCCATCTCTCGTAAAAACTAAGCACGTACTTAAAGAATACTCCAACTTACTATATAAAAGTAGTTGTTAATATTTTTATTTTTTCTTACTTATTATTTGAAACTCAAAACTTTAAGAACATCATTATTATTATTACGTATTTTAAATGAAAGACAATCTTCCCCAAAATGTAAGCAGACATTTTAAATGTTGAGAAACGAAAATGAAAATGCGTAAACTGAAAACAGTTGCATGTCGGTGAGAAAATGACATTTTATAGTTTGTTGGAAACATGTAAAGAAAAGACGATTTTCAAGAAACACATGTGTTCTGTCTGTCTGTCTGTCTGTCTGTCTGTTCGTCTTATAAATTAAAAACTGCTCTTAAAATAAAACACACATACATACAAATTCATGTGAACTTAAGCTGAAGCTTGTTGCTTGGCTCCACATTTTTTGTTTAGTTTTAAAATGCATACAGAAAATAATTACACATGAGTTACAAATATCCTACCTTCCTTCCTTCCTTCCCTCTCCTACTGCGCTGGGGTTCTTAAAATATTTTTGGTGTTCAAACTAATGTGTCTTACATATTTTTCATTTACAACTGTTGTTTCAGCGCCCATCAGGCGTAAACGCTTTCCCCCAGCTTAACAAATGTCACTCAAAAATATTTCACATTTTTCTACATACGAGTACGTGCTGCATCATGTGTTTTACATTTTTATGCAGTTGCTGTTGTGTACAGTGAGTGCATTTATTTATGTTGCATTTGACTCGGGCATTATGCGTGCTGGAAGCCCAACACATTTATGCCTGCGTTATGGATGACATGTGCTTGCACAATTAAAATGACAGCCATATTTTTAAACACAAACCCCAAGTACTTAGTTTTTTGCAAAACAGAAAAAATTTAAATGAAAATTAAAAAATAAAAAAATTCTGTGACACGCGTGCGCTGTTTTAGCGCACATGTGTCGAGATGTAAATTCTGGTGTTTAAAATTAAACAGATTCACCAGCAATTTGTTGGTGTTTCTTGCAAACAACTCCTCCTTAAAATGTTTTACAATTTATTTATAGAAGAACATGCACAATAAATGTGAAGAAGCACGCCATGTTCTCTAGCCGATCTAAAATAAACTCAACCAAACATCCATCCCCTTTTTATAACATTTCAGGAAAATAAAAATGGCTGTTTCTATATATAAATGCAATAACTTTACCTTGATCTTAGACAATCTCTTGAAAATAGTGTTTTGAGAAGATGTAATTGAAGAAAAATTCAAGTTTACCAAAATGTGTTTGATATAAAAAAGTTTAAGTTAATTAAAAGCAAATATTTTTCATATCGAAACTTTGCAGTATTTTTATTATGATGATAAAAAGAAAATTTTAATGAGCACTGAAATGTACACTGAAAAAAAAGCAGAGGAAGATTTCAAAGAAAAAATCGCTACAAATTACAAAATAAACTTTAGGCAAGAATTTTATAAATTTCTTCAAAGATGCTGAAAGTAACGAAATTAAATTGAAAAAGATTTTCAATAACTTAATATATAGGGTGTTTTATTGTTTTTTATTGAGGTATAGAACTTTAAGTTGGCATCACTTTTTTAACTGGCGGCCATTTTGTCAGCTGTCAAGTGATTAATATTTAGTTTGGTTTGCCATTTCATCATGAACAGGTTGACAAAAGAACAACGCTTGCAAATCGTGCAAATTTATTTCGAAAATAATGGTTCAGTTCGCGAAGTTTACCGCAAGCTCCGTCCATTTTATGGTCGACATAATCGTCCATCAGAGCAATTAATTCGGTTAACCGGTCAATTGGCCACCAAGATCGTGTGATTTGACACCATTGGATTATTTTCTTTGGGGATATGTGAAGTCGCTCGTCTACGCCAACAAACCAGAAACGTTAGGGGACTTGGAAGCCAACATTCGTGGCGTTATTGCCAACATACGGCCCCATATGCTCTAAAAAGTGGTTGAAAATTGGACCTGTAGAATTGGCTTTATTCGAGCCAGCCGCGGCGGCCACATGCCCGAAATCATATTTAAACGTTAATGGCATAAAATTATCCTTCCAATAAAGCCAAATTGATGGACATTAAAACGATTTTCTTGTGTTTTATTTCAATTCGAAGTTCTATACCTCTAAAAAAACACCCTATAGTATGGTTTTGGATAACATTGTATTGTTATTAACATTATATTATTTTTAAATAATAATGCAAATTATGTTGTAGTCATAAATTTGTAACAAAACTATATTGTTAAATTCTAACCATATCACACTTTTTATGAATATAATAATGTAATTATTAAATTCAAACATTACTTTGCTTATCGCAACTCAATTAATGTTTAAAACAATAACTAGTTTTCAACGACCACAGATTTGTTTCAGAGAACATAATATTGTTTTCTCAACCATTCTACAACCATATCTTTTCTTTATTTAAATATTAACCATAATATTCATAAAATTTAAACTCATTTTAAATGTACATATTAATTTAAAAATTTTCTTAGAAAATTTTATTAAAAACGGATTTCAATTTGTATGAAAAATTAAAAGAAAAGAAATTTTAAAAATATTCCAAAAATTTGGTATCGTGATTTATAATATTATTATTATTTTTTTTCAAAAAGGAATCATCTAGATTATACTTTAATGCTTAAAGGAAGCGGGCAGGCACATAAACCAACCAACTAGGCTCTAAATTTATACTAACTATGAAATTTTATATGAAATAAATTAGAGAAAATTGTATATTTGTCAGTACGAATTAAGCAAAATGTCCCAATCAAATTAAACATTCATGAACAACATCTGCGGCTGTTGCTAAAACTCGAATTTGAGAATTTATTGGTAATGCTACTGGAAATATATCTATAGATAATCCATTTGTTGGAATTATGAATTATGAATCGAATTCTATATTTGTAAAATCTGAATATTCTCTTTTTTAGCTCTTGAATAGAAAAATCTTTTTACAAAAAAATCTTTTCTATCAGATCAAAAACATCAGCTTGGCAGCGATTTGAATTTTTCATTAACCCGATGTGGCCCAGTTTGGGGTTTTGTGGCCAGGCTCCCTTTAAAGATGCATATATAGTCCAAATTCCAGGCTTAAGTTCCGTAACACCTCTCAATCGCAAGGCCCGTTTAGGAACTACAGAATTATAAAATTTTTTTTTTTTTTTTTTTTTTTACAAATACCCTTCTGTGCGTCACACGATTGCCTCATTTGAAAACGAATTTGATTGCCGATACTGATTAGTTTTTTAAGTAGAAACGAAGTGTATGTACGAGTATGTATATGGGCGCGACCAACCAAAAAAAGATCTTATTAATATATTACAGAATTAATGCCAAATAAATATATGTACTTCGCTATTTGTATATACAATTCAATTAAATACATGCTACAGAATTAGTTTTTTATTCAGGCTGCAGTTTTGTTTGTCTTGCTGCGGCCTGGCTTTCGGAAATTTGGACATAAGCAAAAAATAGTTAATGAACTCTTACGCCTGTTCCACGATGTCGACAGAAAATGTTCGAGCGACAACTTGCATTGAAAATAACAACAATAAAGTAAGAAAATTTCTTTTTGTTTTCTTCAATATATGTAAGTAGTCGATCGAACGCTCACTGTCGATATCGAAGGACAGGCGTGAGAGCTTGTTAACTATTTTTTTTTATTATGGAGAAAAGTTAAATTTATCCCTCCCAAAAAAAAGCAAATAGATATAATTGCTACCGTGCTGCTTTTTTTCCAAGATCTTAATGATCCTGAATACCGCGGGATTGCCCAAAGAGAACATCATTTTCACGTCCTGGGTAGCGAAACGTTATTGTAAGCTTCTCGCTCTGCTAGAGAAAATTTGACGATTTATCTAAATTTTTTATCAAAAGTAAAGAACTATTTCAGCTTTATCATGAATTCCACATGTGAAAATTTCCGAATCAAATCTTTCGTTCACAGGGATTTTAATTTCGTTTAATCAATTCCAATAAAATTAAAATTTAACATATTTCCACTTTTTCCATCAGAAAAATCTATGTGAATGATGTCTTTCATAAATTGTCAAATTATTTCGCAATCGTGTGAAGTTTTTTGATACCGATTTTTCACACGTTCGGAAATTTCCATGTGGAATTTTATTTAGGATAAGCCTATTTATCTTGAAATATTTTAATTTCTTTTTAATTAAAAAACATCAAATTAATGAACTTGGAAGTTTTTGTTATTGAATAATAACAAAACTTAAACATTTTAAAAACCTCCGAATATATCTAGAAAAGATGTGATATCTTCTAAACGGCTGCACCGTTTTTGTTAAGACATAGCTAAGAACCTTCTCGATCAAGTCACCTTTCAAACAGAAAAAGCCAAATTTAAAATTGGTCTAGCCGTTTGGTCTGTACGTGGACACGGACTGACACACAGATACACAGATACAGAGACACACACTACAAACTTATAACACCCCTTTCTTAGTCGGGGGTTAAAAATTATTAATTTGAGCACAGTTTTAAATGTACCTCAAACCTCTTATTTTGAACATAAATAATTTTTATACCTGTTCCAGAAGGAAAAAGTAAATAAAAATTAGTCAGCCGTTTGCAAAAAATGTATGACCATTGTACTCTCTTTTGTCAATATTGACACTTTTAGTGCCACCATGGTGACACTGTCTGCAAATGTCAAATTGAGGAGAAAAAAATTATTCCTATTGCACAGAGAGAAACGATCAGCTGCTTTGTATTGTTAGAGAGTCATTATAAGATACTTGACTAAACCAAGCTTGCGTAGTTGCTTTAGGGAAATTAATGACCTGGTATTAGATTTATCAGAAAGAAAACTGGTATCCCATATACTCGTATAAATGTTTATATAACATTTTGGGATGGAAGAATGTAAGCTAATCTTAATTTTTTTTATTTATTATGCTTAGTGTTGTTGATATTTAATAATCTGTGTTAATATATACAGAGTTTTACAAAAATTCAACGTATGGTTCATTAGCTTTCACCAACTGGTACTTTAAATTCAACCAGCCTATGATCAGCATTTTCTATGAATTCAACGAACCTTTTTAGTGGTTGAAAAATGGAGAATAAATTCGTTGAATGAATGATTTTATTTCTTATATATATTTTTGGTTTAGCTGCTATTTTTTTACTTTTTCCCTTGCGGTTTTAATTATTTTTAAGCAGGTTAAAGATATGATTATCTTTAATATTTCATAACAATTTATCACTTTTAGTTATTATAATGGCGATTACCTGAAGTAACTCTTCTTGCAGTTAGTTACTTAGACATTCGCAACGTTTTATTAGCATTTACCTATATTTACATTTTAATAAATGAATAGATTCACAGCGACCCATTTATAGTTGCTTTGGTTGGTAAAACGCTACACTACAATTTTACCTCAAACGCTATAATTCCACTGCAACAAACTCATCAAAGGGTAGCAGTTGAAGAGACAAAACGCACAGGAGCAGCATTTTTCTTCATTAACGTTTTTTGTAATGTCACAAACTTTTACGAGTTATTATACACAAACAACTAAACTCTTTAAGGATATAAAAAATATCACCTAATTATGAAATATTACCGAAACAACCAAAGCATTTGCATATCCTCGTTACGAATTAATAGAAAGTTGTAAAACGGAAATCAAATACATAAACTTGGTGTCACTACTCCAAGAAATTCACCAAGTTGGCTGTGAACTCTGCTAACACTGAGTAAATACACAAACCTAAAAAAGATGCCATTGGCAAGTTGCCAGATCTACCATTTGAGAATTGTTTAGTAGTGCCAAACAGTATTTGCGGCATCTGGTTGTGGTAAATAAAATGTTTGCCCCGTGACTTCTTGGAAATTGTGCGGTGCATGCCAGCAATATTAAATTTTTCGTTATCGTAGACCTCAACCATGTGTGGTGTAATTGAAAATAAATCAATGCAATTTATTTTTGTTTCTTGCAGGTTGTTTATGGCCCAGATGGTACACCTGTGCGTGCTGAATCACGACGAGGTCGTGGAAAAGCTAAAAATCCAACCGCTAGTGGAACACCGACAACTGGGGTAAGTTACAATTTGTTTACATACATACATACATAGTTACCATTGTTGCTATGTACATATGTAAATATATGTAGCAGTTTCATGGAGGAAAAGCATTCAATATGCTTAAAAATCTGAAGACTGAAGGTTAGATTTTTTCAATACAAACGATTTCGTTTTGAAATTTGTATGGAAAAAACAATTTTTTAAAACGAATTCATGCAAATTTAGAAAATAAACGTTTAGAAAAGAAAGTTTTTACAAAATCTGCCTGTTTAAGAAAATAATTTTTATATATGTATACATACATACATTTGTATATTCGGATTTCTGAGTGATTTTGCTGTTGTTGTTGCTTGTCATCAATTGCAGAAGTTTATTTTTTTGGTTGTTGCAAAGAATCATTCCTTTTTTTTACCTTCAACACAGATTTATATTTTGTTATATTTTACATACATACATACATACTCGTACATACACACATATTTATTTTTTTGGCCTGCTTTTTAATTTTGATTGGAGTAAAGAAGCCAAAATTTTTTTTTTTAAATTTTAGAAGTCTCATTTACAGTCAACTTGAAAGTGATGATGATATATGACCAAGAACATGCAATGCAATAGCCTGAGTTTGTTTGTCTCTATTATGTTTAAATTTTCATAAATATATTGCAAAAGTCTAACGTTTGCTGTCACAAATTCATCAATGTCATTATATAAAATTCATGAAAACACACGACGTCTTTGGCAATAAATTATCCTAAGTGACATTAATTGAAAAATAGTTTTTTTAAAATTGTCCTTTTAACAGCAAACATAAAATCAAAAAAGCAAATATGTAGTTAAAATTTTTTTCTTCAACAAACAAATCAATTTCACAATCAAAATCGAACATAAGATTTTCTGGTACTTAACCGACCAACATATTTTTAACTAAGTAATATTTGCAATGACTCGTATATTTAAGGCGCTATTGAATAAAAGAAAACTCAATGCTCCTAAAGACATTTAAACAATTTTGAATTGACCAATCTTTAGAATGAATAAAACCGAAAAAACAGTATTAAAAAAAAATCAAAAAAACGAAAATAAATGAAAATAAAAGTTTGCTTTCATATCATTCGATTATCTGCAGTAAGTAAAACAAAAACTTTTAATTTAGCTTAAAAACAAAAGTTACCCTTATAAGCTCTCTCTTAGATCAGCAAACGTGTGCGAAACGTTCTTTCTGAAAATAGTGAAATTTGTATCTAATTATTTTCTTTTCTAGCCGAGTACGCTTAAATAAAGTACAATTTGTGATTATGAAGCAAAAATACAGATGGCGCCTTTCGCCTTTCAAAATAATTTTCTACTGCGCATGACGTCATCAAAGAGACCACAAGTGCTTGATAAATGTATGAGATTTGTTGAAGAAAATTGAAAAATAAATATAATTTATATTAAGAAGAAGCTTCACATTGCCAGAGGGAATCCTTTGCATGTACCATTTTAGAGTAAAAAAATCTAAACTTACCAATTTCCCAACTGATTTGAATGACTAAAATTCTATTTTAAATCAAAAAAATTACACAAATTTGCAAAAACTAACAATTTTAAAAATATGTACATATTTCAATATTTAACGTTGACACGCGTGAATGAATTTGAAAATTCAATGAATACGAATTTAAAAAAGTTATATTATTTTGTTGGTTTTAGCATGTCAACCACAATTTTTATTTTTTATTTTTTTTTTGTAAAGGGAAGTAACACTCAAGCAATGATTGTCTACTACTATTACTAGGTGTTACCTTCTTTAGGAAAGACATAGTGAAAGAGAAGACAGGTGGTGAAAGAAGAGATATAGGAAAGCTTCATTCTTTTACAACTCTGTTTTTTGCAAGTTTTTTTAATAACGCAGTGTTGCAGCGCCTCTGGTGCTAAATGAGGCGTATTAAATTTTTGAAGCTGTGATTAGTAGCCATTTTGTTGTTTATTTTACTTCGCCGATGATTCTGCTACACAACGAAGAAGGGCGCTCTGATGTTACATTAGGATTAGTATCTGCTGAAGTCGGTATAATTCAGTGACCAGTGAATATGCCTTCATCACATGAACTTTCCTACAACAACTGATACAAAGGCACACTAATGTACATCAGAAAAATGCGGGCTCGAAACCAGGACCTTCGTTTTCATAGTCAACGTGCTAACTACTTCAGCCAACGCCACCCTCCTATTCCGTGATACGCTATCCCACACAATCCTACTATTTGCTGAAAAAAATACAACCCTGCTATGATGAAGTCTACGAAAATTTTCAAAAGACAATAATAATTCATCAGATCATGGTTGTATTTTTTTAGCCAATCGTGCGATTGTGTACCTTTAGTGAGTCAATGCCTTTAGTAGCAACGAAATGCATCTACACATGCTAAACCATTAACAAATATTTTTTTTAAATTATAAGAAAATTTCTTATTATTATGTATTTTAAATCATTATTTTCAAAAAGTTCTGTCATTTCGAAATTGGTAATATATATATACTTATGATTGAAATTTGCAAATCAGTGTAAAATTGATTTGGTTAAAAGCGATTTTGGCCACAAAGTCTCAAAAATCGTATTTGATCAATAACTTACGATTTTGAAGGTTTAGTTAAATTTGAAAAAAAGAAAAAACTACAAAGTGATCTGTTCAAGTACGGCTGCCTACACAAGGGCCTCAAATTAACGTGAGTACCTGCCATTACGGCCTAACCTCACGGTGGTCCTAACAACGGGTGTACTTAAGGGTTTGCCATCACCTCTATGTATACCAGAAAGCACTACGTGACTTGCATGGACAAGATAAGTTGCAAACTTAGAACATATTTATCCCTGACTATGAGCAAGCTCATCTTATCTCGCTATGCTTAAAAGACTTATTGATAGACAGGCCTAATGGTGGGGATAAACCAAAAAGCATCTCAAAATAGCGGAATAATTTGCCACCATCAGAAGCAGAATCTGTTGAGCAGCAATAATACCTGGAATAGTATCTGGTATCTGTCAGGCCAACCACTACCATTGATTTGACACATCCAAAACCATTCTCCCAGCGATATACTATGTAAATGGAAATCACAACCACTACGCAAACTGCTTCCTGATAACAGGCAGTGAATGTGGTTGTTCACACTCACCGTGAGTCCTTCAAGAGAAGACCTCACCAATCACCAGACACATCATCTCTCCTCATATTGGAATTGGATCAATGCATGCCACAAACATCTTTCAACACTTACTTAGCATGGTAAGCATCATCTATTAATTCCTGTAGGCTGAGAACATGTCATGTCATCATCCATTTAATCACAAAGGAAGATCAGCTATTGAGCCACTGATACCCGTAGTACTAGTTTATTCACCCTTATGTCGTTTATGCTTAGAAGATGACAAGACAACGGCACACATTCTTTGCGAATTTATCGTCTTATGTAACAGTAGAAGACGTAATTTTCTTTTCGAGTTTCTGTGTTCAGATGATATTAGGCGGGCTTCTCCAATATCTGTGCTGACTTTCATAAGGAGAGTCATACAGAGATTGATTTAACTTAATTTACAGATCTATGGCACAAAAGATCCATCAGGACCAGATCTTCCCACCTCTTCTAAGGGGCTCCATTCCGTAATTGGAAACGAAAGAAAATCTCTTAGAAATGTTATTATATAATGCAAATGCGAATGTATCTTCTTTCGTTAAGAATTACACAGTAGACTTGCAGTATTAAGCTGCTGGTTACACCTGGAAGATTCACATCGAAAGGCTTCCCTTCTTTCGTCTTTGAACTCAGGGACATTCAAGATGACGCTTCACCTTTAGCAGGCATGCAGCAAATCTGCTTCCTTATAATAAATATGTGCGCATGCGTTGCTCTGTTATTTCAGAGATTGTGTCATAAGACTTAAATTTTGTGGTTAACCAGTCCAAAGTAATACCTAAAAACCTAGATTAGCAAGACTAGGGCCCGATGCGCGTGACTGCTTGCCACTCATTGTTTTATTTGTCGCCGTCAGTCCTCTAAACCTATTATGTATATTAACGCCGGCTTGACGTGTGCAGGAATGCTTATAAATATGTATGCATTCTTCATTCATGTTCAGACATGAATGTTGCTTGTTGTCGTCACTTGTAGATTGTATAGATGGCTTAATCATTCACAGCAGACAGACAGACAGACAGACAGACAAACTTCAATACAAACTCGTGTTGTCTGCTAGGCGTGAAGTCTTAAAGAGAACAAAAACTGCCACAAAATTATGTTTACCTGGGAGTAAGCATTGTACGCTGTCAAACCACTGCCAAAGTCTGTAAAATCAGAAAAAGTCATTCAAATGTACGAGTCCAATAACACACGTCTGAAGACAAGCGGCAAAAACACGAAATTCAACGAAAAAAAGACACTGAGCTCTTAAATTACCGCACACAACAAACAGTGCCAAACAATTTGAAAAGAAATGAAAAAAAATCCCACATAAACATGCCCATACATACGTTTGTACATCCTTACGTGTATTGCCACTCATCCATACGATAAAACTAATGCGACGTAGACAAATATGAGAAGTTGCTAGACATGCTGGCGCCAATAATATAAATGATAATGGTGATGACATTTTTGTTGGCAAGAGTAGTAAGTAGTTGGTTGTTTAAGTCTGTTGCCTTTGCCACGGACGTATGTACGGACGGATGGACGGACGGTGGTAAGTTGATAAACTTGATAATGATAAAGGCGATGACGAAGACGATGACGATGATGCTGTATTTGCTGATAGTAACAGTCTTGTTATGCCCTTTATTTAAACGAAATACTTCAAAGCCAGCCAAATCCATTGGTGTTTCTGTCTGTTGTTTGTCTCTATATCCACACGATCTTTTTCCTGAGTGTGTAGCTGTGGTGGAAATGAAGAAAAATTTCTTAGCATGCGTACGCATGCTGCAGCAGTACAAGAAGAGTATTACATGTACATACAAATGTATGTAGCTTCCCCAGATTTGAGCAGACATTCCCTAGCGGCATTAAATGCAATGTTCGTGTTAATACAGCAGACGAGTGAAAAGACATTGTGGTCGACGAACTTGTCTACCCCAAAAAACAAATAGACGGGCAATGAGGAGACAGTTGTACATTTAAATACACCGAGTTAAAGGGAGAACGAGGCACAAAATGAAACGTAGCAAAGCAACCGATTGCTGATGAAATTAATGACATGATGACCGGTGAGAAGGGGAGCCAGAAAAGGAGTTAATGCTTAAGTAAGTGGTTTGTTCTTTGGTTATTGGTCTGCACACGCTACGAATAACAGCAAGACCGTTGTTTGGTATTCATTTCCATTCCCAACGTCATCGCCGTCATCGTCAGTCATCATTATTATTGGCATGAACATTTTTTTTTGCAAGCAATGCCGCCGCCATCACCAACATCAAGACTGTCCTCCAGCCAAGCAAAGTTATATTTTTTTTTTTTCAAGAAGTCCAAAGCGCCAGCTTATACCAAGGTAATCCATGTTGCTCTGGCAGTGGTTTTGTCGTTGTTGTTATTATTGTTTTTTTTCTTCCAAGCAACAACATGCGTTACGTTGGCACGTCTCTTTTTTAACTTGGCATCACGAGTACTCGTACCCCAGTAAATGGCAACCGACAAATAGAGATTCAAAATCTTGGTCACACACCAGTAGTTGTTGTTTTCGTCGTCGTCGTTGTTAACCTTTTCTTGGCTTTTGTTTTGGCAGTAGTACATGTGTGTAAGCGATTACGAGCAACAGCAACAGCAGCAGCAATAGTGTGTCAGTCAGTAGTGGCATTTAAACAAAATGCCACCAACATCTAGACATTTAAATAAACGCCACCAGTCAGACACATCACAGACAATCGTTCGTTTTTTTTTTTTTTTTTTTTGTTTACTTTACAATTTTTTCACGCAACTAAAGCAACAATGAAATAAAGTTGCAGCAAATGGTTGTGGCAGCCAGCAGTACAAGTAGTTTAAGGTAGCAATTGCTTGACTCACGTACAAAAACATCACATCTAAATGGTAGCCAGGCATTTAAACATCCATCTATTCATTCATTCATTCAGCTGTTGGTTTCTTTATGATTTCGCAGTGTGAATTGAATGATGCATTTTGCTTAGCTTAAAACTATTCAGGGTTCTTGCTCCGGTGGTGGCACTGATGCTGTTCCATTAAAGACTCTTGCGCCAGAAGGGTCTATCTAACTGTGCTTTGTAACGAGAATTTCTTACTTGTTTTCATTCGTACAGCCTTCGTAGCTGCAAATTTATGTGAAAAGAAGTTTTCTTTTTCCAATTCAACTGGAATAATATTACTGCTCTCTTTGCAAAAGTTTTCTCTTTTATGTAATAGTTGGCGTTAGATATGCAGCCTTAAAGCAATTAATTCATTAAATTTAAATATGGATGAGTTGTAAGTCATCAAAGATTATTATTTGCAGACATTTTCGTAACAAATAACTTATGAACTGTAGAAGTTCAATTAAAGATTTTCAATTCCTATCGTTCTGAATCTTTTAATTTTAAGAAATATAAACTCGATATATTTTTTGTTCAAGATAATTTGGGAAATATTTTGTATATGGTGATGGCCATCGTCGATATAAAAACATTCTTGATAAAATTATTTTAAATTTGTTTTAAAACATTTGCCGTAAATACAATAAAAATCACAGTTCGTGGCACTATTTGGCATTATATTAGATAAGGTTGTGCTAACTTGCAAACGAATCGAACTATACCTCTCTGGCCAAATATATACAGAGTTAGGCGATTGAAATAGTACCAACTTCAGGTTGGCAATACTGGCAAACCGATAATGCCAGCTATATCGAATTCATACCAATGACAGCTGTTTATATTGTTCACAAGTTGACGTAAGCATTTGCATCTAAATTATATAGAACCAAAGGTATTCGAAAAGGAATTGAAGCGTAATAGAGTGATTGCATTATATTTGGCCGGAAAATCACAATCAGCTATTGTTCTTGAGCTGAGCCATCTCAAAGTGAATAAAATAATTGTATGTTGCAGCATAAATCGTTATAATGATCTAGACAGCAGGGCCAAACGGGTCAGCTCACCTGGCTCACTGGCTTCAATTTTGAATGAGAAAGCTTTCCACAAGGTGGAAGCCGTGTTTGCCAAATTGACAAAACTGCAGTCAGAACAGTGGGTTCCTTGAGGTGAATCGGCGCCAAAGAAGACCAAGGTGGGTCGTTTCCAGGGATACATGTGGTATAATACATATCGAATACCTTTAAAAGGGTCGATTAAATAAGGAAGTCCAAATTTAAGTAATCAAAAGATCCGGCTGCGACCAACTTTAAACGGTTAGAGATCCTAAATAGTGATTCGAAATGAAAAATCATACAAGAAATCAAAATATGATTTTCAAAAACCTGTCAAATGATACTCAGTTTGATATAGTTCGCAGACTTCTTATTTATTTTGTTTTAAAAAAATGGCGCCTGTTGGCCGCCTTGTTGAATTTTGATTACTGTCATATCTTTAGTGAAACTTCCGAGATCGATACAAGTCGATTGACTTAAGAATCATCAAAATCGGCACACGTGTTCGGCTTAGATAGTGCCGCAAAGGAACACACACACATACATACATAAAATAATAAACACAATACTCTTCTTTACGTCGCACAGTCGCGGCAAAAAAAACGACCGTATTTGGCCAAGAAAAAAAGTTATTTTCCACTAGGATAATGCAGTGGTAGAAACATATGCCGTTTCCATTCTCTTCCACCCTTTTGTCTATACTTCGGCCCTAGTGATTATTTATTGTTTCCAAACCTAAAGAAATGACCCCAAGAGAAGGTTTTAGCCAATAAAGTCATGACAATCTTTTTTTTTATGGAGTACACGGTATTATCCGTTTAATTATTAATAGAGAATATTATATCAACTTGTTGAATCTATTTAATGAGAATTTGAAGAAAAAAATTACCGCATTGGACCAAGAAGTGGAATTCAAGACAGCAGACATATTTAGTTGGGTTAAGATGGCAACCTAGAATAAGATAAAACAAGGTGGCTATTGAAATTAAACCAGTCTGAACTAGGAAGGTTGACCGTCATCTTAAAGGGGCACTCCAACTTGCAAGGACACTTGAACCGTATTGGATCCACATATAGCAATGAACGGAGGACATTAAGACAATGCAGCACTTTCTTCTTCTAAGATCCCGTTTTCTTGGGTATGATACCTTACCGGACATTAACCACCTTATCGATATTGAATGGGAAAGATTGAGGAACTATAGGGTGTTTTTTATTGAGGTATAGAACTTTAAGTTGGCATCACTTTTTTAACTGGCGGCTATTTTGTCAGCTGTTAAGTGATTAATATTTAGTTTGGTTTGCCATTTCATCATGAACAGGTTGACAAAAGAACAACGCATGCAAATCGTGCAAATTTATTTCGAAAATAATGGTTCAGTTCGCGAAGTTTACCGCAAGCTCCGTCCATTTTATGGTCGACATAATCGTCCATCAGAGCAATTAATTCTGTTAACCGGTCAATTGGCCACCAAGATCGTGTGATTTGACACCATTGGATTATTTTCTTTGGGGATATGTGAAGTCGCTCGTCTACGCCAACAAACCAGAAACGTTAGGGGACTTGGAAGCCAACATTCGTGGCGTTATTGCCAACATACGGCCCCATATGCTCGAAAAAGTGGTTGAAAATTGGACCTGTAGAATTGGCTTTATTCGAGCCAGCCGCGGCGGCCACATGCCCGAAATCATATTTAAACGTTAATGGCATAAAATTATCCTTCCAATAAAGCCAAATTGATGGACATTAAAACGATTTTCTTGTGTTTTATTTCAATTCGAAGTTCTATACCTCTAAAAAAAACACCCTATACATATGTCAACGATACTGAGTTCCTATGAAGGTAGGGTCCAATTTTTACTTCATGTGGGAGCTCATTACTAACTACTGGCCTAACTGGCGTATATGTATGTCCTTTGAAATGAGCGTAATGGCTCCTCCCGTTTACCTAACGTAACCTAACCTGGCTAAGAAAAAAAGTTCTTTTCTTGCATGAGTGCATACATGTGCAGTTTTCAAGCCAAAAACCCACAAACTTCTCCCTGATTTTAACCTATTCTCCGGTTTTTGTTTTCAAACCTAAAGAAATGGCTCGTCGAAAAGAGATTTGACGCTAATGATAAAATCGTCTCACAAACAAATGCCTATTTTGATGGCCTCGACAAATCTAATTTTTTCGAAAGGGTACACAAATTTCGAAACGTTGCGTAAAGTGGGTGGAGCTCAAATTAGACTACTTTAAAAAATAAAATGATTTTTTAGCCAAAAACCTTTGTTTCATGCAAATTGTCATGGATCTATTGGCCCAGCTTCGTATATTTCTTTCAATTAAACGAATTCATAAGTAACGGAACGAAATTTGTTTGTGTGCTTTAATTTTTTAAAACTTTATTATCCACAAATGAGTCATATCCTTTAAAGTTCTGACTCAATGAATTGTGAAAGGCGATTCCGATATTTGACTCAGTTTTGAGGCACATACACAGTAGCAGCACGTGATGTTTTGGATTAATAAGGAGGGAAAGAAAGATTACAAAAGTGAGCAGTAGTGATCCCTTACAATAAAATAAACCAGACAACCGGCTGGCGTTCTTTTGTTTTCCTCTTCTAGAACTGCACAAACCCAAAAACTGTAAGGAGAAACTTTAACGATGACGATGACGATTGCCTTGTGGATTTCCCAGATTGAGATTCTGTTTTACCAAGAACTTCTGCCACTACAATTTAAAGCCATTATTGTGTTACTGCTTTTGAGGCTGCTTTCAAAGAACATCGTTGACTTTGACCTGTTATCGTTAAGTTATTTGTAAGCTGGTGGTTGTTGTTGGGCTTTCACTTATGACATTGGCCATGAGAGATATTTAAAGTTGTATTTATATACGAGTACATACATATATTTACTTTATTTTTCATAAACTTTTTACTATCGCTTTTGTTATTGCAAGTGTGCAGTTGCTGCTTTCTTTATCCGTCAAGGACGTTGAGATTGAGGTTGAGGTTTCTCAATGCGGATACACTTGTGTAAACGTTCACGTACATATGTATAACCATAACATGCATAATGATATACGCAGTAAAAAAGTTGGTTAAAAGTCATTACATCCCTTTTATACGCTTCAACTAAACGCAGACATTATAATAAAAATAATAAAGAAAGCAGCACATCAGATACACTTGATGCTTGCTGCTGAAGTCGAGAAATTTGTGGTGTTTATGTGATGACACAGATTCGGAATCCAAATGTTGTAACATGCTGCGTGTATGGCATGCGAATATGTATGTGTGTCGTACTTGTGCTGCTTATTATGGGCTATAAAAAAGGAGGAAAAAAGCTTTCACTGAATACGAGTACACTTGTTGCTTTAGAAAACTTTAATAGTTTTCATCACATGGATGATTTAATCAGCATACATGGAAGAGAGACACACACATTTGTTTGTTTGTTATAAAAGATTTGAGCTGAATCAATGACATTTGACAATAAGTGTGTAAAAAATGTCGTAAGGAAATGGAAATAAATTGAACTCGTGATAACATCAAATACTCGATAATACTGTGTTAAAACACAGCAAATTGTCCATAAACTTAATAGTTTGAGGGAGGCGTTGGCTGAAGTAGTTAGCGATTTGACTACAAAACCGAAGGCACTGGATTCGAGTCCGGTCTCCGACAGTCATTAAATAACAATACCACGCATTTTTATGATATGCATTAGTTTCCCTTTGTGTCAGCTGTTGCAGGAAAGGTCAAGTGATGAAGGCATAGTCACTGGTCACTGAACAACTATACCAGCTTCAGCGGATACTGATCCTAATGTAACATCAGAGCGCCCTCCTTCGTCGGTACTGTGTAGCAGAATCATCGGCGAATAAAATAACTTATAAAATTGCTACTAAACACAGCTTCGAAAATTTAATACGCCTCATCGACACTAGAGGCGCTTATGAAAAACGTGAAAAAAAGAGAGAAAAAGATAAGTCGTAAAAAACCAGTCGGTGATCCTACGGCCAAAGCGATCTGAATTGACGGCAATGGTTCTTCCAGTGCCATTTTCGAAAAAATGCGGCGCAATGACACCTCCAGACCATAATGCGTGCGCACCAGACAGCCACTTTTTCCAGATGCAATGGTTTTATTCCAATCACTTCTGGATTCTCCGACCTTCATATGCTGCAACTTTGCTTGTTAGCGTAACCACCAAATGAGAAATGAGAAATGAGCTTCATCGCTGAAGAAAATGTTGTTCGAAAAATCAACATTGCAAGCCTGTTGGTGTTGAATGGTCTGCCGGCTTTAATAAATTGTTGCGTGAGTTGAACTTTATATGGATGAAGGTGCAAATCCAAATGCAAAAATACGCCATAATGAGCCTTAAAATAGGCCCAATTGCTGAAAACGCCGTGGAATCGACAAATTCTTATTATGCGCACTTTCACTAACAATACGATGATGAACAGGCCTGTACGTGGATGCTGTAACTATTTTATTTATTACGATAATTGTATCGCTGTAATAAATATAACGGAAAAAAATTAACATATTTTAACAATATTTGCATGCGGTTGCAGAAAAAAAACTAAAACCACAAGCTCAAATGCATTAAGTTTTCCTTTTATTCTTCTTTGAACTTTTCGCTTATTTGGTGGAGAGGCCACATAATATGCCACTAAATGGTGTGCAAAAGACACTATCGAAAAAGTGAAATTAATGAATCGCGTTATCGTTACCCTAAACGAATAAATATATCGATAAATATTACGATTTTCGCTTTACTGAATCTAGGTACTGAGCTGTAACGCTTCAAGTCTCTTTAAATTTCTTTATAATCGCGCCAATTTCTTGCACAGTAGGTCGATTGTGAGGATCTTTGTCACCCCGTTCTAATCGAAAAGTGGCCACTTTTGAACCACAACTTTTATAGTAAGTTTTCACTATTCTCAGACGTTCTTCGGTTATTAGGCGATCTATATTCGTAAATGACAAACCTTTCACTAGTAAATGACACTGCAGATGACAGATGTTTAACAGCTGACTGTCAGACCTTGCCAGATCGGCGGTTTTGAAACCACTTAATGGATAACCCGTTACAATAGATGGTATTCGTTTTAATGTGTTTGTTCACTTGCATGCAAATTAAGGCACGCAAACCAAGTGTTATATATTTGTGGCAAAAAGGAAAAAGTGCTTAAGTCGAGATAAGCTGATTTTGAGTTAATAGTACCTATGTAATGTGCATATTTTAAAGTACCCCTGGTCAACCTGCTTAAATTTTTTATTCGCCAAAGATAGAAAAGCAACATGCAACATCCCAGCAAAAAAAATCTGATTTGGAAGCACTAACAACTGAGGGAAGCAATGTGATGCTTACTTGATAATAAAAGCTTCGAAAAATGCTTCTGAAAAGCACTAACGTAATGCGGGCTCTTACAAAAATTACATATTATTACTTCTGTGAAGCACTTTAGGGAACAAAAAAATTCATGGCTTTTTAAAAGCTAAATTTATTGCTTCTAGCTGGCTCATCTCGAACAAAAAAAAATCGTATTCATGCGCAACAGCAAGCGATTCTGTAAGATTGTCTCCCTTACAAAAACGCTTCCGGTAAGCGGTAATTTTTGCTGGGATCCCATGGATACAGGCTTAAACTTAAATAAATGTCTCTATCTGTATAGATTTTTTGTCAAAATACAAAACATAAATGCTTAGCACCATAAAAATTGCACGGAGTATCTGGAAAAGGGAAAGAAAGCAATGAAACAGCAACTGCAGCATATTAATATGACGATTACAAAACAAAAAAGTATCAAACGTGTTTCAAACTAATGTTGATAGTGATGATGATGATGATGGAGTTGCTCATGATAGTTATGGCAGTGATGATATTTTGCTCCACGTTCTATAATCTTTTTTTTTCGCCAGTTAACGTACTCGTACATCCATGTCAGTTTGCTAAAGAAGTAGATAGAATTCTATAAACAACAACTTTATCTATCTACTGCTCGTATTCATGCAACTGTTTAACATTGTAAAGTTTTTCTATACGAATCGGGGAATTTTTTTTGGCATTTTCATTTTGTCTGTTGCAATTTTGAAATGATTGTAACCAACAACCTTCATTTGTCGTTTATTTTCTCGTACGTTTGCATGCACATACATACGAGTACTTAACAATGTTACTTTAAACTAGAATAGAGTTGGAGCAGCGTACGAGTATGGAAAGAAAAAAATGTGTTGCATGGTGCAACTTTTTGTAACTTTGGCATGACATTGAATGTCGCGTATTCAATGCTATTTAGGTGGTTTGTTGGCTGACACACTTTGAAAGTGACTGCGATTGTTCAGCTGCTCTAACAACTCTAAAGGAAAGTTGTTTTAGCCAGATCTACAAATAATACAGAATAACAACCCAAGAGCTAAAGAGGGCGAAAAAAATATATGTAGGAAAAATAGCAACACATTTTGGCACATGAACAACGTTTTGGTTTTCACACAGCATTGCTGGAGTTTTTTATATCCTCGACATACTTCATACATACAGTGGCACAAAACTATGGTGTGATTTTATTCATTTTTTTTGTTCTCTTACAGCAGCCTTCCTCCTTTTCAATGCAGTTGCTTGATGCAAAAAACATTATGCGTTTGGATTTTTTGTTCGTCTTTTGGGTTCTATCTGTGCTCCAGTAATGCTGCACTGTACAAAAAGAGAGACTTCCCTCATGGCCTCATGGTGTATGGAGTAGACGTTAGTGCTCCTATTGGTATCGGTGTATCAGTTTTTTAGGCTGCCTGTACGTCCGTCCGGCCGTTTATGCAGTCGGTTTCCTCGTGATGTGCGGCCTGGTTATTGTGAAAGTGAAGTTTCCACTTGATCTACATTTCCATGCTAAACGATGATGTTATTCTTTAATATTTTTTTTTATTGCTTTTTCGTTATTGTTGTTCTATCTATCTGTCTGCCTTTTTGTGTCCGTCTGTCTGTACGTCCGTCCGTCCGTCCTTTAGTCCTGTATCTCTATGTTTATGTGTGTGCGTATGTGTGTTTCAGACACATTGACACAGTTTTGTTTTCATTGTTTGCTCTTGTATGCATATTTTCTCTAATGGACTAAATTTAAATGTCATGCTGCACGTATCCATGTTTTGATTCTGACCATTTTTTTTTTTTTTTGCATTTGTTGTTCAAACTGAAGGTCAAAGACTGATGCAAAATTTTTTACACATCTTTTTGTTTGCAATATGCCACCAATTTTTAAGTTTTTGGTCCAAATATGATTTAATAGTTTTATCTTTTTAATTCTGGTCTCCCACTAGCAACCAGTTGTTGCTGGTAAATTACAAACATACCATCCAACCACAATAGATTATATACATATGTATTTTCATATATAATTTACACATTTGCATATGTACGTGCATACACACTCGTGTGCATCACTATTTATTATTTTATGTTAGATTAATCTGGGTGGTCAAAGATCTCGCATAGACCGGGATTGATTTTTAGCGATACCAGCAGATGAGAAGAGATCCTGTAAGTATGGCAGCCTAGTTCGTAGTGCCTGTGTCGAATGACTCCCACACAGATTTAACAAACTTTAGCAATCTACACAGTTCCACTCTCGATACAAATTCAAGACTACGAAAAGTGTGAGCAGCAAGACAATTTCAATTTCGTCCTATCTTGACAGCATACGAAGCCGTCCAGCAGTGTCCAGTTCATACCCCCACTAGAAGTTTGCCGTTGCTTCTAGTTAATGATAAAAGGAATTTAGTCGATTTGGGATCATGGGAGCTCCACATGATTTTAGAAGTTTAAGGTGTTGAATTTTTCTTCGGTAATGTATCGGCCATTTCATTTCCCTCAATTCACATGTGTCTCCGGACCCAGAATATGTGTACTTGTGTACCGGCGCATAACATATTTCGGTTATTCCTACACATGATCACAAACGAGGAGTAGTTGCAGTCAGCTAAAATTGCTTTAATAGTTGCTTGACTGTCTATAAACATATTTAGACGCGCATTCATGGTTAGAGAGGTGAAGGCTAACTCTGCTGCCGTTTTGTCTGCAAGTATTTCCGCCTGGAAGATGCTACAGTGATCAGGAAGTTTATAAGATTCCTCTATATCGAGCTCCAGACAGTAAACCGCAGCTCCCACCCCTCCATCCATCTTTAAACCATCAGTGAAAAAGTTGAAACTAGAACCACTATGGTTAAGACTTTCAAGATATCCTTCTTCCCTTATGTCTTCCAGCAATTTACTGTTACCAATTGATCTGTATGACATCTTTCATGTTGTCCTGAGTCGGATAACGGATTTGTATGCAGCGTTCACTGCTGTTAGTTTTATTGGTTGAAGGTCCAATAAAACGTCTAAAGCTGGTGGGCTCCAGTCATACAGAGCACTACTAGTCTCTGGATACTTTCTAACTTTTTCAGGTATGCCTTTGTCTCAGTCGCCCTCCATAATTATTTTAGGTTATATATAGTAACCATTGATTTTATAACCGCGGAAAAATATTATTTTCTGCTACTAAATCAAAGAACAAAACTCTTAATAAAGTGAAACGAAATCGCCAAAACAACATATTAGGCGACCTGGAAATGCAGCGCTCAGAATTTCGTTTGTGGGTAGTGCAGTAAGCACCATTGCTCTGTTCTGCTGGAACCACATGTTCTCCAGTCCCAATTCGTTTGAATTGGGCTCTGTAGCACTCTACTTTCACAGTAGTCCTTTGAGTCGTGGTGTTTTCGAAAAAATAAGCAGCGATGACGCGGAATTCAGTATGGCTTGAGCTGATGCACTATCTGTACTTTGTCAGGGAGCATCTTCAAGTCATCCACCAAAGTTTTCTGTAAAGATCGCTGAATGGTGACCAATTGTGTGTGACATCATGCGTTCGATACTCCGGGGTCCTGACCGACATCTTTAGCCACAGCCACGAGATTCTTAGGAGAACGGCTGCTACGTGGTTGCCCAGACTGACAGCATCTCGGTGTAGTGTTTGCCCAGTTGGTGTCGGACGACCGGAAAATCTACGTCTATTACGCAATAAAATCGAAGCAATTATTTCTCATTATTGAGATTATGTCTCATTGACCTGGGCTCAAATCGTCACATCCGTAATCGTATTGACAATCGTACGAAATCATATTGAGTGATAAGTGAATGGGAATTTTGTACGTTCATGTATGTCATAATCCGAAAATGCTGTTTTTACGTGACGAGTTGTACGCTTACGGATGTGACGATTCAACTCCTGTATTTTGCATCTGTTTACTTTACAAAGTCAAAGCTGAACTGACAATACCGAAATTTGCAAAAATTATAACATCTTTCGGTAGAGTGTGGTGACATTTACACCATCTGGTAATTGAAGTTAAAATGCAAAACAAAACTTCACTTTTGATATTTTTTTAACATGAATAGCTTGAGTGTTATTTTAGTTTAATAGTAAAAACAAAATTTTCTCCCTATTAAGTAGATTTGTAATGCATTAAGGCGATAAATTCTTATCTTAGTGTTCTATCTCTTCAATTAATCGGTCGTTCAACTTTGAACTCTTAAACTCTGCCAGCAATTGACGTGACAACCTGTTGCACATTTTAGTAAACTTAATAATAATTACAAGAAAAACATGACCAAAAAAAAATTGTTTAGCAAAAAAAAAGGTCAAAGTGGTAAAGGATCAAATTGATTGCTTAAAAGACAATGACAACCCGCAAAATAGAAATGAATATAAAAACAAAACCTACCAAAAGAAATGTCTTGAAAAAAGGTTGAAGTTTTAGAGCAAAAACGAAAAAAGTTGCAGACGTCTTACAGACACAAAAGACTTTTAATAGGAAAACACAAATTTACTAACGAAAACTTTTTTCCTTGTAATGATAAAAATCAACACGAAATGTAAGCAAACGAAAAAAGAAACCTTTTAAAAAGTCAACAAGTTAAAGATGTTGGGGGAAAAAAGGAAAGTCTTGTAAAGAAAAGAAAAAAACATTAAATAGCGGAAAAAATATTACCCAACATAATGAAGTAACCAATAATTTATTAAACAACTATTAAGAAAAAAAAACAAAACAACAGCAACCCGCTTAATAAATGGTGTCACTACCCCCCGCCATCCCCTTTAAATAAAAGGGGGGAAACTCAAGAGATACGTATGTAAATAAAATAACAGCCCACAGCATTTCCCAACAACTATTATAATGATACAATGAACAAACATATAAAACATGCAACCAGGGAGTAAACTTCAACAAAAGTTGTTTCAAACTAGAAGCAAACAGTTCATTTGTGTATTTGTATTTCTTTTTCTTGCTTTCCACAAATGTTCATAGAAAAATTTTAGCTCAACTTCCTTAAACTGATGCTGCGAAGAAAGTCAATTCAATATAAAAAAGGGTTAAACATTAAATGTGTTCTATTTTGTATTGAGCATAAAAAGAAAAAACCGAACTTTTATTTATACAGTGTTTTTTTTATTTTTTGCTTAAAAGGGTCAAAAAGTTGCGTTCAAAGGGAATAAAATTAAAAAAAAAATATTGTGTAATGAAGTGCACAACAACAACAAACAGCAGCAGTTTCTATAGCACGCATACAATTTATATCTTCATATTATAAGGAAATGTTCAAGGACTCTTTTAACTTCTTGTAGCCTTGACCCAAATAATTGCGGTATTTATTTGCTAAAGGAAAAAAAGGGTCTATTTACGAGTATACGAGTAATAAAATAAACAACAAGTCGGAAAAAAGAGTATCTTAAGGGGTTTAAGTTTCAAGGTCGTTAGACAAACAACCAAAGTGACAAATAAAAATAAAATGAAAAGAAAAAATGGCAAAAAAAATTACATCTAATACAAGTATTTATAATAAAAAAATGCTGAAGGACGTAATGACCTTAACCTAGAACTTGAAAAGTTGTCAAAAACAACCTCCAAAACAGACACCCAACAGATACAACGCGCACCAACTCACACACACACACACACACACACATACACGCACTTCATCCAAAGGCACATAAACACATGTTAACATTTTGAATAGCAAAGCCTTAATAGCATAATAGGCCTAATACGAGTATTATTATTGCGAGTGTAAGAAATCAGCAGGAAAAAAAATTATAAAAATAATAATAGTCAAATGTAGACGTCAAGTTGTTTCTACTTTTGTTGTCATTCATATTAGCTTATGGCTTTGTACTTATGTATATCTACTCGTATGTATGAATACGTACATAAAAATGTATGTATGTGTATTAGTGTTGAGCGAAACTGTGATTTTTTAATAATGTTGCTCCTTGTGAATGTGATTTCTAAATCGCTGTTCTTTTAAACTGTGATTGTGATCAGATGAGTTTAGCAGTATTTTGTTTGTAGCAGTTCTGTTATTGTGACAAAATCTAATAAGAAGAGCAGTTGTGAAATTAAACAGTGACTGTGATCACGGTTTAACACATTTCAGCTCTTCTGCTTTAAAAGTATGTATTAGAATTGGTAGTTTGATAAATGCTAATAAGAAGAGCGACAACAACAAACAATTAGCATCAACCCCAACCAAATATTGATAATTGTCGTATGAGAGTCAGAGAGACAGTAAAATTGCAAATACAAAAATGTGAGAGCTATACATAGTTGCCAGAAAAGACGATTTGACACGATTAGACGATTTTTTCTCGACAAACGGTGAACGTATACAAATAAATTCATGTGGTAGCTTTATTTACTGTAAAGTAAGCATGCAAGAGCATTCACAGTTTGTATGAAAGAACTACATTTGCAAAACCTGTTACTTGATAAATTCAGTCACCGTTGTGATTAGTGATTTTTCAATCGCTGTGAAAAAGTAACAGGTTTCGAAAAATAGCTCATCACTAATGTATATATATATATATATATGTATGTGTATGTTGCTTGCCAACCACAAGCTTTAAATGTTTTCTGTGAAAATTAATCGAGAAGTATTACGTGCAGCGTTATGTACCGACTTATTTTAAACCTGAGCAGACAGACAGACTTAACAAAATTGGCCTCAGATTTGAGACAACAACAGGCAAAAAGAGGCAACAACTGTCCATGACAATTGATATAAAGGGTGTTTTTTATAGAAAGACACAAGTTTAAATCATAGTGAAACACGGAAATATATTTTTAATATCAATGAAACGGGCTTTATTGAAAAGAAAATTTTATGAAACTAATGTTTAAATATGATTTCTGCCATTTGGCCGCCGCGACTGGCGCGTAGAAGGCGCAATCTGGAACTCAAATTTTCAACAACTTTTCGTGGCATTTGCGGCCGTATTTCGCCGATAACTCTTCGAATGTTGATTTCCAGGTGTTCAATTGTTTGTGGTTTATTGACGTAGACAAGTGACTTAACATAACCTCAAAGAAAATAATCCAATAGGGTTAAATCACACCATCTTGGTGGCCAATTAATTGGGCCATTACGTGAAATAATTTTTTCGTCAAAAGTTTCTTTGAGTAAATCAATTGTAGTGCCCGCTGTGTGGTATGTCGCTCCGTCCTGTTGGAACCACATATCATCAAGATTAGTGCCACATAATTGAGGTACGAAAAAATTTCGAATCATGTTCCCATATCGTTCACCATTGACAGTAACATTCTGACCATCACCGTTTTTGAAGACGTATGGGACAATGATTCTGGCAGTCCATAAAGCGCACCAAACAGTAATTTTCTGTGGATGTAGTGGTGTATTGACGAAAGCTTGTGGTTTCTCCTCACTCCAAAGGCGACAATTCTGCTTATTTACGTACCCATTCAACCAGAATTATGTACACCATAAAAGAAGAAGAAGTGCACGATGAGTTTGACGAATAGAACAATTATTTTGATTAAAAATTTCAACAATTTGCCGCGTTGCTCTAGTTTTAGTCGATTCATAATGAAATTTCAAAGTAAACTAAACAAAAAGCATTTATCAGCTGTTGAATGGGTGCTCAAATAAAGCAGTGATGCCAACTCAAGGTTGTGACACTCTAAACAAAAACACCCTTTACATATTTGTTTTGTGTTTGGAAAATAAATCTTTTTTTTTGTCTACTGCCAGTCTGCATGTCTGGTTTATGGATTTTCTTACGCGCACACATACTTTCATACCTATAAACACATTTATATACACATAAGTCACTTAAGTGCTAAGGCAGATAAAAAAGTCTTTCCATTACTAATTTGCTTTCATTACAAAAAAAAGGCTTTCAGCAAATTTTAATAGGACGAATCAAAACAATTCACGTATTCCATTTGCACTGAAAAGCTGAGTATATAAAGCAGAAATCTACATCAACTGACACCACACACAGTGGACCAAACACAAACAACGCTGATGGTGAAGGTGTAGTGACCTTCGAAAACATCCGGTTGTTCCGTTCTACTCGTGTTTGTCAGAAGATTTACAATTAACTTTGGTGTTATTTATTCATTAATAATTATCACATCTAATTTGGCTTACAAAGCGATACGAAATTTAACCTAATCAAATAATAAATATAAAAATTATTTAGTTTTGTCGCAATATTTCCCAAGTAGTGGTATTCTCCTAGTCGTAGAGAAACCTAACTAATGAAATTGGTTAAACTAACTGATGTGAAGCAGTAAAAATATTTATAAAGAAAATTGTTACAGTAAAATTTCTGCAGTATGTGTAAGGTTAGGCTTGATGGGCTACTGAGTAGTGGAAGTAAGTTTGAGCTCACTTGGTTCCAATTAACAATTCCCTCTCTTTACGTTACCTGAGAGCATTGATGTCAAAAATGAAACTTATATGTGGGAGAAAAATTGTCTCACTCGTCTCTTAAGTACATAAAAAAAATAAATATTTGGAACAAATGCAGTTTAGTAAAGCAGCTAAAAAAATTAAAAATAAACTATGTGATAGAAAATTAAAAAATAAAAAATTTTCCGATTTACGGGGCTCTGAACTTTTCACAGAAAACAGTGAAAAATCTCCAAAAAGAACTTTTTAAATAGCTTATCTAATAGAAACTTAAAAAAGAAGAGAAAAAAATTAATATAAAAAAGTTGTCTGCAACCCATAGAAAATGCAGTGAAGCTGCTCCAAGAGAATCAAAATGTTTTTTAGCACATTATAATTTCTTTCCTTAAAAGTTTTGTAACATAAAGCACATTGAATGTCCGGAAAAGGTTTGGTGATCATAGAATACTTTTCGGATACCACTTTTTTTCTTTCACTGTACCTATAAATAATTTAATACACCCGCTACGCATGTGTTATCGTCGCTGTCTCATTTACGACTAAATGAAAGAGAATAAGAGTGTGTGTGATTTTAGCTAGCACAATTGTGCTATGAAACAGACATCAATGCCTTGGAGTAAGAAAGGTATAGTGTACAGATGGTTAAGTGACAGAAGTGTCTAAGATTAACGCTGTCATTGCGGTCCAATCTCACATTAGTTTTAACACCGTGTGAACTTAAGCGTTTCACCACTGCCCTAATGCATACCTAGAAGGTACGCTAGATATAGATTGAAATGTTTAAACATAATTATCCCTGACTATGCGTAAACACTTTGCTTAGGTGCTTCAAGCTATCTAATCTAGCACTGATTAAAAGTCTTGCGGGATACAGACCTACTGCGGGATATAACCAAAAAGTATCTTTCAATAGCGGGATCATATACCATAATCAAAAGCAATCACCCTTATTCCATTTGTTGACATCGACGTCACGTCAATCAATACCAAAAAATTGGAACTTGTCTACCAGTTGTCGAAATAAATAACTGACTGCTATCGACAGGCTCATACTTTTTTCTAGACCTTACTGAACAGAAATAGACTGTGAATAGCACAAAAATTTTCTCGAGAGCGAGTGGCAAGCCACAATGTTTTGGTATTGTATTGACGTGACGTCGATGTCGAAAACTGGAATAAGGGTGAATATCTCTTGAATAGCAACAGAACTTAGAATTGTATCTGAAGTGTGTGAGAGATCTGTTAAATTACCGATGCCTCATTACTACAGGGATTTCAGTAATTGGGCGGTGGGTACGACCAACTGTTCATGGAGAAGTAGGGAGGATTGCAGAGTGTCGAGGGCTATGTGGCCGAAACTCGGCTCAAGAAGATCCAAACTGCTACATTTCAGATTTCTGTAACATGTGCAAGGATGAAGAGGAACCAAAAACTATTGGCTATATTATCTGCTTTTACCGAAGCTGCAACACCATAGGCTTAGATGGCTGAGCAGACGTTTCCATGAGAGCAATATTGATATCGCAAACTGTAAACTGGAGGACAACAGGGGCTTCATTATAAGAATCCAATGGCTCAATTACAGATAATATGCGGTTCTTCTGGGTATTGGTAGTTAAATTTTTATTAATGGGTACTAATAGAAGGGCATCATAATAAACTTAACTGGGTCTCAGAGTGGAGGTATTTTGCAACACCACTCAGCATTAAGTTCTGCACTAGACATCCAAGGCGATTCTCCCAGCGACTTCGGTGGCAACCACACGCACTATGAACGTTTCTGCGTGAATACCTTACCAATCACCGAACACAGGATCAATGCATGCCACAAACATCTTTCAACACTTACTTGCCATGGTAAACATCATCTATTAAACCGGCCTTAAGTGATGCTATCCGCCATGATGATGATGACGACGATGGGGAGAGATGGAGAGATGTATCACTAAAAAGGAACTTTTTACATGTATATTATATTGAACTCTTGGGAAGTTTCCTTTTGGGACCATAATAACTCAGTTTTCCTCTGCTAGATCTCTTAGCTAACTTTTCAAACTGACTTCATATTTTTTTATTTTTTTTTCTAATGTGTTGGTTATTCATCAGTTAGACATTTGCTTATGTTTGATTGCATGCTCTAACAAATTTGCTCGCATACCATGTGAATCAATGTGAATGTTGAGAGTAAAACGGCAACATTAACAACTACAGCCACAATGCGAAAAGGGGCTCGGCTCGGCCATGTTTGTTATTTTTTTATTTTTTTCTTATTTCTTGCTTCATACGCAAGAACATTCACAACAACATTTAACTTTTATACATTTTGTGTTTTTATTACTACATTTTCATTTATTTATTTCTATGACTGAACATGCATGTTTGTTATTATTTAAAGCTCCATACTGAGGGAACGAAAGCATCAACGCCTCGGGAGCTGTACGATGACAGCTGTGAAATAAAAAAAACCTAAAACATTTTTCATTTAAAAATTTGTATACATACTCACACACAGGCAGGTGAAATCAACCAGCAGCAGCAGCAGCAGCAGCAGCAGCACTCATGTTATAAATTGAATTGTACAAACAAAAATTGCGGCCTTCGCAGCAAAAGAAAAAAATACTAAAACGTAATTTATATTATTTAAGCTGTTAAAATTCATACTATTCGCAGGAGCCAAAAATAGAAAGAAAAAACAGCCTGCTTATTATTAAATCAAACATTTAGTGTCGGCTAAATGTCTAGCAGCCAACAGCAAAACAACTGAATTGAACGGACGTGTTTTCTTTCATGTACGTTTTGCCCGTTTGTTTGTTGGTTTTGTTAGACGACTGACTGTATGTTTGTTTTATAGAAAACTACTTTGAGTTAGTTGCCTGCAACGTGAGTAGTGCCACCATTATTATGTTATTTAGGCTTAACGTTAGTTTCGTACGCATTTGTCTGGATATTTTTTTTTTTAATTTCTGTGCTTAATGTGCGTGTAACATGACTATTTTCAATGACACCAACAACGTATTAACTATTCAGCTGTCAATTAAATTGCATGCACGTCATAAAATAATCATTTGTTGTCAATACATGCTGATGACGAGCCCCTATTATTATTTTCCCATGGTTGTTAATATCTAATAGATGATGTGGGCTTGCGAGTTTTCTTTTAAGGTCATATTTGCTAATGGAAATATCACAATTTTTTGTTAAACTTTCAAAGTAAAAGTTTTCTTTTTCTTGGCGCCACATAGAGACAGATATCTTTTCGCAAAAGTTAATTTGTTGTCAAAATATCGCTCGTTTACCAAAATTTGCATTTTTGAGTTAGTGATAAAGAATTAATACTCATATCGTTCTTCATATTGTGTGAAAATTTCATATAAATATTTTGTTTACTCAACTCTTGAAAGAAAAACTAAATTTTCTTTTGCCTTTGTTTGTAAATTGAAAACTTCAAATTCGTTTTTTGGCAAACTGGTTCTTTGAGTTATGACATTGTTTGAGTAAATGAGCGATATGTAGAACCAAATATATAATTTTGTAAATTAAGTACAATTCCACAGAACTCATCACCATATTTTCTTGGCATAGCAGATCTGTATGCTTCACTCACGTCTTTGTTAAACTTTTGAAAAGCTCCAACTTTTCAGATAATGAAATATATTGATGGCTTTTATCAGAATATTTAGGCCTACGAAGATCCTGAGAGTAAATTTTTTTGGACTTATGCAAGAGAGAGTCATTACTGCTATCCGTAACTTCATTGTTTCTGCATTCACGTACTTCCGTTCTATCTCTGAGATGTCACGGAAAAATGCATCATTTTCATTGCCTTCTGCAGCTCTGTGAATGCCAGAATCTGAAAATATCGCAACTAAGACGTAAATAGTTTCAAGATCACTCAACAATATTTTTCAAAGCTTTCTGGAGACCATTTGTAAGACCGCCTCATGAACACACGTTGCCTAACCAACCACAAATAAAAATTCCTCATTTTAATGTATTTTTAAACACAATTGAATGTTTTGTTTTTAATTTTGCATTTAAATACTCTTTTTATTGGCCAATGTGGTAACTGATTGTAAAAAAAGTTGTGGAAGATTAAAAACTAATTTAGAGTCGATGATGTTTGGTGTGAAGTTTTTGTTGGATTTCTTTTTGTTTTATTATGCTTGTGTATGTAATTCTCAATAACATTTTGAGTTTTCTTTTAAGCTTTGAGGAGCTTTCTTCAAAAAATTTTTGGTTGAAGTCTACAGATGAATGCCTAACCAACAACAAACAGAAATCCTATATCGTCGGCTTGGAGTGTAGACCTGCTAAATTCACTTTTTATAGCATATGACTTTTTAATGCCATTCGAAAGCGAAAGAGACGCCTCATCGATTTGCTTAAATATTTATTTTAATTTGAAGCTCTATATATCGAAGAAACTTAATTTATTAGGCTAACTTCTTAAGCTTTGTACAGAAACCGGTAACAGTATTTTGTCTCTCCCATAAAAGTTGCTGGAAGTGAGTTAGCAGGTTTACACTCTAAGCCGACGATATGATATTGTCATATTAAACTAAAATTTATTTTATTATAAAATAGAATGTTTTCTGCTACCTTTTCTGCTCTCTAACTTGCTTAGAATAAATTTAAAAAAATTTACATTGCAAAATAAAACTCTTGTAAAACCTTCATTAACATTTTTTGCTCTTTATAATATTATGTGAGTTTTTATTTTATTTAATTCTTTATTTTTTTGCATTTTAATTAAGCTTTTTCCATTAACAAATTTAATGTCAGTTCTTCCCCTTAATGCAAAAAAAAAATTAAAATCAAAATAAAAATGGGAAAAAGCTAAAACTAATTTATAATATTAAATTTTAAAGCTTAAATTCTTTAAAACAAATGAATGCCATTAATCAAAGTTCTATAGCAAAACCTAAAGCTATGGAAATGAAACGACAGGAACTGAAAGCAACGACAAGAACAGCAACATCAAGAAATAAAAGGATAAATAATGAAAAGATAGATGAGTCTCTCATATGGCCAAGTATTATTCATAAATAATTGCTTGTACTTGACATGTACGTCATTATGTACGAGTATGTATGTATGTGTATAGACACACATACATGCGGACATATTTGTGCACACACATCCATACGTAGATGCAAACATATACGAGTATAGATGCATAGAGTAACAGCTACGAGACATTAGAAACAATCAGTGCAAAAAAGTAGTAATAAGTTTCATATGGGTACGAGCTCTACAAATGATTCTTAAAAAAACCCTACAAATGCCAAAATGTAAAGTATCAAATATAAAGAAGTGTTATGTTTATTTTGTTATTTAATTGCTGCAGCCATTGTGTCTCTCGCTGAATGAAAAATATTAGGGAAGCAGAATAGGGTATACATATAACTAGGAAACATAGAGTTTAAACACGATTAGATTAGTTTGACAGCTTGTTCAGAATAGAAAGTGAGTTTTCAGCTCTCCTAGGTCCAAATAACAGCTTGCTTTGTGTTACCTTTGAGTAGGTAGGGGTAGAGCTCCCATTCTCTTCTCCCTGCTCTCATACAAACTCAAGACTTTGCAAAGTAAACTTTGCGTGTAAAAAAAAATCGTTTAAGCTAAAAAATAAATGGATGCCTGTTGATTTCTAATTACTTCCTCAAAGTAAAGTAAGATATTGTTTTGGATTTGAAACCTTTATCGAAATCTATGTCGTTTACACCAAGCTTTTTTTGTTTTTTTTTTCAGGATTTCCTATCCAAGACAAAATACTTTCTCTAAATTTTTTTCTTAAATTGTAATCCAAAAAGTGCCGTATTAAGTCATTCGCACAACTTCAATATGATACTTTGTAGAGCGGAACTAATTCACTCAACTTTGATATAAATATGTTGTGCAGGGTAGTAAAAAAATTTTAAAAATATTAGATTTTGAGTGGATTCCCTACAAATCTACTGACAACGCAGATTCCATTTTGTATGGGGAATATATTAAAACGCAACTAGATTTAGCTCAAAATCTTGTAAGTACTTTCAGTAAGAAGATTTAGGACGTTTTTGTTTGAAAATACTTTTGAGTTCTTGTTTTTGAATGCTCTAAATTATTTACTTCACAGATAGTTGTTGTCTTTGATAATGAAAGATAAAAATATTATTACCATGTTTTTAAAATATGCAAATAAATTTAAACTATTGTACAATAGTTTGCAAAATATTTGAAAAGATATGTGCTGGACATAATGTTTAGAACAAAATCATAAAAGCAAATACACGAACCTTCTAGCGCGGACAATAAATAATAATTGTTTTAAAGAATCACTACTGCGGCTTTTTTTTTCGTCCATAGACAAAACGATACTGAATTAGGGCATTAATGGATTTTATTTCGTATAAAAAATCTTGATACATATCACAAAAAAGACTTGGTGTAAATGGTATAGATTTTCATAAAGATTTTAATTGAAATCTGCTACATTTTGTGTAGTTGTAAATACACTATAAAAATTTTCGGACTTCAAATGATGAGGTAAAGCTTGAAAATGTATTATTATTAAAAGACTTTGAGCTTTTATATTTTTATTTAAGCCAACAAAAAACACTTGGAAAAAATCGACCATAAATTTAAAATCCTTCAAGAATTTCCTTTACTGTTATACACACAGAAGTATGTGTATGTATGTGCATGTGTGTGTGTGTGTGTATGTATGCATACACGCAAGCATGTTTATTTTTAATTTCATGAAATATATTTACGTTCTGCACACATACACAGATACTTTGCCACGAGTAGGTGTGTGTGTACTCATGCTCGAAATGATGGTGTACAGCACTTAAAAAAGCTTTTAAAATTGTGCCCAGATACCAACCAATAAAAACCACCACCACCATCCCCATCACCACCGCTACCACCCCACCCAACTAAATTGTAAAGGCAGCAGAATAAAAATAAATTTGTATTTGCCAAAAACTTAAAAATATTCTTTAGACCTGGGGATGGCAGGCGAACAAAAGTTGAAAGGTTTCGTTTTAAACTTTTGCAGCGGTATTCATAAACCATTATTATAAAGTTAAAGCATGCTTTAAATCGGTTTCCTCAAACGAAATTTCCACGTTAAAGCAACATTAACTTTAACCATCGTTTAAGGCCATGACTCACTATCCTACACAATCGCGCGATCTACGAAAAAATACAACCCTGATATGATGAATTATAATTGTCTTTTGAAAATGTTCCTAAACTCCATCATACAAGGGCTGTATTTTCTCAAAAACGCACGACTATGTATCACGGCCTTTATGAATACCGGCAAGAATATTTGCAAATTCTGTTTCCTTTTTCCATGTATGTAAATTTTGCTGGAACTATGAAAACGTACTCGTATATCGAAAGAACGAAAAGGAGACAACTCTTATTACGAACTATAACGTACTCGTAGAAGTCCAATTTTTCTCAATATTAGTGAGAGCTTTAATGAGGTTAGACAGCTGCAAGTGAATTACAATAATTACCCGGAGCTTGAAAAAAAATTTTTTTTAAATATATTTCTTACGTTGTGCCTCTATCTTTATTAATATTTTATTAATTTTTTATATTTTTTTATATAAGCATAACTGTGTGCAAGTACAAGTACATATAATATGCATATACCTATATACTTATATCTACTATATATATGTATATAAGCATGTCTGTATACATATACATATATTTGTCTGTATGTATAAGTATATATATTTTTGGTAAAATGCTTTTATTAAATGACATGTTTGGAAAGTTTTCTTTATTTTTTGTACTGTGCTCGTAAATTTATGTTCATTTTAAATTGAATTTCAAATTTATTGCTGTTGTAATTTGCGGCTGTGTTTGCATGTGTGTGTGTGTGTGTGTCAGCGCGTGTGTGTGGACTGGAGTGAACGAAAGCGTGTATGTATGTGTGCGGCATTTAAAGGAAACGGAAAATGTCGTTCGTTTCAGTTTCTTTATTTTTTTCCTCTTTTTTGTTTTAATCTTGATATATTACGAGTACTTGAAAGAAGTAAGATTAAATAAAGCGTTAAAGGTAATTTAAATTAATTTCAAAGAATTCTCTTTCAAACATAAAAAAATAAATTAAAGAGCGGCTTTAGCAAAACTAAAAATTTTTTAATCTTAAATTGTTATAATTAGAAGAAAGATTCTATTCTATGGTAATTGAGTAAAAAAAAGTTGAGTAGTGGCTTAATTAAATTTATATAAAAGGAAATACAATGCACAGATATGGCATTACTTAGCCCGAATACTATTCTAAAAAGTTTGTAATCCAGCCTAGAACATAATTTCCCTAATGAAAACAAACAATTTGTATTTCAAGTGTGCTTTAGTCGAAATTTTTATGGACACTTTAAACTCAAATTATTATTATTTTCGTTAGTTTTTTTAGGCTGCCTAGAAAAATTTTTTAAATTTTGTTAAAATTTTTTTTTGCAATTTTTGTTCAAAAATTTCTTTAAGACGCATGTTTATCCATAATATTGTTCTTTTAATCGATTTAAAAATAAATATATGGTAGAAAACATGGAAAAATGGCGATTTTTAGGCATTTTTAACAAACAAAGTGACCGTATGGTGCGGTATGTAGTCAGGCTTCATCGTCGGCCCTTATTTTTTTTCGAAAATGAGCAAGGAAACACCGTCATCCTGAATTCTCTGCGCTACCAAACCATGATAACCGATTTTTTGTGCCCAAAATTGGCTAATGCTGACATCAGTGAACTTTGGTTACAGCAAGACGGTGCCACAAGCCACACAGCCGGCCAAACAATTCAGTTATTGCATGCGAAATTTCCCGGTGGGCTTACGGGCTCTGAAAGATGAAATTCGGCACTGCATTGACGCGATAAGCAAAGCTTTGTGGCAAAATGTGGTTCAAAGTTTTGTGAAAAGAGCGGACTTCTGTCGACGTGCTAAAGGTGGAAATTTGTCCGACATTACATTCTATTATTAATTCCCATAAAACTGAATTTGTCAAAAATAAAGTGTCTTTTTGAGCCAATTTACTTCCTAAGCTTAAATTTGCCCACCCTTTATAACTCTGTATGAAATAGATTGTTTTCTTTTTTGTTTTTTTTTTTAAACTTCACTCAATGCAAAAAGTCATCATCCAAAGAAAACATACTCGCAAACGTACAGAACGAACTCAAATTTAAAGTGCGGATTGGTGATTTTATTTCTATGTCTCCGAAAAAGCGTCAATTAAACGGCACTAAAATATGTACACAGGCTTGATGATTTATTTGAACGTCTCCAGGTTCCAGTTTGTTTTGCCGCGTAATGTCAGAGTTGTCAAATTCTTTTTATCTTATTCCCCCATACGGTTGAGGTGTATTTTTCTGTTACAGCGACTACATTCATAATATTGCTTTTGTTCTCTTAAAGTGTAATTTGTTCGATTACTTTTTTGCGACACTGCATATATACATACACTGTTTGAAATATATTTAAATATGTTTTTGCCAATTTTTGTTTTCCATAAAAACTATGTTTTATTTCAGTTAAGTTTTTTTTCTGTTAATCTAAGCCAAGCCTTAATTTCTGTTCTTAAGCAGCTGCATTGAAAAAATTTTATAAAAAAAAATGTATTAATATTAAAATTTTATTTTTTAGATTAATAAGCTTTTTCCTGAACCAAAAAAGAAATTGAAGAAAATTTAATTGCTTTTTATTTTGCAAATAATTTTAATTATGAAACAAGAATGAAACACTTGTAGTCGTAGATAGATACTTACATACAATATTTTCAGACATGCACACTCCCATATGGAACATACATATTCCGACATATGAAAATGCATGCAAACATTAATGAAAACTCATTACAACTTAAAAACAAACTCTCTCTCACACACACACACACACTGTAAAATACAAGCATACTTAAAAAAAGCAAAATGAAAAATTTAAAGCACTTAAAATTCAAATAATGTTTATAATAAGAAAATTTAAAATTAATTGCCAGACACAAAAGCAAAAGCTATTATTTTTCACATACACTCACATTAAAATGAATATACATTTATTTACATACATACGTGTATATACCCTGCAGTTTTAAAAGTAGAAATTGACTCAAAATCGTTAGGTATTTCCCTAACGAGAAATTTTCTATCTACTACAGTTGCCACAAGTAATGTAAGAGTGCGCCTTTTGACTCTCTCACTCTCTCTCATGCCTTTAACCTCAAAAAAAAATTTTGCGATTTTTGTGTAAAAAAACTGTGCTGCTATTCCAAAGAAAATCAACAAGAATAAAATTATATTAAGTAACTATTTTGATTTTGTGTTGGCTTCAGTTACAACTGGAAGCTCGTGGTCAGTGAACGTGTAATTTTTAGCGAAAAAAGTGATTTTCTTTTAGAAAGCTAAATCAGCAGCAGAAGTCAATTAAAACGTCGCATAAAAAAAGAACAATTCATTGAAAAATGTATTAATAATTAATTTGTTTTATCAATAGAAAAATTAATTGTATTGACTAGCGAAAGCATTTACGAAGGGTTATGCAGATGGTGGGAATTCATGTCATCCCCATGTTAAAATCGTCAGTCGTGTGTATTGCTGGTAGTTAGTAGTAACGATTGGTAGTTAAGGAAATATATAGACATTCGCTAGCTACGGCGACTGCAGGTTATGTACTTGTACTAATACATACACATCAATTTTCTTTATACATTTACAAAAGCTTCTACATAACATACATACTCATTTACATATATACTTGAGTCGGTATTATAGGAAATTTTAAGCATAATATTTTATACACAGTAGAGGCTAAAACACTCATCTAGCTGGTAGACGATATTAAAGGTTCTCATTCATACAAAATTATATAAAAAAAAATTTCAAAATCAACAAATTTGTTTTAAAATCCTTGCTATAAATCGAAAATAAATTTGGATTTTTTTCAAATTTGTTTTATAATTTTCTAAAGCAAAAATATATGTATGTATGTATGGGTATGTGTTGTGATTAATAAAGCCCTATTCTGAGTACAAATTTCCGGGAAAAATCATGTATAAGCTTTCGCGCAAAAGAAAACATTTGGAAAAAATAGCGAACTTTGAAATTTCGAAATTTTTAACCACTTTTTATTTCTCTCGCGGGAAATTTTTTTTTTTCGAAAAAAAAATTTTTTCCGGGAATATTTAGATTTAGGCTGATTATATATTTGGCATTTCTATAAAGAAATTCGAAATATTATTTTCCTTTACTAGACTTTAATATAGTACGATGTAAAATTTCCCACAAAAAAATTATTCATCTTCCTCTCTTCCCAATTTTTGGTAAATTTATTCCAATCGACAAATTAATTTGTGAATGATGCTATAATCTTGGCCTTCTCTATAAGTGTTATACATATGTATATACATATATGTACATATACATATACACATTTATACATACACAAAATTCTGATAAAATTTTGTGCAGTAGAAGCAATTTGTATAACTAGCAGTGTAAAAGATAAAATACACTGAGAAAAAAAATTTATTTTAGAATTGAACTAATATAAATATTAAATTTTTATGATTTCATTAGGCTAAAGTTTGTATCGCTCTGTAAGCCAAAGTACATGTGATAATTATTAATGAACAAATAAAACCAAACAAACACTAGCAGAACGGAACAATTAGCTGTTTTCGCAGGTCACTGCAGCTTCATCATCATCCTTCTTTTGTGTTTGGTCCACTGTGTGTGGTGTCAGTTGATGTAGATTTCTGCTTTATATACTCAGCTTTTCAGTGCAAATGGAATACGTGAATTGTATTGATTCGCCGTATGTTCATATGTATATGAATTTACAAATTCTTTCAAGTGTTCTTGTTTTAATTTCATTGAATAAATTTTTTGATGTTTCTTTCAAATTTCGCAAAATTTAAAAAGGAGCCTCATACAACAACTCTTGCAAACTTGTGAAATTGTATGAAAACCCTCGATATGTTTTTCATGTTATTTCTAGTTCGCTTAAAAATTTCTTTAAGTGTATTGTAATTTATTTACCATAGTGGGAGGTGTGGTGGTGGCATTGGTGAGGTTGGTGAGTTTTGTTGAAAACGTAGTTTGTTAAATGTATTGAAAGGTAGTTATTTGCGAATGGAAAATGCTGAAGTAGAATGTTTTAATACCACCACACACACACTCACTCTCCAAACATGCACACACACACACACACACATACACATACAAATTGTAAACATGCATACATGTACATACATATGTATGTATGTATGCTCGTAAATACAATATTGTGGTAAAATGAATATGGGCAGCCGAGTAAATGCAGAAAATTAAATTTAATAATTTATATATAAAAAAGCACTCAAAACACATACATACAAAGATATAAAATATATAAATTAGTATAAAGCACATTTATAAGTAAATATATTAATAAATTGCCGCACGCACACACACACACACACACACAGGATTTGTTCATGCACGTATAGTATAGTTGACTGTGCCGGAGTTTTGAATTCATCGAATTCATCGAATGCATAAAAAAATCACCAAAATGAAAAAGAATCGCCAAAAACCAAAAACATCGCCAAAACTAAAAAAAAATCTGTAAAACTGAAATAAATCGCCAAAAAGCGATAAAAGTGCCAAAACAAAAACAAACGCCGAAATAAAAAAAGTTGAAAAACTAAAAAAATCGCCTAACTGAAAGAAATCGCCAAAATTAAAAAAAAATTTTTTTTTTGTTTTTGGAGATTTTATTCGGGTTGGGATTTTTTTGGTTTTACCGTTTTTACAGTTTCCAAGATACAGCAAGTTGTTAAAATTACATCGTCAAAATTACATTAACTGATAAAACACCCTTTAAGTTAGATTTTTAACATTTTTAGGGTTAATTGTAGTCTGTATAAAAATACACTAACTTTGAAAATTTCAAGTGTCTGTATTCATACAATTTTAACCATTTTCTTTGCTCGTTTTGGAACACCCTTTAATTTTTAACTCTCATGTATTTGTTGTTGTAGCGGTCAAAGTTCTACATACTCTGTCTAAATTTCAGGTCCGTAGCTCTTACAGTTCTTGAGGAAATAGCCTGTGACGGACGGACAGACAGACGGGTTCGTTTTCACCTTTGGTGTACGGATCCCTAAAAAGTGCCAAAACTAAATTAAATCGAAACAATAGAAAAAAAATCTTACCGGGTACTTGAAATTTTTTAAATAATGTGTTTTTTCTCTGGGTGATGTACAATCAGGTAAGATATTCGATTAGATAGGCTAAAGTTCGTATAGTATTACATATGTAGTGTCCGTACGGAACGTTCGTGTGCGAGTCAAATTAGCACTTTACTGAATTTATTATGAAATAAACATTAATTTAGCACCAGCATTTTAATAGGCTACTAACGACTTCCTAAACTTAAAGGCATTGGTAGGCTAATAGATAAAAACTATATGTCCAAGATCTTCAGATATTTCTCGGCAAAGCCAGGACCTTCATCATTATTATATTTCTTCCATTGTACTTAATGATTTGTGTGGATTTTTCACTTAAACTTGCTAATAACTTTGTTTGATTTAAATTTTTCGTGCTGATACAAACATCAGTATACACATATTTTTTTATGATAATTTTTACAAGCATAATAAAGCAGCCTTTCAGAAAACTGCAATTTAAAACAAAAAAAAAACAGCAACAGCGAACAGGGAGAAAACTGCGCCATAAAATGAAATTTTTCTTAAAGGAGTCGTAAAAGCGAAGAAACAATACATTGACTGCAGCCAACTAATCGTACATGCATACATGCATCTTTATGTAGCTGCATATACGCGCCAGTATTGCAAGTTGCAATGAGGCTCTCGTGCAGCAAACAGCCAGGCAAACGTCGAAACTTTAATTGCATAATTATGTGCAGTTTGCAATTTATCATTTCACATTATTATTTATGGCTTTTTATGTTTATCCTGTCGATGTCGATATATTTTTTTTATTTTTTTGCTTCGTATTTTGTTACGTGTATGCATCAGACAGACACCCCCCTTCGAAACTTCTTTCGTAAGACTGTTGGATGTTTTAACGTTTAGTGTAGATATTTTTTGCAAAGTATTTTTCTTCGTTTAATGCAATATTGGTTCGTAAGTATTTTTCTATTTTTAGACATTTCTTAACCTTTTTGATTCCTGCGTACAAAGAAGTGGGTAAATTAAAAATTTATAAAATGAATTAAATTGTAAGTGTGGAATTTTGAAACGTATGCTAATATTGTAATAATTAAAAATTTTACCGCATTATACGATGTGGAGATTTCACGATTTCTGAAGAAGTTTTGTTAACAGTTGTCAACTTTTTCAATAAAAAGCAACTTCATGATCTCGTAGCGCAAGCAGTGCATGCTAGAACTCTCGCTTGGTTGGTACTAAAATTATTATAAGTAAATTAGACTCACGGATAATTTATTAACGATTTACTCTGATGAAGTTAAAAAAAGTTCACTTTTCTGTCTGTCCGCCTGTGTGTCTGTCTCTCACTGGTTGTTTGCTCGAGAACCGTAGGAGTTACTGATATGAAATTTTCATAATGCAAAAACTTATAGGGTAGTCTATAATATACAGACAGTTGTACATTCACACTTGAAGTTTTTCAAGTTAGTATATTTTTACACAAACTACACCAATTAAAACTGAAATTTAAAAGAAATCAAAAGGTATTCTATCAGTTAATGTAATTTTGACAACTTGCAGTATCTTGGAAACCGCAAGATTTAAACTCTTCAAATATTCAAAACCGCTAAAACTAAAAACATCAAAAATTAAAAAAAAATCGCCAAAACGAAAAAATCGCTAAAAATTAAAACCGCGCTATTTTTAATTTTTTTTAAATATTTTTTTAATTTTTTTATAATCATATAAAGTTATTTAATTTTTTTTTTAATTTTTTGTTTTAAGTCTGCCCATGAGTTTCTCAAGCAGAAACGAAATGCATATAGGAGTTGCTTAACCAACAACAAATAAAAAATTTTTTCATATTAATACATAACAGACTTAAGGTCTAATAAATATCAGTCGATATTTTTCCATTATAAGGAGTGATTTTTTAAGAGCTTTTGGATTTGATTTATAAGAAGAACAAATTTTATGTGTATGAAATGCATGAAATTTTTAATTGAGTCGTTAGAACGATCTATATAATTTAATGTTTAAAGATGATTTCATGTGAATTTTGACAGCGGTATCCCACGAATAAATTCTTCAATGTTGTGTTCCAGTGTGTCAACCATTGCGAGCTTGTCCATGTAGACATGAGCCTTAACATAGCCCCACAAAAAATAGTCTAAAGGCGTTAAATCGCACGATCTAGGCGGCCAACTGACCGGCCCCAAACATGAAATAAACTGTTCACCTCTCAGTTGGGTTATTGTTTCACGTGATGGGTGGCATGTGGCACCGTCCAAGTCCAGGTCTTTCATCTTGGGCAAAAAAAAAAGTAACAGAGGCCCAATTGCTGGGATTGGCGCCGAATCGATAATTCACGGTCATCAACAACACTGGCGGATACAGCTGCGATATTTTCCTCTGTCCATACTCTACGTGTGCATGTTGGTGGTTTAATGTTCAATAATGTAATTTTGGTGCGAAATTTAGTCACAAGATTTGGAATAGCCGCCTCAGAAAGTCGCCCAAACTGACCATAAAATGGAAGAAGTGCACGATGCGCTTTCTTAACCGGGCATGAATGTTGATAATAAAATTTAATAATCTGCAAGCGTTGTTCTTTTGTAAGTCGATTCATGGCTAAATTACAGACCAAACTGAACATGCTTAACAGTAACATGATACAAGAAAACGTCTGAATTGCCAATCATAGTGCTGTCAAAAAGAAACTTGCTAAAAATCACCCCTTATTAGTATCATTACATTATTAGCTGGTCATGCCCCTTAAGGGTTAATATACACAACCAAGAGAAAATAACAAAAGCAGACAAGTACATACGCCCTATTAAATTTTTAGATCAGAGTTATATACTTACAAAAAATATTCCATAAATTAAATCAGTTATTTGTGATCGCATATCAAATAGAGATGGCAACGTGAAAAGCTTTTTACTAACCGTCATGAATGCTCACCAAAAAAAATAAATAAAAAAATCGTGATTCAATGTAACCATTAGCAAGATCATGAACAAATATGTGTAATATGAATTTAAAAATATATAAAATTTTCATTCACTTTCTTGCTATACATGAGCATATATGTACATATAAATCATTTAAGTTTTTAATTTCCTAAATTCCCTTTTAAAGAAACTTTCTCAAATATAATTTATGCAGTGCTCAAGCAAAACAAAACAAAAAAGTTTGAAATATGTATTTCAATCAAGAATTATTAATACCTAAACTCTTCCCACGCTAGTTCACTCAGATATTATATTTACCAACACATTCACGTGACTGAAGGGGGAAAATTATTTATGATAAATTTTTGTTAATTAATATATCGTGAACATTATCCAAGCAATTACATCAATCACGCAAGCGGCGGCCATCTCTAACTCCGCTGCAACAACGATGTCTACATATTATAAAAATAAAATTTAAGGAATTTATTATATAGTTTTAATAAATCAAATTACTCTAGCATAAAGAAATATTTATTAAAAAATAAATTTATAATTTTATACGTAAAATTTTCATTGAAATCTTACAGGTAAAGAGAAAATAAAAACTCTATAAGACTTAGTGTAGGCCCTTGTTATGAGTTACATTCGATTTTTGATCGATTCGATTTTTGATCTTCATGTTATGAGCATAGAAAATTTCGATCGGTTTTTATCGAACAGAATTTAGTTTTCGATGAAGTATTTTAATATGAAAAATTATTAAAAATTAGTGTTTTTTATTTTAAGGTAAAGTTGTTGCAAATCTTAAAAATTACTGTGACACAAATTCTTTATCGAATGCTCTCGTCATGATATCAAATGCGAATTCGTTCGATCAGTACTTTCGACTACAGTCGAAGATCGAAAGTTACTCATAATAAGGGTCTTATTTTCTTTAATGCCAAACCTTAAAATTTATATTTGAATTCAACACATATGCACACTTGCAGGTATGTACATATAGGGCGTTTTTTTAGAGTGTCACAACTTTGAGTTGGCATCACTGCATTACTTGAGCACCCATTTAACAGCTAATAGTTGCTTTTTGTTTAGTTTGCTTTGAAATTTTGTTATGAATCGACCTACACCAGAGCAACTCGTGCAAATTGTTCGGCGAATGAGCTGAAACACAATTTGAATTTCCATGCAAAATTATATTTTTCGATGAAGCCCATTTCTGGTTGAATGGGTACGCAAATAAGCAGAATTGTTGCATTTGGAGTGGGAAGAATTTATAAGCTTTTGCCGAATCACCATTACATCCACAGAAAATTACTGTTTGGTGGGCTTTTTGGACTGGCATTGTCATTGCCCCATATGTCTTCAAAAACGATGATGGTCAGAATGTTAATGTCAATAGTGTACACCGAACATGATTTGAAATTTTTTCATTCCTCAATTATGTGGCATTAATCTTGCTGATATATGGTTCCAACAGGACGGAGCCACATGCCACACAGCGGGTGCTGTAATTGATTTACTCAAAGAATCTCAAAGTTGTAACACGCTTTATATATACCTAAAATCCCAGCATACGAGTATGTACATGTAATAATTTTAGTACCAACCAAATGAGAATTATATATACTCGTATATGATTTGATGAGGCTAACGTTCGTATCGCTTTGTAAGCCAAACTACATGTGATAATTATTAATGAAAAAATAACACCAAAGTTAGTTGTAAATATTCTGACAAACATGTAGTGGAACGGAACAGCCGGTTGTTTTCGAAGCCCACTACACCTTCATCATCGGCGTTCTTTGTGTTTGGTCCACTGTGTTAATGTAGATTTCTGCTTTATATACGCAACTTTTATTGCAAATGGAATATGTGAATTTTTTTGACTCATGGCATTACAATTTGCTGAAAGCTTTTTTGTAATGAAAGCTCATTTTTACCATCTCTAAATTTACAACAGTCTTGCCATTGTCGTTTGTTCTTTACTACTTATGCAGATGTTAGTTAATTTGCTTATTTTTGTTATATACTCGTATGTTGCACACAATGCGTTTATACCGTAACAACAAAACCATACGAAATTTAAAATAAAAATGATTAACTTTCATATATTGCGTTTTGAATTTCAGTTTTAAATAGTAAATAAATTCAGTAAAGGGCGACTTGACTTGCACACAAAGATTTCGGTTTACGGCATTTTTTTTAATTTTTTGGCGATATTTTTTAGCATGGACGCTTTTTTGAGGTTTCTTTGTTTTGGCGATTTTTTGTTTGTTTTATTTACAGTATGTATTTTAGTTTAAGCGATCTTATTAGGTTAGGCCCTTTTTTCCTTTTTGGCAATATTTTTCTGTTTTTGGGATTTTGTTTTTAGTTTTTAGGCGACTTTTTCGCTTTGGTGATTTTTTTCTACATGAGCGATTTATTTTATTTTTGGTGATGTTTTTTCATATTGGCGATTTTTCGTTTCGCCATTTTTTGAATTTTAGAATTTTTTTTTTTATTAATTAAATTTGAAAAAAATAAAAAAAAAGATTTCAAAATTTTTCGTCGCTGGCTTTAGAACACCCTTCACTTTTTAACTGTCGTCATATATTTTTTGTTGCAGTGGCCGCAATTTGACATACTCTGAAAAATTTCAGTATCATAGGATCTTATGGTTCTCGAGAAAACAGTCTGTGACAAACAGATAGACAGCCAGACGCACATCGTCTTTGGTGTGCGGAAGCGGAACTCTAAAAAGTGAAAGTGATACTATATAAATATAAAAGGAAAATAAACTTTATCAGACTGTTTTTAGGAGTTGCAAATGAATATTTTGCTTTTTCACATTGTGTATTAAAAAACTATTTTAAGTGACACCTTAAGATATGTTGAGTTTTTCTGCATCACATGTGATATGCAGCTTTCGATTCGATGATTTGAATAAAGGCTACAAATAATAATTCTTAAATGGTTTTTGCATTGCAGCAATTGTTTGCGAAATGTTTATTTTATTTTCACATTTAATTTAATTGTTTTAATTTTTATGTATTCATTTTAAAATACTAAAGCTAATTAAATGTTTTTCTTTTATTTCGTTTTAGGTAAGTCAATAAAGATAACAAAACTGTGTATCTTTAAAATGTTGTAAGTACGTTTTTTCTCTCTATGCTGCTGCTTAGATAGAATAAACTCTAAATTGCTAATACTTCTGACTTATTATTGTTTGTGGCTTAAGCCAGTGGGTTGAAAGAAATCCCTGCATTCATTTAATGAATTATTACATCGTATATGTGAAAATTGTTATGGGCCAGACCCCACGATGTCGGCAAGAAACTTTTTATGGCTTACTTATATTGAAAACAAAAAACAAATTAAGTAAACTTTATTTGCTGGCGTTTAAGCATTGCCTAAATGCATTTCAATGTTGCTTGAACAAATCGTCAGTAGACATCAACCACACGTTTTGAACAGTCACAAACCTCTCGTCTTATGCACAGACTTACAAAAACTATTTGAGAATTCACAAATAATAATATTTTTGAAAATCTCAAAAGAAAAGTAAGCGTAGAAGGCTAAGAAATCCATTGGATAACAATAAAATTATTTATAAGGCAAAATAAAAAATAAAATCTGAATTGAACATTAAAGAAATTTATTATTCGACATGTTGTCATAACTCCGTTAATTATATAAAGGCGTAAACAAATAAAACAGATTCATATCGAATAAAAATTATTTGCTGGGTTTTTTTATAAGTTTCTAAGCCTACTACGCTTTCTCATCTTTTGTCGTATTAATGAATTTCATATAAACAAAATTATTGTGTGTATATGTATGTATCACATTAACTTTTCTATATCCTAAATTTTACCGGACTTTTAAAAAATCGTCTTAAGTGCCCTAGAGACGATCAAACAAACTCTTCAATCGGTGCGTATACATGAGAGTCGTAGGCTTGTCGCTTAAAAGGAGATGTACAAATAAACACGTCAATCACAATTTTGTGTTCGTAGTGTTCGTATCAAAGCATGTCGTCATCGGATAGTGATTTATTGTTATTGATTGACAGGTGAATGAAGTGTTGTCAAAAAAAAAGAAAAAAGAAAAAAATATGAAAAAGTGAATAAAAAAGTGATAAATTTATTCACGAAAATCTTAAAGTTAAGTGATTTCATATTAAACTGTGAAAATATTCTGTTAGTGTTCAATGAAAAGTAATATGTATAAATGTTCTTTCGTCAGCTTACTTTTCCTTCATTAACAAGAAACACAAAGAATTTTATGTTTTTTTTCTGTTGAAAAAAATCAAAGTTTAACATCCCAAATTATTAGTTTATTTATTACGTAAAATATTTTTTATTAAAAATACATTGAAATTGATTGTTGAGGGGTTTAGCTGGATCCTATACGCATTTCACTGTTGCTAATGCAGAAAATCAGGCAACCTTTACCCAAAAATTTCTTAGAACAACTAGAGTTATTATGTTAAAATTTCATTTAAACAAATGAGAAGCTCAACAAATAACAAAGTTGAAACAAGAACTCAATAATCAACCTGTTTTATATTTTCTTACTTAACCATTGCTACATTGGCTGACTTTTTTTTCAGCTCGAATTGTAGTTGTAATGAAAAAAATCAAATAAGCTAAAATTATAAAAAAAAAATTTTGTAAAAAATTTACCAAAAGAGAGATTATTTTAATGTTTAAATTTCAAAAAAGGGCCAAATTCCAAATTCTATTTTTATGCTTTTAAAAATGGGGAAGATAAAAAAAAGAAGAGAGGTGTTTTAGTTAGGACACCCGGTTATAGCTATGCTGCTTAGTTATATAAGACAAACTTAATTTGTTAAATAATAATGCAACAAAATTATATTATATGTGACCTGCTCCACGAAAGGGGGCCTCTTTTACCTTTGATATTGAACTTTTTTTAAATTGCAAATATTATATATATTATCTGTTTATATCACATTTTTAAATTTTTTCATTAATTATGTTCATCTTTACAGGTGATTTGTAAAAAAAACTAAAAGACATAGAAACTTGCGGTTTGCGGCATTTGAAAGAGCGTTTTTTTCCTATAAGAATCACTCAAAAAGCAAAAAAAAAAAATTTTTCGACGCAGAGGTCCCTTTTCGTGGAGCAGGTCACATATGATAATGTCAAATTGTCTGCAAATATTTCAAAACGTTTCCATTTATTTCCCTTTATTTTCTTTTCTAGCGGCGTGCAAATAAATTAATGTATTGTTTGTGGCTGGTGACGACTGTTAGCCGGCTTACAGCCGTTCTGCTGTGTTCTCTAATTTCTGCTCATGTGCAAAAACCAAACAAAAACAAATTGAGCAATCGTTCTCATAGTTCTTTTTTCACTCACTTTAAAGAACGAAACAAAACAAAATCAAACAATTTGTTTAGTTTATTTTCGTACTCTGCTTTTACGAGTAAGTGCAGAGAAATCAAAACAAAAATAAATTTATAATTGTAATAGTGTCGATTATGTTTGTTACGAAAATGACGTCCTAACTCCTGTATCGTGCAATAAATAGCATAGCTATAAAAGTAGCAACTCATACATTCCACTTATTTTTTACATTAGGATTAACTAGTATTTTTAGTGCTCTCTTTATTGGTTCCCGAGATGTAGAGATGCCAATTTTTATCCCCTTAAGATTCGAATTTCCAATAATCCCTCTGCCTACCTACAAAATTTCAAGACATACAAATTTTCAAATGTTAAAAAGAGGCGAAAATTGTGTATTGGAAAATTCGAAATTCCGCTTCACGAATAGACCGGTTCGAAGAACATCGGTTGGAAGGTTGCAGAATCTATAAACGTTTTTGTGTTGCACATGTATAGATTTTGTTTTTTCTTAACAATAAATATTAAACTAGTGTTGCCCGTGAAATTGCGTGTAATTCATGTGTGAATTGGAATATTTTATATTTAATGACACAAAATTTCTTTACGCCACATCTAAAGAACAATAAAATAATAATATGCCTGTCAAGTGGGTAATTAATCACAGACTTAAAAGACATTTTAATTAATTTAATACTTGACCATGCCGCAACATTGAAGGTTATGGGAAAATTTCTTGCGAAGTTTTATTTCATTTTCTTTTCTTTTAAGAAGAAATACATGTTACAAAATAATCCGCAAGTATGAGGCCTTGAACTCAACTGGTTTCTTAAGATATTTGCCCCACAAGAATGTATTTATAATTACTGTATTTGTTTTATAAATGATTTCTTGATTACAGCTTTTTGTAGAAAATAATAATTAACCTGCTGCAAGCGAACAGGGACAACTTTGAACATGTTGCAATAAGAAAACTTCTTTCTCGTAACTACATATATTGCATTTTCAATTTTCCAATAATTTAATAATATTGTAAATCATTTATAAAAATTAGCAATTTAAATGGCTTTGGATACATTCTAAACATTCTGTAAAATTTTCCTTACGCTATAATTTGTTTCTTCTAATTTGCATGAATAAACTATAAAAAATATAAAATAAAAACGTACCTATAAATATAAATAATGTTAACGTGTAGCCCATTAAAAAGTAAAGAGAAGTAAAAAAAATATAATAATAATAATAATACTGTAATAAAGAAAATTGCAAGAATGAAAAACAGCATTTTCTCTTTTGCAAAAAGACAAAAAATGAACAACAACAAAAACAAAAACAAGCTCAATAAATACTGTACAACAACAAAAATAAAAATAAAAATAAAAACAAGTAGAAACTATGATGTGATGTGAAAAATAAAAGAAAAACAAACAATACAAAAAGAGGAAAATTGATTGCGCGCACACGCGGCACAAGAATTAAAAGGAAAGAAAAAAGTGGTAGAAAGAAGACCAAGAATAAGACGGCGAAACGATGGGTGTTGGGGAGTAGGGCGTGGAGAAAAAGAAGAGGTAGCAAGCACCACTCGGGGAACCAAAACTACAACAATAGCACACAAAAAAAAAACTTCAGCACTAGAGAAGGAGGTACAACTACTGGCGAAATACAAGTGAGCATTTGAAAGAATAAATTGCTTAAAATTTTAATAATAAACGCTTTTAATATCTTAACACTTACAGCCTGTTTGTGTAAGACGTCGACGTTAGAAATATTAGCGTTTGTGTAACAGATTAAAGAAAACTTGTAAACTTTTCCCTTAATCGACTGCAGAAACGTCAAGATTTCCATCGCCAACGTCTTCCACAAACAGGCTGTTAAGCTTTTAAGCGATAACTAGCATACTTTCGAGATCCTTGAAGTTGCTTGAAAATATTTGCAAACTTTGGGGGAAAGTGTACAAAATCAATAAATAATTTTATATTTCATTTCAGTTCTAGACCAACTTCCCAATATTTCTCACGCTTCTACCGTAACGATTCTTAGGAAATCTTGCACATACTTGGAGATCCTGCAATAACATTATATTTACAAAAGTGGGCTTTGACTGAGTAGTCAGTCACTCCAAAAAAAAAACTATACCTTATAATAAAGTTTATAAAACTGGAAAATGTTTTTTGCACAATTTTCAACTGTATTTTACATCATGATCATGTTATGCCTTTCTCTGGATGTAATGGAGTCTATAGGGTCTGTTGTGGATTGATTTCACTACATGTGCGTCAATTTCCCTCAAGCCAAAAATGAGCTTCATCGCTGAAATACAACCTTGCTATGAAACATCGCATCAGTTTCCAACTGCTCTAGAGCAAGACCGACGCTCTAATTCAGATATGTCCCTAATTTGTATAGGCCAAGATGTTTGCTTGAATTTGCTCACTTAGTGGACGGACAGAGCATCAATCCCTGCGACCGATGACGAGTCATATTCTATTCATGATTGATATTTTGGTGTTATTGCAATGGGGAAGTATTTTGACTTGATGGAAGTATTTTGACTTCAACTACGACATTTGGGTCCTAGGTTAAAGAAAAAATGTTATGGTGTTCTTTTATCTATTACAAAAACCTCATATGCCAACCACGATAAAGATAAATGTATCCGTAATTCGACGCATGGCCTGCTCAGATGGACGACTTTGTGCGCCATAAAAAGCACGAAGTCATCTATAAGTTGCGCGAATTGATGACTGATTTTCAAAGTAAATCTGGATAATTTGGTAGCGTTGTTCAAACCTCAATCTATTCGTGATGATGATGAAAAGGGAGCACAGTATGAAAGTTCGTTTGACAGTTAGTTAACCATATCGTAAGTTTCCTGGGGCTTAAAAAAACAATCGTTTTATTTTATTATACTAGTTATACTCTCTCACATTTACTTCATGAATTTAATCATTTTAAACCCTGCATTTGAATATGTTAAAAAAAAAGAAATGAATTTCGTTGGAAAATAAAATAAATTGCACAATAAAGAAAAATCAATGTTGTTCTAGAGGAGATATATGTACGAGTACGTGTGTATGCACATACAACTTTAACAACATGGGAAGGAATTAAAATCGAAGAACGCTGGTATGATTGTTGGCCAGAATAGCAACGATTCAGCAGGAGTCAGCCGGGAGGTATATATATATATATATATATATATATATATGTGTGTGTGTGTATGTAATATATGTATGTATAAAAAAATAACAATATTTGCAGAAGCTTTAACTTTAAATTGTACCAGTACGTATAGGAAAATAATAATAAAGGCTACAACAACAATGAATTAAAAATAATAGAAGTAGTAGCAGTAGTAGTAGAATAGAGAATAATAAACCAGTAGACATTAAAGTTGCAAAAGAAGTTGAGGAAGTGGCAGCAATAATAACAAAACAAAAAGAAAACTTTAAGAGCTTTTACTAGGAGTTGAAATTTTTAACAGCAGCAACAAAAGCAGCGGCAGCAGTTAAATTACAATTTTATGCAAATAACACAATATTTATATCGTCAAGTATATGACAGCACAGTCACACACACACGCACACACACACATACACCCGTATAAAACACACGATTCTATTAATATGCATTATAACAATTTATACAAACAAAAAATATTTAGTACATCTTGGATATGTACTCGTATGTGTGTGTATGTCCGTATAGTCTCATATATAATTTATAATAAATTCTATACTATTTTATTTGACTTTATTTATTTTTTTTAATATTTCCTTTAGTAATTTTTAAGCCAATACTCACACACCAGCAACCATAAATTATTGTTATTGTCCTACCTTTTGATTAAACGCACACATACTTGCACATACATACACACATTCATACACACATACACACATACATGCATGCGTAAATTTACACTTGTATGTTTGTAAATATGCACTGAAGTATTATGCCACTTAAACTCAAAAACATTTATAAGGAAAAATGGTAGGAGAGACGTTTTATGATTGTTAAATGGAAAATTTTGTTTGGCAAGCAATTAATTTTGATGGACTTGAGAGATATTTCATTATTATTATGAATGACGTCAATTTAATTTAAAATTAAAAAAAAAAAATGCAGTCATAAAAACTTTTCGTATGTATGTAACTCGTGCGTTTTCTTTTTGTTTTATTTCGCTGCACAGACAGTGACAAGGATTAAATCTTTCAAGGATTTTAATAGAATATCAATGAAATGGGCTTTATTGGAAAGAAAATTTTATGAAATTAATGTTTAAATATGATTTCTGCCATGTGGCCGCCACAGCTGGCGCGTAGAAGGCGCAATCTGGAACACCAGTTTTCAACAACTTTACGCAGCATTTGCGGCCGTATTTCGCCGTTAACTCTTCGAATGTTGATTTTCAGGTGTTGAATTGTATTTTTTTTTTTTTTTGTTTTTTTTTGTTTATCGACAAATGACTTAACATAACGTAATGGGCCATTACGTGAAATTATCTTTTCATCAAAAGTTTCTTTGAGTAAATAAATTGTAGCGCCCGCTGTGTGGCATGTGGCTTCGTCCTGTTGGAACCACATATCAGCAAGATTAATGCCACGTAATTGAGGTACGAAAAAATTTCGAATCATGTTCCCAAACCATTCACCATTGACAGTAACATTCTGACCATCATCGTTTTTGAAGACATATGGGGCAATGACTCTACCAGCCCATAAAGCTAACCAAACAGTAATTTTATGTGGGTGTAATGGTATTTCGAGGAAAGCTTGTGGATTCTCCTCACTCCAAATGCAACAATTCTACTTATTTACATACCCATTCAACGAAATTTGTGTACGCCATAAAATGGAAGAAGTGCACGATGAGTTTGACAAATAGAACAATTATTTTTATTAAAAATTTCAACAATTTGCACATGTTGCTCTGGTGTAAGTCGATTCATAATGAAATTTCGAAGCAAACTAAACAAAAACCAACTATCAGCTGTTAAATGGGTGCTCAAATAAAGCAGTGATGCCAAGTCAAAGTTTTGGCACTCTAAAAAAAACACGCTTTACATATACACAACAAACTAAGTGAAAATCAAAATTAAATAAAAAATACTTCAGTAAAATGCGACTTTAACTCGCACCCGAAGGGTTTCGTACGGGCACTACAATATACAGTACTAACTTTAGCCTATATAATCGAATATCTTACCTGATGTAGACATTTTTTTTCGTTTTTTGACAATATTTTTAGTTACATCGATTAATATGTCCATATTTACATTATGCAAGTCTTATTGCTAAGCTGATTAGTTTGTGAAGAAAGAGAGACGAGGGGAAAAGAAACTACTGTTCTCCTCGTCTCTCTCTCTCTACATCAAACTAATCAGCTTAGCAATAAGACTTGCATAGTGTAAATATGGACTTTTTAGCTTTTGGCGCTTATTTCTTTTTGGCGTTTTTTTTAAGTATTGGCGCTTTTTAGTTTTAGCACTTTTTTTGGTTTTTGGAATTTTTTTTTGTTGTTTACAATACATATTTTTAGTTATAGCGATTTTTTAGTTTTGGCGCTTTTTATTTTGTACACTTTTTTCATTTCTTTGGAGATTTTTTTTTAGTTTTTTGGCAACCTTTTTACTGTTGGTGATTTTATTTTGCATTTTAGTGATTAATTATGTTTTTGGTGATATTTTTCATCTAAGCGCTTTTTTCATTTTGGCTATTGTTTCATTTTGGCGATTTTTGGTTTCGGCATTTCTTTTTAAGTTTTGGGGCTTTTTCTTAGTTTTGGCGCCTTTTTCGCTTTTTTGGGATTTTGTGGGTCTTTTTTTAGTTTTGGCGTTTTTTGTTCTTTTTTGGCGATTTTTGCGGTTTTTGACGGCTTATTTCATTCTTAGCGTTTTTTTTAGTTTTGGTGCTTTTTTAATTTTGGCGATTTTTCGTTTCGGCTTTTTAATTTTGGAATCTTTTAGTTTTAGCAGTTTTGAACATTTCAAGAGTTTGCCTCTTACGGTTTCCAAGCTACAGCAAGCTGTCACAATTACATTAACTGATAGAATACCCTTTAATTGTTATTTTTTTAATTTCAGTGTTAATTATTGTAGTCTGTATAAAAATACACTAATTTGGCAAATTTCAACTCCCTATACAATTTCCGTGTTAGAGCACCCTTTAATTTTTAACTGTCATATACGGACGGACGGAAAAATAGTCATGCATTTTATTTCATTCAACACAAAAGATACAAGTTATGAAAGCATCAAAAGAGTAACGATATTTTTTTATTTTAATTATTTTGACAGTTTACAATAAATATACTTCTTCACATTATATACCTTTTTTATAATTTTGTGTCACTCCCTCCTTTTTGGTTTACGCGGCTGCCTACTACACGCAGGGATTCAAGTAGAATCTAGATGATTCCTTTATGAAACTCTCTTTTGTTTATTCCGTTACAAATTCCTTGCAGTCTAAAATTTTACGTAGTAGCACAAAGAAAAAAATTCGAAAACCGATACGGCAAATACTGGAAGCACATTTTCGAGAACCGTAATGAGTCTGAATATATTTTTGCATTCCTGTTACCCTATTATCTGATATCAATACATTTAGGAATTTCGCATATTTGCCTGCTTTCGTGCCCAATTTTGCTTTCTTTATCTCCTTAAAAACATCATCAGCAACGATTTGACATAGTTTGAAGAATCTTAAAATAAAATTAAAAGAATAACAAAATACAAAAAGATCGCATTCCAAATATTTGGGAATGTTATATGCCATTTTTTTTTTGTATTCTTAATTTATTGTTTTCTATTTGTTGATAAATATATTTGTTAAAGTTTTTTTCGCCATTTTATTAATTTTGCATGTTTTGTTTTTTTTAGCATATACTCGTAAACACAGTTTGTTGTTTCAATTGTATATTATTGTTGCAACAACTGCAACATCATTTTGTATGTCCAGTTTTTTCTTTACATTCAACATGTTGAATGGTTTTTTTTTTTTTTTTTTTGAAAGATCTGTCTGTATGTTTCGAAACATTAATGATGTTTTTGGAGTGGCCATTTGTTAACAGGCAGCTTTGAAAATAAATTTAGTAACAAAATCTTGCATAAGCTATGAAAAAACACGCAAGAAAAATAGTATAAATAAGCGAGTCACAAAATTTTCATGAATTTTAAAAAAAAAATCATCATTTCCAATTCGTAATATTTCACACAAAAAAAACAATTCAAAATAAATTTTTTTTATATTTGATATTAAGGGCCAATTTCACCAATTCTATTTAAAATCATTGAAAAAAATATATGTTATTTAATTTAAATAGAACTAGTGAAATTGGCTTTAAGTAATGCAAAGAAATTATAGTTTATTGCCAAGAGATAAGCCGACATCAACGTTGTAAATGGCGCCTTGCTTGGAAGGTGTGCTTATTCAGGTACCCATTATCATTAAGACGGAGGTATGTTGGACTCTTTCTGGCACCGTACTTACGCACGCACGCCTTATCAATATATTAAAGAGCCAATTGCAACTCCTGTTATATACAAATTTTGAATGAACTTCACACATTTTAAACAAAAATTCCATCAGACTCTGGTCTGCCGGAAAACGTTGATTACTGCACACCCCATACCTCAGCCTGATAAAGCATTTGTTGTGCGGCTCTTTGGCACACCCTCCTTTCATCATGAGAGCATGCTAGAGCTCTACAGGGAGGGACCCAAGTCAGATTTTGGTATGGGTGGTGACGTTCTTATTCCCCGTTTACAACAGATAATGATATTTAAGCTACAGGATCAATACAGGCTAAAATATCAGTCACAAAAAGAGCAGCATACTGGTTGAGGTATCTATTATAGGATATACATATAATGAATAAGTATATCCAAATTTGTACCGACAGCAAAGCTGCGATCAAGTTTCTATAGGGTGTCTACACGATGTCAGAACTTAGTGTATGAATGCCGGATGTCTCTAAACGAGATAACGCGATATTCAAACCTGGAGCTACTATAGTTTCTAGGTCATAACAATATGCCTAGAAATATATATGAGTATGAACTAGCTTGATTCGGAGCTTGAATTCACATTCGTGACACGTGACAAATGGGTGGTGTCCTCTTAAAATACTGTAAGACGCAAATTCAGCTTTTTGCTAAGGTTGCATATACGCAACGAAGAGTGATTTCCGCTACTATATACATAATAAAAGGCGAACATTTTGTTCAAGTGAAATATTTCTCGTGAACAAAATTAGAAAATAGTATACTGACACAACAACAACGCAAACATTGGCGATCACAATTTTAGGGAAAGGGAGCACATTTCACGTGAACTTTTATTCTCGATAAGGGTGATTACAAACAAAGCCTATCTCAATATATTTGAAGTGAACTGGTCACCTTCGATGATTTGAATGTTTGCTTAACTTGTTTTTTGTTTCATTTTGTTTTAGTTATTTTCCTTCGTTGTATAAGACGTACATATATATATATATATATATATATATATATATATATATATATATACATACCCTGCAGTTTTAAAAGTAGAAATTTACTCGAAATCGTTATGTACTTCAATGGCCACAAGTAATGCAAGAGTTCGCCTTTTGACTCTCTCACTCATGGATGTGTTTATGCCTCTAACCTCAAAAAAAGATCTTTGCGAGTGGAAAAGAACTGTACTGTTATTCCAAAGAAAATCAACAAGAAAAAAATTATTTTAAGTAATTATTTTGATTTTGTTTTGGTGTCAGTCTCAGTTGAAAGTTCGTGGTCAGTGAACGTGTAATTTTAGCGAAAAAAAGTGCATTTTTTTTTGGAAAGGTAAAATGACCAGCAGAAGCCAATTAAAACGTCGCATAAAAAAAGAAAAAGTACAATTAATTGAAAAATGTATTAATAATTAATTGTTTTATCAATAGAAAAATTAATTGCATTGACTTGAGAAATCACTGATGAAGGGTAATGCAGATGGTGGCAATTGACTACAGTCCATGTCATCCCCATGTTAAAATCGTCAGTCCTATGCATTGCTATTAGTTAGGCTGGTAGTTAATGGTAACGATTGGTTAATTAACGAAATAGCTAGACATTCGCTAGCTACGTCGACTGCAGGGTATGTACATATGTATGAATTTGTGTATGGATGTGTGTGTGTGTGTATCTGTGTTTTATTCCTTGAATACTAAGATCACTTTTTTCGTTGTTGCTTTTTTTTTGAAGCATAAATTCTTTTATTATTTTTGTTGCAGTTCTTGTTTCTTTTGGGATTCAATATTCGTGTTGTATTTTTTGTTTTCATCTTTAGTTAAATAAAAAGATATAAATATTTTTTTCTGTTTCTCTGTTGGTTTATTTAAGAAGAAGAGACATACAAACAAATACATATATGTATGTATTTGGTTTTGAGGCTTTTTTGCGCTAAACTTAAAATCCAAGAAAAAGATGATTGTGTTGGAGTTGAAGGAATAAAGCAGCAACAGCAACAGCAACATCAACTGCAAAATGTATGTGGAAGGACAGACGTGGTATGTAGACTTGTTTAGACCACATTTTTGCATTTTACTTGTTGATTTTGTTTTTAAGAAAGATGCTTTTTTGTTGCTGTTTGCTGTTGTTGTTCCTGTTGTTGATGTTTTAGTTGTACTTTTTTTTATCACTTTAGTGGAACTTTATTCTTGTTTCTTTTTCTTGCCTTTTTCCAGTATTTTTGCTCATTTTTTGTTTGTTAATATGTCTGTCTGTTAGTGCTGTTTATTATTCGAATGAAATTTCATGATTTTTTTTCTTGTTCAAACAGACGAATAATTTTAAGCTTTTGTTCGAATATTCGAATAATTTTGAGCTTTTGTTCGAATATTTGAACGAACAAAGAATAAAAAAATGTATTCGAACAATTTTAAAAAAGTTAAAAAAAAACGACAAGCATGTGTACACACAAAAAAGTACTATGAATAATTTTGTGATATTAATTAAAATATTTGTAATATCAATTACAAAATTAATTAAATTTTCACCTCAAATTAATTAATACAATTAAAAATTTAATTGAATCAATTAAATTCCTAATTGAAAACATTAATTGGTGAATACTTTTTTCTATTTTTTTTTGTATTAATGAACAAAAATATATAAAAAAAATTTTAATAAACAACTTAGAAATATTGTTAAAAACCGAAACGAAATTACTTAAAAAGTATACATTTTTATATACATTTCCAAAAAATTTTTAATATGTCATTGATTTCTTTTAAAATAGTCATTTATCCCGTTTATACACACTTCTTACGGCCCGTCCCACGATGTCACTCGAAATCGTGCGATCGACAACTTGTATTGCAAACAACAATAACATTAGAAATTTTTGTTGTTGTTTCCAATAAAAGTATTCGATGGAACGATTTCTAGTGACATCGCGGGACAGGCCTTATTTGCAAATAAAAGTCGAAAGCGTTGCCGTATAACTTTTTTATTGTAAGTTAATCAGCCCAATCATTCCCTCGGAATTCATTTCTCACGGAAAATAATTTTCTCGAGAAAACATTCCTCCAATCATAAATTTCTTGAGAAAAAAAGGGTAATACGTGGCATCACCGCATTATGAAGCTCATTGTTTTGCTTGTTTGTTGACATTTTGTTTCTCCCTTTTTTTGAGTGAGAGAGCAAAAAAAATTATTAAAATTCACCAACCAAAAAATATGTAAAAAAAAGTTTATAAATTATTTATTTGGGAATTATTTGATTTTTTACAATTAAAAGAACTATAAAATACAAGTTTATGTATATAAATTTTATTTTAATGGAGTATTAACCATGTTTTTATGCAAACTCCCTTCTGTTTTGCAAGAGAAATATTTTTAGTGAAAAAAGCAAGTTCAGCTGCGTTCCCGGGGAGTTTTTTATTCCCGCATTTGGTAAAAAAAGGGGAAAAACAAAGTCATGATAGGAGAAAAGGGAAAAGTGAGAAAACTCGTGCGGAATTTTTGTTTATGATTAAGCTGAATAACTCACGAAAACTATTTGCAAATAACGCAGCTATGGTGTAAAATGTTGCCAGTTATTTTTGTTTTGCAAGAAATATAATACACAGATAACAATGTATGGCAATATTGTATGGCAATATCTACGTATAAACGGTGGGTTCAGTATTTACAAATAGCTATATTTGCAAATAAGATTTGCTTATAAACGAGGTAATTGCAGACGATACTTTTTTGTTACTTTTAACTTTTAATAAAAGAACATGTAGAAAACTTTCTTTCGCAAATTATTAATGTTGGTGATATACTACACACTTAGTTAAAACAGCATTAAAAACATATACAGTTTATGTAATCCCTTCTTTGATGTTTCCAAATAATTGAAATCAACCTCAATATTATTGATCGTTTTTATATTAGTACAATTTCTTACTTTATTGATAAAATTCTTCAGAAATATCATCTACTTGATTACAAAATAATCATAAAAACAAAGTATTTGCGTACTTTCTTTTCACTTTTTGTGGCATATTTTAAAAAGATAGTATTTGATAGGAAAGCTCAGAAATACTATTAAAGCATTTAATGATTTTTTACCTCATTCATTAATTCGATTCTTAAGGATTTTTCTAAACTCTTTACCAGGAATTGTTAGACACTTTCTAATTCCATTAAAGAGGCATTGGGCCTAATTACGAGTGTCGTATTACGACTTCGACTACGACGATTTTGTACTAGATTAAAGAAAAACTGTTGCAATGTTCTTTAGTGGAGTACAAAACCGTCGTAGTCGAAGTCTAATACGACACTCGTAATAAGGCCCATTATCTTTTGCCAGCCAGAAAACAAAAGTTGCGTTTAGCGAACATTTGTATACAAGCTTACACAAGTATTTCTAATTTGGAGTAATTTGATTACTTAACATCCTATTGTTAACAAATTTAAAAGTTATGAAATGTAAAATACTTTTTATGCAAATTAATTGAGGAAATTGTTCGAATATTCGACAAAAATTTTTCGAATAATTTTCTATTCCAAATAGAAAATTTTTGTTTGTTTGAACTAAAATTAAAAAAAAAGTTGTTCGAATATTCGAATAATTTTTATTCGAATGACAACACTACTGTCTGTATGTGTGTATGTAGTACTTAGTTTGTTGCTGTTTGCTTGTTATTTTATAATTTTATCAAGAAATTGCTTTTTTGTGTATGAATATATGTTTGTAGTATGTATGCTTGTGTTTAAGTTATTTTTCTTCTTCTTTCATTTTAACGTCAACATAGATTTTTAATTAAGTTGGGTATGCGGCAACGTTGCCTGCAACAGCAACAACATCGACATGTTTGCACGACTTGGTGTAGTATCTATGCCACAATTAAAATTGCTTTTTTGTCTTTTTATTTTTCATCTTTCAATTTAAAAAAAAAATGAATGTGCCACTTTTCTTTTAATAATTATAGACTGTAAAGTTTTATATTTATAATAAAATTAAATAATAAAACTAAGACACATACCATCATACATATATAGAAATATATGTAGGTATGTTGATATGTGTGCTTGTTAAAAATAAAACCTTATACCTATCTCAACAATTTGTTGCATAAACATTGAGCAAGCAACAAAAAAAAGCAGACACTTAAGTGTTGTAATACAATTTAGTAGTATAAAAAAATTCAATTGTAATAAAAGCAATTTTCTTTTATTCTCACAAGCACTTTAACATACGTATTTCCTTGTGTTAAGAAAGACGTCCCTAAAATTCAAACTAATATTCATTGCATAAATTTAATTAATTTCATGTTTGAAAATTGCCATTTGCCATTTCTGAAAATATACTAAACTGTACCCAACAACGTCATAAGATTTCATACTCCAGTCTCCCCTAAAAGTAAAATTGACTGAAGCCATTTACACACATACACAACGACCTCATCTTTGCAGCCGAACCAACAATTTAACCTTCTTACTATCGAAGTTACGTACGAGTACACACTTACATATGTATATATAATATTATGTATGTACATAAGTATATTGTATGTACATAGATATTTTCCTTTTCTACGATAATATTTCCTACATAGATCTCCTACAGACAGAAACTCACATACACACTCCTCTCCACAGCCTCCTTTTGCGGGTTTTATACATTTATTTTATTTTATATAATATTAGTTTGATATTATATTGCCCAACGAGTTGTTTTGCCGGAAAAGCCTGGGGAAAAAGCTGTTCATAAAGGGCAAGGGCCACTATGAATGATCGCCATAAAAATTTCCGAAAATTATTTCATGCTCACATTCAGTTTTGCATTTCTTTTGTGTATAGATTCAGTTAATATAAGAAATTTACCCATTTTGTGGCAAAAAGGAAAAAGTGCTTAAGTCGAGATAAGCATATTTTGATTTAGTGGCACCTTAGTAGTCTCCATATTCAAAAGTACCCCTGACAAAAATTTCTATTATTTTGTGCTATTCTTCAGAAAGTTATAGCGCCATAAATTGCTTATCTTTTATCGGCTTATAATCTCATATATGAGCTCAGGGTGTGTGTTAAGTTTTGTAAAAATCGCTACAGTAGAACCACTTCAAATAAAATAATAAATTTTAATGGGCGTGACTCCGCACCATTTTTTCAAATGGAAGATTGAGCTCAAGGTGTGTGGAAAGTTTTTTAAAAATCGGTTAAGTAGAACCAGGTGAAATATAATAATAGATTTTAATGGGCCCCGCCCATTTTTTCAACTTTAAAATTGTGTAATTACAAGAACCAAAACAGTTTGTTAGGTTTCGCAGCAATCAAATCACTAAAAAAATTTTACAATCGGTTTAATGTAGTAAAACTGCCACACAAAAAATAATTGAGACGAATTGATACCTCTAACTACTTACTTTCGACATTATCTTCCATTTATTAAATTTTAGAATTTATAAACTCCTGTTGCTGAAACCTTCATCTGAAATTTGTGCTGTATTAACTGCTTGTTAACTCATTTGCAAACCCGCTTGGAAAACATATTCGCCCTTATTCTATTTGGCGTCGGCAACATAACACGACGTCGTTTTTAATGTTTTTTGGCAAATCGGTATTCCCGTAGATAGTATTGCCATTTATCGATGACTATCAATATATGTTTGGTATTCTGTAAAAAAAATTTATGTTGCCGTTCATTTTGTTGTAAGTGTTTTTGATATCGTGTTCTGTTGTGTGTATACCTCAACGAATTTGAAAAATAATTTAAATAGTAAAAAAGTGAAATATAAAGTATACATACATACATAAAGTATACATACATACTTATTTGAAAAAATTTCTTAAAAAAAAGTGAAAAATATAATATGGACAAACCTAAAATAATCAACCCCAACCAATTTGAAAAGCTTGTGGAAGAGTTGGAAAAGAATCCTTCTCCGGTTAGAGGCAGTGTTTCTAATAATTTCAAGAAACAATGGGAAAGTGTTGTGACTGCACTTAATGGCTTCGGTCCACCAATTAGAACTAGTGGTGGATGGCAAAAAGTAAGGCAAAAAATGTGTTTGGGAATGCATACTGTGTGATAGAATAATTTTTACAGATCAGCTGATTGCGAAGCAACTGAAATATTTTTTCCAAAATTAGGCTCTACTGTATCCAATACATACCTAAATGATGTTTTATTCAGCCGAAAATAACTTTAAAATATTATCTGCAGTATTCATAGAAAATATTTTAGGCTTATTACAGGTTTATTTGACAAACTTTCCATAGAAATATGCCAAATAAGCCTTTAATAAACCTAAAATTTTTTTTTATGAATACGGCAGTAAAACGATGAACATTACCCATTATTTTCCAAATATATGACTGATTTTATCACCTTCTTTTCATCGGGTAACTGACAAATGCATGAATTTTGTCTGAGAAATCTTCTTTTCACTATTAAATTTTATTATTTACTTCGTCCCAATCGGAAAGAAAAACATTTTATTTTTATTTATTTACAAAGCTTTTACTTGTTCAAAAACACTTTTACCGAAAATAGTAAACAAAATGAGTCAGCTAACTCAAATACTAGATATGTGTATTGTATTTATCGATAAACAGGCAACGTGGTCATAACACTGTTAGGGAATACAAAGTTAGCATTGATGTTGTGTTAAAGTGATGTTGTTTCAAAATTGACGACGATGTTGCCGACGCCAAATAGAATAAGGGGGATTGTAACGCAATGGTAAAGCAACGTGGCGGGAAATTTTAAGCAGATTTTAGATTAATACATCTAATTTTCAATATTAAGATTTTTAGTTTTGGACAAAAAAGGGAAAAAGGGAAAATTTTGCTATAGTGTAAAGTACAAAACAAACTGTTTGCAGGTGAAAAACTACTCCAGACAAGATGAGTGCACTGAGATGCTGATATACAAAAAAAAAATTAAATTAAATAAGGAAACCTCGCATATACATATGTGTATCGATTCTTTAGGTATCATCACAATCGGTATATATGAAATGAATTTCATACAAGTCGGTTGGATGGTTTCGCAGGGCAGGAATCGCCTTTTTTATAAACATATAAAATGCGTGTTCTTTTAGACCCAAATCTGTTTATGTTTAAATTTTTAGCCGGGAGGGACAGACGGACTGGAGGGCAGACATACGGGCTAGAGTCCAGATACATGGACTGGAGGGAGAACAGCGGGACAATAATTACCCTATTAGGAAGTGGACCGGTGGTTCCAAGAGAACAATCGTGTGTAAACGTTGTCTAAAACAACTGACTCCTGTCGGCAGGTTTGTGCTATTTTCTAGACCTTAGGGAACGGAGACAGTAGCACAAAATTTTTCTCGAGAGTGAGTAAACTGTCGACGTTGTCGACAACTGGAATAAGGGTAATTAAGTTATGTTAATATGCATAGCATTATTTATTTTATGTTTCGGAAAGAAAGAAGGTTTGGCTTCCCCACTAACTCTTTATTTCCGATTCCATTATAGATGTCATCTTTAACAGCGTTAAATCATAAAAAAAACACTAAAAAGGCTGGTCTACATTTTCCTTTAAGCTTATGTTAGTCTGTATGAATTTCATTTTATTTCTATGCCATGTTTTGCTATGTTACCTTTATTATATTATGTTATAATATAATATATATCTGGTGCTGTATCATAATATTTCATGCAATATTATGTCAAGTTATCTTATGTTATGCATTGTGATGGTAAGTTAAGCTGTGTTATGTTTTGTTATTTTATATTATGTTAAGTTGTGTCATATATATCGTAAGATATGCTCTGTTGTATTATTTTTATGTTTAAAGTGCGATAAGGAACTGCGTACCAAAACTGGATTGTAGGTATCGTAATATTCCAAAAACCAATATTTTAACGGATTCGTATGCACATTTCATGCTCTGGCATGAGCATCAGAAAATTTTTAACCAAATTCTTAAGGAGTTTTTATTAAATGTTTTTACTTATTTAACTATTTTATTAATTTTAAATTTGTGCGTAATTATTTTTTTTAGTTTTAATATATTATTCTTTGTTTGCTGGGCTGTATTTGTTAAATGTTTTGTTGTTGTTGTTATTATTTTTGTTTTATTGTAGTGCTTTAAAGGCACAAGGTGTAATTGTATTTTTAATGAAATTTTAAAAATTGCTTTTAGTTTTTGTTATTGTTGCTGCTGTTGCTGTTGCTGCTGCTGCTGCTGTTCAGCTTTTGTAACATGATTGTATAAAATTTTCATCTCCACTCCATAATGTTGATTTTGATCTAGAAAGCTTTTTACTTATTTTCGATATTTTTGTTATTGTACTTTTCTATATCGAAAGTAATTTGAGAATATTTTAATGAAAATTTAGTGAGGAGTTTTAATAAAATTGTAGTTTCAATTTATATTACAATTTGCAACAAAACTGCAAAAATATTCGTATCTTCAAAGAGAAAGCTAAATTCTAATTAAAATGATAATACAACTAATGGAACAAAATGGCTGGTCATGAGATTCTAAAATATTTTTAGCAATTAAAATATTGTTAAAAAAAAGCAAGAAAAAAAGTAAAGAGGAGGCCAGCAAGGAAACTAAGGATGGAACAATATTCATTAAAAAAAATGCAAATTAAAAAATGTACGTTTAGCCTTAAACAGCTTGGCAAAGTTCAAATTTTTCAAACACATTTTTTTTTCTACTTTTTAAAATTGCATATTTAAAACAAAATACTCATAAAAAATTATTAAAACCACGTTTTTAACATGGCAATATTTAATGGAGTTACGCCTCTTTTTATAGTTGTGTGTCTGCATTTAACAAAAAAAAAAAAAAAAAAAAAGGAAAAACGTTTATATTTTAATGTCGTGATTTTAAGATTAGTTTTTGTGTTAAAGATTGTATAAATTAAGCAAACCCTGCCGAGGGAGGGATAAACTAAACATAATGCATTTTATTTTAGCATTTATTATTTCATGTCGTGGTTCTTGTAGTTGTTGTTAAAAAGAACCAATTTTTAATTTCGCAATTTTTGGTTTTCTTTAAGAAGCAAAAAAGAAAACTTTAAAATCGCACCCATATTATATAACACAAATTGAATTGAAATGTTTCCCCAAACAACAAACAAAAAAACAAATTGAGAAGAGGGAAATAAAAGCGATTTTAATTAAATGATATGAAAATCAACAGAAAATAAGACAACAAAGCAATATATAAAGAATTAAACTAAAAGAAGTAAATATAATTAAATGTTTTTTTTTTGTTTTTCTTTAACAGTGGGCGTTCGTAGGCGATTTTATCACATTCATACAAATACGCACACATAAACATATTAAAAAAGCGTTGCCACCAGTTACACTGATTGCTGGGAAAAATTATTCATAAAGCCCCGTTCAGACTATTATACAAGTATTAATACTTTCATCACATTTTACGATACAGAAATCTAAATACATTCGTTGCGACTGTCAAAAAAATCTAACGTAAAATCACATATTGTGTTCAAACCATCACACTTCAAATAAAATGTGTAATACAAGCAGAAAGCAAAACAGCTGTTCAATGAAAACGTCTGTGCTATTCATTGACTAGCGGCGGCAAAGCGGTTTCATGTAGGCGGGGACGTGCCGGCACTTGAAAAAATTCAGCAGTTAAAAATATTCTATGTAAATAACAGAAAAAATTTAAGAAAAGATATTACAAAAACGTTTCAAAATTACGTCAACGAAATATACTTCCACACGATTCACTTGTTCAAAATTTTGAGCCGATATACATATGACAAAACATTACATCAATGACGACACGCTATCGGCGGCGAAACAGCCGACTTGGAAATTTGGTTTGTGTGAAAATGCAACACTTTGATGACATTGCACGTATTACTTGAATTTTTGACAAGTATAAATACAAAGTATAATAGTCTGAACGCGGCTTAAATCGTTGTGGTCTAAGACTTCATACTAATGCCACAACACTATCATTCATACCAAAACAAAAGCGATAAACTTTTTAAACTATCAAAAAAAAAAATTAATTAGCTTTTTTCCGAATCACAAATTCTATATTTTCATGACAACTTGGGAAAATTTTTTTTTTATGAAATGTAACGCCATTGTGTTGAAAGCACACTTAGCCTGAATCAATTGCATCCAAGATGTACAAAAATCGATGCTTCATCAAGACCTGCACCTGGATTCAGTAATTTTTATTACGATAATCGTATCGTTATTATAGCGAAAATTTATCGACTTTCCTATTCAGTAACACAGTATTTTAACATATTTTGCTTACAATTTATTGATATTGATTCGCTTGGTATCGAGTGACATCATCATAAAATTTCTTACTATCGAAATTAATTTCCATTCTAATGCAGTTTCCATCACGAATGAGGAAATTAGCCCCCTGGTGTGTATGGAACGTGCGTTTGGATTAAATCTTGAACATGTGGCAACGCTGCATATCCATATCCTACACTTGAGTATGTGAATGTGTGTAAGTGTTCTTTGCGCTCTTATTAACATACATACATACTTATGTAAGTTAATTTTTTACTGTTGCTGTACCGTGCTTAAAAGCTTAAATATGAACCAAGCATGGGAGTAATTTATTAGACTGGCTTATTAATTGTCGATTTCATTAGCAGTGTGTTACAAATAATGGCAATTAAATGTTTGCTTTCTTATCTTTATTTGCCATAATGCTCTTAATGCTCTTAATAAAACACTTTAGTTGGTAATTATTTAAAAAAATCAAATAAAAGTTTTCCTCAAAGCTCTTATTATTAAAGCAAACTACATATAACAAAAAACTTTAACGGCCAGAGAAGGTTCGTCCGACAAGTTGTATTGAAAACAAGAAAATTTGGTTTTGCTTTCAATGAGTAATTGACATCGTAAGCCAGGCTGTAATTTAGTTTTGTTTTTAATATACAGGCCTGCTCAAAGATGTCGAAAGAATACATTTGTTCCATAATTTATATTGAAAATTTGTTTTTGTTTTCAATGTATGCTTTCGATATCCTTGAACAGACCCATACATTCAGAAAATAGTATCCTTTTGTATTTCGAGAAACAACCAGCTATTCTAGACATCAAAATAGACAAATTTTTAGCTAAAAAAAATACAAAATTGTTTATTTTTATACTTTAGCGGCTGTATTCTAAAAAAATACTTTTTATTTTTGTATGGAAAAATAAATTCTTGGTTCGTTGCCTGTTAACGCAGGCTCCGAGTTGAAAATGGGCCTCATCACTCGATGTGTTTCTTCGATGAAATTCTGAATACTACAATAATTGTACTAAATTGGAATAATTTTAGTGCATTGTTGAAACCCGCATCGTTCCATTTTCATTAAGGCCGTAGTTTTCACTCGTCATCTCTCAAGTAGTGACAGCATGACTCATGACAACTGTTAAAATGGCGGGCTATTCAAAATGATACCTTTTATTGCAAAATAATGGTTTACATTGATATACATAAATTTATTTATTTATTTATTTAAGAAATACTTTACAAAGTAAATTTGCAAAGTATTGTTGCACAAATATGGGCGGGGTAGCTAGACCATATGCCCAAGACGTTATTAACAGTTTTTTAAAAAGGCTTTGTGACTGACTGTACACGACCTATGCCTTCACATAGGAAGTAGCAACGTGGTTGTTAAGGAAATTCCACAAAAGAACCGCAAGAATATACGGTTATCCGTGGCAGATCAGTCAACCAGTGCGAGTGAGATGCAAAACTCTCGAAGGCCAATAAACAACAGTGGCCTGGTTGCACTTAAGAGATAATTGCCAACGACGCTTCATGTCGACTCGCCCAGAGCTGCTTTACGACTGTAATATACATAAATATATCAAAGAAAAACATATTTGATTTAAACAACTTTCATAATTATGAGCACATATCGCTCATTTACTACAAGAACGCCATAACATAAAATGAAACTAGTTTTACAGAAAACGAGCTTAAACTTTTCAATTTACACACAGCTTAATGTAAAAAGAAAATTTTATTTTTCTCTCAAGAGATACAAGATATTTGTATGAAATTTTTGAATAACGATGTTAAGGACTAATAAGGCCCAATAATTGACCTCCCAATTAAGTGTCATTTATCTTTAAATGCAATTTAAGTAACGAATTCATTTTTGCAGTACAAACTTGAGAGACATTTAAATGAAACTTAAATGTCCAACCTTGTACATTTAAATCGTACTCAATTTCTACGAGCATACCATATGTTGTTGTGCTTGAGTGTGTTTATTGAAAACATGTACATGAACATCATGTATTAAAAAGAATTTTGTTTAATTTTCTTCAATATAAAACATATAAAATATATAGTTTCATATCATGGAAAAATAAATGGAAAAATGCGTTCTGATGCTCTTTTTTTCATAAAATGTGTTTTTTTTTTGCAATTTTAGTTTTCTGCATTTTGATAACCTAACTTTCTTATATATGATTAACAGCTGTTGTTTGAAAAGCCTTCCATATATTTATATATATTTAATCCTTTAATTCCTAGGAGGAACATAGGGCCGTAATAAACAAATTCCATTGAGCTCTATCTAAAGCTAGACGTTTACATTCGCTCCAACTTCTTCCGCAGTTTCTTAGCTCGGCAATAATCTGCCTCTTCCATGTGTTGGGTGGACGACCAGATCTTCTACTGCCTTGTGGGTTGAATTCGACAGCTTCCATTATGATGTCGTCTGCTGGCTTTCTTAACGTGTGGCCAAGCCATCTATATTTGCGGCATATGGCCAAAATACGCCAAGAATGCGATGGAGACAGAGGTTTACGAAAACCTGAAGGCTTTGTGAGTCGCTAGTGCAGAGGTTCCAGCTTTCAAAGCCATACAGCAGAGTTGACTTTACATTGGAGTTAAACAGACGCATTTTCGTTCCAAGTGAAATATTCGCCGTAAAGCCTTCCATAATACTGGGAAATTTTGTAGTGCTGCCGTACTTTCAATGTAATTTAATAAGAACTTTAAATTGACCTCTGAAAAAATGAAACTACATTTAAGTGCAACTTAGTTAAATGACATATAACTGAGAAGTCAATTATTTAGCCTAATTCTGCATTATTAACTTGAAAATTGCATTTTTTGTTGTGTTATGATATTATGTGTGTGTAAAACTATCTACTATTATATATAATTAATATTGGTATAAAAAAATTTGATTTAAATGCAAAAAATTTTATCATTTTAATTTAAATATAAAATAAATTTAATAAGTTTCTTGCAACAGCAAAAATTCTCTTGGAAAAGGTCAATAATTTGTTATCAAGTGCGACCGACACAGCAAAGACGCTTGACAAAAGCAATCAATACAGAATTGTAGTGATAAAAAAATAAGTTCAAAGGCATACACACACACACAAATAAATCATGTAGAAATATTAATTTTGCACAAAAACATTTTGCGTTTAAATTGTAGCAGTGCAACAAAGAAAACCTATTGTGGCAGGAACGCCAAAAAGTACAATGTACTTTTAAGTTTGGTCAAGTTTAAAGTCAATAACACTTTGGGAAGTAACAAAAAGTAAAAGAACAATTTGTAGCCATTGCAAACAAATTTGCACCATTCGTTCAAGCGTGCAACAATTTAGAATGAAAAAAAAAACAAAAACAAAAAACTAGAGAAGCGGAAAAAAAGAAACAAAATTCAAATAAACACCAACTAAAAGCAGTAATCAAATATAATTTCCTTAGAAATACTTAAGCACACTCATACAAATTCTTAACCAAAGCACTTTTTTTTGCCTCTTGACGAAAACATGGTATTATGGCAAATACGAGCGAGCAACAGCAACATGCAGAACGAAAAAAAAAATTACAAAAATGGTCATTAAGTTTTAAAAGGAAAACCTCTTTAGGAGAAAACCTTTACACCAGCCATGTTTGTATGTATGTACTCGTATACATAAATGTATATAAAGAGAGACAAAAAATTAAGCACTTTAGAGGATATTTACTCTAATACCAAATACTTTTTCCACACTTAATGTTAAGAACACAACTGGGACGTGCGACGAATTTCGCCTAACACGACGAATTCGTCGGTAAATTCGTCGCATGAAGCACAATATTGATAAAAAAAATGCATGTGTTTCACACACAAATTTATCGAATTAAATACGCTTTTCAAAAATATCGCATGTAATATTTGTTTTCTTCATTTATATGGTACGCATTTCATACTGAAATTAAGAGGTTTTTTTTATATAAGTGTTCACTGTAACCAAAACTATCTTCCTAGAGGAAACTAACGACAACAAATCATAATATTGAACTGCATTTACAGTGTATCTAAATTGTATTAGTGCAATTTTTTAGAAACTCTTGAAAATATGACTGAAAAATTCTTGCTATACTTACTTTTTCAAGAGTTCCTAACAAAATTCACAAACACAATTCAGACCTACTGTAAATTCAGTTTAATATTGTGATTTGTTGTCGATAGGTTTGGTTAGCAGGCTGCTTGTAAGGAAGGGTGAAATTAAGAGTCCAGCTCACTTGGGTCCAATACAATGATCCCTTTGTGCTGCCTGTTAGTTGAAGAGAAGATAGTCAGAGAGGGTGATAGGGAAGAATAGTGATAGAGTAGACAGGTGATGAAGAAAGAGATGGAGGAGGAAAGCTTCATTCTTTTATAACTCTGCTTTTTCGCACGCTTTTTGATAATGCAGTATTGCAGCGCCTTCTGGTGTTAAATGAGGCGTATTAAATTTTGAAGCTGTGTTTAGTAGCCATTTTTATTTTATTGGTTATTTTACTTCGAAAATGATTCTGCTACACAACGAAGGAGGGCGCTCTGATGTTACATTAGGATTAGTATCTGATGAAGTCGGTGTAGTTTTTAGTGACCACTGCTTTATGCCTGCATCATTAAAACTTTTCCCACAACAACTGATACAAAGGACACTAATGCACATCAGAAAAATGCGTGGTGTTGTTATTTTTAATGACTGTCAGAGACCGAGCTCGAACCCAGGACCTTCTGTTTTGTAGTCAACGTGCTAACTACTTCAGCCAACGCCACCCTCGATAGTTTTCCTTAAACTTGATTCGCTAAAGAAGAAGGGTTTGGCCACAGTGGACATTTCCCTCAAAAAGGGTGTTTTTTATAGAGTGAAACAAGTTAAAATCATAATAAAACAAGCAAATATATTTATAATATCAATGAAGCGAGCTTTATTGGAAAGAAAATTTTACGAAATTAATGTTTAACTATGATTTCTGCCATGTGGCCGCCACAGCTGGCGCGTAGAAGGCGCAATCTGGAACACCAGTTTTCAACAACTTTTCGCAATATTTGCGGTCGTATTTCGCCGATAACACTTCGAATGTTGATTTCCAGATATCCAATTGTTTGTGGTTCATCGACGTAGACAAGTGTGGTTGGTGTTAAATCACACGATCTTGTTAACCAATTAATTGGGCCATTGCGTGAAATAATTTTTTTATCAAAAGTTTCTTTGAGTAAATCAATTGTAGCGCCCGCTGTGTGGCATGTGGCACCGTCCTGTTGGAACCACATATCAGCAAGATTAATGTAACGTTATTGAGGTGCGAACAAATTTCGAATCATGTTCCTAAACCGTTCACCATTGACAATAACATTCTGACCATCATCGTGTTTTAAGACGTATGGGACAATGACTTCTCACTCCAAATGCGACAATTCTGCTTATTTACGTACTCATTCAACTAGAATTATGTACGCCATAAAAGAAGAAGAATAAGAAGTGCACGATGAGTTTGACGAACAGAACAAATATTTTGATTAAAAATTTCAACAAATTTGATCTGGTGTAAGTCGATTCATAATGAAATTTCAAAGCAAACTAAACAAAAAGCAACTATCAGCTGTTAAATGGTTGCTCAAATAAAGCAGTGGTGTCAACTCAAACTCTAAAAAAACACGCTTTATAATCGAACTTAGTTAGTCTTCTATGCGAACGAATATGAGTAACTGGTTGTCGCTAGCTCGACTTAAGGATCAACATCGCTAGTTTAGCTGTAAAACCAAACCAAATCATATGGTAGTGATTTGTGGGCGAATTTTGGCAGATGCCACTATTTCTATTTATTTTCATATACACAAATATTCCTTATGTTCCTAGCATAACAATGAAATAAAACTTTTGGGTGAAAGTAGATAAAAAAACTTAAAATTTGTGTGCTAATGCTATTTTTATGCTCTTCAATGTTACTGCCGTACCATACATTTATTCCTAATAATAATTACAATAATGGAAATATTGTTTTTATGTACTTATGGCAAACGTTTGCATATTTGTGTGTGTGTGTGTGTGTGTGTGTGTGTGAATTTTTTGAGCTTTCAGCTTTTGTGTTTACAAACTTTTCAAAACGTCCAGCTGGTGCTGCTTCAAAAAAAGTAAAAAAAATAAAAAAATACCAAATCCTGAAAACGAGAAATATTGTTTTGAAACCCTTCATCAAACTCAAGAAATGTTTAAAGAGTTTTATTTTTTACTTGTGTCTGACCATCATAGTGTTGAGTGGTTGTTTAATGTTTTTCTTTTTTTTTCAAATGTAAGTTTTTATTCGAAATATATTCGTGACGTACGTTGGAATGATTAAAAATTAATACAAGATACACAGGTTGTTTGCTTTTACATATCTACATACATTCGTATACGTTGGTTGTCTGTGGCCAAAATCGTACTAAAATTCTTCAAAGTATAAAAACGAATGTGGATTTTTGTGTTAGACTTAGATATTGCCACAGCTGGTTTTACTTACAATATTCAGCCGTATTCTATAATTTCTGGTGTTTTTTTTTAAACAAGCTTCTCAAAGTTAATTAATGCATGCAACAGCCACATTTCATTATGAATGATTTTCCAATAAGCTCAATTTCGCTTGCATCAAAAAAGAAGTAAGTTGGTTTTTTAACAGCTGAATCTTGAAACTTTAAACTTGAAAAAAGACTACTATTGCGAGGTACCTCTAAGATAGATTGTAGCAGCAGCTATAAGGTATTTTTTACATTCAATAGAAAATGATCCTATTCGAAAATTGTACTTTTCTCTCATCTGGTGTAAGTGTAAACGACATAAGTACCAGAATCACGCAATATCTGGCCACAATTGCAGATTTCTTAAGGAAACGTAACCTTCTAAATCCACAGGGGCTCCATTTACCTCATGGACGAAAACGGTAAGAACGCAATAGCACATCTCCAGCGAAGGTAGACGTATCGCTTGGGAGTGGTCTTCGATAGTCTCCTCCACTTCGCATCACTTAAAACGTGAAATCAAGGAATAGAGTACTGAAGGTCCTAGCAGACACGTGGTGGTTGGATAAGGAAATAATTACCGCCACATTCAAGGCCATCGCTCGCTCAATCTGCAACTACGCTGCCCCAATCTGGACACTATGCCTTAGTGAGACCTAGTGGCAACATCTGCAAATGACACAGGACAATGCACTTCGTATAGCAACCGATTGTTGCAAAACAAAACATCTGCATCAATGCTGTCGGTCAGATAGCATAATTCCTGACGGCATGCCACTTTCCTCAGCAACCTAAGCCCGAGTTTACATCTGTGTGAAATGTGCCAAAAAAAAAGCGTAACCACTAATTACTAATGAACAGCTGCTTGATTAAGACACGTATTATTTAGTTAAACAGTTTCATACATACAAAATATATATAGGGTCCGCCATCTAACGTTTTTTTTCCACTAGTGCTTATTTCGTGAATGGTATACGTTTGAACAACGCTGGGAAATATTGCCTGCGATCAACTTACAGAAGATGCCGATTTTGCCAAAAAAATCATATTTTAAGATGAAGCTCATTTTGATCTTGGCGGGTATGTAAACAAACAAAATTGTCGCATTTGGGGCACAGAAAACCCGCACGCATACATTGAAAAGCCGACGCACCCAAAACGAGTCACTGTTTGGTGCGGATTTTGGTCCAGAGGCATAATTGGGCCAATGAGCAAGGAGTGGCCGTTACAGTCAATGGCGATCGTTATCGGGCCATGTTGAACGAATTTTTGTTCACAAAAATTGAAGAGGAGGATATTGGCAACATTTGGTTTCAACAGGACTGCGCTACGTGCCACACAGCCGAAGTTACACTCGATGTTTTGCGTCCTGTTTTCAAAAAAAAAAAATTATCTGGCGGACCCTATATTATCCGACATACTGTCATAACCATACCATAAGTGAAGTTTATTTGCTGGTGGTTAAGCGATGGCTATATGCATTTCATTGTCAGTAGACTTCAACCACACATTTTGAACACACATTTTGAACATTTAAAAAAGTTTGCGATATAACGAATTTTTTAGTCTAACGAAAGGGTCTGATATTTTATTGTTAGTTATAACGGGATTTACCTGTAGTTTGTTTGCTACAGTCATACAATGTTTGCTTCTAATATAAAATAGTCAGCGACCGATTGAAAATATAACCAAATAAATTATTAAATTTTTAACTTATTTTTCTTTTCGTGATTATCGACTACTAAACTAAATTGTCTTTGCCTCGCATTTTTATGCAGAATAGGTCTTTGCATTTATTTATATGTGTATGTGTATGTGTATGTGTAAATAAAGTCTCTTAATACTATTTATCAGTTATTTATCTAAAAGCCATAAATTAAGCTAAAATAAGCCAAATAAATAAATAAATGAAATATTTCTCTACAATAGATTAACTTAAAACTACCTCAAATAAATTTGCATTTAATTAATAAAAAATAAAATCAAATAAAAAAAAACTGAACGCAGCTTCATTAAAAACAAGTCCTTTTTTATTTTCCTCAATAGCAATAAATATTGCAAACGGTTTTTTATGAGATGAAAAAAAAGCCAAAGAACTAAAAACTTAAAATGTTTATAAAATATTGTTTATCTTGAAATTTAAAGCATAAACTTTAAATCATTATGAAGTCGAAAGACAACAACATAAATATTGGCAACAACAACGAAGACCCAAGTAGACATAAGAATACAATAAAAATGAAAAAAAAACTTAAAAATACAGCTTAACGTCCATGATTTATTGCCTCTCTGTATATTTAATGGCTTTAGCCCTAAAAAGGAACAAAAATAAAACAAACAAAAAAGAATACATTAAAAAAAAAAATACTGAACATTAAAAATTTTGCCACAATTTTAAAAATGTTTAAGGAGCATTTGCATCAGAAGAAGCACTAAAAAGGAACTTTAAAAAAAAAGAGTTTAAGCCAAGAAAAATTGGAAAAGTTTTATAAAAATAATTCAGAGAAGGTTTCATGGAAATGCTAAAGAGCTAATTCTGGTGATTGAATGTAAGCGACATATGTACAGCTAATTTAGTAATAATTTGAAAGGATTTTCCGACTTCAGGAGATCACTGAAGTTGGCATATAGACGAATCCTGTGTATTTATCGAAAAAAAAAAAAAATAAAAAATTAAGTCATATGGCGGAAAGTCGTTCCAAATGGAAAAAAAATCTCGTCGGAAGGAAAAATACATCACGTAAGTTTAGCAATAGGTTACTAAATATCATTGGAAATCTTTCCACATTATTTTACACAATGAATACAAGTTGTCATTCTGGTCATCTTAAAGTAATGTCGCTTAATATTTTATATATCGTGCCATAAAAGCCCAAAAATCTTAAGCGACATAATTTTAGAACTTCAGTTTTTGACCAAAATCGATTATTTGCGATCGTAAATAGTCGATTTCCATTAAAAAAAACGTAGTCCAAAAAATGTGTCGCTTAAGCTATTTTAGCGGTTATGGCTCGATATGATTAAACAAATTTAGTGATATAGTTAAATCCAAAGTTGCAAGATTTCAAATAAAAATACTCAGGGCCAAATTTTGTAAAACGAAAACCTTAAGCGTTGACAAATTTTGTATGCATTTTGTTTTTGTGATTTATATACATATTTTTGTTTCTATGTAAAATCTTTCATCGCTTAACGTTTTCGTCTTACAAAATTTGGCCCTTAATTTTCAATGAAAATTTGAAAATTTCATTTTCAAAATAAATTTTTAAACCACTTTATTTAAATGAATATTTTACAATTTTTATTTTTATTGCTATTGGATTTTCACATTAACAAAAGTTCAGTGTACCCAGCAAAAAAAAAAAAAAAAAAAGCAGAAAGATAAATAATCTTAATTCTTAATCTTTAGAAGTTAGAGTGTTATTGCATTAACAAACTTATACATATATATTATCGATTTGTTCAGAAGTCATACACGTGTAAGTGACTTTGTATACTAAAGTATACTAGAATTCCCATTTGGTTTGCATTAAAATTAATATAAACGTTTTAGGCAAATTTTTGTTGATTTTGTTCAACTCTAGAAAAAAATCCATTATTTAACAATAGCTACGATAAAGATGAGATTCCATCGGTGGCAATCGTGCTCAATTATATGCTTTCGGTATATGTAGTTATCCTCGTCTGAAAAGTGGAAGCAATCGGGTACGGTTATGGAATATCGGAATATTGCTGTAAGCTACGATGATGATGGGGTTGTACCCTTCAATGTCGCTGGCCCTCAGCATTATGAGTACTTTAGGCTCTTTTATTGACATAGGATTTGTTCAACTCAATTAAAAAAAAATCCAATTTTTTCCTCTGCACTAACGATAGAGAATACAAATAGAAAAAGCAAGACTTCGGATGCAGTAAATAAGTAGTAAATAAAAGTAAAAACAAATGTCGTCAGTTAACAAAATAAGAACTAAAAAGATAAAAAAAGGAAAGAAGAGAGGTGTCTTAGGGCACCCGGTTATAGCTATGCTGCCTAGCTATATAAAACAAACTTAATGTGTTAAATAATAATGCAATAAAATCATATTATATGATGATGTCAAATTCGTCGCAAATATGTCAAAACTTTTCCATTTATTTCCCATTAAAGTATTATTTATGGCTGGCGGCGGCTGTTAGCCGACTTACAGTCGATGGGCTGTGTTCTCTGGTTTGTGCTCATGTGCAAAAACAATGCAAAAACGAATTCAGCAATCCTTTTCATTGTTCTTATTTAGTGTTTGTTTCACTCACTTCAAAGAACGAAACAAAACAAAATCAAACAATTTGTTTCGTTTACTTTCGTACTCTGGTTTTAAGTACAAAGAAATTAAAACAAACATAAATTTATAACTGTAATAGTATCGATTATTTTGCTTACGGAAATCACGTCCTAGCTTCTGTGTCGTGACATAAATAGCATAGCTATAAAAAAAATAATGCCCCTTATTCTGAATGGCGTCGTCGACGTCACATCAAGACGACAACAATTAACTACTATTAACATGCTGCATTAATTTACAAAGCCTTAGAGATTAGTAAGAGATTGTCAATAAGAGCCAATTGTTGCCGATAAAGAGTAGACAAGTGACAATATTTACTGTCATCTTGATGTGACATCGACGACACCATTCACATTAGGGGGGAATATTGAGTTTGTAGGACAGCTATGCAGCCTTACACTCACGACTAATATCGCAGGACCATATTCTCTTCATGAAATGTAATGGTTGACCAATTGAAGTGTACACGCCAGAAACGGCATGACTGTCGGCTGAAGATGTGTGTGAGCTAGTTGAAATGATGTTATGCATCGAAAATTTTAGAAATGGGTACTGCGTGTGCTCTCAATAGAACAAAAAATACATTGTGGAAATGTTTCAATAGAGTGTTTGGCCATGTATGTTTCACTGCTACAAAAACGGTATCTTGTGTCGATTATTAGCCATAGATGGCATATGAGTCCGTGGTGTACATCACACCTGAGGCAAATGAACAACCAAAGCAGTGAAGTGGAATAGGAAAATCGTGCCCAACGAAGGCGAAGACAGTTTCATCTGCAGGCAAGATCATGGCGTCTGCGCGTGGAATCGTTTTCATTGATTATATTCAAAAAGGGGGAAAAACAATCAATGGCAAGTATTATGCTAACTTATTGCAGCTTTTAAGTTAAAAAAGACTGCATTAGGCGAAAAAGAAAGTGTTGTTTCATCTAGACAATTTACCACTTCGCACATCCAATATTGCGATGACAAAAATTAATTAATTAAAGTTTGAATTGCTTCATCACTTGCCTAATTCCCCAGATTTAGCTGCCTTGGACTACTTTCTATTCAATAACAAACTTGAAAAAGTGGTTCGGTGGTAAAACATTTCATTGATGGCTATTTTAAGGTATCGAAGCTATTGATATCGCTAGGAAAAGTGTATCGAGCTAAAAGGAGATTATGTGGAGAAATAAAGAAATATGTTGTCAATATTTTTTTGTATGTTAAGTCTCCCTATTTTGGGCCGCCCTACGTTAAGGTTATTCGAAATTATCCTTCCTTTCAATAAGTTCGTATCGCTAGCTTTGAACCTCATTGAGATCCTTGGTTATTTGTTTTATTTTAATTTTTTCTTTATGTTTTATTTTTGCTGGGTAGCAGAAGTTACCTTTCCCATTCAAAGTATCATTTGAGTGTACTCGTGGCTGAGTGTGCTGAATACTGTACTAATAAATAATGTCTTCCTTGCTCTTCGTTTCTGGGTTGCTGTCGGTGCACAACAAAATTTAAAGGGTATACTACTCACATATTCTGCACATATGCATACCTACATGAGATTATATAGAACAATAAAGAAATAAGAAATGAGCTAAAGTGCGGACAATATAAAAATGCATGTGTGCGTGTGTTTGTGAAAAAAAAAATCAATTCCAAAAGCAATATGAGCAAAGTACAGTGAGAAAAAAATCTGAAATTAAAAGCCATTTTTGTCAAATTTAACAGGAAAGTTATTATAATAAGTTTATGTTAAAATTTTGTCTCTTAAAATTAAAAAAAAAATCAGTTTTGGGCAAAACAACTGCAGAATAATGTCCCTATCACGGTTTTCCACTTTTAAGTAGTTTGGTTGGGATTGATAAATTTGTATTGCCTTTCTCCACTAAATTAACAGTTGACTTTTCCGTTGTGTTTTGGTATTTCCATTTGCAACTCTGCGTAAGTTTGGTTAAGAAAAACGTTGAGTATACACAACTGCTTTTTAGTAGTTGGGTGTGTGGTGGGGTTTTTCTAGTTACAGGTTGGTTGGTGTGATATGAAAAGCATAAAAAAATGGAAAAATCGTAACTAGAAATATTTGTTTTACTTAATAACAAAATTTTCTTAACAGTTTCAGTATCGGCGGTGTACCAGGCACATACAAAGATTTTTTTAAATACATATGTATGGTTTTAGGTGATCCAACAAGTAACAAAACGTTTCTTTATCCTGCCGGAAATCACTAAAAAGAACCTTCCAAAATTATTTTTTAAGGAATTCGTTACCTATTTTGATTGTTCCTTACCTTGCATTGGGTAGTTCAAGAGAGTTGGAATCATCACGAATTTTACTTTTGATACGTAGCACTTCGTTTTAGTCGTCATAAAATATATTAACACATATTTGTCTCCATTTTGTATGATTTCTTTGAACACAATATTTTTTCTAAAACTTTGTTTTTTTAATTTTCACACAAATTAATTGTTTTCTGTCAAGCTTGATATTTTAAGTTGTCAACGCGATGATAATTTCAACTAAAAAACAGTTGTAGCTCGTAATAATAAAACACAGTTTGGTCGTGTGTAAATTTGGTCTACTCTTAAACGACCAAACTGAATTTAGTTGAGAGCCGTAATAGGGACATAAGATTGCTCGCTTATCTGAAGCTAGTTTCAAACGATCTGTTTTTGTACAGCTGACTTGTCAGATTGTCTGTCAAAAGTTGCTAATTTCTAGTTTTTGCTTTTAAACGTGCATGTTTGATTGCATTTGATTTAACCCAAACAGCTGATGATGTCAGATGCTTTTTCAGATCAAAATATAACAGCATATAATGGAAATAAAAACAATAAAAAAAATTACAAAATGTTTAACATGTACACTAAATAAAAATTTTTAGGCTAAATCAATTGAAATTCTACAAAATTTGTAACCTCTTGAATTCGTGTCGTATATTTCTCTCAGTGTACTTTGGCCTACAAAGTACAAGCAACCAAATCCTGAAGTAATTTTATTTTAGCTTTTGGTTGTATATTAAATTTTCCTACTAACAAAAATCCCTGAAAATAATAATGAGATACATATAAGTAAAACTCAAAATTAATAACATTTTAAGAAGTTTTAAAACTGGTAAAAAAATCACGGCAAAGCAGCAGCACTAACACTTGGATTTTACATTAAATAAATGTTGTTATAAAATATTGAAAACTATACTACTTAATATATTCAGCACAATTATGAATATTCATACAAAATTTATTGCTCGAAATAAATTCCTCTAATTAAAAAATCCGTGAGAATGAAAACAGAAAAGTTCGCAGTCAGCTGTTTTTCTTAGTGACACTAATTTTGTTAACTTGCATATATTCATTTGATTGCTTTATAAAAAAAATATAAAAGTAGAAAAATTATATTTTTAAGCGGACTTAAACAAAATCGTTCAAATTACAAAAAAGAAAAAATAAAATAAAAACGCCACAGTGGCAACATGGATTAAAGTTTGTATTAGTGTTTGAAGTGGAGACACAGTCATCTCTCACCTGATAAAATTGATTGAACGGTCATCAACGAGAGCATGAAATACAAAATTGTTTTGCTTGATTAAAACTGATTGTTTTATGATTAGAAAGCTTGGAACTGCAAATCTAAATTAAAAAAAATACTAAAAGCTCTTTCAATTTATATGCAGCAAAGCAAGCTTATAAACAAATATTTATTATTAATTTTAATGGCAAACATGTTTTTGTATTTTTTGAGGAATTGATGACTAAATTTTTATAATTGTCAATAAATTTTTTTTTTATCATACGTAAGGAGGCCATTGAAATTAGCCTGCAATAACAACTGGTTTGCTTCGCTAGTGAGTGAGCAAAAAAATACTCACGGTTCCATCTCCCAACATCATACATACTTTTAAATCGTGAGAAGCCTTTTTAATTAAAAAGTAAAAAGTTTTTGCGTTTTAAAGAATATTAAGGAATTAAAAGAAGTTTCATTTAAGTTTGTTTTTTATGAAGTTTGAGAAAGAACACAAAAAATCCGAGAAAAATCGCAACTAAATGCGGCAATGACAAAATACAAAGACCTCATAAATTTTTGTATCTTTTTCACTTTTATATATGAATATTTTCTGACGTGTCTTTTAATAGTTGCTGCTGCAAATTTTTAACAAAAGATGATTACAAAAAAAGTTTACAGTACAGAGAAAAATTGGACACGTTGTGTTGTTGGCAAACTTAAGTCTTTCTCAGGCAAGAAACTCAATAAACTTTAATTGATTATATTTGAAAAGGACAATTTATATTTATATGTATCGTTGACCTTTTTACTTATTTATAAATCGATTTGTTTTTCATGATTTCTTCTTCATCTGGGCAAATACACGTACTAGCTGCATTACTTTTTTTTAAGATTTCTTTAATATCCTTCATTGTATTTTTATTGCATTGTTTTTATTATTATTTTACGGATATTTTTAAGTTATTTACTCATTGTTGTCCTGCGTCACTCCATAAAGAACAATTCAACCATACGCACATATAAAATTAAATATCCAGCAAACACAAGTTATAGTGTATGAAATTTTATCATGTGACTTAGAAAGTCACTCCCAGTCATTTTTGCGAAATCGTTCAAATTAATGCCGATTTAAGAATAAATGCTGACCGAACGATAGTTTTTTAGATTTCGTTACAGTTCTTGAAATAGTCTTAAAAATTCTCATTATTTAAATTTTAAATAAAAAAAATGTGAAGTTGAGAAGACTCAAAAAATACGGGAGTACGATTTATTTTAATTTCCTGCCTTTTAACTGAAAAGGGCAACAGGCAATTGTCAGTTGACTCTTGTCAAAATGTGAACAAGCTGTGTCATTTAGTTTGTGTCTGACAGTTGAATTGAGAAGAAAATGGAAATAGAGAATTTCCTGTACCCATTGCATTATTTTCGGCGGAAAAATACATGCTTGCAACCAAGGCTGAGCTTGATAAATATTGTAGGGAAAACAAGTGGTTTACTGCATTTTGTTGCAGCCGTACAAGCACGGAAGAAGCGAACGTTCTGGACCCCTAGTTGACGTATCTACACCCTAAAGATTTGAAAAAATGCACGATGGCCGATCAGAGATTGAAAGTGAGAGAGATTTTGAGAGCCATAAGAATTTCACATGGCTCAAGTGGATTCAATTTTGAATAATCATTTTGGGTATTAGAAAGTGTTTCAAGCAAACACAAGTGTGATTGTGTGAGTTTTTGCGCCGTTTTGTGACCGCGGGCGAAATATGAATCCACTATAACACACCAAAGACCTAACAGCAGTAAAAACAGTGGGTTTATCGGGTTGATTCGGCACCAAAGTAGGGCAAGGTGGGTTTGTCAGCCAATAACGACATGACATTTTTTGTCCCCAATGCATGCAGTGTAATCCGCATTGACTACCTTCGAAAGGTAAAACAATCATCCAGGCAAATACTATGCCAACTTATTGCATCGATATAATGAGGATTTGAAATAAAAAATGGGTACAAATTAATCCCTTATCCGGCCAACTCTCTAGACTATTTCTTGTTTCCAAAGCTGAAGAATTGGCCCGGCCGAAAGAGATTTGACTCCAACGATGACATCATCCCACAAACAAACATCTATTTCGATGACCTCGACAAATCTTATTTTTTGGAAGGAATAAAAAATTTAAGAAACGTTGGACAAAGTGTATAGACCTCAAAGGACACAACGTTGAAAAATAAAATAATATTTTTTATGTCCAAAAAATCTGTGTTCATTCAAAAGGGTCCGGACTTCTTGATCTTTCTTTGCATTTCTTCTTGGTTCCTATTACATACATATTTTCTTCTGTATTTCTCAGACAAGCTAAAAGCAGATTAAAATCTTAGAGTTTCAAAAGCAGAGGTTTTTTTTTTGAGTGTATACATCGTTTCTTATTCAGAGTTCTTAAAATTCTATTTGATACCAACGCTTAAAAATTCGATGAAAATAAACGCCTTTCTCGATTTGGGAAAGAAAACTGCCTTTTTGCGTAGAATGTTTTCTTCCCCCCAAATGTCGGTTTGAAATGAAGCTCGTTTGCTTGTTGGGTATACATAACTCAATGTGTATGTAATGTAATGTAATGTATATATCGTTACCTCAATATAGAAAGGTCCTAACTCATTTTTTATTTTTTTGAATTCGAGATTTTTGCATTTTTCGATACATTAGAGGTTCTTCTATCGAAATATACAAAAAAATCGAATTAAAAAAAAAACAAGGAGTTTTGACCTTTCTACATTAAGGTAACGATATATACATACATACATACTCGTATACATATGTGTCTATTGAAAATATGTAAAGTTTAATAATATTTTTTTTCTGTTCAGCTTTTGTTTTCAACATACATAAGGGTGCTCTTATGCTTTGCAAAGTAATTTGCATTAATGACATTATTGCTGTTGTTGTTGCTGTTACTGTATGTCTTATGGTTATAAATTTTAATTAAAATTAACGTATATAACAATGCATATTAAATGAAGCAGCGTTAACCCTTTGTAGCACCATGTAAGTGATATTTTATGCTGACACAAATAAAATTCGCACGAAGGTTGGAGGTCGACTGGCCAGGTGGACGAAATCGCTCGGAAATCATATAACCCATTGTTGAGCCCAAATATTCAGTAACACTCAACATTTGCCCTATATTCTGATAATTATGGCTGTTGGCATATTGGCACTCTCCGGAGATAGCCCAGATATCGAAAAAGCTATTAATGAAGTGTCTAGGTCTGCACTCAAAGAGGAGTGTAATGGGCAGCATATTATTCTTCTTCTTCTTTTTTGTAGTAACAACTCCTGCAGCGCTCATCGCAAAGATTTGCATTAGAGTTATAAATGTATTGAGTATTTGGGTATTGAGTACTCAATACCGGGTATATTTTTGAGTACGCGATATTCAGAAGCAGCTACTCAATACTTTCAGATTTGCTAATTTCAGTAATATGCATAATATTGCAACCATGCATTGGCAGCACAAAACCAATACATACACAACTTTAAGAAGAGGCAAACATCAAATTCATACAAAAAAACACTAATACTCACAAAGCTGTGTATACGTACATATGTATGTGCATTTCGACAAAGATTGAGGTGTGTATGCATCAAAAATTAAAATATGCTGCTGACAATATAATTCGTACCTTTTTTCTGGCAAATGGATTTGTAATGTTTGAAAACACTGCCATTTCATTTATTTACTTAATACATTATAAATAAAATGTATGTATATACATATGTATATAAAATACACCACAAAAACAAAGTACAAATATTACTGAATTATTTTATTTTATTTAGTTTTTACAATAAAACATTGTAAAACATAATAATGTGTATTTCAATACTAAAAGTTACTAAACTTTAATTTTTATGAATAAAATTCAATTTCTCCAAGTTTCCATATTTAATGAATTGAACAGGCTAATGTTCGTATCGCCTTTTAAGCCAAATTACATGTGATAATTATTAATGAACACAAATAACATCAAAGTTAGTTGTAAATATTCTGACAACACATAGTTGAACGGAACAGCCAGCCGCTTTCGAAGGCCACTAAACCTTCATCATCAGCGTTCTTCTGTGTTTGGTTCACTGTGTGTGGTATCAGTTGATGTAGATTTCTGCCTTATATACGAAACTTTTCTGCAAATGGAATATGTGAATTGGTTTGATTCATCGTATTTCAATTTGCTGAGATGTGTTTTTGTAATGAAGGCCCCAAATTTACCATCACTATATTTACAACAGTCTTACCATTGACAAACTTTTTTGGTTTGTTACTATTAAGTATATTTTTATTTAATTTTTTTTGCCACAAGCCCTAGACTATTAATTTTAGTTTCATTATTATTATTCGAACTGCATTTGTTTCTATATTTAATGAATTGAACAGGCTAATGTTCGTATCGCCTTTTAAGTTCCAAGTTTCCTTTTATTTTTTTCTTCCATTCGAAAAACCCGTTAAAGTATTGAGTAGTATTGAGTCAATACTCAAAAAGTATCGAGTAGTATCGAGTATTCAAAAGTATCGAAATTTTACAACTCTAATTTGCATGTCATATATTCAACTATAAAAGCAAGTTGTTTCACTTGAAAGCAATTTTACCCCCTTTTCCGAGGTAGTCCATCTGTGTGGCGTCTTCTTCACAGCTCTGGCCTTAGTTTCGATTGCGAGCTTAACCCACATATGTACATATGTGTATTTTTAGACGGCATAAAAATATAAACAATATTATACTTTGCATTTGCTGCCATTATTGTACAAATAAAATCTCAAACAAGAGTTCACTTTGTGAGAAAGTGGGTAATCTTTAAGAAATATATAATATTTATTACATTTAGTTATTAGATACACACACACCTTCCTTAGCAGCTTCAATGTGTTTGATTCACAATTTCAGCCTCATACATACATACATACTTTAATAGAATTTTAAATGTGCATAGAATACAAGACTTACGTTTAGTGTTGAAAACTTTAAATTTCTAAAAGAAAGTTTTTTTTAGTAAGCTTTAAAAAATAGATCCACAGGAACTGAAAAAAAAACACAAATACAGATGCATTTACCGACGCTAAATCAATAATTGTGTATGCAATCAAACCATTTCTCATATTCCATTTCATTAAGAATTCATGTTAAATAGCTAATCACTGATCACTATCTACGCAAAGTAAATAAAAATAGGAGGTGGCACAGAAATGTGTGGCATTCCCCCTCCCCCCCAATCCCCCGCCATTCATCAATTAAACTTTCTTTAGAAAATCTCATTTATTAATAAAAATATTTCATTCCATAAAAAGAATTGAAAAAGAACGAACTTGAACCCGATTAAGAAATTATTCCTTGATTAAAAATTCATTACAAACTTTAACAAATTGCGACATAATTTGCAATAAAATTTTGTCCATTTGTTCAATACGATTTCATTCATTTTTATATCATGAACTACCAAAAGCGTGTTTTCCAACTATAAAAATAATTTTCTAGTAAAATTTTGTATAATAAAAAATATACTTTTACTAAATACTTGTATTATAAAGCCGGCAGACAGACAGTCGCATATATATGTATGTACACATGAGCAAGCATACAAATAACATCATAACTTTTACTTTCATTTCATTGCATATCAAAAATAACAAACACATTTGTATTCATTTGTGTCGAATTAAAAAAAAAACCTACTTATATATGTAGTTATGTACATGCTAAAACAACAACAATAACAAACACTATAAAACAAATTATAACTAACGCCAATAAGATTACAATATGATTGCAAAAACTATTTAAGATTTTACTACTTGTTCGTATAACAAATGATGAGTATCAATAATGTTATTGTCAACCATAATAAAAACTAAAATGCTGCCTCCACTCACACAATCAACAGATCCTCCGTTTGGGGGCAGTCATATGCGTACAGTGGCATATAAAAGTGAGCTGCTGTTAACTGCAAAATGGAGTGTGCTTAAAATTTTCATTTTTGTCTCTTGATAGTTAAGTTTTAATTTATTTTAATTCGGAATAATTTCTTAATCGGTCTTAAGTTCTGTGATTTTAGTTCTTATAGAATGAAATATTTTTATTAATTAATGTGAATTTCTTAAGAAGAGAAAAAAAAATAAACTAGACTTTCTAGCTGGGGGAAATAAAATAAAAATACTTGCAAAACATAATTTGAAAAAAAACAAGTAGGCAAATTTAACAAGAAAGAGCTGTAGTAAGAAATTAATGAAAAAGAAATTAAAAGAGTAGCGCTGTTACCCAACAATATTTTTGTTTCTTTGTTTATGGACGTTGCTTATAAGGAACTTATAAGCAACTTATAAGCAACGGTGATAGTAAAAACATTATGGACTTGGATTGGGCTGAGTTTTCGGAAGAAAATGCTTTGCATTGGATCCTACGATATGAAGTCCAAATTCAACCATGGAACTGCTGGTCGCAAAACCAGCACGTGGGAATAGTCGATCTCCCTGACATGTAAGTGGAGCTTTATAAAATTAATCATCGATCCACTAACTAGTATTGGACCTTGAGATCGGCAAGTAAGTCATGGCAAATTTTGTTTTCTAAACTAAAGTTATAATAAATTTAGTTTTTGAAATACTCAAATAATTTTAAAACATATTTTAAAGCACGATTATCATAACCCATATGAATTTGATAAAAAAAAATTATATGCAACAACATCGTAAAACATTAAAATTTAAAAAATCATACATATCTTGCCGCTTTTTCATGATTTATTCATGATTCAAAATTTCGAATTTATTGATACAAACTGTGTTGCTTTGATGTTACTACAAAAACAAAAAATTAAACAAAACAATTGAAAAGTAAAATGCCTGTGACGGGAGAGGTAGAGCTGAAACTAGCGGAGGGAGCGCAGTTAGAAGGGAGCGTCTGCAACCGAAGGCAGTAAACTGGATTTACATATCGGTTGCCAGACCGGTTATTTCCTATGGTTGTGTGGTATGGTGGGAGGTACTGAGGAAGAAAACTCATAAGACATTACTTGCCAGATGTGCTTCGCTGGGCATCATAGGTACTCAGAAGAGCACAGCTCTAGCTGCCTTGGACGTCATTCTTCACCTATTTCCTATAGAGGACTTTGTGGTGGGAAGGGCGACTATAAGTCTCCTTATACTCGTAGAAACAAATTTGGTGAGGACAGGAATAACAGGTCACACATCAATCTTAAATGAGATCTGTTTTAGTTATCAGGGATGCGTTAGCCCTGGGTTTACGAACTATAAGATCGCTGAAATCGATTTTAGTAGAACACCCCCACTGGTAATTCCAGATAGGGAGTATTGGGTCAAATCCGATAAACTATATGATAAACTATATGAGGGTAGTGCAGTCTTTACATACATATCAAAAATGGGGGAAGGCACAGGGGCTGGTGTCTATATCTTGGGAACGAAAATTTTTAGTTCTTTCAGACTGCCGAATGAATGCAGAGTTTTCCAGGCTGAGATAGATCTTGTCGATCCACAGGGCCACGGTGAGAAGGAAACCTTATACGTCGACAGCCAGGCAGCGCTAAAACCTTTGAAGGGACACAATGTCAAATCGGAACTTGTTAGTGACTGTAGGAGAGCCCTCAACTTGCTTATGGATAAATTTAGTGTCAGACTATGTTGGGTTCCTGGCCACAGCAGTGTTGAGGAAAATGAAACTGCAGATGAGCTGGCAAGAATAAGGTCGGCATTAGTTGAGGGAATGTCAGACAGGTCGGTGAAATTACCAATAGGTCATTACTATAGTGAACTCAGTAATTGTGTAGAAAGCAGAACCAACAGCTCAGTTCAGTTAGATCCAAACTGCTACTGTACATGAATAGGAAGGCGATGCGAATTGTGATAGGCGCGTTGACAGGTCACTGCTCGGTCGGAGCAAGAACCAGCATTTGGGAAACTGGCACTCCTAAATGTAGGATGTACGGAGATGAAGAAGAACCAGAAACCATTTCACACATTGTCTGTCACTGCCCGAAGCTGCAACGTCATAGGCTTAGATGGCTGGGCAGGCGTGTCCATGAAAGCATTACTGATATCGGGAAGTGTAAACTAGAGAACATCAGGGGCTTCATCATGGGAATTCGGTGGCTCAAGGACGGATAATAGGGTCACTTATGGCTACAGAAGGGAGGTAAATATTACTTTTCTGGGCAACAGAAGGGAATCACAATGGACCCAAATGGGTATCCCAGTGGAGGTGCGGTATAGCACCACCCTTCCTAACCTAATCTAATCTATGACTTAAAAAGCACTAAATCTAGTGCCAAAGGCACTAAATTGTCAACGCTGCCTACAAGACAATACAGTAGATTAGGAATTTTAGCTTCGATTAGATCAAACTTATATATGGGATCTGTTAGAGGGCTGCTGCATTGAAAGTATCTCCAAGCGGAATTCAAATTGGACTTGCTGACGCTGTGTATTTTATTTGTTTATAAAAATATTTGCCGGCATGTATTTGTTTATTTTACTTTTTTACAGACATATTTTTTGTTTATTTTTACTCGTATGTTAGAGCCATAAAAAATTGTTTTGTAGACCTTATTGTACATATGTAGTCGTATGTATCTATGTACGTTTAAAACATGACGTTTTAATGTTTGAAAGCGAAAGGATATATTTTTTAACTACCACAATATATGAATTTAGTCTGCATGTAGTAACATACATACAAACATACAGACCTATTATGTACATATGCAGACATAAATGTCTATGACTGCATCTATTTTTATTTTTTCTTTATGTACAATCTGACGCGTGTATGTATGGAGATGTGAACTGTGCATGTTTGTGGTGGATTTTCTCTGTAGCAAAAATTCATAAAAAATATAATACAAATGCACATACATACACAAACGTACAACTAGTATCAGTTAAAAACAAGGAGAGATAAAAAGCCAAATACCAGACAAAACATGGCTGAATTGTTTCGTTTTTTTTATGGCAAAAATAAAATTTATACATAAAATACGAGCAAAAAACAAAAGAAATAAACTAAAAACCAAAGCAGTAAAAAAACTGAAAACATTAAAATCCATACTTGTATTTATGTATCTATAACTTCCAAAAGGGAAATACTTCGATTGCAAGTAAATAGTTGCAATAAACTTTTTGGCTTATGCTCTGTAGTTTAAGGCTGAATGAAGCTGTTCTTATGGCAGCAGCAGTTGATTATGACAATCGACTGAATCATTTTTTTTTTTTAATTTCAAACTATTTGTTGCTTTTGCTGGCTTGAGTTTTTGAAACTAAATTTTTATTGCTTTTATTTTTCGTTTTTTAATTAAGTTTCATATAATGAATTTTTCACTTAGAAAAGGCGCTTGTTCATTTTCCTGCACATTTTAATGTTGGTTTCATATGTTTTTGTGTGTTTGAAAAATTATTATTTTATTATATTTTTATACATTTTTAAAAGCAGCTTTTATGAGCTGAAGCTGTAGCTGTAGCTGTAGCTGCTGCCCTGTGGCTGGTTATGGTTCGCTCGTATAGATGCTGCCAGTACAGACGGACAGACAGTCGTTCATATATGTATGTATACTCTCGCTACAGCCGCCGACTGACCCTCGCTGCATTAAACATCGCCATCATGACCATCAACAGCATCGTGATGATTATGTTTATTGTCATGATTTCATTGCATTTTTTCATTTTCTGATTTTAGATTGTATTTTAGTACCTTTAAGCCATTAATTGGAGGAAACCAGTTATTGTGGGCTTTTTGTTTTTTTTTGTTTTCTTTGTTTCGGTTTATTATTATATATATTTTTTTTTATCCTGAATTTATACATTTGCGAATGTACACAAATGAAAGTGAATTTATATGTTAAATGATGACATTGAAAAATTGTTGAGTAGAGCTGTGCGGAGATAGCCAGCCAGCTAGTCAGCCAGTCAGGCAGTCAAGCAAGCAGCCAAGCAAATATCCAACCAACCACTCAAGCCATTTCTGCTAACAGCCATTCAACAACAACCATACACAGTAACAACAACAACAATAACAACGAAAAATTAATGGAAATGGCATCAAAATTTATACAGATATTTTTTAATTAATTGTTCATTAAAAAATGTTAATGGTCATTTCCTTCTCTTTTTTTTATCACGAACTAAAAACTATAAAAAAGTATAATAGAAGGAGTAGAAATGCATATTAAAGATACACCCAGACCTTTATTTACGCGATAGAGGCAGCGATATATAAAAAAAAAATATTTAGAGTAATTTTTGTATCATCGAATACGAACTTATTCTCACTGATTGATGACTAATCTTTGAAATTTCGTCAGCAAAACTTTTAAAATATTCATGAGTTGCTCATATTTATGTTTCTATACATTTCAGCTTTCTACAGGGCTGGATGATAAATTTTGCTGCATAAAGAAACTCAAATAACTTTTATTTTTCAATAAAAAAAAATACCTAAGCTTATCCAAATCCAAATAAGAAAAATCATTAAAAATTACACAAAATTGCTTTACTTCCCTATCACAATCACTGAGTGTATGTTATTGACTAGTTTGGAATATGTTCTTGGTTTGCTTGCACAATCTTAGTATGAAACTTGGCACTACGCTTGTTGAGTTAACGTGAACTTTAACTGGAAGTTCTTTATACAAATCTTGCGTTAAAGTCCTGTTTAGGTTTTAATTGTACATTGTGAAAAGGGCCGTAAGAGCTATATACTATATACTCATATGTATTTATATTTTTAATATATATCGCGGTAAATTCTTTTCCCAACAAAACAAAACTACACGATGCAATAATGGTATCGAGGGATAAACGTAAACATTTTATGAAATATGCAGAGGGTAATTAAAAATATTAACGCCTAAAAATATATTATACTTTACTTGGCTTTAGCCATAAATCATGCTAAATTATTTATACAGAATGACTATCCTTCAAGTAATTGTTTAAATGTATTTCACATACTAATTAAGAAATATGTATAAAGGTGCTAAGGGAGATGTTTAATATCGTGATAATAAAAAATATTATAAAGGCGGTGACAGAATGGTTAGAGGGATGGCCTTTTCAATGTGCTTACTAAATCCAGTTCGGTATTTCAAATAAAATAAAAGTCCCTCGTAAAAACATTATTTACGGAACACTGTTGCTTAGAGCTTAGAGCAAAGCAGCAGTCTTAATTCGCAATGTTGAATTGCCCACTGTTATTTCACTATTCGTAACACACGCTTAAGCTGATTTTGAAAATATTGCATACATCTGCAAAATATTCAACTGTAGTTTGTGTGTTGGTTTCGTATTGCTCATAAATACGATTTGGGAAACGTAAATTCCCGGGCGGAAAATCCCGAGAAATGTCTACCAAATATTCCCGGGACATTTTCGAGATTTCCCGGGAAAACGGGAATTTAAAAGTACACGTTATTTCACAAATATATACACTTTTGTGGCACACACATTTATACAATGGCGTAAGTGATAGTGGCATTTATTTTCATTCATATAAGAAATTTGTATTATAATCCTGTTTTACATTAGTACTTCCGACCACGCTTCGAGGACAAGTTCAGTATGAGTAAGAGTACATTATGAGTATGACTACGGTATCAGTACCAGGGTCAAGCACGATTACGGTACGGATAAAAATACGATTAGGATACTAGTGCACAAAAAAAATCGACTTGAAAGTTTAAAATTGCTCTTCTGTAAAACAGTAAAATATTACTTAAGCACATTTTCCTTGTTGCCACAGATTTATTGAATCGTTCAAAAGATGTTGCTGAGGACAATTTTAAATTTCGAAAAATTCTTGTCTAATCGAATTTCAAGATTCAGTTCACATTTTTGGACTTGAGAAACAGTGGCATATACCGCAAAGTTTGCTCCAAATCAGTTTAATAGTTCGAGAAAAGATCGCATTTATTTAATTAATCCTACTCTATATAATTTACAAGGCTTCGAGTAGGCTCAACCCGTACACTATTTATCAAATAGTAAAACACATGGCATAAATTTGCAAAAGCCTAAATTCATTATTTTCATTCTTTTGAGCTAAAAAATATACGCAATGCTAATATTTCTACTCTCAAAATGTGAACTACATAAACAAAAGTTGCATTTAATTTTTCTTAAATTTAAATGTGCCATTAAACCTAAACTAAACTAATTTACAAAAACAAATGTGTAAAAGCAAATGAAGAATAAATATAACAGCAAAGAGTAGAAAAGAAAATGAAGTTTGTGTACCATCCTCTGAGAACACAAAAGATATAATTTTTAATCAAAAATCCCTAAAAGTATACAACGGTAAATACATTAAGCTAAAATGGCAGCCGCTGGATAAGAAAGAATTTCCTTCAAATTATAATGGTGATAAATAAAGAAAAATTTAATAGCTACAAAAAAATAATAATAATTGTTTAGATTTATAAAGAATTTTACGGGCTGTTACTATTATTGTTGTTTTTTGTGTGCTTTTTTGGATGAGGGTGGGCTAAAGCTTTATGTAGCGTAAGTACTTTATGACTTGAAAAATTTCTGTGCATAACAGCAAAAAAAATATACAAGTTTATACATTGAAAATATTACGATATTTTTCCTGCCAAAACAAAACTGTTTATCATAATTATAAGACTCATATACATATAAATATAAGAAGCAAGTAAAGTAACTCCTGCAGAAATTCCAAATAAAAACGAGCATATTTTTGGGCACATAAATAAAATATACAATTAAATTTAAACAAATTACAAACAACATTAATTTAATTTGTTTTTTTTTTAGAAACGAAAGAAAGGAAAGTATTAATACCTCTCTTACGTAACACAAATCACCAAGTAAATTTATTATGACAGCAAAAGCAACGACGTCATCACCAGCACCACAAGCATCATTATGAAACGTATTGGGAAAATAAAATTTGAACAAAAGTTCTCACAATAGCAAAACAATAAAATTTATAAGCACAAAAAAAGCGAAAAAACATGTAAAAATATTTTTGTCTGACATTGAAAAATGGCCGGTCACGTTTTATAGCTTTTTTCAGTTAAAGGTTGTTTTGTTTGTTGTTCGCTTTATTTTTACTTCGTCTCTTACTTATTTGCTTTGTAACATGGATCTTTCTCCCCAATATTTTCTTGCAAAAATTCAATTCAATAAAACCATGAAACGCATAATTCACTATGCAACCAAATAACTAAATATTTCAATGCTTAAAGCAACCGCTAAATTCAGGTTGTTCTACCAATTGTTGGATGCACGAGGTATCATAAAATTGTGTATCGTTAATTAAACACATACAAAATACGTTTGTTGAGAGCAAAATTCTTCATAATTAGAACTCAGTGTTCAAGAGCTACAAGTCTTATATCAATTGTGAGAGTCTGCCATAAAGGAAATAACGAAGGTGTTGTCGGTACCTCAAATAGCCCAAACGCGGTAAAGTGTTCTAAAATCTACACTACAGACGGCTGTTCTACTTTTTGTCATATATAAGCACGCAAAATCATTTATAGTTGTGGACCTAAATATCTACTAGACTTCCCTTGACTTTCTGAAGTTGTTTTTTTGAACAATAGTCAAGCATTCTTTCATGTTATTTCCCCTACCGCTGCCTAAAAATTATTTAAGTATTTAGAATTGTATAAAATTTGATTCTTAATCAAATTTTTGGGCAAATGCGTACCGGCGATTACGGTATGTGCACTATACTGTATCAAATTCTATGGGCGAAACAATAAAGTAAGATTTCGTATAAATTCGAAGAAAGAATTCCCAAGAAATAATTGGTCTACAAACAAACACAATTCTTATCCTACCGTAACTTTTAATGTGAGCGAAAAATTTTTATAGTTCCTTGGCAACTTTTTCCCAGAATTTGCGCTAGACTGTGTTAACCCCTACGATTTAAAAGTGAAAGAAGCACACCGGCGGAAAACTGTGTGAGAAGAGTCAATAAACGCTATATGCGAAGAGTGCATATCGCTCATAACTCAAAAAAATGGAATTTTTGAAATAATGATGCTGAATTAATCCTCATATTGTGTTTACTCAACTCTTGAAAGCAAAATAAAATTTTCTTTTTCCATTAAGTTGTGTGAAGCGAACTAGTTTGTATGTATATATTACTCGAATAAAATTTATGCGAGTAAAATTATTCCAATAGTATTTGTTCAAAACAAAAACTTTATGCCAATGATGCTATTCGTATAACTTTTATTAGAATAATTTAAAATGAAAACTTGCCATTACTCGCATTTACTATTCGAAAAACTTTTTGAATTGATAAAAAAAAAAATTTCTTCGATTCATAAAATTTTAATCTAGGAATTTATACTCGAATAATTTACATTCCAATAGTTTAAATTAGCCTTCGAATAAATTGTAAGCTGTTAACTGTGTTCTAATAGTATTCGTTCGAATAATCCCTATTCGATTAATTTTGAAATTGATCGAAAAATTTCATGCCATCGATAAGATTTTAAAAATCTTCATTCCGATCATTTATATTCGAATAATTTATAGCGAATGTCACGTCAAATTTGCTAGATAGATAAATAAACCCATTTTAGCAATGCGCCATTTATATACTATCAAGAAAACTCTAAAAATGGCGCATAGCCGTAAACGAATTTGATGTGGGATGACGGAAAATCTTTGCAAAATAATTTTAATTAAAAAGGCTATACACTTTTCGAACAAGCATTAGTAGATTTACTTTATTCCAGACTTGTTTAAATATTTTTGCTTTGGAAAATTTTTTTATGCGATTAATTATATTACAGTCTATTTTCTTATTTAGGTAATGATTCTGGTAAGAATAGCTTTTGTTTGACTTGTATGTATTCGAATAATTTTTAATCGAATAATTTTTAATCGAATAACTTTATTTAAGTACTTCTTTTGAGAATTTTTCTTGAAATTTTTGTTCGTATAATCTCTATTCAAACGACTTATACGCATATAATTTTTTTTAATTTTTATTTGAATTTTTTTTTTTTTTTTTTTAAGAAAATGTCTATTGGAACTGTATTTTGTTCTAATATGGGAAACATATTCACGCTCCTTTTTCAGTTAGATTTTTATTACAATGCAAAAATTATTTTTATTTGCTGAATTAGTCAAAAATCACTCACGCTGTAATCGTTACATTTTATAGAAAATAATGCTCACATTCATTTAAAATCCTTACAAATTTGTGCTGATGATTTGATTTATTACTTTTTCAAATTTAAAATTCTCTCTATGTCTACTGCCTGTAATTCCCTTATATTTGTTTCCATCTTATAAGAAATAAAAAAAAGTTTTGCGTCATTCCAGCGATTTTATATGTTATTATATTTAAATTTAAAATACTCGGACCCCACTGTATATTTTAATGCTATTACAATTGCCATGACTTGTTTCGATGTTATTAAAAATAAAATTGCAAATGAAAACAAAAATAAAAGGTCTACTACAGTCTTCTTTACTACACATGCGAGTACGCTTGTGCTTTTCGAACTCTTCAGTAACTGTGGCTGAGTAAAACCTGTGTGCAGCAGCCACTTTTGGCTGCTGGGTTGGTTGGCTGCTTGGTTTTATTATTGCTGTTCAAAATGCATTTTATGTTGCTGCCTTTTATTTTATTTTATTTTAATTTTGCAAGTGGCAGAGATGGGAGTTATCTTATTTATTTAATATATGTATATGTATGTACTTTTTAAGAAACGATGGGAACTAGTTTACGGTTCGAAGGACCATAAAACAAGTGTCAATTAGTATGCAATTGTGCTTTTTATTTTATTTGCCTTCCAAGAATATATGGTATGATTAGACTAGCAGTTCGCTAGAAAACCATAAAAGCCTTATGCTCATTTGGATGCAATATGGATGGTTTCTTGTATTAGCGAAGAATGTTTAAGGAGGGTAGCAGTTGTCAGAGCAAGTGAGAAGAGATTCAATTACAGAAGCGTTTGAGCTTTAGAGCAATAGAACAGGGCAGGAAAATGACAGATATATGTATAATCAAATTTTATTTGACTAAATGCCAAAAAAAATATAACTCGTTATTTCTTATATGAAAATTATTTACTCCCAGCAAAAAATTTACATACAAATCATTAGCTACAACAATGATGAACTCAGCTCCAAGTAGTTCTATTTCTGGCGAAACATCAATGTCATAGGACGGAAGTGATAACTGAATGTTGTGTCTAGAACAATTTTTGATGTAAGCAACAGCTGTAGTGATGGGTATGCAACGAAAGTGGAAACCTTTGGAACCATGTCCGACTTTTTTTGCTGGGATTTTCATATAATTGTATTTTCATTTTCTAGAGTACCCCCCCCCCCCCCCTCACTCATTTTTTAAATTAAACTTTCCTTTCCTGGGTTTACACACACACAAATGATTATTTTTACATTTTGATGGTGTGTTGTTTTATTTACAACATTATTTCAATTTTATTTTCGTTTATATCATGTTTTTCGCAAAATTGAAAATGTTATTTGTATATTTTTATTTTATTTCTTTTTGGAATTTTTTGCAGCATTTGTTATTTATATTTTTATTTATTTACAAGTACACATAACGTAAAATTAATGTATCTCTATATATATACATATATATATATTTATTTAAAACACACATGTATTTAAAATCGCATGTTTACATAAAAGTATGTATGTAATAGACCCCTGCAAAAGACCACTTAGCCCCGGTTCACACACTTTAAGTTTTGTTGATCAACTCGCAATTCAGCTGTAAGAAAAAAAGAGATATTTGTATTTCCTTCTCCATCTTTCTTGTAGCTGAATTACAATTAAAATTTCAAGCATACATATTACATATATATATATTTATTTAAAACACACATGTATTTAAAATCGCATGTTTACATAAAAGTATGTATGTAATAGACCCCTGCAAAAGACCACTTAGCCCCGGTTCACACACTTTAAGTTTTGTTGATCAACTCGCAATTCAGCTGTAAGAAAAAAAGAGATATTTGTATTTCCTTCTCCATCTTTCTTGTAGCTGAATTACGAGTTGTGCAACAAAAGTTGAAGTGTGTGAAGCGGGACTTACAAGAACTTTTAAGACATAAGGGATTTTTCAAATGCTTTACTGCAGCGAATTCTTCTAAAACAAACGCTAAGTCCTGGTTCACACACTTCAACTTTCGTTGCTCAACTCGTAATTCAGCTATAAGAAAGATGGAAAAGGAAATACAAATAGCTCTTTTTTTCTTACAGTTGAATTGCGAGTTGATCAAAAAAAGTTGAAGTGTGTGAACCGGAACTAAACAACACTGTTGACAAAGCATTTGTTTCAGTTATGGCAGGTATAGGAGTAAAGAAGAAAATACTTTTTTGTAATGTTTGCTTCTTCATACGCATGGGCGCGTATGCATGTACGTTCGCACATACGTTGTGTGTATGATCTCCCTGTCGGAAATTAAGTTAACTTTAAACTAACTTTAAGCTAACTATTACGCAACTAGTACTGACTGACACTTGGATTACTTTTCAATGTAATCAACTGACTATTTTAACATTGCGACGTCCTAGGCAGTAGTCAATTGTCTCACTCTGCATTACTTTCGGCTAACTTAAAGTTGGCTTTTTTAAATCACCTGATAGGCAGTAAATTTAAAGAATTTTTCTGGGGTTCGAACATGTATCATCACACGTTGTGTACTCAACGCGCTAACTACACAGCCAAGTCACCATTTAAAATAATAACAGCAAAATGTTAATATAAAACTGAAATGAGTTTCAAAGTAGCTGAGAATAAATTTGTTGGCTCTCACCAAATTCGATTACGTACTCAACTTAAGAATTAATTTTGGATTTGTTCTGGATGACATTGCAGTTAGCTTTTAGTCAGTCTAAGAAAAGTTAACTATAAGTTAACTATTTTTGTAGTCAACCACACATTCTCCGACAGGGCTCTTATTTTTATGCGCACATACAAACACACACATGCATTGAAATTAGTTGTGTGGGCTTGCTTTAAAAAACCACCCTTAGCTATTTCGTTAACTACCAATCGTTACCACTAACTACTAGCCTTACTATTAGCAATGCAAAAGACTGACGATTTTAACAATTGCCACCACACGCATAACTCTTTGTCAGTGATTTCGCTAATGAATACAATTAATTTTTCTATTGATAAAAAAAATAATTAATGACCCTTATCGGGAATATAAGACGAACATTTTGTTCACGTGAAATATTTTCCCTGAGCAAAAAATGGTGAACAAATTAAAGAATAACAACGCAAACATGGCGATCACAGTTTTAGGAAAAGGGAACACATTTCACGTGAAATTTTATCCCCGATAAGGGTGATTAATACATTTTTCAATTAATTGCTCTTTTTCTTTTTTATGCAATGGTTTAATTTACTTCTGCTGCTCATTTTAACTTTCTAAAAGAAAAGCACTTTTTTTACTACAAATTACACTTTCACTGACACGAACTTTCAATTGTAACTGACACCATCACAAAATCAAAATAATTGTGTACTTAAAATAATTTTTTTTTCTTGTTAGTTTTCTTTGGAATAACAGCACAATTTTTTTCCACTCGTAAAAAAAATTTATTTGAGATTAAAAGCATATTAACATATACATGAGTGAGAGAGTCAAAAGGCGAACTATTGCATTACTTGTGGCTAGTGTAGTAGCTAGTCGATTTTGCTTTAGGGAAATACCTAACGATTTGTAGTCAATTTCTACTTTTAAAACTGGAGGGCATCTACATCTTACACACACACTCAAACGTACAATATGCAAAATAACAAGCATACAGGCATCAACACTACTTCTTTTGAGTGTTTGTTACGAACAAGAAATCTTCGCGACATCGCTTGTAAACACTCATATACACGAACATCAATACATCGTGCTTGGACAGCATTTATTATTGCTTTAGTACAATACATGCCACGAGAATACATTTGCTGCCGTATTCATAAAAAATATTTCAGGTTTATAAAGCGCTTATTTGACATATTTTTATGGGAAATTTGTCAAATCAACCTGTAATAAACCTAAAATACTTTTTATGAATTAGACCATTAAAAAACAAGACGTATTTACATTTCAAGACTGTTTACGCAGGCCTCTAGTATGTACAAATATCTGTCATATATTTATTGCTGTCATTATGGGCATTTCTTTAATATTAACAGCCAACGAAATTGATGATACATTATTATTAGTGGCTGCAGTTGTTGTGTTTATTGAGCAAGGAGAAAAACACATGAATAATTTTGCATTCGTGCAATTTAGGGACAATATTTAATCACATACATATGTATGTATATATTATGTAAAAGGGTCTAGAAACTATATAGATAAAAATAGCCAAACTAATGGAATAAGAACTATTCAATAAAAGACTTAATCACTTAATTAAATCAATTTTAAACTTTTTCAAAGAAAAAAATTTAAATGCAATTAAACCGTCTTTAAAAAGTAACATTAAAATGTGAAAAATATGTAAACTACACATTAACCCACTCTTTCCACAAGCCAAGCAGTCGACTCGTCTAGGAAATTTTTATATATGAAATTAATTTTAAGCTCTAACAAATAATAAACGTTTACAAAATAATGCCAACTTTAAAATAAAAGTGTTTAAAAATCAAAAAAAAAAAAAACTCTGGTGTTTAAATTTAATCATATAAATTAAAATGTTCAAATATAGAGTATTACAATAATTCCATACTAGTGGCGGAAAAAGTGCTTAAGTCGAGATAAGCTGATTTTGAATTAAGGACACCCCTGTAATCGTCATAGTCTAAAGTACTCCTGGACAAAATCTCAATTATTTTGTACGATTTTTCAGGAAGTTATAGCAGAATAAGTTATTGCTTATCTCTCTTCGACTTATAATCTCATACGGAATAACAGCTTAATTTTGCTTATAAATACTTTGGCATATTTAAAATTTAATGTATCATTTATAGTACATATGTGCCCTTAATTATGAAAGTGGTCTACGTCATATATTTTTTTGGTCGAGCAATTTAGTAGATTACATTTGAACAAATCAAAAAACATTTTTATATTATGCAACATTTTAATTTAGAGTTGTAGTAGTCTCGATTAAAATAAATTTATTTAATATTTATTAAATATTTCTGTGGCAATAAGGAAAAAGTGATATTTGATTGTTTTGCAGGAGAGCACTTTTAAGCGTTCAAGTCGATTTTCAGAAATTTTTTTCTTTTACACTTATATTGAAAGAAATTCTCTGTTAACCTTGATTTTTTAAGCAAACATCATTCTACACACTGTAAATAATACATTCAAGTTGAAATATACCAAAGTATAACCTAAATTAAGCTTTTATTCCAAATGAGATTAGAAGTCTAAAAAGATAAGCAGCAATTAATTTTGCTATAACTTCTTGAAAAACCTCACAAATTAATTGAGATTTTGCCCAGGGCTACTACTATTCTATGCAGATTACGGCGGTATAATTAACTCAAAATCAGCTTATCTCGACTTAAGCACTTTTCCTTTTTGCCACAGATTTATTGAAGTCTTTTAAGATTTATTTAAAATTTCGAAGCAAAAATTCACATGACTTAGACCATTTTCATAATTAAGGGCACATACTCGTATGTATGTAGAACGATGTTTTATGAAAAAAATCAAAGTGAACACTGAATTTTTCAATTTTAAGTGTAAAAGAAATAAATTTGTGAAAATCGACTTGAAATTTTAAACGGAAAAATATGACTTAAGCACTTTTTCCTTATTGCCACAGGTATAATGATTTTTGCTCCCTTATTAACTCCAAAAACACATTTTTGAGATATGTCTATGTTGCTATAGAGGAGCGATATACCACTCAATTGCGTGAAAATATATGTATTGCTTAGCACCTTTGCCAAAAATATAAAATTAAATGTTTCTAAAAAATAATTAATTCACTTTCCATGTTTAAACATTTCTATAGAAAACTGCATCATTTGAGTTTTAAAGTTGAGTAGTCGGAAAATAGGGTTTCTGACACCAAAATCTCACTGCGCGCCTGGTCATCTGTACTTACCTCACTGCCAATATAAACACACATAAAACATTAATATTTACTATTTTTTTTTAACTATCCTTTTTCCCTTAACTCCTGAATTAATAACTGTTTGCAATAATAAAGTGTGCATTACATACACATACATGAATACATACATATATTTATATGTATATTCAAATATACCATAAAGTGAAACAACATCAACACCCACACACACACACAAACACACACACAACATCAACACAACTTTAAGTTCCCAACAAAGGAGTGGTGCTTCCATCAGGAGTACCAGGTTTAAAATTACTCCCATAACAAATATTTGTTTGTTTGTGTTTTGGGTGGACATAAGATAGTTTGTTTTTTTTTGCTGATGTTGAATTTTCATAGATTATTAATAATAATATTTTATTTGTTGGTGTTGTTTTTTTGAGCTGTTTAAAAATGAATGCTTCAAAGTTTTACCTTTTTTAAGTAATTATAAAATGCAAGCAAAACCATAAAATTTTAGTTTATTCTAAATATATTAATATGAAGTTTCATCAAATCATTTTCATCTGGATATATGGGTACACGTCAACAAACAAAATTTTAAAATTGGGAACGAATCCAATCCACTTCATGTATGGTGAGGATTTTGGGCTGGCGAAGTTGTCGGTCCATATTTCTTTTAGAACGACGTTGACGTCAACTGCGCGCGCTATAGTTCGATGAAAATCGATTGGATGGTGTGGACAGCAAAAGCCATGTGATTGAGGACATGCCCTCTTATTCTGTAATTCGCTAAAGCTAAAGCTAAATTCGATCGCTAAAATGCCGAACAAATACAAAATTAAACATTTTTGACGATGATAATATGCAAGGCAAATTCATGACAGGTAAAGTTAGTCCTAATTTACACTATGCAAGTCTTATTGCTAAGCTGATTAGTTTGTTAGGAAAGAGGGACGAGGGGAAAAGGAACGTTATTGTTCCCCTCGTCTCTCTCTCCGTCAAACTAATCAGCTTAGCAATAAGACTTGCATAGTGTAAATATGGACTTAATACTACAACATAGTACGAACAATAAAAACAATATGGTATTTTGTTGTTGCCTTGGGAGGCTTCGTATGTCAAAAGCAGCTACGCCGCCGCCGAAAAAAGTTTGGCTTATGTCGCCCGAAAAACAGCCACCGATTCTCCATGTACAATATAAACTAATAATTATTTAATTTATTTTTTAATTATTTTTTATCTTAAATTTGATTTACATGTTATTTATTCTCAGCTTCCGCCGACGATTTTCTCAATAGCTGCCGCAACGAGAACAATCACCCGGCGCAGGTCTCTGTACATAAACAACTTTTGACATACAAGCCAACAGTTATATGAGTTCGCCTTAAATTAGGCAACAAAAAAAAGTAGATCAGCTGTGTTTTCAACTTTACCTGTTATGAATTTTCCTTGGATGACATGAAACACTAAAATTGCGGCGAATTAAATTTTTAAGCCATTGCCTGATTTACCAATACACGTTCGAAAATTGCATTCGTAGCCGAAAATCAATAAATCGACTTTATAGATTTTTAACGATAAAGATTAAGTTTTAGCGAGTTACAGAATAGAGGGGGCAAGTAATCTCAGGTGGAGGTAATGTAAATTTTCGAGACCTAGTTTGTGCAATGCGAAGCCATTAGACTTTTTCTTGTGAGGGCTTATTAAGTCTCAAGTATATATGTACAAATAAACCTTAAACCACGGCTGTCCTCACAGCCAACACAGCACATTGCATCTCTCGAATTAAGCCTTAAGTATTTATGCGCCAAAGTCATTATTTCGGATGCGGGCGCATATTCTATACACAATGGCATCGATATGCTTTAAAAACTAATATAAAAAAAATCGATCACATCTCGTACACAATTTGTTTTATTTCAATTTAAAGATAGCAAGCGCCCACTTCGGTGATTTTTCAGAGACTCAAGTAGCGTACACACTATAGAACACGAGTGACAGTTCGTGTGAACACGAATTTCGTCAGTCAACAGTCAAGCACAGAATTTTTTATGGTTGAGTGACAGTCAGCGGCAGGTTTTTGACTGATAGTGTGTATCAAAAAGTGTCAGTCAAAAGATATTTTTGTAGCATAGACAACAAAAAAAATAAATTATTTTTTTTTCAGGCATATATATATTTTTATGAAATGCAAGGCTGTGTGAGATGTTAAAGAAAAAATGTTAAGACAAAATCGTACGAGGAGTTTTTAGAGATAATAGGGTATTTACATTGCCTCGAAATCTAGTACTTACGAGATTTTGATACAAAACGAAATCTAATTTGTCAGTAGATTTGTAGGAAATGTACTCCAAATCTAATATTTTAATTTTATTTTTACAACATATTTTTTTAAAAGATGATTGAATTAGCTACGGTCTGCTTAAAAGGGTGTGTGAATTGGCTATATTGCAGTTGCTTGGTTGAAGTTTTGGAAATTCTTGAGTTATTGGGGTTTTGTTTTGGATAAAAAAGTATTGATAAATGTCAGGCAAATTTGGTGTAAACGGTATTGATGTTCATTAAGATTTTAATCAAAATCTGCTAGATTTTGTGCAGATTTGCACAAAATCTACATGAAAAAATTACAATAAATCATTATAAATAATTTTTTTTAGCAATAATGCGCATCCAATTTTTGTTTTTTTTAATGTTTTTGTATCCAATTTGTTCTAGAATGAATGATCGATAGTCTGCACAATCAAAATTATCATTTAAAATTTATGAATTTTTGACGTCAATCATTTTCGATAGTGTGTACCCCCCACTTCAGTTTTCGCTGAAATTCTACTATACCTCGTTAATCTGCCTTAATCTTATTTAATCCTTGAATTAAATCCAAACTAATAAAACTAATTAAATTTTGTATTTTTTTTTCGTTTCAGGTAAGTCAACTTATAACATAAAACTGTGTGTCTTTAAAATTTCGTAAGTATGTCTTTCATCTTTGCTTCGCAATCACTTGCAGAATCCTTTCCAATATAAATTTTATTTCTGTTGTGGTTGTATGTACGTATTTCAAAAAGATGTTTAAAGTCCATGAATTATTTATATTCTTTCATTAACACAAAATTTTCCATTAAAATTCAGTTTAATAATATATTTATTCGTGCATAAATTAGTTTCGTAATTAAGATTGAAAAGGGTGAACAAGAGAAATGGTTTCACTTACAAAATTAACACAATTGCTCTACTGGTAGAAATATTACTCGTACATGTATAAAATTTATAAAGTATATATTGGAGAATTAAAATCAAAAATATTTTTAGTTAATCAGGGCAATTATGAATAAAATTCCGCGAGAAATTTGTCCCTTTTCCAATTAGAATGTTTTGTTTTCCCTATCACTTGCTTTTGGTTGGAATTGTTCCCCGGAATAAATTGCTCGCGGAATTTTATTCATAATTGCCCTCAATATTTTTTAAGCCAACAAATGATTTTGAATGCCCTAAAGAAATATCACAACAAGCACGTGCTGCGTTAATAGTAAAATGTGTATTAAAAAATTCAGTAAAGTGCGAGTTTTACTCGCACACGAAGGATTCCGTACGGACACTACATGTGTAATACTATACTATACGAAAATCTTATCTAATGTACAAATTTGTTAAAAAATTTAAAGCATATGATAAAGTTTTTTCGTTTTTTTGGGTTTTTTTAGTTTTTGCGCCTTTTCTTACTCTTGGCGATTTTCCTTTTCGTTTGTGTGATTTTTTCGGATTTCGGCGTTTTTCTTAATTATGGCTTTTTTGGGTTTTTTCGGTTTTGACGATTTTTCCAGATGTTATTTATTTTAGGCGATTTTTTTAATTTTGGGATTTTTTAGTTTTAGCGATTATCAAATTTGCATGAAAAATAACGAAAATTCGTTTCAAAAAAATATTTTTTCCAATACAAATTTCAAAACGAAAAAATCGTTTGTATTTACAAAATCTACCCTTTAATGTAATACCAACTGTCTAGTCGATTCAACAAACAATGTAAAAGAAACTTGGTACACTTCTTAAATTTTTAACACAATAGCTATTTGATGCTGAAATCCATCCATTCGAAACGAGTCGAATTTTTATTCCATACGGTGGTCTGCTCTATACCGAATGCCGCGATTAGCCCCCGGGTCTTAAACTCAAAAAACAAGATAGATATTGTTGAGGAAAAATTTAGAAAAAAAAACATTTTTTTTTGTCAAATCGGTTTTGCATTTACTTTGTTGGCAAATTGAAAAGCTGCGTCAAATAGCGTAATTTTAAACTAAATTGATTAAGTGGTTTATCTCTCGAACCACTTAATCAATTTAGTTTAAAATTACGCTATTGGACGCAGCTTTTCAATTTGCCAACAAAGTAAATGCAAAACAGATTTAACAAAAAAAATTTTTTTTTCTAAATTTTCCCTCAACCATATCTCTCTTGTTTCGTTGTGATATTTTTTTACTATTCAAAAAATTTATCGATTTGAGCTTGGAATGAGCGGAAAGTTGAAATGGCCTGTGTCTAGGGTCTACGGTATCCATATACTCGTACATATGTATATGTACTTATATATTTTTTTATTGTCTTGGAAATGAAACGTACCAACCAAACTAATAGAATAACAAAATTGATTGTCAATTGGCTGCTTACCCTGCAAATTTTCAGTTCAAGACTATATCTAATAAATTTTTTCATTCCACAAAATTAAATATTTGCCAATAAATTGAATATTTCAAATATTTGAATTTCTAAAGCTAATAGAAAATGTATTTATTGTGTATTTGTCTTCAATTAAAACTGATTCATTAGTGAATAATAGAAATAATTACTGGCTTAATTACTCGTATGTACACACATACTCATACATACACATGTGTGTATGTACATATTGATGAGCTAAACAATGACGTTCCTAATGACATCTCCAACTTTCAAATTATTTACTGGCCACCCAAGCACTAAAATCTAGTTTTAAAGCATGAGTATAACTGAAACTCATGAGCTAATAATACGCCCGATGAATCCCAAACAAGCAGACTGACCGACCATCCATCGTATGTTGTGTAAATGCAATACAGGCAACAATGCAAAATGTCCTTAATTTTATTATAATTGAATTAATTACTATTTGCAAATGAATAAAAAAAAGACGCTCACAAATAAGAAAGCAAAATAAATACAATAAAACAAAATTTAATTAAAAAAGTGCATTAACTTTAATGAGTAAAAAGCATTTACCATAGTTTTCCGAGAAAGATGAAAAAAATATATGATAAAATTTAATAGATAAAGTAAAACAGCTGAAACAAAATATTGTACGTTTTAACTTAATTTTGTATAAAATATTAATATGGTAACTAAGAGTGAGAGAGGGAGAGAGAGAGGGGGAAGAGTAAAATAACAATGAGAAAATGTATGCACTTTAGCAAAGCTCCTATACACACACACACATACATATCTCTCATTTGTTTCAATAACGTCATAACTCAAAAAATTCTCATATTATTAACATTAACATTATGTAACTCTTAACTCTTGAGAGAAAAATAAAAGTTTCTTTATACTTGAAGTTATGTGTAAATTGAAAACTTTCAACTCGTTTTCTGCAAAACTAGTTTTTCTTTGAGTTATAACGTTGTTTCAGTTAAGGAATGGTATGCCACAAATTTCAATTATAAACCGGAAGAAGAAGAAAAATCATCATCATCATCATAAAATTGCTAAAATAAATAATAATAATGGAAAAAATTCACACGAAAAAAAAATATGTAAAGAAAGCAAATAAAAATAATAAAAGAAAAATGCAAAAAAAAAGAAAAATAATAATGAAAGAATATAAAAATATTTAGCTCCAACAGATACAAGAATACGAACTGGCAGCAGAAGACAGACAGACAGACAACCTGCGTCTCCACCCTTTTAGCAAATTTAATAAAAATTCAAATTAAAGCTGAAAATTTGTTTAAAAGAAAAACTTAAAGCTCAAAAATGAAAACTTTGCTTCGGGGAAAATAAACTTAATTCGTTTTAATTTAATTTACTTCTAAAAAAAAGTAACAACAAAGCTGAATTGTAATTATTGCAAAACAACAATAATAAAAAAAATCAATGTTAAAGATGAAAACTGAGAAAATTACTAAGGGTAAGGAAAATGCTGACAACAATATCTAGAAACGGGAAACAGAACAGAAAAATTAATGGTGTGAGTGCAAACTAAACCAGCATATAAGAAACTCCTCTTACCCATACACACGATGGTACGTACAGTATGCAAAGTTAGTATTCGTACACCTTCCATCAAAAAAAAACCCACTGCCATGTAATAAATTATATTATTTAAATTATTTATTTATTATATTTCCAGGATTTTGTTTAAAGAGGTTCTAATTTTTTGTACTATTTTTTTTTTAAATCAGACTTGATATTGATGCAGAAATTAAGCAGGTTTTTATACTAGAACTAGTTTTTAAAACAAATTTTTAGGATTATTTTAGTGTTCTTTGTTCTTTACGCATACTCAGTGAATTTCGCTATTTTCTATAAAATTATTGATTGAAATGTCATTTTGATTATTTGATTTGTTAAATAGAGCCTCTTTTTATAAATTATAAATTTGCGCAAGAAAAATAAAAATATAGTTATATATTTAATGACAAGAATTTTACTTTTTTTTAAGTTGAGGGTGTACGAATATAAACTTTGTATACTGTACATACATATACATACATGCATACATTTCAACACAACTGACACAAGAGCTTAACTACACTTGCGTATGTGTGTATGTATGCATGTATGTATGTATGTATGATTATATGGCAACAACTACAACAGCAGTTGTCATAAGAACAACCAAAAGCCATACCCTTGGTATCACCAGCACCCCTCAACCTTTCCTGGGCCCTCTTTTCGCTAAAAAGCAAAATCAATAAAGACGCGCAAAAGAGAATAATGGAGAGTGACGACAAGTTTGAAGCAAGAGAAAGTGCATGAATTTCAAGAAAATTGCAGTGTCACACCACTACAAGGAACCGAACGAAACACGCAAACAAACACCAACAGAAAACAGCAACGACGAGCAAGGAAATTGCAGGGAAAAAAAAGCCCAGTAAGAAACCAACAAATATTGAACAATGTCAGCTATAGAATGAAAGACAGCAGCAGCCTAAACTTAATAAAGCTTCATTCAATATGTTGTACGCAGGGAGGCCACCACGTTTAAGCAAAGAGGCAAGTCTGCCGCGACTTGCGGCAACGTTAACGCCACAAATGCTGCCGCTACAAATGTATGTATTTTTTGTGTAAAGCTGGTGTTGATAGTTAAAACAAAAATGAAAATATCGCGTAATGCAGACTCATACACTTGCACAGGCTGCCAGGTATCTTCACACTCACACTGGCACATGTTTTCTTAACTGTAATGTCAGCGATGACAATAACACCAACAACAAGAACAACGTCACTCACTTACACTTCCATAGAGTGGAGAAAAAACTACTCAGCACAAGGAAAAATAATGTGTACAAATTAAAACTACAACAACAACAACAATAACAAGAAATCTGGAATTAAAAAGTAAAAGATGGCCAACAAAGAAGAGAAGGAAAATAAAACGGAAATGCTGCTGAAAATGTATGCATATTACTCACACACACACACACACGCACACGTACCTCTAGCGACTGATACAGCCACTAACACTTCAACACTCGTACTCATTTCATTGCTGTTGTTGTTGTTGTTACTGTTCATGTGCACAAAAAGACCAACAACAAGAGCAAAAAACTTTATTACTTTTACCCTTCATGCGGTTCCAACTGCTTGTGTGTGTGTGTGTGTGTAAGTTTATTTTTTGTATGCGGAAAATGACTTCAATGTATAGGTAAATGTGAATGAATGTGTATGTGTGTGAGTGAGTATGGGTGAGGAATGTTGTCTGAGAATTATCGATTTTCGCTTGTGTTGTGCTGTGCTGTGGAGTGCGCAGTAAAACTACTCTGAATTCATGTCTGTGTTCTATGTATTTTGTTCTTAATGATACGACTTAGTTCGGCTGAGTTTTATGTATTCATTTCTTCTTTTTTGAATGTGTCTGTGCAGATGCTTTTGTTTTTTGTTCACATGTACTTTGCATGCATGTATGTACTCGTATGTACATATTTCAATATACACAGTCTTTGTCTCAGTTTTTGTCCTGTTCATGTTTAAACATGCTTTTTGTGAGCGCGTTGTTTATTTTCGTGTTTCCTACAGTAAAAAAAAAAATTATATTTCTAATATGTATGTTTTTCTTTTGTTATTGTTGTTTTGAATTTTCTTTGCTGCTGTTTTCATTTAGCTTTCGCTATATTGCAAATGTCGTCCGTTTTTTGTATGCGCGCATTGAGTATTTTGACATTGTCTCTTGAAAATTTTCCAAGCAGCTGAGACAATTGGCTTGATTGCAGGCACAGCCATACATGGTTGTTTTTCTCTAGAGTTTTTTCTACTTGTAAAATATCATGCTAAAGGTATGAGTTGGTGTGTGAAAATGATAACTTTTTTGTTGCTTTAGTGGCCCGTCACCACCATTTCCATTGCCAACGTAGTCAGTCGTCTTCGTTGTCGCTGTCTTAATCCTCATCATCATCATCATCATTTGACAGTGTGAGTTTTTTGCACCATATGGTGGACTGTTTGTGAGCAGGGGCTGACAGTGTTGCTGACCACGAACAACAAAGGCTATAAATGGAAGAAAATGTTTCTTAGAAACTAGCTGGAGAACAAAAATAAATAAAGACAAAGTTAAATGAGAAGAAAATGTTATCACTCATACTTTATACACTCACACACACATACACCCAATCATTTACTTATATAGAAAATCCAACTCACATATACAAAAAAGGCGTTGTTATTTTCGTGAGCAGTAACAAAAACAAAAGAAAAGAAGAACCAAATAATAAAAATCAATAGATATTTAAAGATATTTTTATAGGATTCTTTCAACGATGGAAAAACTAAAAAGATGCTGTTGTAAAAATTAAAGTTGTTAAAGAAAATAAATTTGAATGGGAAAAAATTATGTATGCTTGGTGTTGGTTAAGCACGTCTACGGACTTTAAAGCCTGGTACTCTGTTCACAATTTCGTGCGAAATGCTGTCAAACTACATATAAAAGTATTTGGTGTGAAATATTTGCGAAATAAATTCGCAAATGTAGTACTCTGTTCTTGTTGTGAAAAACACGTAAAATCATGTCTTTCCATGCAAAATTAGTCTGGCATCATTTTAGTTTAGCTGCGAAACAACATGAGCAGTGCTTTTTTCGCACGGAATTTTAACAATGTTGCATACTTTCAAGCAATAAAAGCAAGAAATTTATAAAAAAAACCGCGAGTTGGGCTACATTTAGTAAATGTCAAGTTTTTCACGCGAATAATCAATGGTGCTGAAAATTTTTCACAACTTTGAACAGAGTACCAGCCTTAAGGCAAAAAATTATTGAATAAAGTTACAAAACAAATGCATAAAGTTACAAAACAAATGCATATACTTAAAGTAAAAATTTCCGAATATTATTGAGAATTACGTACGTAAATATAACAAGCAAAGAAAATTCTAACGAAAATTTTTATTTACCTATATCCAGCTAATACCTCAAGAATCAATTTCAATGCACTTTTAGGAAATAATTAACTATTTACTAAATGAGTTTAATATTAATGTTGGGAAAAGTGCTATCTATAGAAATATTAAAACTTTATACATAGAAGAAAATTCCCAATAAAGAACAAAAAATAGATTTTATTTCGTATACATTTTTTAAATTTGCCCTGCAGATAGTCCAGTAAATCCGTCAGTCAGTGCATATGTGGAAGTGCCGTATGCTTGACGTACAAATAAACACGTCAACCACCATGTGGTGATTGGATGATGATTTTTTGTTACTAACGTCAAGTGCAGTTTTGTTAAAACAAAAAACGATTATTTTTGCACAAGAAAAGCTTTTGCGTGCACTGAAATTAAATAAAGCTGACGGGCAACGGTAAAATTCGAAAAAAGCAAATTCATCTTTTTTATCCGACATCACAAGCAAATGAATGCTGACAATTAAATAATCAGACGTCAAATAAACAAATCTGAAGTTAATGATTTTCAAACACTCACGAATCTACTCACATAACTACGAGTATGTATGTATGTGATTGATGAGTTTATTGGATCGTAACCATAATTAACCATAATTTTCAATCTACATTATTTTTCAAATAAGAGCTTATCTAAAAGAAAGAGGTTGGCATAACCGGTTTCAGCGTACTCGGATAAAGTTTAATCGCCGGGTGCCCTGATTGTTACAAAAAAAGTTTCCGATTCGAGCACAGTGTAATAAATATGAGGGGAGTAATAAACAGAGGAGTATTTAAGCCAAAAAGCTGGCCCAAAAGGCAAAAATTAATTGAAGGAAATCATAAGAACTAAGTACGCAGGTCAATACACAAAAAAAATTTTGCATCATATTGTAAATTTTGAAGACTTTAAGTTGAGATTTGTAGCTCTGAAATAGTGCTAAAGTCAGGAAAGTGAAGAAAATTACATGAGTTTTTAATGTTTTTTTTTTTCTGGTTTTAACATGTTTATAAGATATTTTTTTGTGGCTTAACGAATAAAGTTATTACATTAATCAGTTTTTTTTTTTTTTTTTTTTTTTTTTTTTTTTTTTGCTGAAAGATTTGATCAAAAGCTGTTTTCAGTATTAAGACAAAAAAATTATCTTGAATATTATAAAAAAAAAAGTATACACTTTTTTTGCAAAAAAAAAAAATAAAAATGTTTTTAAAAGTGAAGGTAGTTACATAAACAATAAAATTCAGAATCTTTAATTTTAGACGCAAGAAAAAAGTTTGCGCCATTTTCTTGGTGATTTTTTGAAAATTTCACCTTTTTTCTGTTTTTGCTCATCTTGCATAAGTAAATATGAGTAAGGAACTTTTTGACAGGGGCGTTCCGGGGGGAGGTTAACTTCTGCTGTCCACAAAAGCTCAAAAGTAAAAATTTTTTATATTAAAGCACAAGTACATTTTTTGAATATTTAAATTATTTTTGCAAATAATATTTTTGTCACCGCATACAAAAATAGGCGGGTAGAAAAATGGCATTTTACGGTCTCCTTGGTTCAACTTTACCGTTTTGAACTTTCGCCGACATTAAAAGTTGCATTTGCTAAAAAAAAGTATGGGAAAAGTTAAGAAAAAAATTCATTTTCTAGAGGTAGGATTAGTTTCTCTACGGGTAAGTTTTTTCCGCTTTGTCCGATTTTTCTTATGTTCAAGCTTTAACAGCCTATAAATATAAGACAAGTTTTTGCCAATTTTCATTCATCTAGGGGCACTAAATAACTTTTCACGTGCAAAATAAATTTTAAAAAAAGTAATAGCCAGTTTTTTGGCTCAAATACTCCTCTGTGCTCTGTCCAAATGTGCTGTACTAGGGTACAATTGAACCAGTGTCTTGAAAAGTTTTCGCATCGAAAAAATTAAGTAATTATATTGGCTGTTTATTTTACGCGGGGTTATTCATATTCATTATTTCTTACTCATTGTGTGTTTCACAAGTTGAAAACTATTTTTTCATTTCGAAAAGTTCTGGCAAACTTTAAAGAAATGCGGCACAGATAAGAGCAGCCCATTAGGGCAGGCTTTCGTTAATTTGGCGTTTCATAATTGTCATGTGCAGTACATTTGACAGTTGGAAGGGCCATATTTTTGTTGTCTAGGTGAGGGTACCTTGTTTCATAAAGCGAATTATTCATGGTGACCCGCATTATAATAATATTAGTGAAATTTCGTATATATGAGTCACACCGACGATGCGTGGGGCGAAATCTAAATTTTTGAACTTTTGCACATGCATGTATGCAACACACACATATCAAGATAATCTACACAAAGCAGTAGGTTGTACAAAGAACTGCCAAATTATATACGCATTAAGTTCTTGTATTCAGTTTGACAATTGTCTTACACTTAGCTTGCACGTGTATGTTGAGTTCTTCCTGCCCACCTACACGATGCTTGTGTCATGCATTTTGACCGTGAATACTGCGCTTAAGAACTATTTAATTTACAAGGTGGCAGCACACGCGCCTTGTAGTTAGTAGTCTATGGTTGTGGCAGCACAAAATAAAAGTGAAAATAGTAAAGGCTCAGTTAGCCGGACGGTAATGCAATGTAACTGTAATGTAGGAAACAGCTGATCGATATTTTTATATGAAAAGTAGGTTACGTTACATTACATCTCTATAACCATTTCCATTAATTTTCACATAACAATATTGATCAGCTGTTTCCTCCTGTTGCAGTTACATTACATTACAGTCGGCTAACTGAGCCTTTATCCTTCAATCACAGAGGACTTTGTGCTTTAATGAACATGTGTAATTGTTTTTTATTTTTTAGTAGTCACAAAATCAAAAAAATTTAAAAAAATATAAATATATATAAAAAATCGTAAGAGTATTAAGGCTTCTATTAGGCCAGTGTTTCAGTGGCGCCTTGGCTTCATAAAGAAATTGACTCTGCCGGCTATAGTAAAACGCACTCCAATGCCGTGTAGCAAGCAACTTCAAACTTTCTCACGTACAATGACATTTTAATTGAATCTTTAGCCTTCATGCTCAAAGCAGCCACATACATACATACATATTTATATAATCAATAACAAAAATTAAGTTTAAGAAAACATAAAAAATAAATCTACAAAAAATAACCCACAATGACGATTAAAGAAAACCAAACCAAAAAGGTTCTTGACCTCTACCTCAAATATAATTTAGATTTACTACAACAATTGTTCTGATATCTTTTCTTGTTTGTTTTTATTTTTACTTGTCTCTAACAAAAATAAAATTAACAACAAACAAGCTTTGGGTAAAGAAACAAAAAACAAGGCAAAACTTTTGGTTGGGAAAAATTGGGAAACTTTCTATTTTTATCAATGCTTTTTATTTGTACTGTATTACTTTTCAAACTTAAATTCAAACAGGTATTAAGATTGTTTGGAGTTGTTGTTGTGATTACTCTTACTGTTGAACTTGGGAATTCCCAATGCCAGCTGTTAGACTTACTGTCTGCCGTTTGCCGGTCTGTCCGCCAGACTTTATTGTGTGGGTGGGCGTTTATGTGTGATTGTGTAAATGAGTGAAGGTTTTTTTGTTAATGTTTCATGAATTCCTGGCTTTCTCTTTTTATTTTTTTTATGGAAAAAAGTATCACTTCCGTTTCTAGCCAGACATTGACTTTTTTCTTTTATTCGTTTCAAGAAAGGAAAAAAATTCCTTTTTTTGTCAATTATTTTGCCAGGCGGCAAAAGTTGCGTAACAAAAAATGAAAACATTATATGCCAAATCATAGCAAAACTCTTAAGCACACACACACACACACACATCCACTCAACATTCATCCTTAACAAAACTGAAAACACTAAGAAAAAAAAGCCAACAATTTCAATACAAACAAAGGCAAAATAAAAGAATGCCACAGGATAAAAAAATAAAAAATAGAAAAATTGCAAACAGAAAACACGCAACATCAGTAGCAAGCCAGCTTATGAAGTCTGTTAGCAGCAACAACCTGCTTTCCAACAGCAAGGCATCCTTGCAAATGTGATCCTTTTCAGCATTAAATTAGAGAAACTTTTTGCCATTTTTCTACTGCTACACTTTTTCTTGCCATTTTTTTCAGATTCAAAATCTTTCAGACACGATGAAGGAAAACTTAGTTAAACAACAACAACAACAACAAAAGGATAACATAAGCCGTATTATTTGAAAATAAAAATGAAGACTAATAGACGAATAATATACAAAAATTTACAGAAAAAAATAGAAAACGGAGAGAAAAAATTACACTTGAAATGAATCCCACAAATTCAAACAAATAAGAAATAAAAACTCTTAAATGAAATTGTTGACATTATGAACTTGAAAAAAAAACAATTGCAGAAAGCCCATCCATCCATCTTGATGCTGAAAAGAAAACTTTTCTTTTTGTTTGCTTGATGTAGAAGATAGAAAAATCATATTGTAGTAAAATAAAATTTCCCAAGAAATAAATACAAACAAATACATTTTAACATTTTAAAACAAACACAAACTCTTACACATTCATTCTTTTACATATTTATGCACACAAATGTTACAATGACATTTACTTACATACATATGTACATACCAACATTAAGAAAAACAGTTTATTGTAACAAAAAATATATGAAGAAAAATCATGAATGAAATGTGTAGAAAAAAAAGGATTTTTGCGTATTTTTTAGTTTGAGGAAAAAAATTCTTTTGCTTAAAACACTTTCCTTGTTAGAATAAAAGAAAACGTCTGAATGAATGAAAAATACAGCAAAAAAAAAAAAAGGAAACGTAATAAAAAAAAGTATCAAAAAGTACCGAGACATTTGAAATGTCTGCTTATGATTCTTTCTACTAGCAGCAGTAGAAGTACATACATACATACGTACATACATACATATGTATGTGTGTATAGTTTGTTGTTATAATGTCGTTGTGCTTAATACAGAAAGAAAAAAATATGAATATTTCAAGGGATTGTCTAGAGGAAACTCTAGCAACCAGACATATCAGAACAGTTACACCGGCAACAATAACAACAGCATAAAAAATATACTCGCACTACAACAACACAAACATATGTATGTATGTATGTATGTATGGGTATGGCAAATAGTAAATATGACAACACGCATAAAGTCTACCACTACGAGCACCAACGACTACAACAACAGCAACTGTGACTACAAAAATACCGCAAATAAAATTTCAAAAAAATAAAAATAGAAAGGAAAAATGGAAACATTATGCTCGCAATACATGCTTGAAACAGAAATACGCACATGGACACACAATCATACAAGCAAGTGGTGCACTATGGGGCTATAACTTGAAAATTGGTTAAAAAAAGCAAGAAAGCTTACATACTTTCCTTTGATGCTTTACTTGCTTAAAGTGTTGCTCTGTCATGAGCAGAGGCATCATGTCGGGTGTTCTATACAGAAATCTTGAGGTTTAGTGCAAAAAAGTAACAGAGAAATATTTAGTATTTGAGGCAGCAACAACCCACGCTGCATAGTGTGACTTTTGGCATTTTTATGTGGCCAATATTAATAACTCTCGTTCCGTAGTAGAGATGGGTCAACACGATACTGCACAATACGCACGAAATATTATTGGTATAGTATTGAAGATAAGAAAATGTAATTTATTTATTTTTCAAGAGTCGCTTTTCTAAACATGGCACCGAGTTGGCACTGCCAGCGGATACACTTTGCCACCACAGCTGATACTATCTGTTTACGTACAGAACTTTAAGCTTCAGAGGCCCATACAATATCAACAAATACGAGTATGTTGATGTTGTGTGTTTTACGATAAAAAATATTAAACTTTTTCTCTACTGGATATTCATTCATACATATTTTACATCTAAAATCCTTTCGTGTTTTTCGTGTCAATTTTGTAAAATACAGAACAACCCGAACACTTCGTGTTGAGTCGTGCGTGATCGTGTCAGGAAAAAACACGACACGCGCCCATCTCTATTCCAAAGCAGATATCGGAATTAAATTTAATATGCATAACAGAAGCTTTGTACAAAAAAAATGGGCATGGTCCGCCCACTTTTATTAGTGGCCCTCCATACAATGTGAAAAAAGTGGTTTGTAAATTTGACCAGAGCCACTTTTCTGAATCGCTGAATCCGAATCTGATGTTCTTTTCTAGCTGTTTAAGACACAAGGTTCTGAGTAAATTGTGAAAAACCATATTTTGCAATTTACTCCAAATTTTGTGGTTGAATGAGCCACGCGAACCTCCATCTTTATTTATAATGCTTAACTAAATTGAATCATTAAGGTTATTTAGTAAAAAATACCAACTCTTGGATTTCTCTAATAACATTACACGTGTACCTACTTAAAATCAAAGCATTAAACATATCGCACACTAAATCATAAACAGTCACAACTTAAAAAATTTCAAATATTGAGTAGTGGCAAACAACTGTTGATAACTGTACAAACGACGCAAGTATGTAACATAAAAATAAGCTTAAGGTATCTTCACCAGATAATACAAAGTATTACGACTTTGTAGAATCAAACTATTGTGACATTCTCTCCGTGCTTAAAAAAAAAGAGAACAATAGTCTGTTGTAGATATTTTTCATGTTCACACTGATACTAGAAGTAAAATGCAAGCAAAGATATGAAACTTTTGAGTTAATTTAAAATTGCAAAAAAAAAAGAGATTGGAGAAAACATTTTATTATTTAAATGTAATTTTACTACAAAATATAATTTATAATGTTCAAATACTGGCTACAGTTTAGGGAGCCTCCTGCTAATTTGAAGTAAGTTGATAATAGTGTATTAACAGGTTCTTTAAATACTAAAACCCTGCAAGCATATAGAATTTCATCTTTTTGCAAGATTTAAAAATAAAACTTTGTTGCCATAGTGCAATAATGCATGGAAATTTACACACACACACACAACTTAAGCATTAATACAAGAAGCCAGCACTCGCGGGACACTTGTTATATTTTTATATGGAATTTGTTAAGGATAAAAGTGTTGAAGTGTGGCATTTAAACAACATACACGCACGCATATACGAAGTCATGAATAGCAGTTTATCTCGCTTGTGACGTTGGCTTCTATGTGTTTGTTGCCATGTTAAAGTATTTCACACTAATGTTGCACTTGGCTTGTTGTGTTTGTTGTTGCTACTGTGCTGCTATTGCTGGTTTTTTTGCTTTTTACTTCGATTTCTTTATCATGCCAACTGTATAGCAACAATAAGTATCTGTGAATGTGCGTGTTAACAGAACTTTCGAACGTACACGTACAAATTATGCACAAAGTACATTTCAACATGCTACAAATTCGAATGTTTCAGCACAAACAAGCAAAAAAATAATGGGAAACTTTTTTATGAAAATCAAGGTCAAAAACTTTCTTTTTATGCTACTGGAAAATAAACTGGGGATAAAAAAAAGAAAGAAACAAAACAAGAACTGAAATAAAAATTAAACTGCAACATGATGGTCTTTTGCAGCATGTAGTTTGCAAAAAAAATAAAAAACTGCAAAGCAGTTCAACCCTCAATTTGTTTTAAATTCAAAATTTGTAGTTTTTTATGCGCTAAATGAAACTGTCATGTAAACGATTACACACAAAAAAAAGAAGAAACAAAAATAATTCCGCATCCGGTTATAATGAAATGCGAAGTGAAGAAAAAAACACCCAGAGCCAGTCTCAATGAAATAAATAATGAACCTTGCAGTTTACACTGCATACTTTTAGGTAAATGCATATGTGCATGTGCATGTATGTATGTTTAGATGGGTGTGTGTGTGTGTGTTGAAAAAATTTTCACAGCAAATGAATTTCAAGTTACGTATACGTCATCGAGTTGCCTCAAAACACAATTGTTTATGATGGCGTTTTTTTTCTCTGCTGCTGGTGTTGTTGTTGTTGTAAACACCAATGACCAGTTGCCGTTTGTTATTATTATTGGTTATATCTTCATTCGACATGCTGCATCAAATGACGATGTCGGTTGCAGTTTGCCGATGTGTCTCTGAATGTGTGTGTGTGTTTGTGGACTTTTACATTGAAATTTCGCGTGAATTTGGTTTGATTTTTTTTTGTTAAAATTGAAACTGAAATGAGTTTCTTTTTAATTTTTTCCCCTGTTGATTTTGGTTGTTGTTCTCAGCCAACTTTTATTTTCAATTCAACACTTTTGCAAATTTCTGCATTCATGTTGATGTTGCTGTGAAAGTTTGTGTTCTAGTTAACAAAAAAATAAATAAAACATACATAGAACAAACAACACATATTTTTTTATGAATGTGAGATTCCTAAATTTTTGTATTTCTTTTCTTTTTTGTTGAACTCAGCATTCACATGCATCGCATGCATTTAGTAGCACAGCGAAGTTTTTATTTTGCTATTTTTTTTTTGTCAGCAAAAATTTGAATGTGTGAATTTACCGTGTGGATTTCTGTTTTTTTGGTTGGTTTATGTGGTATAGTTTGTAGTTTTCACATGCCGCACGACCTATATTTCATGTACTCTACTCACACAGTTTTAGTTTAATTTTTTGGAAAATTTTTTTGTGAAATGCAACTACAATATGTAGTAGCAACATGAACATGGATGGCGTTTGTTTTAATGCGTGAACAAATGTAACAACCAGCATTAAATGGCTGACAAGAGGAAAAAAAAGTATAAAATTATTTCTGCCACATGACTATTATTGGAGTGTATTTTTTCGCAACTTTTCTGTTATCAATCTATGTATGTATGTATGTACGAATACATGATGACGACATCATTGGAATTCAAAATAAACTAAGCCACCTGTTGTTTGAAATCTGCAATAAGCAGAAATTATGTACACTGGCAAATAATTTATAAAATATGCAAATACAAATATGTATTTAATTAATAAATCCACACCAAACCCTTTCTTGGAAATATGAAATCAGGCCCAAGGAAGTAACGCCCAAATAAGAAATGAAATAAGTCCCAAAATAAATAAATCCCAAAAAAATTAAATAAGGCCCAAATAAAAATTTATGAAAAAAAACACCCAATATAAATGAAATAAATACCAATGAAACAAACTCCAAGATATGCCAAATAATTATTAATTATAACAAATGGAAGTTAAATTTGTCTTCAAATTAAAATAAAAAAAAAATTAGCTGCAAAAACGGTAACACTGTCCACCACGTTCAAAAATTAATTAAGCAAGCTTCAGATGAATTATTTAACCATTGCATGCTTTTAGGCGTTTGACGTGAAAAAGAAAACTATGTAGCAAACATTTCCGGCCAGTCCCACGATGTCACCAACGTTCGGCTCGTCGCACACTTACATTCAAAACAAAAACAAAATTTTAAAATTTGTTTTTGTTTTGAATGTAAAAGCCAATTTCACGATGTTGACAACGTTCGGCTCGTCGCACACTTACATTTCAAACAATAACAAAATATGAAAATTTGTTTTTGTTTTGAATGTAAGTGTGCGACAAGTCGAAAGTTGTCGATATCCTGAAATTGGCCCTAAGTGTGCGACGAGTCGAACGTTGGTGACATCTTGGGATTGGCCCTTCGTTTAGGTCCAATCGAAAACGAGTTATACTTTTCAAACTAATATTTCATGTGTATGAGAAGTATTTACATCCGCTTCTTGAAGGCTAACGAAAACCAAAAGAAAACGAAAAAAGGTCCAAGGACGGAATCTGAGAAGCCTTTAAATGAGTTGACGAGAAAATTACAATCAATTCTGTACATAAATATCGCTCTTTTATTGCAACATACGAGTAGATATATGTATCTCAAAAAATTCGTTGCTGGGAATAATAACTCAGAAAAAATCGTCATATAATATATAATTTTGTGTAAAAGTTGCATATTAAAACCTTCTACACGCACGTCTTGAGAAAATAAAATTTTTTGTATCCTCATTGAGTTGTATTTCAGACTCAAAACTTAAAGCTTACTTCCAGTTATGCCTCTGTTGAAATAAAGAAGCGATATGTATTTCTAGTCGATGGCTATTGCCATTTGTTCATTGAGAAAAATAAAATAAAATATGTAGCAAGTAGTAATAATAGCTTAAGTCCACTTAAGCAAGCTTAACGTTATTTATTGCATTAATTATTATTGTTAAGGATCTTATATATATATATATATATATATATATATATATATATATATATATATATATATATATATATATATATATATATATGTGCGTGTGTGTATATATATATTCGTGTTATAGAAATAATAAATACCTTTTACATATTACGCAGGGAATTAAAATCTAAACCAATCTAACAGTAGGATATTAAATACTTCGAAAGTATAATTACTTATTTAACCAAAGCAAATGAAATGAAAAAAAAAACTGAGAGAGTTTTAATGCATGTTTCACTAATGTTTATAATAATGTTTTTGTAAATTAAATCATGCAGCTCTTTCTAAAAAACTCCCAATATACATACATACCCAGTGGGAAAAGGTAATGAATAGTAAGGGAGAAGGTAATGCACATCATGTATAATTTTTCATTCCAGAATTCATTAATATTAACACAGAACATGTCCTAGGAAAGTAATGGATTATTTTAATACGTCCGAGGAATGAATTCTATAATTCATAACACTCGTCACAAGCAAAAACTATACATTCATTATAATCAATGTGTAATTATTGTGTTTGATCAAATTGCCCTCTCGTTTCTAAAGGAATGCATTGTCTTGCTTTGGAAAATAATACTCGTACATTATTTCTCCCATTATTTATGTAATTAATGCCTACTTTTCCAGCTGGGTATGTACATACATATGTACATAAATATTTGTTTTGGCTGTTTAGGAAACTATAACAATATATCATATTTTATTACTTTTTATGAAGTTTTAGATTTTACTAACAACTTTTAGAACAGGAAAAAATATTAATAATTTTTCATAAATACAAAAAGGAAAACATGCAGACACACACACACATACTACATGCATACAAAAGCAAAATGAAACTAAATAAAAAAATGTTCTGCTTTTTTTATGGAAAGTTTCACCACTTTTGCCCTCTAAAATATTTATCATTCGCCTGACAAAAAAATACTCTGAACACAAACTTCATTCTACTCACCCCCACTTGGGCGATAATTGTACATGAAAGCATAAATACGTTCAACCCCTCTTTGGAAATTAAAAATCTTCTTACTCTGCTCTTAGTAAATTTACTTTTCCATATAACAACGTTGATATTTTTATTTGAAATTATTTTTTTTTTCTGTGGAAAATGTAGATGCAAGAGACTTATTTGTAGCCTTGGTAACATTTCTCTTTTCGCTCTGGTGGTACTTTCGTCTCATTCTCTTTTAAAAGGACGTTATTTTTTGCGCATAATAAGTGCAGTTTTGTTGTCCTTTTTTTTGTATGCAGCGTTGGGGAGGAGATGTTTTTCCAAGGAGGCATTTCAATGTTTAAGAGAATATAATGCCATCAATTGCATCCATGGATGATTATTAAAGGATTAAGATGATATGAGTGGATTACAGAAATAATAAATTTTTGTTCTTTATTGCGTTTTACTTATTTTATATTAAACTTTCTCCAAGAACTTTTATAATCAAATTGATTTAAATTGAATTTTAACTTAAATTTAAATTAATGCAGAAATGGTTGTACGAGGGTTATCTATCCTCAGGTTAAGCGATCTGAAGCAGTTTTAATGTCATTTATATCAGTTATAATCGTTGATAATATACTGTTCTGAATACTTACTCGTACATATATTTGTTCTAAGCGGAGTGGACACTACGTAAAATCCCTATCGGAAATTCCGTTAGCTTTAAACTAACTTTAAGCTAACTATTTCGCAACTAGTACTGACTGGCACTTGGCTTACTTTTCAATGTAATCAACTGACTATTTTAACATTGCGACGTCCTAGGCAGTAGTCAATTGTCTCACCCTGCATTACTTTCAGCTAACTTAAAGTTGGCTTTTTTAAATCACCTGGTAGTCAGTAAATTTAAAAAATTTTTTTTACGGTTCGAACATGTATCATCACACGTTGTGTACTCAACGCGCTGTCTACACAGCCAAATCACCATTTAAAATAATAACAGCAAAATGTTAATATAAAACTGAAATGAGTTTCAAAGTAGCTGAGAATAAATTTGCTGGCTCTCACCAAATTCGATTACGTACTCAACTTAAGAATTAATTTTGGATTTGTTCTGTATAACATTGCAGTTATCTTTTAGTCAGTCTAAGAAAAGTTAACTATAAGTTAACTATTTTTGTAGTCAACCACACACACACACATTCTCCGACAGGGATTTATCTCATCAAACTTTTGCCCAGTACACACTATGGCATTTTGTGGCATCGCAAGCAAAAATAAAAGTGTGCACTAGTGGCAACGTTTGTAATTTCCGATATTTTTCGTTTTGTGGCATTACCTCACAAACTGTTTATGCATCTGATGTAGACAGTTGTGAGGACAAGTTGACAGCATTGCTGACGTAAAAACCAAAAAAATTTTAAATGTGTGCGGGTATAAACATTTAAAAGTACTGAGAACGAAGACGAAAAAGGCCAACCGCAGAAGTGTATGAGGCAAATTCTAGCGTCCGGGAATTATGCCTGTTATTGCTCTGTATCGTTTTTCTATGCATGGTGTTAAACTACCAACAAGAAAGCCACAATTTTCTTCCTTAAACTTTTCCACCACACTTTCAATAGTCCTTTCGGTAAGACGATTATGGTGACAGTAAAATAAGCGAGGCAGGCAGAACACCCATTTCGATAAAACTATATAACTATTTACACATGTTTGTGAACGCTATATCCGCCCATAGTTATTTGTCAAAACAGGCTGAATAAGTTACAACAAATTTGCCAGATGTAACTTCAACAATATGGTTGCTATCAAACGTCCCCATGGATGGTTATAATTGAAATTTCCATCCAGACATGAAGAAACACTCGAATATCCTTCAGTATTTTATCAATATTGTCGACTGAAATACAAATTAAATACAAAACAGCATTGGCTATTACTAGGCTTACGGAAAATGACTGTTAAGAGAACAAGGAAGACTGTACTGTTTTACTTCTGAAATGTACAAAACTAATCCAGAAACCGTTCTGTTGTCAAAAATTGTTAACCAAACCGGAAGTTATTTCTATAAGATGAGCCGAAAAATACTCAAGTTCTTGAATCTAATCTATCGAACTACATATAACCACCTGCTGAAGTTTTTTCTGTCTTTTTCAATGTCGAAAGACTCAAATCGAATGTCCACAAAAACACTATTCCTTACATTCTACTCCCCATAACCTTTTTTGGTAGGTTCAGTGCATTGCATTGCATGAGTCGAACGGAGCCATGCTCTGAGTGCTAGTCCTAATTAAAAAAATTCAAATTTAGCTACCTACACTTCGAATGATTACAATGGGTCCTGGTATTAGGCTTCATTACAAAATATTATTACCTCTATGACGAGTAGTAGGGACATGGCGCATAAACATTGCTTGTGGACCTTCAAAATATACCAAAAAGTGTGCGTTTAGGATACTTAACATAAGCAGACATTTTATACATACATTGTAGCAATAATATTTTATTATGAAAATATATATTCATATGTATGTATACATATGTATGTATAGAAATTTTACAACATAAATTGTTTCCAAGCATTTAGATTTATGTTAGTAATATCCAAGTAATAAATATCATACATAAATAATTTTATCTAAAACTAAAAGAATATTATACGGCTTAAAATGCAGCTGCTGCTGCACACATTTTTACTTTTAAGCAAACACATGCAGGCTAAATTGCAATAAGCCAATATCAAAACAGTGCAAAAATTAACAAATGATACTAAAGAAGACTCAACATCGCCCCCTATTTCCAATACCGACATACATACATATATGTATGTAATAGAATTCCAGTAAACTTCGGTTTATTACACTGTGTGACAAAAAAAATACCTGCGTCGTTTTATAAATTTTTCTGGTAGGTATTGTCGAGTATAACAACAATGTGTGTCTGAAATTTTGCAAACACCTCCAAAATCTTAAGTTACGGGTAAAAACCGGTTTTTCGTACCCCTATGCACGTATCAACTTCTAACTAAATTAAATATCAACCGATTTCAAATAAAACGGATTTAGAAACAAGAGACTAATGCCCTAATTCTGTTCGACGATTGTATCGCAGTTGTGATTATTTAAAACAATTATTATTTATTGTCCATGCTAGAGGTTCGTGTATTTGCTTTATGATTTTGTTCTAAACATTATATCCAACACATGTTTTAATAGTTTAATTTTATTTTTGTTTTTTAAAAACGTGGTAATAATATTTTTATTTTTCACTATCAAAGACAACAACCATTTTTGAAGAAAATAATAATCCAAAAGCAAGACATCAGAAGTATTTCAAACAAAAACGTCCTAAATCTTCTTACTGAATCATATATATCTTGTTTCAGTAAACTGCAGATATATCGTCGGGTGATTACTGGTTCGCCACAATAATAATGTATTCTTAATATCCTGTACGGCAAACCAGTAACCACCCGAAGATACATATGTGTGTATTTTTTCACCAAACATACGAGTATTTTTTTCGGTTTTTTCCTCACTTTCCTACTTTGGATTCGTTGTTAGGCAGTATTTTTACACTGAACCATACTGTTTATGACTTTATTTATGAAACATAATTGATTAAGAGTAATTCGCAGGTTTGCGTTAAAAAAATCCTTAGAAATTGACTGAAATGTGAAAACACATTTTCTTAAGAAAATAAGTTTGGCGACCACTGTTGTACCAACTTTCATCATCCTGGAAGTTTAAATACACAGAAAGCGCATAAATAGAACACTAAACACATTATGCAGGTAGTTTTTTTTAATAAAAAGTCTTTTAATAAAATATTTAATAACTCAGTCGATTTCTGAGGAATCTATTAAAAGAAACCTGCGAATTACTTTTAATCAATTATGTTTTATAAATAAAGTCATAAACAGCATGGTTCCAGTATAAAAATGGTGCCTAAGAACGAATCCAAAGTAGGAAAAACCGAAAAAATTGTTTGGTGAAAAAATACACACACATGCATACATATATCTGAAATGAAAATGGCTTGAAAGGGCTTAGTCTCTTCTTTCTAATTCTGTTTATAAATTTAAAATCGGTTGGTATTCAACTTAGTTATAAGTTGCTAAGTGCATATGGTTATTAAAAACCATTTGTTTACCCGTAGCTCAAGATTTTGGGCGTGTTTGGAAAAGTTCAAATACATTGTTGTTATCCTGGACAATACATACATATCTACCAAAAAATAGTAACACGTCCCAGGTATTTCGATTTCATTAATTTTTGCCACACAGTGTTATTTAAGTTTCCGTTGTCATTGCTTGCCTGGATAGCTGACTAACCATCATGCTAGTTGCTGACGCTTATGATAATGTTGTTATTTTTCTTTTAGTATTTTGAACAGCGAGGAGGCATTTTGTGTGGTGTACTACAATCCATACTCCAATAGTATGCACTGTAACATGGTAACATCCAACCATCCAATGAACAAAAGACGAAATAAAATGCAAGACGTAACTGAGAATAATTGAATTTTATTACATTGTTTGTAGAGAGCTTCATCAGCCTCATCAGCAATAACAACAAAAATAATGAAACCTGCAACAACGACAACAAAAGCAATAGCAATAGCAGCCAAAGTAGCTGCAGCCTCATTTGGGGCGCGAGCGTAGATGAGTTAGCGGTGGCAAAAGCAACATAAAGTGGTGAAGATGAAAATATAAAAAGAGTTGGAGCTGTACTGCTGGTGGTGGTGGTGGTGGTGGTGGTAGTGGTGGTGTTGGTGATGTTAGTGTTGGAGCCACAATCAAACTCTTTGTACAATTAAGTTTGAGTGTGTTCATGTACAGTGTACAACACATTAACGTCGAAGAGAATAATGACCCCAAGCTTTTGTTGCTGCTGCTGTTGTTATTGCTGTATTCCTTTATTTATTTTCGTTCCTTCTTTGCTGCTTTAATCATTTTGTCTACACTGACCAGTGTTGCCGGAACCCAAATTCTATTTTACACAAACAAGACTTCAAAATTAAACAAAAAATTTATAAACTACACAAAACAATTGTTTTTACTTACAAATATACGCTTTAGGAAGTGTCAATAGCAAAACAGTACAGATTCACTATTGACATTGTCACCGGTACTACTGACGAGTTATACTCCAGACCAGACAATGATTTTTGCTATAGACAGATAACATGTGCATATCATTGAGTTGGTACCACTGACTGGGTAATTCTTTTGGGACCCTATAGAGACATTGGAAATAGAAACTCAATAGTGTTTTCTCCATCGATTCGTAACAAAACTAATGTCCTTATATTAAAATATATAAAAATTAATCCTTTTCTTCAGCACGTCATCACGCGTGAATGGCTGGAGCGATACCCTCCATTCCTTTTTGGTTTTATTTGTTATTGTCTGGAGAAGAAGAACGGGTAAAATTTGTGCTGTTGATATTATTTCTGTTTTTTTTTTTTATAAGATTGGTATAAATACACTTTGAAATCTACCCAGTTTTTTACTGGATGCGAACGAGGTTGCGGGAAAATGCTAGTATTAAAATAAAAAAAATTTAAAGCTTTGATTCAAAAATAGTCAAAGAAACACTTTTTGTGCCAATTTTGGATAATTACACTGACACATGCTTCTTCTGCTTTTACATTGTACAGCAACAGCAGCGTTACCATTTGTCAAGTTATCCCTTTTTTTGGAAGTTTTTTGAAAGTATAAAGTTTTGTAAGTTTTTTATAAATACATAATTTAACTTTTGCAGTATATTGGATGAAAATATTAAGTGATGTTTGTATGCAATAAAACGATCTTATATTTTCTCATTCCCTTATTACTGCAACAGTGCCTAATTGTGTTTACTCCCTCTTATGTACGACTATGCCGTTTAAATGGCTTTAAATTTTAATAAACCAATGTACAAAAAAGAAATATATTAATTAATGTATGTGATATTATTTTAAAGATCTCTAAATCTAAATATGAATTTTATTTTATGTTTTTTTTTATTATAGGTATGTTGTTTTTTATTTCATTCGTTTTTATATCTTTAATAAAATTAATTCCAAATACTTTTTATGTTTTCTTTTAAAATTTTAGTACTTTTGTAGAAAAAAAATTTTTTTTTGGAAAAAAGTTTTTTTCAGATACCTATAAGAAGTTTTTTAAAAAAATATATGTATATGGATGGTAACGCTGAACAACAGCAATTTGTTTAGTACTGTGTTGGTGCGAGCAATTGCTGCTCTTTCTCATTTATTTTACTTACTTCTGCAAACATACTTACACATGAACGTACATACTTGTTTTTATTTCTGTGTATGAGAGTGTGTTTTTATAATAATTTTTATATTTTTACTCTTTTATGTATACGTATGCATGTGTGTGTGTGTGCTTAAAAGAAGCCGGCATTAATAAAATGTATAAAATAAAAGTAATAAGAAAAAAAAAATAATAACAACTACAGGAGAATAAACAAAAGAAAACAAAACAAATTGTAAAAAATCAGATAAAATAAAAGGAGAGTTCGATGGTGGGTGTTTAATAAATGTTCTTTCTCCCTATACAAACTGGTATGTGTGTAACTAATTGTTTTGTTTGATTGCATGTATGTACATATGTACCCTGTCGGAAAATGAGTTAGCTTAAAGTTAATTCATGGTTAATCAGATGTGAGTCACAACTGACTCAAAAGCTAACCCATTTACATTGCTAAAACTATTCAGTTTTTACACGTAATGTCCGCAGTGCGAGTCAGAACTCACTCAATCTGCATCAGTATCACCTAATCATGAGCTAACTCATTACGAGTTAACTTGTGGTGTATCAAACATGAGTGCACTGTGAGTTAACTATGAATTGGCTAACTCACGATTAGTTTGAATAATTTAGCTCATGGTGCTTTAAAACATAAGTGCTCTGAGTTAATTTAAGAGTGGCTAGTTCGTGACTGGAATTAAAATTTAAATTTTGACTTTTATTTATTTTATTTTGAACCTTTATTAATTTTTTGTACCTACTTTTATTGAGATCTTTTTGTACTTTTATTAATAAAAAATTGTTGTAAAAATTTTAAATATTAGAGTGCTTTTTCTTTAAAAGGCAAACTGGTTGAAAATTACGCTCCTTCATTAATTTGAATCCTTTCGTATGGCTTTTTCTGGGCTCTCTTCTCCAACAGCTCGAACTGCATCTAAAAAATTATCCGAAAAGAGTTTCTAGTATTAAGAATGTAATCTAAAAACCTGAATTTAGTATTTTTTTTCTTAACTTTTGTTATTTTATGTACCTATGTAAATACTTACGTTTTATTTCTTTATTTAATTTCAATTATCACTTTATTGCATTACTTTCTTTAATTTTCTTTAATTGTGTATATATTTTCTCTAAAATTCCTTTCAATTTTATATATTTGAAGTATCTTACAGAGCAATTTCAACAAATGTTTATACATACATACATATATTATGGGATTCACATATGTAACTAAAAAAACACAATGATGGCAATCCACTTGTTTAGAAAAATCAAGTTGAAGCATGTTCCGAAAAATTCAGCGCTTTTTAAAAAATATTGCAACATTGTTTATTTTTTTTTAAGTCTGATTCATCTTTGCATAAGTTCTGAGTTAGTTTAGAAGTTAAATATAAATGAGTTACGCAAAAGGTAATTAATTTTTAGTCAGTTCATCAAATCCCGACAGGGTACATATATATGTATGTATATACATACATAGATGTGTATGTATGCATATGAATTTGAGTTGGTATTTTTGATCATTTGAACATTTCTTACTTTGTAATAAAAATAAAATGCAAAAATGAAAAATTAATTTATAAACAAAAATACCAGTAAAAGGGAATAATAAAAAATATTAGTAAAGGAAAAACAAATAGTATAAATTAAAAACAACACAAATTATAGACACACAATCGTGGTGTGTAAAAGTTATTTTCAGCAATAAATGCACTTATGGCAACAGCTGCACTAACGTTGCTAGCAATATTATCGTCATCAATGTTTCCAGTTTAATGTTTTGTTTTCATTTTTTAAGAAAATTAATATCAAGTTGGATAAAACAATAACAAAATTTAGTAGGTAGGTACTCACCTATAATAAAAAGTAAGAGAAAATTTGTCAGGAGTAGATAATTACATACATGTATATAGGTACATATACATATGTATATCGAATCGTCGAAACACTCCGACAGTGGTACTAGCCATGAGTGCGAGACTTCAACACACTAAACCACCTCGGTTCCACCAAGCCACAATATATCCGTGCACTACCGCAAGGCTCGACATCAAAGTGTAGAAAAGTGTAATAGACCTTGTCCAAACTAGATACATATGTATATTGATTCTTCTGCGAATCTCTTCTAACCAACACTATGTATAAAACTACATACGCTTGTTCATTTATGCAAGGATTCTATCATAATCGGAATTATTTACTCCCGTCTAATTCTACGGCCTACAGTTTCTTCTAAATACCTACGATCTTCAACTGAGATAGAAAAACATTCTCAGCATCCTCTACAACATTTCCACTACAAGTCGGGCGAAATGGAACATATTCATATCCTAAAAAAAACCATGTTCAGTCAAAAACTGCGTGAAATAGTAGTCGAAGTCACGAAGACTTCTAGACATGCATGTCCGAATTTCGTGTATCAGTGAACAAGTCAATTGTCCCTTGAGTAAAGTTCATGCCACTTACTCAAACGCAAATCTGTCACCTAACACACAATGCAGTGGTAACAGCAGGTTTGTCCGACATGGTTTGTGAGGCGCTACATATTCGCAAAGCAGCCATCCTGTCCACAGAATTTATCAGCTTCAAATACACAGAGTATCTCATTCATTCTCATGATCATTCTGTGTTCCATGTCGGTGCAAAATTCACAAATTGATACCGTCTTTATATTGTTTTTGTGTTAACAAGTATTTGTCAAAATTCCACGTGAATATATTTGTGTATGGGTCACAACAAATATATATAATGGGTGTTTTTTTAGAGGTATAGAACTTCGAATTGAAATAAAACACAAGAAAATCGTTTTAATGTCCATCAATTTGGCTTTATTGGAAGGATAATTTTATGCCATTAACGTTTAAATATGATTTCGGGCATGTGGCCGCCGCTGCTGGCTCGAATAAAGCCAATTCTACAGGTCCAATTTTCAACCACTTTTTCGAGCATATGGGGCCGTATGTTGGCAATAACGCCACGAATGTTGGCTTCCAAGTCCCCTAACGTTTCTGGTTTGTTGGCGTAGACGAGCGACTTCAGCGGATGCGTATTATCACATAGAGTAAACGTAGTGCGAAAGCGATCCATGGTTAACCGAATTAATTGCTTTGATGGACGATTATGTCGACCATAAAATGGACGGAGCTTGCGGTAAACTTCGCGAACTGAACCATTATTTTCGAAATAAATTTGCACGATTTGCAAGCGTTGTTCTTTTGTCAACCTGTTCATGATGAAATGGCAAACCAAACTAAATATTAATCACTTGACAGCTGACAAAATGGCCGCCAGTTAAAAAAGTGATGCCAACTTAAAGTTCTATACCTCAATAAAAAACACCCTTTACATATATTTAAAATAAAATATCTCTTTATATGTAGATAATTCGAAATCTGAAAAGGAATAGTATGAGATAATTGTAATTCATACTATCCCTCTTGAGATTCAGAAATTCACGTCACCGTGCGGTCTTCGTGACTACTTTTCTAAATAAGAGATAACTTCATGCATCCGTCTCCCATTGTCATAACTAATTCAGCGATTGATATTATGATAAACTTCATCAACTCCAACAAATATGTATCAACAATTTTAGGAAGAGGAAATCTTGTAAACTATTTTCACCTATAAATAGGTTCGTTCAATTTTGATGAGTCAGTAAAAAAAATTGGGTTATTTGAAGTTCAAATAATTTCAAATAATCAAAAAATTTTTATTGGTAGTAGAGAATAATAAATTTAAGATAAATGCAAACTTAAATTAATTTAGTGAATGAATATCTGCATTTTAGAAATTTTATTTCAAAATGACTTTGCTTTAATATCATGGTGTGTATGTGTATTGTTTGTACCCTGCAAACAATATTGAACTATGTGGTCCAATGTAGATGAAACAGACCAGTTACAATATGGTCCCATGTAATGCACTCATGGACCATGACGTTGTCACATAAAAGCTCAAAGCGAGTGGTCTATAACAATTGCATATGCGGAGTTGGAGACCATTTGGTTCAGCCCTAGAACATCACAATGTTAAATCGACCATGTTTCCTCCATACATTTGGATTATTTTTGGACTAATCCTGGTCGTTTAATCCTAGTATTCTGGTCGAAGTTGTGAAAAATTTTCAGCAACATTGATTATTTCGCGTGAAAAATCTGACACGTAAAGCCTGGTAGACTGTTCAACATTTCACGTAAAATGCTGTCAAAATACATATAAAAAAACTTGCACGAATTGTTCATGAAAAAATGTTGCAGAAATAGTACTTTGTTTATCTTGGGAAAAACGTATGAAATGTATCTTCAACATTTTAAGTTTTCATGCGAAATAAGATAGGTGGCACTTATTTCGCATGGAATTTACAACAAACACTTGGGGCGTTTTTAAAAACATAAGAAATTGTAGCATAGTTTCAGGGCTAGTTAATATTATTTACATGTCAAATTTTTCGTATGAAATAATCAAAATTTTTCACAAATTTGAACAAAGTACTATGCTTAACAAGTGATGCCCATATTACTTTTTAGGAAAAAAAATCGTTTTTATTGGTTAGAAGTATGCAACATTGATCGACTTTTGTAAACAAAAACATCAGCTGTCAATATTTTGCGCGAAACAAATACCAGTCACATTGGTTTCACAGATGGCAAGAAAATGTTGCCAGATACATTTAGACATTTAGTAAATTTTTCACGAGTTGAAAAGAGTACAAGTTTTGCAAAATTTGTTCATGAATATTTCATGTGCGCTTGTTTTACATGGATTATGTCAACATTTTTGAACAGAGTATCAGTCTTTATGGAGTATATTTAACATTCATGAATGAAGTAGTCGCGTTATCTGCAGGGTAGTAAATATATACATCTGTCGGATATGTTTGTATGGTTGCCTATTGCATAGGCAGTTATAATCGCAGTTTACAGGCTAATGGCGCTTATATTAGGGAGTTAACAATATTTCTGACGAAAATGTATTTGTTTAATATAATTTTTGTAAATATTTTATTGAATATCTATGTAGGTGCTTACATACCTACATGCGTATTAATTGTTCTCTTTTTCTTTTTATTTTTAGGTAAGTGAACAAGTCATTGCTTGCAAGTAATTTTCAAAGTAGAACTTGAAAGATCATCGTACGTAAATGTAAGTTAATTTAGTCTACACTACTCTACTACTAAATGAGGGAAGTACCCTATGATGTTTTTTTTTGTGTACTGAAGTCTCGCCCTCTTGTTGGTCACACCTCGTGTAAATAAAAAACATATGTATATACATATGCATGTATGTGGGATGTACAGAGTATGTATGTATACACTACATATGCATATATGTATGAATGTATGTATATAAATACATTTGTATGCATGTACGTTCGAGAGTATGCATGTAGGTATCTAAATTTTTATGTAAAAATATTTGTGTTTCTAAAACTTCGCGTACATACATATATACAAATTTACCCATAGAAAACCTTTTATACTTACATAGGTACATATTTATATATGTACATATTTACAATGTAATGGTCGGGACCGGGAGCATTCTGGGTAATCGATTTTCCCGGTTAATGGGGTAACAACTTTTATTCTTTATTTTTCATATTTTTTTACTTACTTATACATCTTTATATAAAGCGCATACCTATAATGAAAGAAAAATTCATAGATTTTATGCTTGTGTTTAATCAAAAAATGCATAAATATGTAGTATGTATGTATGTACAATAAGGGAAAAAATATTTTGGCTGAAAACGGTTGCGTGCTTGGAATCCCGGATAATAGAGGTAATCACGGTTGATTGATGAAAAAAAAATTAAACTGATGGACAAAAAAAAACAATTACAATATTTCTTTCCCGGATAATCGACGTTGCCGGTTAATCCAATCACGGATAATCGACATATGTACATACATATACATATATGTCCCTTCATACTTACATATATACATAAACATGCACATTAGGGTGATAACATTTGGCATATTTTGCAAATATCTAAATTCGACAGATCGTCGGTTGGTTATTGGTTTGCTGCAGTCATATTCATAATAGGGCTGAATAGTCAATGGAAGAATAAGAATAATTGCATTTTTCCTTAACGCAATCATTAAAAAGGATTCCAAATGCGATGAAGTTTGGAATTAGAATTTTTTTGATGGCAGTATCTAAAATAATTTTTCAGATTTTAATTATTGTTGTTTGTTTCAACAACGCATATAGAATTCATGACGTAAATGCAATTTTTATTTTAATATCTAGGAAGGTATTGCAATGTACCTATGTATATCATTTTAATAACATTTAAACTTTTTCCCCGTGGTTTATTGAATTTGTATTGTTATTAAAAAAAGTAGGAAAGTTTTTGAAATTTATTCGGTGCGGAAGGTTTTTGTTTCAAACTGGCCTAATTAAAATAAAAAAATTCTATGCTCTAAAAATTCGAAAATACGCTAAATATATGCGCGTAAGACTGATATATGCAAAAACTTGCTTTAAAGAGTAAAATATGCACTAACAAATCGATGCTAAAATTCATAAAATGTTCTGAAACGGATAAATATCTTTTCCCCGCATTAACACGTCACACAAGAAAAAAAATGAAATTGCATATTTGCGGTTTCCCTGGTCATAAAGTACTAACTTTCAATGCCTTTCCAGCAACTAACTCTAATAGTTCGGTAATAATTCGAAAATATTCCTTGTCTTACTAGAAATAATTTTACAATCTTTTAAATTTTTCTTTGTTTTCAATAATTGATCATTATTTCTCTTTTGTTTTTATTTTTACTTATTGTCTGCAAAAAGCAGAGAATATGAAAACGAGAAAACCAAAACCAACAAAGTACAACAATTACAACAAAAATATAAAATACTCATACAACAATAAAAACCGAAAGAAGCACACCCAAAAACAAAAGATGAAAATACCAACACTCTCACAATTATGATAAGTAAAATAAATGAAAATTGTGTTTTGTTTTTCATTTAAATTTCTCTCTTATAATATTTTCTCATTCGAAGTGAGTTAAAGAAGCGAAATCAAAAAGAAACATCAAAAACAGGCAAAATAAAACCAACAAATTCTATCTACCTACAATTTAAATTTTACACTACATACATACATACGTACCACTAAATGTTTATTACTGAGATACGAGTACTTTCAAGTGAACAGTTGTAGTAACAGTGTAGAAATACAGACCTGTTCTGTAAACCAAGTAGTTTTTAAATTGGTACAGCTGATTTTTCGTTACTTATGCACACATACATATGTATGTATGTATATAAGTATGAATATGTGTACCTACCCTGCAGCTTTAAAAGTAGAAATTTACTCAAAACCGTTAGGTATTTCCCTAACGAAAACCCGACTACCTACTTCAATGGCCACAAGTAATGCAAGAGTTCGCCTTTTGACTATCTCACTCATGGATATGTTTATGCCTTTAACCTCAAAAAAATTTTGCGAGTGAAAAAAAACTGTGCTGTTACTCCAAAGAAAATCAACACGAAAAAAAAATTATTTTAAGTAATTATTTTGATTTGGTGTTGCTGTCAGTTAGAACTGGAATTTCGTGGTCAGTGAACGGGTAGTTTTTAGTGAAAAAAGTGCTTTGGTTTAGAAAAGTAAAATGAGCAGCAGAAGTCAATTAAAACGTCGCATAAAAAAAGAACAATTAATTTCAAAATTTATTTATAATTAATTGTTTTATCAATAGGAAAATTAATTGTATGGAATAGCTAAATCACTGACGAAGGGTTATGCAGATGGTGACAATTGACTACCGTTAATCTCATCACCATGTTAAAATCGTCAGTCGTGTGCATTGCTAATAGTTAGACTAGTAGTTAATGGTAACGATTAGTAGTTAACGAAATAGCTGGACATTCGCTAGCTACGCCGATTGCAGGGTACGTATGTACATACATATGTATGTATTTTTTTAGATTTAAAATATGTATGTATAAATATGTACATATGTAGCTGAAACTAATTAAGTGTGTGGGGGTTAAAATTGTCTGGCTTGCTATGAGCAAGAAGCAGCAGTCAAGGATTGTTAGAAAACATTAGGATGCTGGATAGCTAACAGCCGTCTGCCTAATTTACTGCCTTGCTTTTATTTAAAGAACTAAAAAACAAAAATAATATTCGCACAACGTGCTAGTATGTAAAATTTATCGTCACTCCTTCTCTCTTGTCTTTATATTTATAAAGTTTATAACAAACTTTAAAATTACACTCTATGAGCCAGTCATTCTCTCACTCAGAAAACTATAGTTTTTGAGTTTAATAGTAGTTAAAAAAATTATTTTAAAATGAGCACAAAATCATCATCGTCGCCATCATCATCATCATCATTATTAACTGCTGCTCCCCCATTTTGAAAAATGTTTCCAACGTATAGGTAAGTAAGCCTTTGTTGCATGAGTTGGTTGGTGTGTTTGCTGCACAACTAACGATTTGTAACGAAAAAAGGGGTTGTTAATCGCTGCTGTAGGTATGAGTTGAGCTCCCCTTGTACACGACTACAAATTTAAAGTGTTCTCAAAATTATTAATACTTGAAATATGTAAGTGCTGTCAATTCTTTTTAATGCAATTAGCTAAAAGTTATTTTAACATATTTGAATTGCTTAGTTTGAAGAAAATTTTATTAAAATCACAACTATTCTGTATTTCTCTGCCATTGCGGAAGCACAGCTGATTGCTATCGTATGAGTCACAGCTGTAGGTTAGTGATATGCGACATAGCTGCTATTCGTAGCAGACGCGGATAGTCAGCGATTTCGAGAGGAGACTCTCGGCGGATTTTTCGAGTTCCCACAAACTCCGAGCATGTTAATGATCCTTGAAATATCATGGAGTGTAATTGGCGCCATGAAATCGGCCAGACCAGACTGGGTTACAATCGGCTGATTCCCGGTTCATCTTAAAAATCTTTTATTAATGAAACCACAAGACAAGAAAATACAAATGATCGAAATTCGTTCACAACCTTCAGCCTTAAGACTAGAACTCGATTTCGAACATGGCAAGTGTAGGGGATTTAGTTTTCATCGACATTACAAAGGGAATGACAGTCTCAAACGTTATAATGGACATGAAAGAAAGCCCAAACGTGGATTATTCACCACACCGCCTACATTCGGCAGAAGAGTGGAAAAGCCCATATCCCCAGTAAATCAAAACTCAAAGACAATCTTAGACTATAAAAAAAAGAAATATTATTCTACAAAATATTTACTTGTTCTAATATTTAAAAATTTGTTCAAATTCTTAAAAGATAGAAATCAAAGATGGCTGCTGTCTGAATATTTTTGTTCCCCTGTGTATGTCTGTATTTGGGAATTTTATAAACTGAATTGAAAGATTTTCATTCAACTGTCAAATTTATATCTTTTTCACAATTACAAATTTAAAAATTTCAAACTTCTATTGCATTCATTCATTAATTTTGATATATTTTTATTGGAAATTCAGTGAAATTAAATACAATTTTAAAAATACATAACTTTTTCTATACAAAATAAAGCTACAAACATAAATTTTGACAGCTAATCAAGAGACTCGAGCACACACAGCACAATCGAATTGAAAGATTTACTAGTCAACATGAAAAATTAAAATCTTTTGATTTTTCTTCAACCAACTCTACAACTGAAAAACTAATCAATTGACAGAGCCATACACGCTTTGATTAAAAAAACAGACTCAATTGAATTGAATCGTGTATGGGGTACTTTAGTAGGGCCATTATTACAACTTGGAGTTAGTATAAATGTAGGATTTTATCGGACGTAGGTACCTATAAAAAGTTTCCATTATTAAAACTTTTTAACCTACCAGGTTGGATGACCTTGCCTTTAAGGCATCGCCCACATTAGAATAAAGTAAAGTTGTAGCAATGAAAAATTTTAATACCTATTTAAAGTATGTCTGCATAATAAAATGCTACCTTTAACTAACGTCAAGTTGTAATAATGGCCTTTAAAAATCCGCTAAATTGACCACACTTTTTTAGATACGAACTGGTGTCTTTTTCATTTGTTTCTTGCTGAAATGAACGCTGCCACTTTGAAATTGTTTTTGTTTTATTTAGTTTGTTTTTGTTGTTATTCATTTTGCAAAATGCATCTTAGAGATACATAATTAATTATTTTACTCTTTGGCCAGCTCTGCATCTCTTTTCCAATACACTGTTTTTATTTATATGAATTTCAAACCTGAGTGCGAGTGTGTGTGTGTGCTTGCCCATATTTCTTTTCCTTGTGTTTCTTGTTTTTACCTTTTTTCTTATGCATGAGTTTGTTTACTTGGTTGCAGCATGTGTAGAAAAGTGAGTATGTGTGCTGTGTGTGTGTGCGGTTTTTTCCGATGAGAGCATTTTCATTAAAAGTATCTCTCAGATACTCTTTTTGCTTTTCTAAATTTTTTACTTGACTCTCAATGTGTGTGTGTGTGTTTTTGTTTTTCGCTGTGTCTTTTTTGTGTGAGTTTCTTGTTTTTGTTTGGCTTTTTTGTCATTGTTGTATCTGTGTTGTGTGTTTGAAAGTGTTTTATACAATACTAGTTGTTTTTGTTATTACTGCTGCTTCGTCAGTGTTAGCTAGACGTTGTTTGCTTCCACCGATTCTTTATGTGAGTGAGTGTAACGTTGTATGTGCTTGTTTGTTACTGCTTTAAAGTGTGTTTGGTTGTTGTTGCTATTATGTTCGTTGTTTCGCCTTCGAGCGTTGTATACAACGTCGTTGCCAGAGATACACTTTACGCTTACACACCACGTTCAGATTCATTCTGTAGTCGCGATTCCTCGAGGACGTAACATTAACGTAAGCACGTCGCTGTATTGCACAAATACCGCGCGTTGGTGATCAAATAAAAATACAGCAGCAACAACAATAACAGCTAGCACATCATCTGTACCCCATACCAGACAACAACGCCAGTGATAAACAAAAAATTTTAAGAATTTTCGTTTGCAAAAAAAAAAGAATAATTAACAAAATGAAAATCTTAAAAAATAGATATCTTAACATTAAATGTGACATACGAGTACTATAGTGACCAGTATCCAAGTGTGTTTGTTAAGAAGCAAACATACTTATTGGTGTTGTTAAATAAAAAAGTTCATAGTAAGTGTTTTACATAAAATGCCAGTGTGAGTGTTCACTCTTTTTTTTTATTAATTACATACCTACCTATTTGTGTTTGAAAGTCAATTTTTAAATTGATTTGATTGTTTACATCCGCTTCCGTTTCATCAAAGCAACAACAGCAATTGTGGTGTTAAAAATTTGAAATCAACAAAACACAATAACGCCTTCTCAAGAGAAAAAAATCACCGCCAACGTCATCATCATTGTCGTCAACAACAGCAACAAAAACAAAAGCACCTGCTGTGATTGTGCGTGTCAGCATACATAACAACAACAAATATTTGCAAAAAGCAACAAAATGAAGTAAAAATTCACATTAGGTACGTTAGTGACAAAAAAAAACTAACAACAATCAAAAACGCACATGTTTTAAATTTTTTATATTTTTTTTTTTTGAAGTTTTATTCCAATACATCAATGCTTTCCCGCCCGCCCTACACAGCACACGTTTGTCGTTTCTTCAATAAAAAACGTAAATTTTAAAAAAGATATCTAAAATTGCCAGCAATATTAATTATTGCTAAAAAAAAGTTATAATAATAAATCATCAAGTTAGTCATTTAGTTAAACATTATTTTGCCATTTGACAATTGTTTGTACAGGAATTTTGTTGTAAATCTTTTTGTTTGTTAAATTTAAAACTTAATAAAACAGCAAATAATTAATTAATTACATATGTATGTATATCAATAATAAGAAAAACTAAAAAACCTACTGATAATTGTATAATTAATCTAAATAAAAATTATAACTAAAAAATGAAACAAAAACAAACAACAATCCAATTGTTAAATACGGTGTTGTGAAATAATTTAGAAAATATTTTATACGCAAATAAAATAAAATAAAATAAAATAAAATAAAATTTAATTAATAACACAAATACCTACAAAAGCTGAAAGAAACAAACAACAGTAAATAACGTGCAATTTTATTTTCAAAATAATTAAAAAACAATTTATCGTTAATTAAACTAAAAAAAAGGAACACATTTTATTGGAGACACCACACCGCCCGCCCATCTCTGGATTTATACGTTTTGGATTAGACCTGAAAATTTTGTCCAATAAAATGTAAGTTTTAATAAATGATTTTAATAAATGCAAATAGAAACATATTAAAAAAAATAATAATAATAAAAGAAACAAGAAGGTCTGAAAGTGGCTATTTTCGTTCTTCGATATTCAATGTCATTAAGTTTTTTATAAAAATTAACAAAATATTTTTAGGTGGTCTAAAAATAAAGTGGACAAAATTCCACAAAGTAATCTGAAAATCAGTTTAGTATGTTTTGCCTCAAGGGAATTTTTGTGGACTTATGCAATATATTTATGTATGTACCTACGCACAAGTTTCGGTTTTCAATTAACACAAAACTGATAAGATAAAATTTAAAGCAAGTTTTTTTTATAAAAAAAAAAATTAATTTGCAAGTTGTTATGTATTGATTTTTAATTATGATGATGCTGAAAGTTACTACACAACAGCTAAAATTTCGAATACTTTAGAAACATTTTTAAATCAGAATTTAAGGGTAGATTTTGTATATAGAAACGATTTTTTTGTTTTAAAATTTGTATGAGAAAAATATTTTTTAAGATGAGTTTTCGTTATTTTTCGTTAAAATTTGAAACGTTTAGAAGTGAAATTTTTGTTACAAAATCGGCCTATTAATACATATCTGTGGCAAATTGGAAAAAGTCTTTAAGTCCAGATAAGCTGTTTATGAGCTAACGGCAGCCCTGCAATCTCCATATTTGAAAGTATCCCTTAGGCAAAATTTCATTTATTTTGTGCGCTTTTTCAGGAAGTTATAGTGCAATGGCTTGCTCCTTATCTTTTTTCGTTTCATAATCTCATATGGCAATAATAGCTTAATTTAGCTTATACGAGTACTTTGGTACATTTCAAATCAAATGTATTATTTACCGTACGTAGAACGAAATTTTCTAAAAGAAATTTCAGTAAATGCCGCATTTCCTAATTTAACTGTAAAATAAATATATTTCTGAAAATCGACTTGAAAGTTTAAAAGTGCTCTACTGCAAAACAGTAAAATATGGCTTAAGCACTTTTTCCTTACTGCCACAGATATTTCTAAACCAATATTGCAATTGTAAAAGTAAAAAAATTAATTGTTTCTTAAAAATACATTGAAATTTATTGTTGATTTTTTGAAATAAATTTATTGCTCGATTTGCAACCGAACCTTAGTCAGAGCTGTAAATGAATCATTCTTATTTGATTTTAATTCGTTACGAATAAGCTAAATTTTGAATTAATTTTTTTCACAAAAAAAAGAATTGAATGAAATTTGAATCAATTCAAACGAATTAGGCAGAAATGAATTTCAATTCGTTTCCAATTCAAATGAATTTGTAGAATGATTATTGCAATTCGCTTTCAATTCAAATGAATTTGTTAAAGTGAACTGCAATTCATTTCCAATTCGTTTGAATTGAATTGATTTTAAATTCATTCAAATGAATTAGAACCATGAATCAATTCAATTCAAATGAGCTGGTAATGAATTGCTAATTATTTTTTTAAATTCATTTGAATTAATTAAAAATCAATTCAATTGAAATGAATTGGAAATGGAATGCAATTCACTTTGACAAATTCATTTGCATTAGAAACGGATTGCAATTTATTTTTACCAAATGCATTTGAATTGACTCAAATTTCATTCAATTAATTTTTTTGTGTGAAAAGAATTAATGAAAAATTTGCTAATTCAGTGCATAAATGATTGGCGAATTAATTAAAAAATTAATGATTCATTTATAGATCTGACCTTAGTTGCGTTGCCAGCTGAAAAAAATTTTATAATTATTTTTATTATTTACGTATGGCAATTGGCAGCTAACTGCAGTTCGTTTAAGTTGCCAAACTGCAATAATATTGGCGACCAGGTGATAAAAGGTGGTAAATCTAAAAAAATATTTTGGGGAGACGAAAAAATGCTTTTCAACTAAAAAAAAAAAATAAGAAATTGTCATGGCGGTTTCTTTTCTAGGATAAAATGTTATATTTATTGCAGTTTTCAATGAGATTTTCGCATTAAAATAGTTTTTTTATTTAGAGGTTTTATTAGAAATTATTGCATCACACCTATGAGTGCAAATTTTTGCGTTACACAAACGTAAAATTTAATTTTTCTTAATAAAAATTAAAAAAATGTTTCACTTCTTCTGGAAAAGAAAACGGCAGTAGTTAAAAAATTATTGTCCCGAAAGTTCCGTACAACAGATCCAACATTTGCGACTACCTTATTTCTACATCCATTCTTTCTCCATTTAACTAATCATTTTTATGATAAATAATTTTTTAAGCATTTTTACTTAAAATTTGTTCTGTTTACCTTTGAAGCTTGGTTTACATTATTTTCAGTGGGCAATCTGTCATAATCATGTTTTCGATAAATTTTTGGCAACTGGAGAAAATCGTCATCATACATAATAATAATTTTAGTTTCAGTTGCGTTGCCAATGGACAAGGCAACTAATTGCCAGCCATAATTATTTGATCGCGATCTAGGATGAAGTCTGGGTTTTTGTTTGTTTGTTATGATTTATTCTAGTTTCATGGCATTTCGGTTGTATAAATTATAAAAAAAGTCTTTATTTGTCATACATGCATACATATCGATGGCTTAATATAAAAAAGGCGTAACGCAATTTTTGTTCCGAAATCGCGTTTTTAAGGTTTTCTCTTAGCCATCGTGTAAAACTACATCCCCATTAAAGAACTAATTACATTACATTTAATTTAATTAAATATTTATGGCCCCTCAAAAAATTATTTTTGCATGTAAATGCTTTAATTTTTATACAAATTTTTCCTTCCTCAACAAAATATCGAAAATTCGAGTTACGCCGTTCTTATATTAAGCCATCGATCGATATGTATTTTCAAACATATACATATGTATTTCAAAACTTTTTAATTTATAGTTAATGCACATAAAAAACTTATTTGTTTGTTTGCTTTCTTTTATTATTAATTAACAATGAAATGAAATCATTGTCTGGTTTCTGCAAACAGCGACAAGAGCCCATATCAAAATAATTTAATAGTTTTATTGAGTGTGGTATGTTTTTCGAAATGATTCACGAAATTATTAAATAAAATATCTGTGGCAATACGGAAAAAGTGCTTAAGTCATATTTTACTGTTTTGCAGGAGAGCACTTGCAAACTTTCAAGTCGATTTTCACAAATTTACTTCTTTTGCAGTTAAACTGGGAAATATAGGTTTCGTTTTTCGTTTTTAACCGTATAATTAATACATTCAATTTGAAATATACCAAAGTATGTATAAGCTAAATTAAGCTATTATTCCATATGAGATTATAAGTCGAAAAAAGATAAGTACCAACCAAATCATTGCGCTGTAACTTCCTGAAAAATAGTACAAAATAATTGAGATTTTTCTCAGAGTTGCTTTGAAATATAAAGATTACAGGATTGTCATTAACTCGAAATTTGCTTATCTCGACTGAAGTGCAAATCGATTTGTCCTAATCTCGGCAGTGTCACTAAAGACGCCATTTTGTAAATCATGAAATCCACAGCAAAGTCAACCGCAGGGCTGCATCATCAACTTACAAAAATGTGTTATTTTGATTGAACTGAATTTTTTTCGTTTCCAATAAAAGACAAAAATAAAGATAAAAAATCAATTTGGATTGCATTTTATTTATTAGCTTGTTCGAAACGAATGAGTACATATCACAAACGTACCGTGTAATTGTGCGTGACAGACTTAACATGTGCGTGACGATGTTAAAAGTTAAAAAACTATAATATATATAATTTTGTAATTTTTTGTTAGCTTTTATAGCTGTAAAAAAATATGAAAATTCTATCTCAAGTGGATTCGCAGAAATATAAAATATAAACTGACATCATTGTTTCAGAGTATAATTTTTGTAGCGCGTGCGTACGCAACATTTCGCTTTACATCAACGAAAATAAAAACTCGTTTCATAAACACTTTACACATTTTAAAAACGGGTACAAAATTGAATAGTTAGAACCTAAATGTGCTTACGTAAGAAAAACCTTCCTTAAAAAAATCAGCTATAATTATACGCACGCCGTAACAGTGCGTGACATGGATTTCATGAAATACGAAATAAATAAAAAGTCGGCGAACTATATCGACAGTTTTCTCTTATGATTTTTCATTTCGTATGATCGTTTAGGATATTGAACGGTTCAAAGTTGGTCGCAGTCGGGTTCCTTTTTGCCACAGATACATATCTAGTGCTCATGTACTTGCACAATGCCACAACTTTAAAAATTCAATTTTAGAGTTAATAGTGCAGAATTAATTCTCATATCGCTATTCACATTATCTACAAATTTTATATAAATCTCTCACATATGTATGTATGTATTTAAATATAAGCCCTATTCCACAAAACAGCTTATCAACTTTTCACTTTGCACTTATCAAATTTCAGAACTATAAAATTTGATAAGTGATAAGTTGAAATTGATAAGTGTAATTTGCAAAGCTTTTGCAATTTTTATGTTCTCTTTGCAATTTCTGTTCTACATACGTTCTCTTGTGCAAAGTGCAAAGTCAATATTGAAAAGTGGAATTTGCAAAGGCCTTGCAAATAATTATGCTGTTTCGTTCCACAATAACTGTAAATAATATTTTTGCAAAGCAAATTTTGATAAGTTTGTCAAAAATTTGCAATGTAAACAAACGATCGCTTTACAAATTCACTCTGCAAATTAACAAAATCAATTTCGTGGATAAATCTTCGATTATTTTCAAACACAATACATAATTATTTTCTTACTCAGTGCCGTCGGGATAACGTCAACTAATTAAAACCACGAGTGCTGAAGTTTGTCAGATTGCAATCGATTGTTGACGTTTACGAATGTGCAAATTTAGGAACAAAATACTATTGGATACTGTAAATATATGAAAGAGTAACGTGACTGACTGACTGATATATCATCGGCCAGCCTAAACGACTATAGATGAAGAGTTGAAATTTGGTGTGTAGGTTCTCCTAGCGATGAAATTTGAATTCGAAGGGGGTAAAGAGGGACAGAAAAGGGTAAAAACGGTATATTTATATCAGATAGACGTACGCGTTTTCGGTACTTTTTGTTATTTTGTAAAAAATCCGAAATATTTTTTTTTGTAAAATGCATAATTCCATTTTTTGGCGTGAGGAACCCATTTTGTAAAGTTGGCTTTATAGTCAAAAACATTTAGCCGTATTGCGTATGTCGGGGCGAATCTGCGTTTACAACAGTTTTGTCCTAGATTAAAGAAAACTTGTACACATTTTCTTTAATCTAGAAAAAAAAATTCTCGTAGAGGAATATTTGACTCGACATACGTAATACAGGGTATTGATTATGTTTCCTGACTGTAAAATGTTTCTTCTTCAAATGCCGAAGCAAAACGTGAAAACTTCGCTGATTAATTCTGTTACTAATTGAATAATAATAATATTGCAACTTTAACTTCACCGTATATATGTATGTACTTATGCCAAGAGACTTCAATTTGGGATTGTTAAAAGTTAATTGTTGTACTAAAATCGAATTTGAAAATTACTTCACAATTCTATATTTTGACCAAAAATTTTTAGAAGTATTTAATTGTTACAACAAATTTGTTTAAGTATATAATTCAAATAAGATAAAGTTTATCAATTCATCTGTATTTTTTCATGTTTGCTACGTCATAAGTCGGTACCGTTTAGACCAATTTTAAGATGTTTTTTCGTCTGAGAAGGTATAGCTTCCAAAAAATGGCAAATGCCTAAATTTTTGATAACTTTTAAGATAGAGACTGTAAAATTTTATCGTAAGCGACAGTTTAGGTATGTAATGCCGAGCACACACTATGGCATTTTGTGACATCGAAAGCAAAAATAAAAGTGTGTACTAGTGGCAACGTTTGTCATTTGTAATATTTTTCGATGTCTAATGTAGACAGCTGTGAGAGCAAGTTGGCAGCATTGAAGACACAAAAACAAAATGTCAACGTGTTGAGATTTTGCCTAAAGAATTTCAAATGTATGCTGGTATAAAAATTTAAAAGTATGGAAAACGAAAAAGAAAGTGGAAAAACACAGAAGCGTGTGAAAAAAAATTCAAGCGTCCTGGACGCATGATATGACGACACAGCTAATTCAGTTTATGCAGGTTCGCTAGGCTGTATGGGATCATATATTTACAAATGTAACATTTATAGGGATAAATATGCAAAGGAAACTGCATGGGCACAAATATCGTTGGAATTAGGGCTTCATGCGCACGAAACTTATAAACCAACTTTAATCCTGACTCCGTAAACTATAATGTAGAGTAGAATAGATTGATTTTAGATTGTCTTAATTTTTTTTCTTATTATTGCTAAACATACGGTGACACTAGCTAATTGAATAATTTTCTGATTATGCATTTGTATAAATATTAATTAACAAAGAATGCGAAAAACCAAGTCTCAGAATTGCTAAAATAAATGACTCGAAATGTCATTATATCAAAATTAGTTCTGGATGTAGACAATGTCGCAATGACACAACAAAATTGTGTGTTATCGAAAAACTTGATGGGAACGACATTGTACACATTTGAAAATGACAACACAAGAAATGCAAAAAACTTCTCTTGAAAACTTAAATTTTTGTCGCTTACGATTAAGTCGAAAATAGGGCTCGATATGTTTTAATTTCCCTAGAAAGCTGTGCATTATTTTTCCATATTCAAAGCCTTGCTTTTCACTTGATTTAATTAATCATATTTTAATTTCATAAGTGCTGAATATTAATGAAATCCACGTATGTAGAAACTCGCCAAGTAGGTGCACGATTTTTTTTCAGTCTGTGTTTTTATTATCTTCAACAAATTATACACCACTATATACCTGGATACTTACCCTTGCATAAATAAATATATAGGTATATATGTTTGTACATATATGCATATTTATGTATATAATAAATCTATCTATCTATCTATAACACGTTGGCTAGATTCTTTCTTTTGTGAATGTAGTATTTTTAAAGCGACTAGGTACAACAACACCAATAAAAACTGAAAAAAATTTATGCAAAAATATATTTTTATATAAACAACCCTTATAGCAATTTATTCAAATTAGAAACAACATGACGACAGTCTACATCGACAACGACATCGACGGCAACAACAATAAAAAGAATTATATAAATAAATATATTAAAGCTACAACGACTTCATGAAGAGAAAAATTAAATTCCATTAAAATTCATTTGATTTCAGAATAATAAAATGTAAAATAAAACGACGTTGTATTTTTTTCTTTAATTTTTTTTTATAGCAAAAACTCAAGGGATTGGCGCACACAAGGGTGTCACGTTTTAGCGAAAAATTAAAATTTTGTTTTTATTAAAAAAAAAATTAAAACGCCATAATATTAGAAATGTAATAGAATTGTTTTTTGCAAATGCTTTCAAGCCCGATTTTGGGTTTATTAACACTAAAAATGCAATATGAAGGAGAGAACATTTAAGAAATTAAAATGTTTCAAGACAGTTGAAAAGAATATGTTAAATTTGCAGAAAAGCGGATTTTAATTTAATTCGTGACTGACTTAAGGATCAGTTAGCCGACTGTAATGTAATGTAACTGCAACAGTAGGAAACAGCTGATAGATATTGTTATGTGAAAAGTAATGGTAATGGATGTAATGTAATGTAACCCACTTTTCATATAAAAATATCGATCAGCTGTTTCCTACATTACAGTTACATTACATTACAGTCGGCTAACTAAGCCTTTAGCCGAATGTAATGGAATGTAACTGCAACGTAGGAAACAGCTGATCAATATTTTTATATGGTATCAATTCGCCTTGCAAATTTTGTTAGTTAGCCGATGGTCGACGTCGGACACACTGCCTTCGAGTTATGGTGAATTGTAATGGTATACCTCGTTAAAAATTAGGTACGCTCATATTTTTTCTTAAGGATAAAATCATCGTTTGATTGTTGTATTAATTAATTTACATGCCCCATTTTAATTAGAAAAATATATATGTAACTCTAAAAGTTTCTTTTACCTAAACATTTTGCATAACAACAAAATTAAAAAAAAAAAATATTAATTTGTATGATTTTTTCGAATTCAGAATTTTTTGTTCGTTGCAAAACTCGATGATCAATGGAAAATTCAATAAGGATTTCCATCTCATAATACGTCATTTATGGCACGATTATGATCGGCAACCGAACTGCAAATCCTTTAGAACAACATACCGCATACATAAGTTTCAGCTAAAAGTTTGATGTCTAGCACACCTCCCCTCATATTGCCATTTCTTTTACAAGCCAAAATCTATATAAAACAACAGTTCTAGCTCTTCTTCTCCATACCCAAAATGGCGCCCTTTTTGTTTTTATAGCTATGCTTTTTGTGTCACGACACAGGAGCTAGGACGTGATTTTCGTAGCAAAATAATCGACACTATTATATTTATAAATTTATTTTTGTCTTGATTTCTTTGTACTTAAAACCAGAGTACGAAAATAAACGAAACATATTGTTTGAATTTATTTTGTTTCGTTCTTTGAAGTGAGTGAAACAAAAACAATGAGAAGGATTGCTCAATTTGTTTTTTGTTGTTTTTGCACATGAGCACAAACCTGATAACACAGCCGATCGGTTGTAAGCCGGCTAACAGCTGCCGCCGGCCACAAACAATACATGAATTTAATACGTACGCCGCTAGAAAAGAAAATAGTGGAAACGTTTCGAAATATTTTCGGCGAATTCGACATCATCATATAAGATAATTTTATTGCATTGTTATTTAACGCATTAAGTTTGTTTTACATAGCTAAGTAGCATAGCTATAACCAGGTGTCCTAAAACACCTCTCTTCTTTTTTTATTTTCTTAAATAGTCACACCATTTTAAATCCGCTCACAACATATCGTATGAACATATCGTCGTATAAAATATAATTTCTTTTAATTTCCATAAATGTGTATAAAAATAGTTTTATGATATGAAATAAGTTTAATATTTGTTGCATTGTGTTTCTCAGTTAAAATACGTTCCAATTGAAATGGAATACGGGAATTATTTTGGTTCCAAGTTATCACAATTTTCTGAAATCGTCTCTTCGAATAAAGCTTTGTTGACTACAAGTCATTAGTTGCTAAATAAAAGCAATAGCAATAGAAATATCGTTAGCTGAAATATCAAATCACGTAGCTACCCTTTTTTAAAGTTTTTATTCAAGGGACTGAAGTCAATTTTCTTTATTTTAATTTTTATTTCACCTGATTGTTAAGGTTTGAACTTGAAGAGACATGTGTTTCGATGTAATACCCAATAATTAAAATAAAGTGCGATTTTGAATTTTTTGTTATTTAAGTGGTTTTGCATTTCAGCTGATGATACAAATGTGCAATATTTTTGTCTTGCATTTTGCTTTGAAGTTAAAAAAAAAATATACATATTGGCATTTCCACAGAAATGTCAGGTATTTGTAGCGGGCGCCAGCAACGTCTAGAACTCACAGAGTTAGGAAACTTTTCACGCAAAAGTGCGATGGTACTCGTATTGTTCCTTGTATGGCACGTAGCGTCATCTTGTTGCAAATAAACGTCGTCCGCATCAATGTCTTCTAATTTCGGCAATACATACCGAATTGGAATACCCAATTCCAAACATCGATGGAAAATGGACAATCGTGGATTTTTCTTAACACTATGGGCTACAACAGTAAAATTCTCAGCTGTTCTTGAGCGACGTGCACGAGTTCGATTCTTCACATGATTAACTTATACCAACAGCTCAAATTATTCTAACAGTTCTACAATTGCTTGCCAAGAAGTTACTTCATGTCGGCCGAAAAACTCTTTAGTTTTGCGAATAGTTTCAAGTGTTCAAATAAAGCGTCTTATTGGAATATCCTGTATAAATACGGGCCTGCAGCATACTTAGCACAGCTGTAAGGTGATGGAAAACGTAACTGTTCAGTATATTGAGCTCAGGCAGTTGCAAACATATAGAAATCGTAAAATGTGTAATGCAATTTGTGAATAACTTGGAAATCTTACAAACATAAAAATTAACATGAAAATACTGCAGATACATACTTATAACAATATTATGCAGCTTTTACATATCAAAAAATTTCGATTAACTTATTACCTTGTCTGATTTTCAATTATAGTTAAAGTAAGATTAAAGAATCCTCAAAAATTTATATTATTCACATTCAAAATCTTTATAAATGAGTTCTGTAGTTGAAATTTCATTTCAACAGTAAATTACTTCTCCTCACATATTCGAAAATTTGCTTCTGGTCCCTCGAACCGCTGATGATTATAATCAAACAAATTTATTTTAGCGTGATGGCATTATATTTCTTTTCATTTATTTTGCAACGAATCCCACTGTGTGACGTAATGATGTTTACGTTGTTCTAACACTATTATAATTATGTATCTTTCATCTTTAAAAGTAATTTTGAATAATTTTTTTCATACTATTTGTATTCCATATTCAACTTATGTTCTTCCTCCCTCTACTCGTGAATACTTCTTGTGACATCTTCATCTAGTTCCTATTCGTAAATTGTTTAATTTTTATAAAAGTTATTTTAAACTGGGAAAATAAACAAACAATCCATTTCATACAGTCATGCAGCTTATGATGATCCCTCGCATTTAAGATCCTGCTTTAGGGTTTAAGCATTTTAATACTTTCAAAGTCATCCTCCTACTGCTCCATTTTGTTGTTAAGCTTTTCTTCGTTTTGTAGCTAAAAATGTTTGCCTGATAATGACAATGACGACGACGATAATGATGAAATTAGTAAAGGGAAACGAAAGCCAACAGAGCAAAATGAGCCTTTACGAGTATTATTATATGTAACTTGCAACATTTTCTTGTAGTAGAGAGAAAAAATTAAATTGTAAAAATTTATACTTGTAACCAATTTAAAAAGCAAAAATTCATAATGTAGCCTGTTATTTTCGTTAATTTTATATAATTTTTTTTGCACTCTCTTCCATTTCCCTTCTTCTTTGATGCCATTATTTTCTTCTCATTTTTATTTAGTATTTCTACTCGAAGTAAATATTTTATGAGTTTTTGTGCATGTATTTTCAATTTAATGACTCCGACGAAAACTTAAATTGAATTTAATACGTATTTTATGACGCGGGTTTCATTATATAATTTTATTATTATTCCCGTCATTCCTTTGCTTATTTAGATGCTATAACTTCTTTTTTTCCTTGGGGGAAATTTTCGTTAATATTTGATGACAGATTCAATAAGAAAAAACAATTCTAATGCTAATGTAAGAGGAAATGATGTTGGTTAATGGAGGTTTGAACTAGAGATGGGCGTGTGTTGAACACGAAAGCCAAGGTGTCCAACACGTACGAAACACGCACGCGAAAGTTTTTCAAAACACGAAACTGCTCAACACGCTCGAAATCAAATTGAATAGCAAAAAAAGCATTTTTATATATTCAAATAGATACATAATTTTGTTTAATTTCAGAACTTTAAGCTTAAGAGATCCCTACACTTTCAACAAATTTGATGGTTTTACGTGTTTGACGATACAAAATATAAAATTTTTTCTTTACTGGAAATTCATGCAGACATATTTTAAGACCAAAAATTGTTTAGTGTTTATTGTGTCAATTTTGCTCAACACGATACGACACGAACACGCACGAAAACAGATTTTCTGTCACGAGCACTTCGTGTTGAGTCGTGAGTGTTCCTGTCATGAAAAAAGCACGACACGCGCCCATCTCTAGTTTCAACTAAAATGAAGGGTCATCCGATAGGAACTTCTGGACTTTGACGGCTGATAGCAAATTTTCTCAAATTGGTTGTCATTTAATCAGTGTTTTTTTTTTCAAAATTGCGTTCAAAAATACGTGCAAAACATAAAATTGTTTTATTAAAATTAATTTTTAACATCGGTTTGTGTCAAAAATTAACTAGTGAACAAGTTCGAGCCAGATATCATACTCATGCTTAGCTAAAATTGTGACATTGTTGATTTCGACTCTCCTTTACCCAATGTGTATCGACTGAAAGCGTCCGATACAAGTGTATATATTATACTTATTATTATACTTATTGCTATGTCATCGAACCTCATATTCACTCTAAAATCTGAAGTACTCATCATACTCATATATGTTTTCGCTAATTTCGACTAGACTTGGATTGAACTCTTTCAGTAGCTCGTTTTGAATGCAAACATCAAACTAACGTAATTTAAATGGGTTTAATTAAACGAAAGAAATTAAGGAGTTCGATACAAGTGTAATTTCTACTATAGTATAGAGTTGTGTCAAAAATAAACCACTGAATGAGTGCTAACAAAGTCTACTTTCGACTATCTTTAACTCAATGTGTAGTTTGTGTTTTTTGAATTAGCTAAATAAACTACGTATGTTTATAAGAAGACTCTTAACACATTATTGAGAAGCACAATGTACAAACATAATCAGTATAAAACATCCACAAAAATCTTTTTCTTTTAAAGAGAAGTAACACTCAGGCAATGAATGCCTACTACTATTACTAGCTGTTACTTTCTTTAGGAAAGGGATAGTGATAGGAAAGCTTTATTATTTTCCAACTCTCCTGTATTGCACGTTTTTAATAATGCAGTGTTGCAGCGCCTCTGGTGTCAATGAGGCGAATTAAAGTTTTCGAAGCTGTGCTTAGTAGACATTTTATTGGTTATTTTACTTCGCCGATGATTCTACTACACAGTACCGACGAATGAGTGCGCTCTGATATTACATTAAGATAAGCATCCGCGGAAGCCGGTGCAGTTCACTGACCACTAAAGCAGGTCGTACACGACATGTTTTTTACGTCTGACATGTCAACTTTTCAACTCAGATGTAATTCTGCATGTCTGTCAAAAATTGTGTTTTACAGAAGGTTTTATAATATTCGGTCACAAACGTGCATGTACAAATACGTCTGACATTGTCCGTGTTTGCATCCAACAGCTGATCTGTGCTCAAATTTTAAATTAAATATTTTGTTAAAAGTGGTTGTAAAATGAATTCAGAAAATAATACAATTGCAGTGTGCAGCATTATTTCAATTATAACTGCAATTAAAGCAAAATCAAATATAAAAAAATGAAAATATTTTTCCACAAACCTATGTCGTTCTCCGTTTCAAAATGAAGTGTTGCCGGCACAAAAATGTTGCTTTACGCCGTAAAAAGTTCACTCATTTTAAAGAATTTTTGTTTAAATTCGAAGAAATCATGTTAGGACATAAATATGGAACGCAATTTTATTGCATGTACAGGATTGTTATTTAATAGTTTAAAAAAAAAAACATAAATATATCAATGTTGTAATATATCGGAACGCCGCTGAATGTTTCCTCACGGCATAGATTTTTGACGACATATTTTGCTTAAGAAAAACAGCTGATGTCAGAAATTTTGTCAGAAGAAAATAGAACACGCTCTAATTGAAATTTTGTCAGAAGACTTTGCGTCTGACTTTTACAGAAGCAATGTTTTAAAGGTACCACACGACATGTACATATATATTTTACACTGTTAAATATGACAAGTCAGATGTAAAAACATGTCGTCTACGGGGGGGCTTAACTATGCCTTCATCACTTGATCTTTCCTACAGCAACTGATACAAAGAAACGAACAAAAATCTTTACAAAACAAGCATCCCTATTCGATTTTGATTTTTGAATCAAACAGATTTGGGATGGTATGAGTACGAATACTTCAGAGTAAAATTGAATGTCAATGATGGCTGCTCATTCTTATTTAAATTGTAATGATATCTGTTTCCTATGGCTATTCATTATAAAAATGTGCAAAAGTGCTGGAACTTTTTTAACTTCGTTTTTAAATTGGTTCTTCATTGTTGTATTGGAAAAGTTTCATGTCGTTTTGTACAGCATAATTTTTACAATTTTGCTTTAGTCAAAAATTAAGTAAATAAATATAAAATAAACAATTTATTTTGTCATAGATTTATATTTTCAAATAAAATTAATTTAATTAAATTAATTGTTTTGTTTTCCAAGTGCTGCAAAATATCTTAGACAGCATGAAAATATTTTTAGTCAAAATTGTTCTCATTCTGGTTTTATTTGTGGTTTGTTTTCACAATTTATTATTATTTGCCTTAAAGCAATAGATATAGAAATGTGTGTTAGTTTTATTACATATTATTGTTGTTGTTGTTGTTGTTGTTTTTGTTGTTGTGTGCACCAGTAAATAACACAGTAAATAAATGAAATAAATCTTTCTCTTTTTATTTGCATAGGAAAATTGTTCCCTCTTGTAAATTTTTTTAAGTTTGTTGGTATAAGGTGGATGTTTAGATACGATGAGAATTACTAAGTATACGTGTACGATTGTGTTCATCACGTAAACAAATCTTAATATTTATTGTGTACATACATACATACATACATACATACATAATGCACATAAATCTTGTTTATACACATCTATACATTTAAGCAAATGTATCATTGTTCACACGTAAATATGAAGGTAAATAAAATAGGCAATACATATGAATCACAAAAGAAAAATATCCTGGTCTCAAACATTTTTAAATATAAGTATGTATAAGGGTTAAACAAAAGGCATACTCGTACTGTATATCCAAAACTAGATTGATATTTTCCTATTCAAATCAAAATCAAAGGATTTTGTCTCAAATATCATTGTGGTTTAACTTTTATTAATGTCTGCTGTAATAAAATAATTTTTGTAGTTTACTTGCAATAAATTCTAATTATGCCCCAGCATACATACAGAAGTATGCATAAGACAAATTGCCATACAGTCGGCTGCAAAAGTAGGGACATAGTAGCATGATTGTAGAGGTTCACTAATTAAGCATTTTATTGCGTAAATAAATCGAAACTTTTACGAACACAAAAGTAAAGTATAATTGAATAAAAATAATAATATTAAAAATTATGTAGTATATGATAAAATAAATAATATTAGGGCCTAACCCACGATGTCAACAATGTGAGAAAGGCTATTTTTTTAAGCGCGATAGAACTTTAATATACAAAATGAGACAAGAGTTTAAATTTTAACTAAAAAATTGCTTTTTTTTATCAGCATAAGCTCAACAGGAAATAATCAAGAGGTTCCATATCGCACAACCTTGGAGGACAATCGACAGGTCTCTTTCTCGAAAATAACTTATAGCCAAATTTTTATTTCAATATGTCGATGGTTGCGTTCGTTATATGGCACGTAGCGCAATCCTGTTGGAACCACACCTCGCCCAGCTCAATTTCATTCATATTTTCAAACAAATGGTGCGGCCTTCATTGACCGCAATGCGAGGACTGGCTGCATTATTGAAGAAATAAGGGCCAATAATGCCGTCATTAAGAACCTATACATTTTTGTCCGATTGGTAAGAGATCGCTTAGTTCATGGGTGTCATTTTTAAAGGCATAAATTCTAAATTGAATATCTTAGTTTTGGCAAATTGATGTGTGTGTGTATGTTATAACCAAGCACAAATTCCATATCTTCGCCAATATTTGTCAATCATATCGTCGGCTTAGAGTGTAAATCTGCTAATTCACTTCCAGCAAATTTTGCAGGAGAGGCAAAATACTGTCAACATTTCCTATACATAGTTTAAGAAATTAGCGCAATACATCAAGTTTCTTCGACATATAGAGTTTCAAATTGAAATAAATATTTTTAGCAAATCGATGAGGCGTCCCTTCCTCTTTCGAATGGCATTAAAATGTCATTTGTTATAAAAAGTGGATTTAGCAGGTTTATACCCTAAGCCGACGATATGCAACATTTGCTGCTTCAAGACAATCGTTTCTTTTCAAATCTTTTCTCTATTCTCATAAATTAAAAAAAAACAATAACTTATAATTCTAATAATTCTTAAATACTTTTTATGATGCTTTTGAAATTAATTCTATTGACTCTGATTAACCTAAATAATAAAATTAGAAAAATGTGGAAAAAATAATTCATAAATTCCTGCAGCCGGATATAAAAATTTAAATTATTTATTTTCAGTCATTTTGATATGAAATATTTAAACTATTATTAACACCCTCATGCATGCGGAAGCACACACTCCCATACAATTTAACCATTTAAATTAATATGAAAATTGTATGAGTTTGCATGCAAACAGTATTGCGTAAAGTTTTTTAGCTGCTGATTTCTCACATTGCCCAAAGTTAGAGAAGGAAAATTTGAGCTAAATTAAGTTCTATTAAAATCTTCAACACAATTGTGTACATAAGTATGCAAGGCAATTTTTTATTTATTTGCAAATGTCATTCGATTTCAGAAGCTTCACTGACATCTAACACAAGGGGTAATTATTAATTCCGAAATATGTGTCGGCAGCTTAATAATCTTATTTAATAAGGCGTGATATCATGCAACTGTGCCCTTTTTAAGGCTCAGTTAGCGGACTGTAATGTAATGTAACTGCAACAGTAGGAAACAGCTGTGATTGATATTGTTATGTGAAAAGTAATGGAAATGGTTATAGAGATGTATTGTAACGTAACCTACTTTTCATATAAAAATATCGATCAGCTGTTTCCTACATTATAGTTACATTGCATTACAGTTGGCTAACTGAGCCTTTAGTCCCATTGGAACGTGAACTGCACTTGTTGCCCCTATGAGTAGTTATTTACTACATCCCAGCAAAAAAGTGCGTCCAGGAAAATCAACAAGACCCGCTGATTGTCATCCAGAAAGAGTATAACTTGGGATAATTTCTAATGATTTTTATAAAGGCTTGCCTTTGCAGGTAGTTCTCTTTTTGTTCCTTTATGTAGAGAAAAATTAAGTTCTTTAAAGTTGATCTGTCATTGTATTGGTACAAAAAAAAACAGGTTTTAATTCGACTTGGGTCGAACTCTTTCACTAGTGCATTTTTGGCAAAAAACCATGATCAAACCCATTGGACTTCGATCTAGACTTGGATCAAACTCATTCAGTCAATCATGCAATTTAAATGGGTTTGACAATAGGTTGTGTAAAAATCGACCGATTGAATGAGTTCGACTCAAGTCTAAAACTCATTTAAGTTACATGGGTTTAATAATCGGTTTTGTCAAAGCTGAACTAGTGAACGAGTTCGACCCAATTCGAATTAAAACCTGTTTTTTTTTGTACCAATACAATGACAGATCAACTTTAAAGAACTTAATTTTTTTCTACATTCTTAACGCAGCTTCAAATCCGATGAAAAGGAACAAAAAGAGAACTACCTGCAAAGGCAAGCCTTTATAAAAATCATTAGAAATTATCCCAAGTTATACTCTTTCTAGATGGCAATCAGCGGGTCTTGTTGATTTTCCTGGACGCACTTTTTTTGCTGGGATGTAGTAAATAACTAGTCATAGGGGCAACAAGTGCAGTTCACGTTCCAATGGGAACGTGAACTTGTCGTAACGAATTCGTTAAGAAATTTCGGTAGTTATTTTCTAGTCTGACTTTTCTCTGACGAATTCGTTAAGATATTTCAGTGATTTAAAAAAAAAATTTTCGGATAAATTTATTTGATGTGAGTTAAAGTTCCATAGACAGGCATCAACAAGATCTGAATACTTTCAAATTTATTAAGATTTTTAGAGGTACTCTGTAGCCTCATAATAAAAAAAAATTACAAATACGAAATTTTTAAAATTTTTGCAGATTTGTGCATCAACAATTTTAGCCAGACGAACTATGAAAAAATAGAGGACAACAAAAGGCGCTAAAAAAATACTGGCAACTCAAATCTGTCAATTGAAATCACGATATACATATGTATATATGTATGTAGCTCATATTAATTCATATATTGAAATGAATAAATAAAGTGATGAGAAATAATATTTAAATAAATATATAATTATAAAAAAAGTTGAAGAAAATTTGAAGCGAATTGTCTAAGAAAACTCTTAAAGAAATCGTACCTAAATATCGTTACGATTTCTTACCGTTATTTCATGACGATTTCGTAACTGCATATCGTTATGATTTTGGTAACATTTCAATTGCAAAATCTGAAGATTTTGTTGACCACTCGTTACGAATTCTTAATGAACTCGAAGCATTTGGTTTGGTGGGAGCCCACCCATCAGTCAGGCCTTACACGCATGAGTTTTTGTTGCTCAAGTTTTGATTTTATAATGAGAAAGAAAAAGATAAGTATACAAGAGGTATACAATAGGTATACATATCGTGCCATAACCGCCAAAAGAGCTTAAGCGACATAATATTCGAACATCATTTTTCGACCAAAATCGCTTACTAGCGATCGTGAGTAGTCGATTTTCGTCAAGAAAACAAAGTCCAAAAAATATGTCGCGTAATGTATTTTAATCGGTTATGGCGCGATATGTTACTTTCTCACCTCTCTCGCACAAAATGAAAATTTGAACACCAAAAATTGATGCGTGTAAAATCTGGGTTAGACTCGAATAGGTCAAACTGGCGAGAAGAATACATGTGAATTATTTCTTTGTGATTCTCAATCTTATTAAAAACTATCTGGTTCTTATTATCTATAGCTTGCTGCTCTTATTTTCTAATGCATGCGTTTGAAGCAGTGTTGCCAGAAAATGATGATGAAAGAATGATAAATCGGTCTAAAAACTCTGCTAAAATGCTCTACAGAAGAAAAGTATAATATGCCAGATTTAAATGTAGAAGAAGTGATTGAACTAGCTTTGAATTTCATGTTTATACAAACTTATTAGTATTTACAGGTAAAATAGTTAATAATAAGTGTTTTTTTTGGAAATGTTGCAATTACGTTTAAAATGTTTTAGCGCACTAATAATCCCAAATTATTATTTTGCTTATTCAATGAAATTATTTTTATTAAAAATACATTGAAATTGATTATTGAAGGGTTAGCTGGATCCTATGCACATTGCACTGTTGCTAGTGCAGATGATCATTAAGGAACCTTTACCCTGCAATACATGAACATTTATGAGAGAAATCCTCTATACAGCAGAATTTTTTTTATCAAATTAAACTTTTTTATTTATGATTTGATCAGGCTAAAGTTCGTATCGCTTTGTAAGCCAAATTACATGTGATAATTATTAATGAACAAATAACACCAAAGTTAGTTGCAAATATTCGGACAAACACGAAGTAGAACGGAACAAACGGCTGTTTTCGAAGGTCACTACACCTTCCTCATCAGCGTTCTTCTGTGTTTGGTCCACTGTGTGTGGTGTCAGCTGATGTAGATTTCTGCTTTATATACGCAACTTTTATTGCAAATGGAATATGTAAATTGTTTTGTTGATTCATCGTATTACAATTTGCTGAAAGATTGCTTGTAATGAAGCTCATTTTTACCATCTCTAAATTTACAACTTTCTTGCCATTGTCGTTTGTTTTTACTAATTATGCAAATGTTAGTTATTTTCAACAAATTCTGCCAGAAAAGCATTTAGCAGAATTTTTTGCAAGTTGAATGCTTTTTAACTAATGAAAATGCCAGATCTAGCAGTGAAAATGCTAAAATGGCAACAATGGTTTGAATGAAGGTGTCTCATGTGCCGGCTGTGTGCTCGTGAATTTGTGGCTGTAGGAGCTCTTGAGAATTAATCTGTATGTGCAATATTTTACCCTGCATGTGTCAAATGGTTCAAATATCAAAATTAATTGACACTTTTTGTGCTGAAATTTTTTTAATTTAATTTCTCCGTTGTCGCTTGTTTTTTTTTTTGTTTCCTTTCCGTGTTCATTATTATTATTTTTATTTTTATTATATCTATTTTTATTTTATTGTAATTAAATTTGAAAGTAAAGAAACAACAATACCAGCAGCAAGAAAAAATTGCTGAAAAAATCAGCAATTCTCAAAACATAACAACAATATTCGCAAGATACAAAAATATATCTATGTATACGATTCAACAACTAGCAACAGCAGCAAAGGCAAAAAAAAAATTAAACAAGGAGCAAAACTGTCTCATGTTTTTATTTTTACATTTATTTATTTAATTTTTTGTTTGCATTATTGTAGTTGTTTTTTGCTGTTTCTTCTTCTAAGCAGTCGTTGCATTAGATCGAAAGATGTGTTGGATAGAAATAATGTTGTCCCAGCAAAATATGGAGATTTTTTTTTTCTTTCTTTAAAAAAAGCTTCTTAGCTGTAAAGCAATTAAAGCTCTAATTAAATTAATTAATTTTTAAAAATATATTGCCCTTAATGATGCATGAAATAAACTCAAATGCATCATCATGTACATACATTTGTATTTATCTTTGCAACCTTTAGTACTGTCTGTGATTACTTTCTAACTAAACTAAATATTAAAAGCTTCTACTCACAAAAGAATCGCTTACAATAATATTTTTCACTGGGACATTTGTCTCAATTTCATGCACTTTGTAGTTTGTAGGTAACGAATATACGGCAAAATATTATTTCTACTCTTTTTTTCTCATTATTTTCTTGATTTTATGTTTGTTGTTAAGCTTCGTGTAAACAATTTAAAATTTAGCAAAAGCAAAAAAATTCTTAGTGCTCAACAAAATAAATATATGTATGTATGTACATATACGATTATGTGCAACATAAAAATAAAATAAAATAAATTTTATATAAAACATTTTTCAAGCGAAATATATTTAATTTAATGCTATCAAGAGACATACGAACAACAACATCAAAAGCATAAACTGCCATGTGCAGATATAAAAAAAAATGTTATAGAAATAATATCTAAATAAAAAATTGTAGAAATAAAAAATACAATCGCACACACACCAACATTATACGAGTACATATGTAAGTGCCCGACTAAGAAAAATAATAAAATTAATTCATGACAATTTAATTTTCGCTAAAATGCAAAATGATAATCCAAAAAATAAAATGAAATTAATTTTAAAAAATTTCAACGTATTGCTGGCAAAAGGAATTAAAGCAGGATGGATAGAAAAAAAAAATGTTTAAGCTACTCGTAATTAGAAAAACGTGCAGATTGAAAGATGGGAATCATGAAAACTCAATTTACTTGCACAGTAGCGATTTGTCACAAAAGATAACTTTGCGTGTCAATATGAAAAGTTAATTTTGTATCTTGCGCACAATTTCCCACACTGCTGAGTTTTTATTTAAATGAAATAACGCCCAAAATCGAAGAAATAAATTAAATAATTCCCAAGAAATTGCACATATTTTCCCAGCTATTTCAGTGTGTTATTTCATACTAATCGCTTATAAAGAAAATATTTGGAAAATTTTCCGCTATCTGGTCGATCGCAAGAACTTTCTAATCTAAAGCATGTTAAAACCAGAATTCGCGTTCAAACGCATTTTGCATGGGAATTATTTTATTATGAAAAAGTCTCAGATTTGGGTATAATTTAAATTTCTAACTTGGAAATAATAAAGTGGACCCAAGGCTCATTCATTCACATTCATGCCTTGAGGGGTCCTGTAAATTGTTTGATTAAAAAGAAATTATTTAAAAAAATGTCTACGGAGTAATTTGAAAACAAATATAGGGTGTGTTTTTTAGAGGTATAGAACTTCGAATTGAAATAAAACACAAGAAAATCGTTTTAATGTCCATCAATTTGGCTTTATTGGAAGGATAATTTTATGCCATTAACGTTTAAATATGATTTCGGGCATGTGGCCGCCGCGGCTGGCTCGAATAAAGCCAATTCTACAGGTCCAATTTTCAACCACTTTTTCGAGCATATGGGGCCGTATGTTGGCAATAACGCCACGAATGTTGGCTTCCAAGTCCCCTAACGTTTCTGGTTTGTTGGCGTAGACGAGCGACTTCACATATCCCCAAAGAAAATAATCCAATGGTGTCAAATCACACGATCTTGGTGGCCAATTGACCGGTTAACCGAATTAATTGCTCTGATGGACGATTATGTCGACCATAAAATGGACGGAGCTTGCGGTAAACTTCGCGAACTGAACCATTATTTTCGAAATAAATTTGCACGATTTGCAAGCGTTGTTCTTTTGTCAACCTGTTCATGATGAAATGGGAAACCAAACTAAATATTAATCACTTGACAGCTGACAAAATGGCCGCCAGTTAAAAAAGTGATGCCAACTTAAAGTTCTATACCTCAATAAAAAACACCCTTTATAAATACACATTTTTAGTGCAAATGGAATATGTGAATTGTTTTGATTCATCGTATTACAATTTGTGCACATGCAAATTGTGCACATGCCTGTTAATTTTCGAATTTTGTTTGTTTTGAGTATATTTGTTTAATTTTTGCCACAAGCCCATAGTTATTAATTTTAAGTTATTTTTAATTATTATTTTTCGAACTTTTTTGTTTCAATGGGCCTGTCCCACGATGTCTGTCGACAGCGTTCCACTTGTCAATCCACATTTGAAACAAAAACTTTATAATTTTTATTTCTATTACTGTTCTTTTGCGTAAGCGTAAACATTATTAAATAGCTGATCCAGATTTTCCCCACAAACAAATAATGATGAAGAGAAAAACTCCGCGGGAAAGTTTATAATTGGGCTGCAAGTATTTCTTCTCAACCGATTCAAACGAATCAATTACCAAAAATTGTAACTTCCACAATATTCATATGTGACCCCATAAAGTATCTTATCTGTATGTATATTATTAGTCCTTATAAATAGCGCAGTCGAATAAGCGATGACTGTCGGTCCATCTGTCTGGTGTGAAATTGTTTTTCCGCAGCTCTCAGAAAAGCTAAAGACTTCGATCTTGCACTTGTATCAAAAATCAGCAAAATCAGCTCCAGTTCTCGAAAGTTGAAACATTTTTTTTAAATATTTAATATTTTTGAAAGAAATAGATTGGTGGAAAATCAGCAAAATGAAAAAAATGTTTCCAGGGCTGGAAAATTTAAATTTTCTTTGGTTTACAAAATCATTAACTAAAACTAATATTTAGTGTTTTTTATTCGAATTGTTACAATGTAAGTTAACGCACTAATAATCCCAAATTGTACATTGAAATTGATTATTGAGGGGCTTAGCTGGATGCTATGCGCATTTCACTGTTGCTAAAGCAGATCATCAGGGAACCTTTACCCAAAAATTTCTCAGAACAACTAGAGTTATTATGTTAAACTTTAATTTTAAGAAATGAGAAGAAGTTCAACAAATATCAAAATTGAAACAAGAACTCAATAATCAACATGTTTTTTTATTTTCTTACTTTACTACATTCGCTGACTTTTTTCAGCTCGAGTTGTAGTTGTAAAAAGTATGTAAAGAAAATAGCTGTAAGTAACTGTAAGTAACAACAACAGTTATTCAAGAATAGAGTGCTGCCACACAAGTATTTTTGACCCGGTGCAATCAATTTAATAATAATAAAAAAAAAATAAAAAATCAAAACTCGAAGTAAAAATTTCATTCGCATCCAAATTTGTATCCACGTAAAGGCTGGTACTCTGTCGAAGTTGTGAAAAATTTTCAGCAACATGGATTATTTCGCGTGAAGAATTTGACATACATATACTAAATGTAGTCCAACTTGCGGTTTTTTTTTAAATTAATTTCTCGCTTTTGTTGCTTGAAAGTATGTTGCTTACTTCAAAATTCCGTGCGAAAAAAGTACTGCTCATGTTATTTTACAACGAAACGAAAATGATGCCAGAGTCATTTTGTATGGAAAAACATGCTGCCAGATAGATTTTACGTGTTTTTCACAATAAGAACAGAGTACTACTTTTGCAAAATTTATTTCGCAAATATTTCATAACAAATACTTTTACATGTAGTTTGACAGCATTTCGCACGAAATTGTGAACAGAATACCAATGTTTAGCGTGAGCGTTCTGCACTATAAAGAACTTTGAGTATAAACAGCCGACCAACTTCGTAGTGTTTGTGTTAAATTTGTTGATTCGCTTACTTTATTGCATCTGCGTAAGGCAGAGAGGATGCACTGTGTGCTTTTCCGCGCTTCCGCAGTGCTTTTTTTGTCCTAGTGCTGACTTGTACTTGTAGGGCTTCCTTAAGCTTAAAGCTCTGAAATTAAACAAAAATATGTAGATATAAAAAAATGTTTTTTTTTTGCTATTCAATTTGATTTCGTGAGTGTTGTGCAGTTTCGTGTTTTGAAAAAATTTCGAGTGCGTGTTTCGTACGTGTTGGACATCTTGGCATTCGTTTTCGTGTCGTGTGGTGTTGTTAAAATTCAACTTGCGCCCATCTCTAGTTTGATCCACTAGTTGGACTCAAAGTCTACTAGATTTTGATAGAAATCTCGTAAGTACTCGATTCTCCTCAGATGTAAACGCTCTATAAAAGGCATAAAGCTAAAGAAATTAAATTAATTGGCATGGACAACAAGCTGCCGCCGCCGTGTTCCCATGCTGTCTTCAAAATAATAATTTTCAATAAACATGTGTATTAAATTTTTGACATATTGAAGTCGGCAGCGTGCTGTGGTGAATGTGTTTAATTCTTATATTTATTTGGCATTCAGTCTTTAATGTATTAAGAATTTTGCTTTACTTCAATCTTTTATTATTACTTTTTTTTTGATAACTAATATTTTAAGAGCATTCCAAAGTTTATTTAAAGTTTGCCAATTTTTGATAACTTATTTAAACCTTAGAAACTTTTAAAAGTTTAACAAAATGTTTAGCCTAATTTAAGGTTAAGTTATTGGTAATAAAAAAAATATAAATTTTCATTTAGTTTCATTTAAACTTTAGCAACTATTATTAGGATTTTCTTTTAAAATGTGTCTTTTTCCCCTCCCTCTCTATCACTCTCTCTCTCTCTTTAATAATGCGCTTTTTAACTTAACGTCAATATGTCAAATTGGAAAAAAAAATGGGAAAACAAGCAAGGAAACTAGTAATAATTGCTAAGTGCTTTGCAAAGTGTACTAGCATAATATTAAGCTAAGTTTAACTATTAGGGAGGCCCAAAAAAGTGTCAACAAATAGAAATAATTAAAACAAAAGTAATAATACATATTTGCTCAATTCGCAACTTATTTCACACAGAGAAAAAATTAATATGAACAATTTTGTAATATCAATTGAAAAAATTAAATAAATTTTTACCAGCAAACAATTTAACAATATCAATTAAGTTTCTTCTCTTGCATTAATTATTAATTAAGTATTGAAACAGGGACTGAACCGGAGTTTAACAAAGTAAAACCTAAAAAAAATTATTTTATATTTTCTAAATTTTCTCTTTACATTGTCTTATATAATATTTATATTAAAGAAAAGGATACTTACTTAATAATTTGAACATTGTTTGTTGTTGCCAACTTAACATTATAAATAAAGTGCTTGGTATGTTGTTTTTAATCTGATGTTGTTGCAGCGTACTTGAACATTGTTGACTCTCACACTTTATTTGTATTTGACTATGTATCATGGGTTATACAGCTCGTTGCTGCCGTGTTTTTTTTTTTTTTTTGCTTCTTATTATTTGTTTTAATGCAGCCTGATTGTTTATACAAAATGCAGTAATAATAATTTGCATAATGTTAAATGTTGAATAAATATTTTCCAAACAGCGCGCTATAGTTAGAAAGTATTTGTGCAAATAATAAATAATTTATATAGATAAAAAAATAAATAAAGAGCTATTTTTTATTACTAGAAAATGAAAACCGAATTCGAAAATTTTGCTTACCACTATAAAACAAATTTTTTCATAAGAAAACTTGATGGAAAGTAAGTGGAAAAATAACACAGACAGTTAAGAAAATATAAATGAGCGCCAACCAGCTGAAAGCAAATCTATTATGAAATTTGTAATAGCTTTTAAAACAAATTATTAAAAGCCCCACTTTAGTCACAGTTTTCAATATTATTAATATTATTAAATCAGTATGTGCTAATAATGTTTTCCAGCAAAATATTTTTGATATCTAAGAAAGAAGAACTAATAGTTGAATGTAGTCAGTCGTACATTAATAACTCCGCTTATGTGGCTTAGTTTGGTGTTCCAAATGTAGAAGAGAGGATAATTTGTATGATGAGGACTTTATAAAAATTTGTGTCATGGACTTATATAATGATCTGATAAGGGATCCACGCTAAATGTTGTCTTGAAGTTGTTCCTTTTTTCAATTTTATATAACAGTTTATAACTTAAACCAAATTTACGGCATTCTAAAGACATTGATCTCACTTAAATTTCGTGATAAGTTGAATCGATTAGATAGATTTTGAGAATTTTCGAAACCAAAGCTTTCCAAAAACAGTTTATTTTTCAAATAAACCTCAAACTACTAAACCAATCAAATTCGAACTCTAAATAGCTCTTAAGCTTTGAAAGCAATGTTTACAGCCGCAAATATGATTATAATATGTGACCTGCTCCACTAAAAGGGACCTCTGCGCCGAAAAATTTTTTTTTTACTTTTTGAGTGATTCTTATAGGAAAATAAACGCTATTTCAAATGCCGCAAACCGCAAGTTTCTATGTTCTTTAGTTTTTTTTTACAAATCACCTGTAAAGATGAACATAATTAATGACAACTTTAAAATGTGATATAAACAGATAATATATATATATATATATATATATATATATATAATAATGGGTTACTTCTGAAACTTCTGGCGATGAAAATGCATCCGACTCATCACTGACTATAGGTAAACATTCTTCCAATGTTGTTCTTCAACACTCTTAAATTCGTTTTCCAGACACATTTTCCTACGTTAATGAAGATTTATTTTAACCTGAAATTAATTAAATAATAGATAAATTAAATAATAGATTCAATTCTATCGGCTTAAATCCAAAACATTGATAATTTGATAAGGAAACAAAATTAGCAAAAACAGGTTTTTAACTGTTAGAAATAATTTTCATAGAGGCAACACTGCATAGTGAACATCGTACAAAGTACCAGAGAGTCGAAATACATCGCCAGATGATCAGGTTGAAGGGGAAGAGTTGCATAACCATGCGCAAAACACGGAAAAACGCAGCGCTTTTTTTAAACGCGTTTTTCGCAATAACTTCTTTTCGGCGCAGTGGTCCCTTTTCGTGGAGCAGGTCACATATATTGATTCGTTCGAGACATATCTTTGGCGAAATTTTTCGAAAAAAGCTCTTTATTTTAATAATTACAAAAGTTCTTGCCAAATCGATTTTAATTATTCATTTCATTTTGTTTGAGTTGAAAAACTGCTTGTAATACCGCATATTTGACGTAACGGGCTAAGTGGTTCGAAAGATACCGTTGCACAGTGGGGGCGTTTTGAAAAAATTTTAATAATTCTGCAGTTTTAAACGGGACTTCCGATTGTTATAAAATTTCATATGGGATTTAAAGAGGTGCCACAGAGCTTAAGTCTGGAATTTGGCCTGTCACAAAAATCATCGATCGAAATTGTTTTCATTACGAATTTTCATTTCAATCGATTTCGTTTTACCGTCTCCAGATTTCGATCGATTTTGATCATTTCGAAAAAGCGACAATCCGATTGATTGCAACACAAAACATAAAACACATGGTTATTAAAAGAGCAAAACAAAATACCAAAGGCAAAATTTTTTTTATTGAAACGAACAAAATTTAAAACTTAATACATGAAATGTCTGTAATTGCAGCAACTACAGTTTTGGAAGCCCAGAGATGACAAGACTTTGCCGGAAAATTGCGGTGAAGAGGATTGAGGGCTTCTTTAGATTAACTTTCATAATCAAACGCAGTGTATGTGTTGAAGTTTTATTTAGTTTTATTTGACTGAATAGAATATGTAATTTTTTATGATGCTGCATATTTTTCCTTAAGACTTGAGAACATTTTTTAAATATGCAATAAATTAAATAACATAAACAAATCTTAAATAAATTGTTGAAAAACATATTTCTTTGGTAAAATAAAGTTGTTTCAAACAGATTTTTTGACAATTCCGAGCATCAAATTTAAAGTGGTTTAATTTCGATTAAATTCTTCGTTTTGCGTTTTTTGAAGAGCCTAATTACGGAATTGAAATCATTTCGATCACATTTGGTTTCTGTGACAGGCCTGTATATCTTTAAAGTGGGCCATTTTGGGTTAATGAAAAATTAAAGCCGATGCCAACCAAGCTGATGTGATTGATCTGATAAAAAAAGATTTTTTTGCAAGTAGATTTTTCTATTCAAGAAACTGTATCTGTAACATGTAGTATGGGTTTTCGCTTACAGTTTAGGAAATATTCGAGAAAAAAAATAAAATTTTTTACTTTTTTTCCAACATTGGTCCACTGTTCCGCTAATGGAGAGGCCAAATCTTGTCCGATTTGGAAAAAGAAACTTATTATAATAATAATGATATTATATTAATATTTTAAAAGAAAAATTTGGTAACAAACGCTTAATTTAGTCAAAAGTTATACGTAATTAAAATTAATTTTTTTTTTTTTTTGAAAATTTTGCATGTGTTTATGGTTAAGCGATTGTCTATATTCATTTCGTTCCCGCTTTTTGGAACTCATCAGTAGACTTCAACCCAAAACATTTTTGATTTGAATAAAGATGCTTGTTTTGTAAAGATTTTTGTTTGAGGCTTTCAAACTTATTATGTTTGTATATTGTGATTCTCAATATAGTATTAAGAGTCTTACTATAAACATAAGAAGTTTGTTAGGTAAAATCAAAAATGTTTTGGGTTGAAGTCTACTGATGAGTTCCAAAAAGCGGGAACGAAATGCATATAGACAATCGCTTAACCATAAAAACATGCAAAATTTGAAATTAAATAAATAAAGACTTTATGTCAAATAAATATACTTCGGTATTTCATGAATTAAAATTTTTGAAAAAAGTAGATTTTTCGGCGTTTTTTGCAGAAAAAGCGTGTTAATTCTTTCGCTATTATAAAATTTTTTTTTGCAAAAACTCCAACCCAAAAAGCAGGTAATACTTAATTTAGTTATGGCAAAAATAATTTAATTAATTCAATTTATTTTTCCGCATTAGCCGACGGCAAATGAAATATGAAAATATTTACTCACATAAATATTTTGAATATATAAAAAAAGTCGAAAAATTAGATAAACAATTTACATAAATATGACTCAAATTATGCATATATTCGGCTAGCACAACTTCAACTCAACAGTAAGAAAATTATTGTAAAAGAAAACATGATTTATTAGACGCAATGAAGCAAACAGTTCACGCAGCTATTCCAAAACCGCCATTATCGGCCCGCCTGGCTTATCGCGTAACGAAGACACATATTTTCAAGCCGTGCCTTAAAATTTAATAAATACATATTGTACATATGCTTACTTATATGTGCATATCGTTATCTTAATAGAGAAAGACCCTAACTCATTATATTTTTGAAATCGAGATTTTTGCATTTTTCGATGCATTAGATGTTCTTCTATGGAAATACATATGCAAAAACCTCGATTTAAAAAATAATGAGTTCGGCGCCTGCTATTTTAAGTTACCATTTTGTAAGTATTACAATAAATAAATAAATAATCAAAAAGAAAATAAAATAATTTTCATGTCAACACAGAAAATAAAAATATCTGCTTTGAACAGGCCAGGCCTACTTAACTTACCTGGAAAATTTAACATTTATACTTTTTCTCTTTTACCAATTGACAATTAACCTATTTTCAATACAAGTTTAAGCGGAAAATCAGGAAATTGGTATTAATGTTACATGGAATTAATAAAAAATCAATAAATGAAGCTTTAAACTTCCTTTGGATTAAAAGAAAGCTAAAAAAATAAATAAATAAGAATGTTACGTTCGGTTTTGCTGAATTTTATGCACACTACAACAAAACTATAAAAGAAATTAGATGAAGATACATACACGCACTGAAGTTGTTTAAGTTTATTTTTATATGAATTTTATTTGATTTAAGCATGAAACTGTTAAAAATAAAATGTAAAAAAAATCTCGAAATCCCGGGTTATTGGATTTTTTGAAATCCCGAATCCCAAGATCGTAAAAACCAGTCCCGATTGGCATCCCTATTCGAAACCAGCAGATTGCAATTAAAATCTTTATGAAAATCTATACCGTTTACACCTGATAAGATCTGCGATTAGGCTCTAGCTAACTCCTCTATAATCAACTTCAATTTATTTTTAGAAACAACTAATATATTACTGAACAAGTTCAATATTAAATTTGGGGAAAAATGCGATAAAAATATTAAAACTTAATTTATCTTAATATATATAAAAATCAAAAACACTTTTATTTGTTAGGGGTGAACTCTTCAATGCCCTAGCAGATTTTCGCCTTCCACCCCACAAAATATTTGTAAAAGACCGGCGCGTGTTTTTATATATATTCTACCCCGGTAAATGCTACGCCCCTTTCAGAAATAGTGATTTTAATAATATAAGTTAATCTATAATATAAAAATGAATCGCTGAATGTGTTGCTAAGCGCAAATCTTGATGACAGCTGGAACGATTTCGCCAATTCTCTTTTTATAATATTTCTTGAAGTACGAGGAGGGTTCTTACGGAGAGAAAATTTTAAAACTAGGACCAGGATCGCGATAGGGGGGATATTTCTGCCCCTCTGAAACGTCCAAATCGAGTTTAATGAAATTTAGAACATAGATAGATCTGCGTCCAAAAAGTCACATATGCCATGTACATTTTTAACATTAGGACCAGGAGGGCGATAGGGGGAAATTTCTGTCCCTCCAAAAAGTTCAAACCGATTTTAATGAAGCTTAGAACATAGATAGATTTTCATCTAAAAATTCGCATGGTCTATGTAAATTTTTCGAACAAGGACCAGTAGGGCGAGGGGGCGGGATTGCAGTCCGTCCGAAACATTCAAACCGATTTTAACGAAATTTAGAACATAGATAGATCTGCGTCTAAAAAGTTACATATGCTATGTACATTTTTAAAACTAGGATCAAGAGGGCTATAGAGGGAAATTGCTCCCCCTCCGAAACGTTAAAAATCAATCAAATTACTAAAAATTAATTAAATAAAGGGTGTTTTTTATTGAGGTATAGAACTTTAAGTTGGCATCACTTTTTTAACTGGCGGCCATTTTGTCAGATGTCAAGTGATTAATATTTAGTTTGGTTTGCCACTTCATCATGAACAGGTTGACAAAAGAACAATGCTTGCAAATCGTGCAAATTTATTTTGAAAATAATGGTTCAGTTCGCGAAGTTTACCGCAAGCTCCGTCCATTTTATGGTCGACATAATCGTCCATCAGAGCAATTAAGTCGGTTAACCATGGATCGTTTTCACACTACTTTTACTCTATGTGATAATACGCATCCGCAGAGACGTCGAACAGTGCGCACCGAAGAAACAATTGCCGCTGTAGAGCAAAATGTTGAAGAGGACCCGAATGAATCGATTCGCCACCGTGCACAGCAATTGGAGCTTTGTCCATCAACTTGAAAATTGGACCTGTAGAATTGGCTTTATTCGAGCCAGCCGTGGCGGCCACATGCCCGAAATCATATATAAACGTTAATGGCATAAAATTATCCTTCCAATAAAGCCAAATTGATGGACATTAAAACGATTTTCTTGTGTTTTATTTCAATTCGAAGTTCTATACCTCTAAAAAAACACCCTATATTTGTGTAATGTCTTTCCTTCAAATTTATTTTAGTTGTTGGCGTAGCAACGCGCGCAAGGTATAGCTAGTATATTATAAATTATTTTCCTTATAGTACACTGGGCAATTCCAAAGGATCTTGAGCATCACGTAATTTTCTTCTTATACATTTGTCTGTATTTTTTTGCTTTAATTTCGATTCATTTTCTTCGTCCAATTGTAGTAATAAAAAATTTAAGCAATTCCAAAAATTTTTATTTTCAGTTTAAATATTTTCTTTTGGTTCAAACAATTTTATTTTTACATTTTTAACGCCTAAGGGCCGTTAACAATAAACAATTTAAACTGCAGTTAACACTAAACTTAAAATTTAAACTATAGTTTGTACAAACTTGCTAACACATATTTCAGTTATTTTTTAAATTTCAATTTATATTTAAAACTTTTAGTTAAATTTTACTGAGACAATTTATTAGTTTAAGTTTTAACTGAAGGAAAAAATTTGAAGTATGTCCAAATAAATAAAAATAAATTCTACCAAAAATGAACAAAAAAACTTTTATTTGAAAAAAAAAATTTAAATAAATATTGAAAACATGTCTCTTCTCGACAGTGGCCAAGAAAATATCTTCTTCCTTAGGTGAAAAGTTTGGGCAACTGTAACATATACATATGTATATATAATTACCGATACCCTTTTTCTCTATATTTCATTCTGCTTATTGCGTATTTGATTGTTAAAATTTCCAATATATAATTATTCAAATTAATTATTTTTTATACGTCCATATTCTGACTTTTATTTTTCAGTTCATTCAAAATAATTGATTTTGTTTTTTGTTAACGAACATTTTAAACCTTCAGTTAAAACAAAAGTTTAAGCTAATTGTAAGTTAGTAAACTTTCAATATAACTGAACTTCGTGTTAATGGTGGTAAGTAGTTTCGAACAAAAACGTATGTACCAGTATGTTTATTTCGAAGGGAACTAAAATTCATGTTAAATTCACGATAGCAAATTGTTGTTCAGGAGAATAAAATGTGCGCCTTTATTTCACGATAAGAGGAAATGATTCTGGCAAATACTTTGCTACATTTCAGATCAGGTTTGCTGCCTACAAATATTCACATATCGCTCATTTACTAAAACAACGTCATAACTCAAACAAACTAGTTGGCCAGAAAACGAGCTTAAAGTTTTCAATTTACGCGCAACTTAATGGAAAAATAAAATTTTATTTTTCTCTCAAGAGTTAATTACGTAAGGTGTTTGTATGCAATTTTTACACAGAATGATTAACGATATGAGAATTGAGAATTCTGCATTTTTAACTCAAAAATCCAACTTTTTGAGTTATTACATTGTTTTAGTAAATGAGCGCTACGTATATAGTATACGCCTTCCACCGGTGGTGTAGGGTATTAAAAGTATTTTATAAAATTATCTATACATGCAGTATAATTTAATGATTTCAAAAGGTTCAATTGCCACGTATACAATTTCATTTGACAAGCCAACATTCATACACACAAGCAAATAAACATTTTATAGCAGCAAATAAAAGGGAATAAAATAAATATAATGAAATGGGAAAAAGTAAGAAAATTACAACAATAACAGCAACAAAAATAAAGAAAATAAATTGCAGAAGGAAATCCTTGAGTGTAATAAATTTAAAATAATTACCCATTATACAAGCAGAGTAGGAATGTATGTATGTATGTATGTATGTATGTATGTATGTATGTACGAGTATCTACGAGTATTTATATTTTATCTAATACTCGTAGGTATGTATTTAAGTATCTGTGCACATACACACAAGCACATACTTATGTGTTTTACATAAGGAATTATGTATGTATGTAGATATGAGTGTTTTAAGAATACATGCATAAACACATGCATACATGCATACGTAAGTGCTCGTTTATATACAAAACTAAATTGGCTTTTACAGCTACAACAACAATAATAATAAAAATTTACAAGTTGATATCTTTAGCACCCCTGCAGGAAATGCGAACAGTGAAATTGCATTGATCAGCAGTACTACTAACCAGGTATACCCCAGACAATGTCGTCATCTATTGACACTTAACATTAGCTTGTCTTTAAAATCCACCACTAGACTGTAGCACTACTGACTAAGTAGTTCTTTTGGGTCCACATGGAGTCATTGGCATCAGAGATTTTTGTAGTGATTTACTAGTGACATTGTCAGTAGTACTACTGACCAGGTGTACCCCAGCCAATGTAATCATCTATTGACATATAACATAAGGTTGTTATTGAAAATCTACCAGCAGACTTTAGCACTATTCTTTCACGTTCATATGGAGACATTTCAACCAAAGATTCACTAGTACATTTTAGTGACCCTTGTCTACAATTTTAGAAGGGTTGGGGCAACAAACTTAAATACATACATACATACGTTTTTTTTAACATTATTGCATAGCATAATAAAAAAGGAAAACAAACTATTGACGCGTTCATTGACAATGTCACCAGAAATACACTAGAACTGTTGTCTCTAACGTATCTCTACTCGCGCATAAAAGGAAAGTTGTCAACATTTCAACTAGTGCAATTGTCGCTAGAGAAAACAGCCATGACACAGAGACATATGGTTCTAGGCTGACTAGAGGGATCATTGTGATACAATTTTGGTTAAGCGCACACACACACACACACACATGCATACACACACACACTTGCACTTATGTATGAATGTGTGTATTTATGTATAACTTGCATATTCATTTAAGCCATTTTAATGTTGATGAAAATAAAAAGAAAACATAAATTTTATGATTATGTTCCTTTATATATTGTGTTATGTTTTCCTGTAAATTACAATTAATTTCTCGTTGTTTGCCTTTTAGCCTTTAGCAGTTTCAGAAATGAACATAATCATATTGAAAATGAAATACTTAACAGGGTGAGCCCGATTAAAAGAAAACACTTTTAAAATATACCTAAAGAAAATGGCAGGTAGAAAAGACTAGTTTATGGTTTCCAGAAATTCAAATAAATTTAAGAAATAATTTTGATAAGTTGGAGAGGAAGGAACTTTGAACTACATACCATCCTTCCTCGCGGCTATTTTATGGACATCGCTTAAAAAGAAAAAGTAGAATTTTTAATATAATTTATCAGAAAAAAATTAAGATGCTATATGTACATACGAGTATTATCCGTTTGCAACGCTAAAACAGCTGCGGTTTGTTTTGTTTATAAATTCTAAACAACTGGAACATCTGCTGCAGCAAACTTTCACAGCGGCGGCGCCATTTCGAAAACTGCCTTAGGATGCTTATATTGATTTTTTGACTGTTGAAAGAAAATGTTTCTTTAATATTAGTAAAACTTAAAATACATATGAGAAATGCTGAAGTACATATCTTTATTTGACATAAAGTCTTTATTTTATATGAAATATTTGCTTGTTTTTATGGTTCCCGCTTATGGAACTCATCAATAGACTTCAACCCAAAATTTTTTTTAATTTAGCTAACAAACTTCGCATGCTTATAGATAGACTCTTAATACGAATCACAATATAAAAACGTAATAAAAAGGTGGGGGAAAATAAAATATGTAGATGCAAAATCGAATAAAGATGCTTGTTTGGTAAAAATTTTTGTTTGAGACTTTTAAACTTATTATGTTTGTATATCGTGGTTCTCAATAACGTATTGAGATTCTTCCTATAAACATGCGAAGTTTTTTAGCTAAACTCAAAATTTTTTGGGTTGAAGTCTACTGTTGAGTTCCATATGCGGGAACGAACTGCATATAGACAATGCTTAACCATTAAAACAAGCAAAAATTTCAAACAAAACTTAAAATTTTAACTAAAAAATTTCCAAAAATTTATATGAAACAAAATGCGTCCTTCACGAGTTCGACGGCAAAATTTCACAGCAAAAAAGGCAGTTGCTAAAACTTCTTTCCATCCGATTTGATTTTAGGGGGGAAAATATGTAAAAACCCGGTTTAATAATATGTAAAAAACTGGCATTTGAAACATTGCCTGCTTCTGTATCTTAAGTCAGCTTGGAATTTTAGATGTAGAAAAATATAGAAAGCAAAATTTCAAGAATGCAACAGAGTACGGAAAAGTTGTAGCAATAAAATACTATAAGTGTTTTTAAGCCCGATAGAACTTTGAATTGTAAACAATAATGCATAAAATTAAAGTAACATTAACATTTGGAAATGATGTGGCCACTGAGGCCTTATGCCACATGATGTAGCGCATTCTGGGCGTATAATTTTGGGCCACTTTTTCGAGCATTTCTGGCCACATGTCACGAATAGTACGAACAATCTTGGCTGTTAAGATGTCTATTGTTGCTGGCTTATTAGCATAGACTAGTAACTTCACATGACCCCTCAGTAAATAATCGAGAGGTGTCAAATCGCGCGACCTTGGAAGCCAAGCGTCAATATATTCATGATATACTGATCATTAATGTCAAAAAGCGAGCGCAGTATGACCCTTTCGTACGTTCCATCGGGCTTAAAAAAAGACACTGCCTAACATTTCGCCTCGAAAATTTTACAAAAATAAGGTTTCCGCTTATGGCGTCATGCCTGTCTGAACCTTTATAAAGTCATTATTTTAAAAATAATAAATCTTTATAATTAATTATTAATAGCCATATGTTTTTTTAACTTACTAAAATAAAAAAAAGTCAAAATATAAAACTTTAATTATAGCATTCCACTGAAAACTTTAATTAAAGCTCTTAATTTTATATTTAGTTTTTACTTCCTGTTGGCTTTTGGAATACATACTTGATAAAAGATTTACTGCATTTCAAAACAAAAGTAATAAAAGTTTGTGATTTAATTAAAACTGAAATTGTATTAATTTTTCTTCGTTTACATCTCCTCAATATATATAATTTTTTTTTCACCAAACGATAACTGAACTACATAATTGACTTAATAAGATTTTTTCTTTACTTTATTTTTGTGGTAAAAATTGCAATTTTATAATTCGATTTATTTGCTTGTTTGTATGCCAGTGTTTGCTTTAAGAAATTATATAATTTTTTATTTTCTCAAAGGCTATAAATTTTAAAAGCATAAAAATAAAAAATTTAAACACTTAGTTTTGTAACAGCCCACAATAATCAAAATTTCTACCAATACATACTTATACATGAACAAACTGAAAATGTGCGGCATTTGCTGCATGTGTGTTGATTTAACTATACCCTCTAGTCAGCCTAGAAAATAAAAATACGTATGTATGTATGTATTTAAGTTTGTTGTCCCAACCCTTCTAAAATTGTTGACGAGTGAATCTTTGGTACAAATGTGTCCATATGGTCGTAAAAAATAGTGCTAAGGCAATCCCTATGTTATATGTTTAATGTCAACTCTATGTTATACGTCAATATATCCCTGCAGAAAATGCGAATAGTGAAAATGTAGTGATGTACTAGTGACATTGTCATTATCACTACTGACCAGGTGTACCCCACTCAATGTAATCGCATATTGATATTTAAGTTTAGCTTGTCATTGAAAATCCACCACTAGACTGTAGCACTACTGACTAAGTAGTTTTTTGGGACCACATGGAGACATTGGCAGCAAAGATTCATTAGTACATTTTAGTGACCTTTGTCTACAATTTTAAAAGTGTTGGGGCAACAAACTTAAACACATACATACATGTGTATTTTAACAGTATTGCACAACATAATAAAAAAAAACTATTGACGCGTTCATTGACAATGTCTCCAACGTATCTCTACTCGCGCATAAAAGGAAAGTTGTCGACATTTCCACTAGTGCAATTGTCGCTAGAGAAAAGAGTGTTGACATACAGACATATGGTTCTCGGCTGACTAGAGCGGATGATTACATGGGCTAGTAAATCACTACAATTTTATTATTGACATCGAGCGAGGAAATATCGATATCGAATCTTTAGTGTCAATGTCTCCATGTGGTCCCAAAAGAACTACTTAGTCAGTAGTGCTACAGTATAGTGGTGGATTTTCAATTACAAGCTAATGTTAAATGTCAATAAGCGATTGATTACATTGGCTGGGGTACACCTGGTCAGTAGTACTACTGACAATGTCACTAGTAAATCACTACAACTTCACTATTCGCATTTCCTGCAAGGTACTTATACACACACACACATTCATATGAGCATACATACATATTTATTTTATAAGTTTAATTTTTTATTTTTGATATTTAGACATGAAACTAGTTACGGCAACTTTCTATAAAATTTTCTCTTCCTTGTAAGCTTGAAAAAAAAATACAAATATAATTTGTTTCTTTACTTTTATCACAATGTTGCAAAAACAAAAAATTACACATTTTTTTAAAAATTTTGCTAAAAGTAGCCATAAATAAATTGTGTCAAAAAAAAAGAGACACACAGCCAGACAGACAGACAGACACTCGAAAGACCAAAACACAATGCATTTATTATTATTAAGACAACAAGTATAAGTTATTGCTATTTTAATATTCAGTTGTTGAATTTTTCTTAAGTTTAACTTAATTTTGTAAAAAATTTATATAAATTGCATCAGACATACCAACGAACGTACTCGTATAATTTGTCTTGTTACTCGTATTTTTCCTTCCGTGTAAGTAAAAACTAATTTTTTGTTCTTCCTTTATTTCTGCCCTAAAGTATTTATTTTATTTTATTTTAAATTTTTGCTTTAATATTTATCGTTAATTTTACATTTTGCCAGCTTCGCATTAGTTGTGCTCTAAAAAAAAAAACTCTTGGGTCTGCTGAAGTCTAAATACAAAAATTTTCAAAATAATAAAATAAGGAATTTTTTCGTCTTTCATTTTCTATTAGTTTATGTGTGTGCGTGCTTGTGTTTTAGTATTTGTTGTATTTTATTTGCTTCTAACGAAAATAAATATTGACACGGTAAATTAAAGCCATTGCAAGAAAATGTCATTTATTTTGAGCACAAATACATACACACAGCAAATGCAGACATACATACATGCTTTTGTATTGGTTTTAATTCTTATTATTATGATGATGGTGCTACCTTGTTCGCTCAGAAAAAAATGTTTGTTTATCACTAAAAATAAACATTCAGAAGGATAGTTTTTGCACTAGATTCACTCGAAGTGCGCCGTGCCGTGCCGTGCCGTGCTTACTCACGTGACCCACAAAACAATCACTGTTAAATCTACATGCCTTTGGATTTGTGCTTTATTGAAGTCATATTTTATCATTCCATACCTTGATGTATGGTGAATCGAATAGTTTGAGTTCTGAAATTGGAATGTATGCTCTAAATTCGCGGAACAGATAGTTTCTTTTGAAAGCTCTTGCACACGAAAATTGCATATTAAAATCTACGAAAACAAAGCTTAATTTAAATTTAAAATTGTTTGTGTGTGATATGTGTTTCATGTTAATTCAACATGATTTATAGTAACTGAATTTGGGAAATAAATTAATATAAACTTGAAATTAAAATTATAAAACGCGGAGATTCAAATAGGATTTTAAATATCAAATTAGCAAAGTAATGGGGTTAGTAATTTGCAGGGAATGGACTATATTGGTTTGAAAACTTAACTTTTGATAAGAAGGGGAAGAGGGGGGGGGGGGGGGAGAATTTCAGGAATTTTTTGTTTTAAATAAAACCATGAATATATTTCACAAGAAATAAATCACTTAATTTTTATTGAGAATTGGGAAACCAGTTGGCAGGGAGTTATTGCCTTTTTGAATGTTGCAAAGTGAGTGCCGAATTGCAAGTCATGACAAGATATTTGGCGCTTTTGCCCAATAGAAAAATGTATAATTCACAATAATTATAATGTAGAAAACAGGGATGAAAATGCTTAATAAGCTAATTTGGGACAAATTCGTGATATATACGAAAGTTCCATAATGTAAAAGTAGACGTGGTTAAAAATTTAGATTACACTCAACATTTGTTAGAAACTAAAATTCAAAATCAAAATATAAAAATTATATATTTGCTTAAATAAATACATATAAGTTCAAAATATATATCAAAAAAGTAAACTGCTGAAACAGCAACCTTCAAAGAACAATATTCCCTATGAAACAACTTTGTTTGGTGTTCATTTTAATATTCCAGTACTGGTGTATCAAAATGAAGAATCATGCTGAATCAAAGTTAGTTTAAGTTAAGACAACATGAATTTGATACTGAGATAACACGAAAAACCATATTGAATCAAAGTTTGAACAATATGAATTTAATTTAATTTAGTAATTTTATTATATTAATTATTTAAATTTCGTGAATGTGTGTATTGCCACAGGCGTCAGCAAAATATGTGTGTGTGTGTTGTGTGTAGAAGGCTTCCCTGGCCTAGATTTGAGCTCAAACTCATCCTGTGGAAGTCAGCGCGCTTAGAGCTGCAGCCACAACAACCTTAAATATTTCTTAGATACACACTAAATAACTACCATCATGAATTAAATTTTAATTAAACGTGATTTGATTGATTGTTTAACATAAATTTTTCTTGTAATTAAAGTTATAGTTAAAAAAAACCAAACACAAAATGCGAATCTACTTCGACTTGTCTGCATAAACACCCAGAGCCTACGGCAGGAATCGAGCCTACGAATTTCCGATTAAAAGACTAGTACGCTGCCTACTAGCCAGCAGTAGTAAATTTTAGCTGGTAAAACGAAGTTTGTCGGCTATTTATACAACACGAACATCAAAACAAACAAGAACAAATCACACAATTGAGCTTAACAGTGGATTGCAGCCATGAACAAAAAAAAATAAATAAATAAACACCACACATACTTAAACAACATATTGTTTTTAATAAATTTAAAATGTTTGCATGTTGATTTTACATTGGTATATTTTTTCGGGTTAGTGAAAAATTCAAAATTATGTCAATATGTATATGTATATTGTGGGAATTCCATACAAACAGCGCCAAATAGTTAAATCAAAACCGATTTTACTAACATTATTTTCGAGTGTCTATTTTTGAATACTTCTTTCTGTACAGTGTAAAGTTTACAACCATAATGAATGTAAATATTTTCCAAATTATATTTATTTTCATGGCGTAAATAAATATGAGAAACGTAATTTTTTTTGTGATTATTCAAAATATTTTCTTAAATTACAAACAGAATAAATAAGAAAGCGGGAAAATTAAGAAGTACAAAGAGAATTTATTGGAAACAAAAATATTTCATTAAATATTTACCCAAAGTTTTATAGTAAGAATAAAATTTAAATAAAAACAATCCTTGAATAACATACGAGTATTCCAAGTTAAAAGTTTAATGAAATATTTATGCAAAACTTTCAATAATTTTATTAATGAGTTTTTAAATATGCAAATATTTTTTTTTTATAAATAAGTTTCAATACAAAACTTAAATGCTTGCAAGGTTTGTTGGTTGGCTGTGAAATGCCAAGCAAAATATTTAACAAAAAGATATTTTGTAAATATAAATTTTAAATTAAATTAAAACTAATAATACATACACAGCTGTGCACGATTGCACAGAATGTTTATTAATAAAATTTTATTAATGATTGTATATTTCGCTTTAAACAAACACCATCTACAATATTATGAACAGGTGTTTGTTGTTTGGTTGTCCGTTGTCTGGCACAAAGATTTAAATAAAAGGTTAGACAAGAAAATGTTAAAAGACAATACAAAGGCATACATACGATTACATATGTATGTATGTACAGGTAATACGATTATGGGAACAAATTTTTGATTACGAAAACCTGTAACAAGTAATTTTTTCAATGCATTCGTATTTATGAAACTTATGCAAGTATATTAATTATATTGAATAATCCTTTAAAATGTCAGCTATAACATTCATTTAACAACGATTTTGCTGTTAGAGACTCGTTAAAGATAACCTTCATGTGCAATAATACTCGTACCATAATTGAAGCGTTTGATTTAAGAACTGCACAAATCTTAAGACTTAGTTTTAGTTAAAAAGTTTCGCTAAAACGAAGAAAACTTAAACGAAATGCCTTGGAGGGCGTTAAAAATCACAAGGTGCTTGGTTCGATAAGCATCACTTTCCTAAAATATTTGATAGAACCTTTACATACGTGGGCGGGCCAAGCAGTCCGTGATGTTTGGAATGAAACACATATTTTGGGACAAACAATTATTTTATTTTCCAACAAAGTCTTGTTTGATCTCCATACACTTTACCCAAAGTTTCTTAAATTTTTTTTTATCCCTTCCAAAATATAAGATTTGTCCGATTTGCTTGTGAGATGATTTCATTGTCGGAGAATAGGGCTGATAAGACAGCAATTCGAAGCCCAATTCATAGATTTTTGCCATGGAAACTGCACTCTAGTGGGAAAAAACTTTTTCTTGGCCAAATACTGCTGTTTCTTTTATATCACCACTAAATCGATCGGTTCACCATTGATTGTTTAACCCTTTTGAAGGTAGCCAATGTGGGTTACGCCGAGTGCAGCCCAAAAAACGTTCGCCATGATCTTATTGACTGACAAACCTATCTTGGCCTTCTTTGGCGCCGATTCAGCTCGAAAAACCCACTATTTTGACAGCTGTTTGGTCTCTGGCATTTTGTGGTGCATCTACATTTTGTTCACGTATGCAAACCGGTGCAAAAAATCGTCAACATAACATTTGAACAATGCCGAACACTCTTGCGAAGTTGTCACACTAGTGCGCCTGTGGTCGATTATCTGTCTCGCGGAAGGATTTCTCCTACCTAAGTGCTCATTTAAAAGTTAAGCCACTGAACCAGTATGTTGCCTATGGCTTCCACAATTTCTCTCGCTTTCAATTTCCGATCGGTTAATACCATATCGCTTCTAGGGCCACAACGAAATTTAGTAAACCACTTTTTTACCTTTGAAATTTATGATGATGATGCTGCCCATAGTATTTATCAAGCTTAGCCTTAATTGAGGTGATAGTATTTTCCGCAAAAATAAGATTTAATGAGCACACGAAATTCACTTTGTTCCATTTTCTTCCCGAATCACGTGGCAGTCTATTATCAATGCCTGTCAAACACAAACTAAATGAAACAGCTGGATTAATCTTGACAAGCCTCAATTTACATTTGCTGTTGAAAAGAGTAGGGCTGAGTTTACATCTGGCATTTCTTTTGTGACATGTGCCCAGAAAAACGTAACCAATAATTACTAATGAAAAACTTTTTGATTCAAACATGTATTTATTGATTTAAACTGGTGGATTCTATAAAATTGTCTATTGGTTATGTATGAAACTGTTAAACTTAATAAATACTAATGTGAATCAAACAGTTTTTTATTAGTAATTAGTGGTTACGCTTTTTTTACGCATGTGTGGCATATGTCACACAGATGTAAACCCGGCCTAGTATTCTCTTTTCAGTTACAAAAAGGGAATGCTGCCTCTTGGAGACATAATAAGGTGCTCAATTGAATATACCGTAACCATAACCATAAAAAACAGCTGTTCGAACCGAACTTATGGGCAACACTGTATTTGTTTATAGGTGGCGCGCCATAACCATAGAAACCAATTGAATTTTGATTTTTCGCCGTAACCAAAAACAGCTGTTTGCTGATTAGACATTTTTGTTGTTGCACTTTTGAAATTAATAAACAAATGAAAGCATAAGCACAGCTGTTTATGGTTATGGCAGCACTAATAAGAGAGGCAAATATATTTATGGGTATGGCACTTCTGATTAAACCTTTAAAGTATGAATGTAAAATTGCGATAACTTATTCAAGTTGAGCAATTAAAGGCTGTTTGTATGTCAAGTTGTTCTTTTTTTTACAAACAATTTGAAGATAGAATATGTTAAAAGTCTCTTGAGTTCATTCATGTGAACAAAGAGCGCTTAGATTTGTTCAACTAAGGAACTACTGACTACTTTCTAAGCAAAATTATAGGTCTATTGCTCTCTGCTGTATGACAAATATGTAACAGTTATTTAACTTTCATTATAAATATCATAAATGACTTGAAAAGAAATACATTTAAGTCTTTAAAATAACCAGTCAGTGAGAATCGATCAATAACTAATCATTACCATAGCGTAGCGTAAAATTAAAGCATTTAGAATGTGCAAAAATTAAATCTCCCAGTGTTTTCTTAGCTTCACTGTTTGATTTCTACCTTATTCTTGTTTAATTTTGCAAAGAATAAACCATAATTTATATGCAAAAGTTTTTAATAAATTTATTATCAAAAAGTTTTTCTCACAATTTCCTTGCAAGACAAAGCACACAACAGCCATCATCAACACGAAGAAAAAGAAAACATAAATAGAAATGGTATAAATGGAAATAAATATGCACATAAACATACTCGTGCACATACATAAATATCTTGGGTGTACAGTGGTCGCAAAAATACGAGTATATTTGTCGTTTATTACCCGCTTAAGTAATTGTGCATTATTTGTGGAAATTTTAAAAGTCTTTTCATTCAAACAACTTCAAAAGAGAAAAGAGGAGGTTTTCTACTCGATTGTATTTTTATTTATTTTTTTTCAATTCCTTAAGTAAGCTCACTTTATAAACAGTGGACAGGGAATTTTGAAATTAGTTGACATTTTGTCTGTGTTAATGGACATTTAATTTCGTTTTAACATTTTTTTACATACATACATTCCAAGCAAAAACTAATTTTAAAATTTTGTTTCTGTTCCAAATGTAAATGTGCGACAAGTTGAACGTTGTCGACATTGACAAACCGGCCCTAAGAAAAATTAATGTTCACATAGTTATTATGCAATTGTGACAGAATTTTCTATAAACTCTTGCTCTTGAAAATTAATCAATTAAAAATTTCACTTGAAAGATTATTTTTCTGTGCAGAAAAAATTTATGAATTGTCCATTTGCAGCAGCCTATAAATATTAATATTGTTTGCCTTTCCTTGGCAGTTTTTACCCATATGCTTTCCACTGTACTCGTATACTTATGGATGTATGTATTACAAAACATGGTATCTGTGCATTGTTAAAATAAAATAAATGGAAAAAAGGCAGGCACATGAAAGAAGAAATGAAAAATTGCAAGAAGTTTTTATTTTAGCTTTATTATATTTTCTTTGGTATATCTATGACAACAGCAACAACAACAATATTAATGGCACTTTCGCAAAACTTATGGAATTGAGTTGAAAAAATAAACAGATAAAAAATTTCATTAAAAAAAATTTAAATAAAAAATTAAAATTAATTTAGAAACCTTTAAAATATGTATTGATGACAATATTTATTATTAAATTTATTTCAATTATTTATAGAAAATTAAAGTTTCTAAATATTTTATAATATTTCTGAATTAATTAAACTTTTTAAATATTTATGCCTGCTTTTTAATTAAAAAAATAGTTGCTTTGCTAATACTTGTCTTTTATTAAAAAGAATTATAACAAAAACAGTTCAGATAGCAAAAAAAAAACTAAAAAATAAAAAAGAACACGTTGTTTTCTTGTGAACAGAAAGAACACTTTTATAAATGGAAGCTAATTTGCAATTTAAAAACAGCAAAAGAAAAAGTTTAAAATTCTTTGTGACAAAAAACATGTCAAAGAATTATAATAAAAATGATGTCATTGGTTTTCCATTTATAAATATTTGCAACTCAAATAAAGAAAAAACTAATTATAAAATACACACGGAAACTTTACTTTGCAAAGTCTTAACTCAGCTGGGAGAAACACAGAGGACGAATACTTTCTCTTTCTGTCTTTTTTCCAGCTGAGTTAAGATTTTGCAAAGTAAACTTTCCGTGTGTAAAGTGGGCGATAGCAGAAATTTTTAGGAACATTTTTTTTATCAGGAATAATTTCAATTCTTATAAAATGAAATATTTTTATTAATTAATGTGATTTTCTAAAGAAGAGAAAAAGAATTTAAATAGAATTTTAGCTCGAGGAATATTGAAATTTTTCTCTGCTGCTGCACACTTCATCAACACCCATGTACATACATACATATGTATGACTATGTGCTTAGGCCAAAATTGTTGTTAACATCAGCTCACATGAATTTTAAATGAAATGGAATATGAGAAATGGTGAATGAATAAATGTACACATAATATAATCTTCTTTAGAAAATCACATTAATGAATAAAAATATTTCATTCTATAAGAAATTAATAATGCTGAACTGACTAAAATTCCTGATTAAAAATTAAATTAATTTTATTTTATTTAAAATTAATTTGAAAATGTTTGCTTTTCTAAAGGAAATACGTATAATAATCCCATGGCCTTAAAATTTCTTTTTATTTCAAATTATTTTCCATCATTTTAGCTTTCCTAAAGGAATTATAACATCTCATGCAGAGTATGCAAAAAGCGGAATATTTTAGAAACCCGTTATTCGAAAAATGCCTTTTTTTTAAGAAATCTGGTTTCGAATTAACCGGTTAATCGGTTAATTAACCGGTAAATCGGTTTCTATAAAATATATAAATTCGAAAGCATTTACTTTCGCTTCGAATTACAGAGTAGAGCCCCAGATTTCTGAACAGTGCTGTCAAAACATAACCACCATCATTAACTTGATGTTAGTATTGATGTTACTCATTTCATGTCTGGTGTAGGCCATGAATAAAAAAAACAAGATTGCGCACTCAGCCGTACAAAAATATTTTCTACTGCGCATCTACGTCATCACAGGATAAAAGGTGCAATCAGACGTGCCATAACCATAAGCATAGAAAACAGCCATTCGAATCAAACTAATGGACAACACTGTATTTGATTATAGGTGAGTCGCCATAACGTCATAGCAATTGCCATAGAAACCAATTGAATTTTGGTTTGGTTATGGCTATGGCACGTCTAATTGCACCTATAAGCAGCGATGCGAACTATTTATAACCCAAATGCGCTATTCCCCTTCGCAAAACGCGCTAAATTACATCATTGTCAACTATTTATAGCCAAAACGGGCTATTTTCCTACGCGCTAAATTAAATTTTAATAAAATTTGATATATGTACATGTGCATTAGTAAATACTATTAATTTTTTTAGTATTGTCGAATAGTTTTGCGATTCAAATGCTTTTTGTACTTGAGTTAGAACAGATGCCTAATAAGTTATATAAATCTTTTTGGTCACGAGTACGAGTACATATTCTTAGTTGTGAAATTCCAAAATATTTACCACTTACAGTATTAAAATGCGTTATTAATTCTAACTACAGTCAAGGGAATTTTATTTTCGACAGCTGAATCATTAATCAATTTAAAAAATATGAGTTTTGAATACTAGAAAATTGTTAAATTAATGCAAAAAAGATTTAAAAAATATGGCACTGAAGTGATGATAACTTTATTCAAAACGCGCTAATTTAGCGCTTTTGTTAGTAAACGCGCTAAGACGAAAAAAAAATCGCGCTTGTCATAGTTAAAACGCGCTAAATCTATCGCGAAACGCGCTAAGTTGGCATCGCTGCCTACAAGCCACCTGTTTGTTGTAAAAAGTGTGTGTGTGTGGGTGTGTGTGAGAGAGATAGAGAGAGCACATTCCCACACAAATGTGTGTACAAATATTCTACGTCTACGTCACAATCAGAAAATAAAATAACGAACGTGAGCAACGCGCAATTTTTTTTTTTTGTTATTCATGGGTGTAGGCGGCAGGTTAAGAAGCTTTTAAAAATTACTTCTTTAGAAGTAGAATAAAGTAAAAAAGGTGCCTTCTGTACACTATATACAGTATATACTCTAGAAGCAATGTCAACATTTTTCCTCAACAAATAACTTCCTTTTTTGCTGGGATGTTATTGCTGTTGTTTTTGTTTTCTTTTTGCATGTGGGCAATGACTTATACGGAAAACAAACAAAAAATATGAATAAATACGTTCATATATATTTTCCCTTTATTGCGTTAATTTTTAGAAAACAATACCCTCAACAATATTTATTTTTATTTTCTGCCAACACATGTCAGTTTTAATAGCAACCATTAAATTCTAAAAATGTGGCCACGTTTGCTCATTTTATTTTATTTTCACAAATCACTTTCCAAACAACACAAGTGTCACGTTTAACAATTCCATATAACAATTAAATGCAAAAAATCTAAAACCAGTTATTGGGAATTACCTTGTTTTAATTTATTAACGCTTCAATTTATTAAAAAGTAAACTTATGAATAAATAAATAAATAAATAAATAAATAAATATTAAAAATAAAATAATATTTTTTAATTAATGCCGTATAGCCAGGGACAACAACAAGACTTAATTAAGCGAAAGAAATTCATCAATTGTATATAATTAATATTGATAAGTATCGAACAAACAAACACACGCAACACTCAATCAATTTACAACTTTACATGTACGCAGTTGCTTATTTATGTGCATGCAAACGTATGTATGTGTGTGTATGTGTGAGTATGTATGTGTGTATGTGTGATTGTATTATATTTGCAATAAACTTTATTAACACTGTTGTTATAGCAATGAAATTCATTAATGCGTGCATAGTTCAATCAACTTTAATATTTATATATGTAAGTCTCCATAATAAATCAATAAATAATTAAAAAACAAATGTTGATTATTGATAAAGAAAAATTTTGCCATATAAAAATAAAACTGAAGAACAAAAGATCAATGCATTTTCTAGAGTTTAATGTGCTCTTAGTGAATAGACTTTGCAGTCACCCACTTGACCACGACTCCCAGTTTCGAGGCCTGTGCAAATTATAATTATTTATCTCTAGAAATATACTCTGGAAATCTGTCCGATTGCTCAGTAGCAAGTTTAAAGAAACTTTAAAAATACTTCTTCAAACATGCAAAAGCATGTTTTCAAAATTATAAAAAAAAAATTAGTCGTCTTGACGGGAGCCCTACAGTACCACGTCAGTTATGATGCCAGCATAAAATAATTTAAATTGCTGCTTCGAATCCAGCACATGATCAGGACAATTTGCCCTGCTTTCTATCACCTTGGCCTCTGGGTATTTTGCTTTGTATTTTCAGTCAATAGTGTCTACATTTGTCTGACTCCTAGTCTGATTTCAAATAGCCAAAATTCACATGGAAAAGAAAATGAAAATAGAATAGATTCTAATTTCAACTGAACTTAGATGAAAAATAAAACAATTGCAACGTGTTATCAGGGTTTCGGTTAAAAAATAATGTTTAATAAAGCACACATAAAGCTTTGATTTCGATCAGTCGTGGCACCGCCTTGCTGAAACCACATATCATGCAGTTCATAATATTCAATAGCAGGGTAACAAAATTCGGTCATCATACAGCCAATGCGCTTGAAATTGACGTCAATGGTTCTTCCAGCATCATATTCGAACAAATGCTGCCCAATAACACCTCCAGACCATAATAGGTACCAAAAATCCACCTTTTTCGGGTAAATGGCTTTTTCACAATCACTTCTGGGTTCTCCGAGCACCATTGGCGACAACTTTGTTTGTTGGCGTAACCACTTAGTGAAAAATGAGCTTCATCACTGAAAGCTGTTGCTCTAGCACCCAATCAGCATATCTACGGCCAGAGAAACAAGTCGATAAATAATTTCAGCGGCGGCGGCTTAGGTTAATAAATGTCGATGGCGGCTAAAAGTCGGCTAGAGCCGTGGAGTGACTTTCAGCCGTTAACTTTAATTTTTTAAGGAAATGCATCAAAAAAGTAAATATGTATATGAAACATTTATTTTTAGAATTTTCATTTATTGTTTTAGATTGTGTCCCCCATATTCATAAAAAATAGAATCCATTTTAGGAAAATTTTGTGTGAAAAATACATTAGCTTTGGTTTTTTTATATTCTTTTTTTTTATTGATTATTCATATTAAATTTTCTATGAAAAATCTTTGGAAAACAAACGTTTTCATTCGATTTTGATTCTATTTAAAAATTTTCACAACCTTTTTCCAATTAGTTGCCGCATAGGGTAACAATAAAATGCAAAAAAAAATAAAAGTTTCATGTATGCAAATATCAAAATGTCCCTAACATAATCGAATAGGCCATGATTTAAAAAAACGCTATGTAGGACAATAGACTTAATTTGTTCGTACGTGAGCATAGATCCGGCAGAATTATGTTTTTCTATGTGGGGTATATCTTAAGTTGTTCGAATAAGATCAAAACATGATCATCAGCCGTTCACATAGCCAAAGCTCCCAAGTGTGCATATTTATCGCAGTTTTATGAAGTGCAGTGACGACGTTCTTGGTATTTTTTCAATTAATTTGGCATTTGAAAGTATATTTAACATTCGTTTCTAAATAAAAAAAAAACTTACATTCATTATATCATATTTCGACTAAAATTTGTGAGCCGAAACAAGCCGGTCGCTTCGGCGGCGGCTCAAAGTCGACTTTTAGCCGACCTGTAGCTGATCGACTTGTTTCTCTGTCTACGGCGTTGTGAATGGTCAGCCGGCTTTAAGTGTTGCGTTAGTTGCACTTTATATAGATGAAGGTGCAAATTAAAATGCAAAATACGCCATAATGAGCCCTAAGCTAGAAATGGACAAATTAGGATTATGCGCCACACTTTCACTAGCAGAAGCGATATTTTCAGCAGTGGACTACCACATCTGTAACGCTTCTAGCCTCTCACAATTTCTGTACAATCTTGCCACTTCTCTGCAGAGTAGGTCGATTATGACGACCATGTCAGGCCATGGCCACCAGTTTTGTAGAAAGTTTTAACTATTTTTACGAGTTCCTCGATGGTTAAACAATACTTACATATTCGTAAATAGCAGACCTTTTACTAACTAAATAACACTCCGGATGGCAGATATTTAACATCTGACAGCCTTCCCAGGCCGGCAAATTTGAAACCATTAAATGTACAACCCGGTATGTTAGATGCGTCTCTAATAATTTTTAGCTTTTGAAACTTGACGATAATCAAAAGTTAAACATTTACTTTCCTTTTATGAAATAATTTCTATAATTACGCTCGCATATTAACATACAATTTGTAATGTATGTACATATTTTCCTCTAAATGGCCTCCACTGAAGTTCCACCAGCACAAGTTGATGTTATTACTTATGACCCCATTATTCGAAGTTTTCAAATATTTATAAGATTATGGTTATTTATTATTTCTCTCTTATCGAATATTTCAAAGAATTTACAACTATTCTCGCAATATAAAGACTAGACTATTGAACAAGCGACATGTCTGCGCGTGATTTCAAACAAATGTGACGACAGTCTGTCTAATAACAGCAATTTAATGTTTATTCATTTTGCTTTGAATTTTGTTTCATTTTTTAGACTTTAAGTTTTTTCCTTAATTTTTATTGTAAACTAGTTTTTGTGCAATTCACAATTTATTAGTTATGGACAATTAATGCTGACAATTATTATTACCAACTGGCAATTTGTACATTAAAGTTTTCTAGTTTCCTAGTGTTATTAATACTTGAATAGTGTTACTATGGTACTGTGTAATTAAAAGAAAGAAAGAAAAAAAAGAAAAACTATGAAAATATATCGTCTAAATGACATTTTATTGAGCAGAAAATATGTACATGACTTTTTAATTTATATACATACATATATTCAATTACTTAAACAATTACAATAGTGTTAAAAGATAGCAAATCATAAGAAAAAACATAGAGTAGGTATTTCATGGAATTAATGTGAAAAACAAATAAAATTAATAAAAAGTTACTGTTTGTTATTCAATATTTGATCAAATCAAAATACATACTACCTTATTCATAAAATATATTTCTGTTTAATAAGAGGTTTATGAAACACATTTTCTATGGAAATTTGATTAATAAAGATTTTATAAAACTAAAATATATTTTTTATGAATTATGCCCATACCCAGCAAAAAAAAAAATTCTAATTTGGAAGCACTAACAACTGAGGGAAGCAATGTATTGCTTATTTGATAACAAAAGCTTCGAAAAATGCTTCTAAAAAGCACTAACGTAAGGCGGGCTCTCACCAAAATTGTATATTATTACTTCTGTGAAGCACTTTAGTAAGACAAAAAAAAAAAAAAATCATGCCTTTTTGGAAGCTAAATGTATTGCTTGTAGGTGGCTCTTCTCGAACAAAAAAAAGCCTTATTCATGCGGAACAGCAGATTGTCTCCCTTACGCTTCTGGTAAGCAGTAATTTTTCCTGGGCAATATATTGTTAGTCAGTTAGCGAGTGGGGAAAGAGAAGGCTTGCTACAGGTGTATAACAATAAAAAATAGAAATAAAATAAATTCAGTAAAGTGCGACTTTGACTCGCCCACGAAATGTTTCTTTTTGGAGATGTTTTACGAATATATATTTTTAGCTCTAGCGAGTTTTTAGTTTTGGCGTTTTTTTCTCGTTTTGGCAATATTTTCGGTTTTTGGGAATTTTTTTTTTTTACTTTTTTGGCGACTTTTTACATTTGTGATTTTTTGCATATTAGAGATTTTTTAGTTTTGGCAATTTTTTCGTTTTGGCTATTTTTCGGCTTTTAGCGATTTTTTAGTTTTGGCGATTTTTGTATTTTGGAATTTTTTAGTTTTAGCGCATTTGAAAATTTCAAGAGTTTGCGTCTTACGGTTTCCAAGATACATCAAGTTAACTTTGTTTTTTTTTTTAATTTCAGCGTCAATTGTTGCAGTCTGCATAAAAATACACAAACTTTGAAAATTTCAAGTGTCTATATATTTATAAATGTCTGTATCGCTTTAGAATACCCTTTAATTTTTAACTGTAATATATCTGTTGGTTTAGAAGCCAAAGTTTTACATATTCGTGAAGAATTCACCTACTCAGCCCTTACTGTTCTCGAGGAAACAGCATGTGACAGACAGACAAACGGATGGACATCGTAGCGAAGACAATTGGGTTACTCTTCGCCTTTGGGACCTTGAAAAAATAAGTTTATTCGTGAGAAGTAAATGAAACATTTGCAGCAAGAAAGCTTTCATCAACCAAACTTGGACTAAGTTAAACTTCGTTTAAATGTATTCGAAATTCCTAAAAAAGTTGAATAACTATCCTTGTATGTCATTTTGCCTATCGATCGGACTCATCAGTTTTTGTGCATGGAACCGATGCCTTAAGATTTCGCCAGTGCAACACTGCCGTACTTAGCCATGTCAACAAAATAAGATTAGTGCCACGTGTTCTGCCTTTATATTTTATTTTATTTAATTTAATTTAAGTACATATTTATACAGATTCAAACAAAGTGAAAGATTATATGAACATTATTTCTCAAATTGGTCTAATTATTGTAAATAATTTGTTAAAAATTGTGACCTATTTTTTCCTCCTAATTGTATCGTTGGTGTGTATTTAAACCAATTAATTTCTCTTGCTAGAAATCAAAACTTTTTACGCCTCAACAATCACATAAAAATTACCTTTTGTGCATCGTGCACGTTTCCTAATCAATAAAAAAAAACTGATGGCATTTGTCATTACTTAACTATTTTGTATTTCTCACTTTTATAAGAGAAAATGTTTTAATTTTTTTTTATTTTATTTTCTAGTTCAAATACTTTCATTAATGCAACACAGGTCCGTACATACATATACATACATACATAAAATTTATTTGCAGACCTACCGACAAAAGCTAGAGAAAATGTACGAGTATTTTGCGCTCTTCATTTTTTCAATGGACATCTTTTACTTGTTTTGCACAAACATGCATACAAACAAAATTCTTGCAGAAAACTTGATTCATTTAACTTTAAAATTCAGCTCAATGCTGTAAAAGTATGTGCGAATTGCTGATTTGTGAAGTTATAAAATTTATCGCTGTTTTCTTTTTTGGAAAAAGTGCAATATTTTTAAAATTTTTATCAAGAAGTATGAAACTAATCGTTCTTTTAAAGCATAAACTTACGCTACAATAATTGCTCATAAACTCTTAATTTCTAAAATTCATTTTATTGCGAATCTTCATTGAAAAGTACAATAAATGTAACATATTTTTTCTTAAAAAGAAAACGCCAGTAGCACAAGGAGTGAACTGGAAATGCTACAAGTTCAAATCATTTCGAATTATTTTAATTTCAGGCAAGGCGTTGGTACTAATCGATACTTTTAAACGGTTATTTTTTAAATCAAATCAGACGCTCACCGCAGGATATCTGAAAAGAATAATTATAACAAATTCTATGGCTGACTTCCTAAAACTATAACTGTTTTTCTAAAAACGTGCATGCAAAACGTCAAAATCGTGTTTGAACCATATTCTTTTCATAAAATTTTCCATCACCAACTCGCACATTTGCGGCTGTACGAGTACATCCTCGATAACTTAACGAATTCCATATTTGAGTTCTTGAATCGAGTGTGGGTCAATTGTGATTGCGTCTTCTAGAACTCACATGCAAGAGCGATGGTATCCTTACTATGTGGCATCGTAATAGTTTCCCCAACCTTATATTCGAAAAATTAAGGTCCAATGACACCGCGAGAGCAATAGCCGCGGTAAGCAATCACAGTTTCATGATGGAGGGAGGGTCTTTTGAGCAATAATTCTTAAATTCTGCGAGCTCGAACTGCGACAACTCTATTTGTTAACGTAGCATCTGAGGGGAAAATGGGCCTCATCACTCAAGATTGGACTTTAAAAAGCTTCAAGCAAAATACAGTGTGGAATGTCCAATTCCAAAAATGGGACACTATGGTCTACAACAGCAATATTCTCAGTTGTTCTTGAGACACGTGCACGAGGTCGATTCTTCACATCACTTACTTGTCCCAAAAGCTAAAATTTTTGCACGAGATCCACGACAACCCAAAAATGCTTTAGTTTTGCCAACTCTGACCGTGAAATTTTTACTATTTTTGTAGTGATTTTTAACCGTTTCAATGTGTTGTTGAAGCTTATGTCGTTAAATTTTTTTTATATTATATATTGTGGCGCAGTTTTAACTTATTTTCTGTCAAGTAGTTACAGCTTGAGTCGTGACATCTTTTATAATGGGGGGCTATTCAAAATGAAACGTCTTATATGAACCATCGACTTAATACAAAATAGCGTGTTTTGCAAAAAAAAATTATATTTTTCCTAGAAGCCTTGAGTGCATTCAATATGTATCCGAATGGAATATCTAGCAATAACTCTCCCACGATAAAAAAAAATCCCTTTGAAACTCATTGACTTGTCTGAATATTCTACTTTTATTAGTTATATTTCTAGCAGAGAACAAAATATAGCTATACCAACCATGGATGTCGATTTTTTCCGGCCTATTTCGCCAAATTGATTCTAACAATCTCCAAAAGTCGCCATAATCAATTCTATGTAGTTTTTCTTAATAAATATTTGATAATAATTTATTTTATATAAAAAATTTTTTAATATAAATTTTTATAAAATAAATGTATAAAAATTTCGCAGAAAATCGCTAAAAATAGAAATAAAATCGCCAAAACTTATTTCCTCTAAGTTTTTGTCATTCAATTTCAAAACGCATTAATTACTATAAATAAGTAATATAAGAAAATTCATCAAAATCAAATTTTTAATTTCATATGCTCATATTAAAAAAAGCGATAAATCTATATTTTTTTTTTATCGGAAGAGCAGAGCAAATGATGTAAGATTTTTACAGCGAGTACTGTATATCGTTTTCTTGCAAAAAGTGAAAATTGCAAAATGAGGAGGTTAACAATTCGTCTGAATTTTTTTTGGCGGTATTACTTCATAACTTGGTTCATATTAGACCGATTGAAAAAAATCTGTTATCGTCTGAGAGGGTATAGCTTCCTATTGGTCCCGTTGTAAAAATTGGGCGGCGACACGCCCAAAATTTTTTTATTATTTGGTTTTATGATATTCTACTTAACCTAGCAAACACCCTTGGTTCTTGTAATTACACGGGTCTACGCCCATTAAAATCTATTATTATTATAAGTGGAACCACTTACGAAACTTACCACACACATTGAACTCAAAAATAGACACAAAATTTTCATTTGAAAAAATTGGCGGAGTCACGCCAATTTCTACCAAACTTAACACACGCTCTGAGCTCTGAAAAACACAAAATCTTTAATTTAAAAAATGGATGGAGGCACGCCCATTAAAATTTTATTTTATATCCCATAAATTTTTTTCGAAACTATTCTATGAGAAGTTTGATATGGTCGTCGAAAATCCAAAAGTACGTATCATCAAAAAATTGAAAATCGTGTTTTTGATTGATTATGATGTGATTAACCAAGATACATATTTCTTTTACTCACGTACGAGTATGTATGTTCAAAAATATTGATTTTATTCATTATTCAATTTGGCACCTACCGAATAAATAAATAGTCTTAAATTCATGAAATTAAAAAAAGTAAAATTAGAAAAAGTGCTGTTACGTACTTTTGGGTTTTCGACGACGATATATGTATACAAAATTAATATAAATTAATGCTTATTAGTTACAAGAGAAATTTTTTTTATAGTTATGTACTTCAATATGCGTTTGTAGCGAAGTTCGTGTTTATTTTTAGAACAAAACATTTTATTTCGTATCCTTGAAGTCAAAATTTTACAGAATGGAGCCAATTAATATTATTGAGAATAGCTTTATCACACATTCATAAACATACATACATTTTCACACACACACATATACATACATATATACACGTTGCAGCTGAGGTCACGTACATCCATTTATATTAAATTATCTCCACTATAATAATAAATTGAGTGCAATTATTGAAATAATCATTATTTATTGCATTACAAGACATAAAAATGTTGGTTGCATCTTACAAAATCCATGAATAAAACTGGAAAAGAAATAGAAGAAAACAAAGAGATAGAAAAAAAAATTAAATAAAATATGTACACCGAGGAAAAAAAAAGTTGGAAATTCTTTTGTTTGTAATTGGTCTCATTTAAAGTGTGCTTTTTTCAATTTAATATTACACGAAAGAAGGTGTTTTAGAAACTTGAAAGATAAAAGAAAAAAAAAACTAAAAATAAATTATAACTATTTAATTTGCACTGGACTGGATGTTAGGAGAATTTTAAGCAAAAACTATTTTTTTCTGTTAATGTTCTCTTAGTTTTCAATATTTACGTGTTTAATTAAATTTTGCAAATGTTTTGTAAATACTTTTTTATAGATAAAATATTTTCGTTGCGATTGTGTTGGTCGGTGTTGGCTCACTTCTGCTAGACCATCCATCCATTCATTCATTCACTGTATTGCTAATGAGGCATTTCCTTTTCGTATAAATGGATTTTGGTAGTGATTCACCCTCATGTACGAAAAAGCAAGCGAAAAGAAAGAAATAAAAATAAATATGTATGTGTATGTATACATATTTATTTACCAAATACACTTACATATATACATACATTCAAAGAAATAATCTCTATATAAAATCGCTATAATTAAGTGTAATTATTTATTTAGTTGCTGTTGTATTTTTTATTTTTTATTTTTTTTTTGTTGAACAAAGTAAATTGTTGTTATTTTTGAGCTTAATTTATGCGTTGAAAATCAAATAGTGCTGGCGTTGTAGTGCAAAACAGCTGAAGCAACTAATTTAAATCAATTTTTCGTCGAAGTGGAATTTTTATGGTACTTGTTTTATATTGCATAATTAATATTGTTAACTTTCTTATAAAACAAATTTTACTACTCCTTTGTTCAATTTGAGCGATTATATAATTGAAAAAAAAGTAAATTATGTAAACATTATCAAAATTACGCCACAGAAATGTTATGAGACTGGGAAAAAATTATTTTCTTAGAAATAAAAAAGTTAGTTAACTTAATCGTAAGCTTTTTTATATTTAGAACTACCGATATGTCTTATCTTATTCTGGACAAATGAAAAAAAAATTAGAATCAACTAAAGATTTGCAATGTTCATTTACTACAAAAGCGACATAACTAAAAAAAAGGAATTTTGGGCTTAATAATGCAGAGTTAATCCTCATATCGTTATTCATGTTTACTTCTATTCCCCAAGGTCTTGAAAATAGCATAAGTTGTCAATAGCAGTCACTTGTTTTCGACAACGGATAGACAAGCGAAAATTTTGAGGTATTGTCTTGACGTTATGTCGATAAATAGTAAGAAAATAAGGGGGATAGTGTACAAATTGAATACAAATATTTTTTGTACTCAACTCTTGAAAGAAAAATTAAATTTTTTCCCGTAAGTTATATTTGAATTGAAAATGGTCCTGCATGACCATTTTATGATTCAAATAATCTTCCTACAAGGAGCATAAGACCTCGAAAAAAAATTTCCAATGATTTTTTCTTGATGCTAGGTACTTAATTTCTAGTCATCTTTTTCCTGCTCGATAAGCCTCTATATATATCTATTTACGCCAAGTGTGGGCGTTTGGTCCTCTTCCCCTGTTACCTTGTGTTGCGGCATTTCCTTCTCAGTATTTCTACATGAATTTGGTGAAAACTATCAAGGTGTTCACATCTTTCATACTCATAGCGAAGAACTGATTTTACACACGAATTAAAAATTTAAATTTTTGTGCACGTGGGGATTGATGGTGGTTTTCACACTGTGTTGCACTGGACGAAAGCTTTACTCTCATAGTTCGGTTTGAGATATCATCAGACGAGCCTCCAGTCGATGTTATCATACAATCCAAGTAGCAAAAGTATTGCACTTCCTGGGGTTGGGTTTTTTAGATGGGGAATAGTTTATTGCATCGCAGAAAAAAATAGACAAGAATTATTTTCAACAAAACCATGTTATTGAAAACAATTTTAATTTCAATAATATTTCTCATTAATACAATATTTTATCAATACCGCGTATTTTAAAATATCATTTAATCATTTAATTTAATTTGCTTGTTTGGTGTTTATCTTGCTTGTTCATTGAAACAACGCGCTCATGTTCAATTGTTGTTGTTTATTTTGATTACTCGTGTTGTATACGTGTAAATGCCGACAAGAAGCCGAAAAACGCACATGCAGAAGAAACAAAGAACTCATGTTATGCGTGTATGTAAGTACGAGTACGTTAGTCTATTAGTCAGGAAGGTTGCCGGTTCGACTCATGCCAAACACATTTTTGTTTTGAATGTAAGTGAGCGAAAAGTCGGACGTTTTCGACACCGTGGGACAGGCCCTTAATTTTAATCGCAGCCAATCAAAAACAAGCAATAAATTTTTTTTTTTTTTTTTAATGCATACATATATTTATTTATTGTATCTTCAAAAATGAACTAACAATAAGTATTCAAATCTTAAATCTAAATATAATTATTAGGCCCGACCAGTGTCGGACATAAACTTAGTGATAGTAATTCATAATACATAAGAGTTGTGCAAAGCAAAAAATAAAAAAAATAATTTCAAACAGTTTCATCTGGTGTGGTAAGTATTAGAGCCCTTGTGTCCCTCTTTTTTAAGCGGATGTGTCCGGTAAAGTTCAAGATATTTCGAGCAAGCGGATTAGGGTGTGACTCGAGTTTAGTTAAATATTTGCCTGAGTATTTTGCAATTTCTTCAGTCACTTGTGGCATATTTAGATCACGATGTAAATTTGAGTTTCTTATGTACCATGGAGCCGATGTTATTAACCGTAAAATTTTGTTTTGTCTTCGTTGGATTTTCTCTACATTTGAAGCTGAAGCAGTGCCCCATAGCTGAATTCCAACAAGCAATAAAGTGGTTGAAAAATGTCTCATTCATACACACAAACAATAACAATTATCACTAAAAATAAAATTTCAGTCAACATCTTTTTTCTTTGATTCATTAAAGTTCTTTATTGACTGAAAAAAAAAATATATTCAACAAACGTGCTTACAATTTTATTTATCAATAATACAAAAATAGTCGTCACAGAAAATTCAAAAGATTTTTTATTGAATCAGCGATTTTCGTATTCAAATATCAAAATCATTTTTTCTGCGCATCTTGCGTGTTAGAAGACATATCGCTCATAAAAAAACCGATTTTTTAATTAAAATTTATAAAAAAAAAATATATCGAAAAATATATAAAGTTGGTAACGATTGGCCCAACTTTTACAAGACCAAGTATAGGGAGATCTTTATTCCACTGGTTGTTCAATTATAATGCGAAGACTATTTATAAGATCCATGCTGAATTTTGATCTCTAAGACCAGCCTATTGTTAGCGAAACTCTGTGTCCAGATATTCAGCAAGTGTCCTCTGGTGAATATGTTTGCTATTACATTGTTTATCATGCTTAGGAGCACTCTTTTAGTTTGACGGAAAGTCCTTTGTTGCCCCATAATCTTTGTATCACATTCTGCATCACGGTGGCACTTGTTTGGAAGACGGGCATAGCTCTGGATCGATATAGCCAAGCCCTGGAGCTTTGTTCTGTTTTAAAGCGTGGATGGCGTCTACTATTTCTGTGACAGTGGGGCGGTTGTAGATACATATATCATTCCTACCGTTATGTCTAATACAATTACACAAAAGTTGGGCGCATGTTGGAGTAGTGGTGTGCTTTGTACACGATAACTCCATATAACTCAGTTTATATGCTTTATTAGAAAATAATTTATTGGCAAGAAGTTTATTTTCTATAAAAACTAGTCCCTGGCTGACCTTATGATAAAAAAGTAAATACATAAATTGAATTTACGATATACATACATACCTATGTACATTTCAAAGAAAGATAAAATTAATTACCTTTAATAAATCATTAATGATCCCCCGCTTTGAATGACATAAAAACCACTACGTATTTACATTGTATTAACTTGCAAAAAAAAAAAAATACATAAATAAATTAACCAAGATAATGAAGCAAAAAATGGAAATAAATGAATTACGTACATATACATACATATGTACATACACACTAGCAATGGCCCGTCTATTAGTAACGTAATGCTTGAGTACAGTAAACAAATTAATAACTACAATTAAACAAAAAGCAACAATAACAATTGCCTTTTCAATGCAGTAAACTTCATTAGCCAATATAAAATTATTGTAATGAATTTAATGCATTTTTTAATGGATATCAAGAACAATTTGTACAATAAAAAACAACAACAAAGAAAATAATAATAATAAAAAAATCTAGTTACTAAAAACAAGAACAATCAAAAAATAATAATTACAGTTTTTCGTTGACTTAATTGTTGATTATTTATAAAAGTGTCCGAGAGACCTTGAAATAGTACAACGCCTGCTGTAAGAACCATGATTTACAAACACACGCACACACTCACACACAATCATTTTTTTCTACACAAATGCATACATAAGTACACTACACCAATCAGATAAAAATATACATACATACATACTTATAAAAAAAAGCGGGGTATCTATCTCACCACCGCCACCAACACCACCACGTTAAAAAGAAACATAAAAAACAAATTAAAATTGAAAAAAATAAAATAAAATAAAAATGAATGAAAAAATAAATAAATAAAAACTGCACTCAAGAGATAAAAATGTTGGATTAAAACCAAAACACACAAATGCACTGAAAAATCGGTAAGAAATTCACATCTGCAGTTAAAAGAGGTGAAAAAAAGAAGAAGAAGAAAAAAAGGATGAAGAATGTAAAAAAATAAATAAAATAAAAAGACAACGAAACTCGATTAACTTAACATTAAATTTTAAATCGACAGGCCAAAACCAAGCATACACACTTCGAGCTGATGTTGTTGTTCTTGTTGCTCTAGGATTTTTGTTGTTACTTTTGTAACCAAGCAAGAGTCAGCTTCAAATACTTGAAGTCCTATCTAAAAACTTCAAACACTCTATTCCAAAATAAAGTTTTTGAGAGATAATTTTCAAATTTATTTTTTAAAAGACACTATTTCAAATAGCGCTGCGTACCAAAGCCTCTGGAAATAAGAAATCAAAGTAAGAAATGAAATAAACTCCTAAATTTTTTGAATAAAAAATATCAGTCTTTAGTTAGAGCAATTCAACAAAAAATAAATAAAAAATAATAATAATTAATATGAAAAATTTTGTATTATCAATTAACATTTTTTAACATCAATTAAAAAGTCATTTAAATTTTTACCACTAAATAATTTATTAATATCAATTAAGTTTATCCACTTAAATTAATTGCAGCAGTTAAAAATTTGATTGATTCAATTAAATTCTTAATTGAAAATATTAATTGGTGAATACTTTTTTCTATGAATGTATAAAGTATAAATAATCTTTACTGGCATCAAACTACTGAAATGCAAGTTAACCGAGGAATCACTCAAGCATTTGCAATTCTTCGAGGAGTAAGCCAGATGTACATATATTAGCTATTAGTGAAGTTAATAAAGTTATCAAAGTAAATGGCAATAATATCAACAACATATGAAATGCTAACGGTATGATGAAGTTTGTGACAATTTTCAAAAGACAATAACAACAATTCACTAGATCAGGGTAGTACTTTTTCAAAAGTCGAACGATAAAGAATACTAGCCTTCACTGGCAGACAGCTTAAGTCTGCTATACAAGGTATATCTTTTTTACAGCTGACATGTCAAATTTCCCACAGCAAAATATGTGCATATCGTGTGTTAGCTTTGAAATATAATTTCTGTGAAAGTGAGCCGTAAAGTCGTCTGACAAAATATCAATTAGATCGTGCTTTATTCTTTTTTCTGACACCCCTTGTGGCATCAGCTGTTTTTATTATGAACAAATAATTCGCCAGAAATCTATGTGGTGAGGAAATAGGCAGCGGCTGTTCACTATTGAAGGAAGCAATTAACCTGCAAAATGTTTGGTGGCAATTGATTCAAATGTACTCGACCTACGACTTGAGAAAATGGAAGTTTTACCAAAAGTATAGTGAAAAAAAAGACATAAAGTGTAATAGTATATTTCCACTATTCATGCTTCACCCCCCCAATCATGCAGCAATGCCAACTTGGTGCTTTTATCACTATTTTGAGTGCTTTTTAAGACTCCAAACGCCAAATTTTGAGCCAAAATAACTAAAAAGCACTAAGTAGTGTTTTAAGAAATTTTTTATTTCTTAAAATTACTTTAATAAAAACTTGGTGTATTTTTATTTTCAGTGTAAAGCATACCTTTTTTTTAAACATTATTAAACTTCACTCGTTTTTCACGTTAGTGCTGTTTACGCTTTTTAGATCTCAAAATTACGCTTTATAGTGCTTTTTTAAAATTTTGATGTGCTTTTAGAGCCAAAAAAGTTGGCATCACTGCAATCATGAGCGAATGAACTTGCTTCGCCATACAAAATTATGAGAGCGATTCAAGTAGAATCTTCTCTAACTTTTATCGCAGTTTATCGCCAGTTTATCTGAACTAGCTATCAAAACAAAATATGTGTATGTGAACAAATCGTCGGCTGGTTATTGGTTTGCGGCACAGTATATTCAAAATACATTATGACTGCAGCAAACCAATAACCAACCGACGAAATGAAAACAAACCGAACTCACGTGCGTATGACACGTATGTATGTGTCAATATATGTACATTAAAAAAAAATGCCAAACGTAGCATGAATGCTCAGTGTAAACAGCACGATTCATAAACGTGATTGAGAAAGCGAAGCATGTGATTCAATTCGTAGTGGAAACATAGCATAAATGGTTACATATTCAACATTTCGTGGTGCATCGTCCTGATTATAGTCAACAGCACTGAACAAGTTCGATGTGGTTGGATCCAGGACCTATCAAATAGTATAAATATAATATTAATTGTTCCCTCCAATCTTACCGCCAAGCCACTCTGTAACCAGTCCCGCAACTATACTTAAATAATCACCCTTATCGGGAATGAAAGGCGAACATTTTGTCCATGTGAAATATTTTCCGTGAACAAAATTAGAAAATGGTATACTGACACAACAACAACGCAAACATTGCCGATCACGATTTTAGGGAAAGGGAAAACATGTCACGTGAACTTTTATTCCCGATAAGGGTGCTTATTCTTTTGAAATATGAGTGCCCCAGTGGTCGAGTGGGTAGTGTAAAAGCCTATGATGTTCGTATCCCAAAAAATATCTGCTTAAAAATTTAATACAATTGTATTTGTAACAATTAAAAAAATTATAAGTTTTCATTGTTACAGTTAAGTGTCGGAATGCCATTTTTAAATAATTTATATTATTCCACACCGATTAGGTCCCTATAAGATAGTTCAGTGACAAGTCACAAGTATCAATTAAACCCATCCTGGGCCATCCCCATGTAAAGCTCCGCTTCATAGAAAGTGTTAGAACTTGTACTGGTCCCTATCACCCGGGGACCGATCACGTGGCTAGTCTTAAGTCAGTTCCATTTCCATGTATTGAAATCTGGCTGTTTAAAGCAGATATCCTTTTATCTTCGGCATACATCTTTACATTTTATCTCCGTTTAAAAATTTGAATTTCCCTTAGTGTAATTTATTTATTTTTAAATTGAACTCTTGCTTAAATTTTTTAAATCATTTCCATTTTATTTGTGTGTTATATTTCCTCTTAATGTGTCTGAATATAAAACTTTTTGTAGCTGTTCCAGTTTAATGCATTCTTAAGAAATTGCTAAATTTTTCCTTTTATTTCATTTGGTTGCCGTTAGTGTTTTGCTCTTGTTTTTTTTATTATTTTTATTTTATTTTGCACTAATAAGTTGAGTCCAAAATGTACTGATTTACCTGCCATTTCCGTCTAAGTTGATTAAAAATTTATGAGTTTCAAATGAATTTTAAAATGTAAAAATGTGTGCGCGCTACACAACAGCTAAACAAAGAAATGGCAGGCAGCATCAAAAATAAATTTTAATCCAAAAACTGTTTTTTTATGCATGAACAAAAAAGAAAAAGGAACTGAAAAAAAACACAACAGAAAATATGAATGTATGTATGTATATCAAACAAACCATGACCAATTTAATTTAATTCATGGATATTATTTTTACTTATTTTTTCTTAAAAAAAAATTCCTTCAAATTATTAATTTCCTCTTCTCTTTTTTTTTCTTGTCTCATTTTAGGTAAGTTTATTTCGTTTCTTTGGAATATGACATCTCATGTACATTTTCGAAACTTCATATAAAATTGTAATTGGTAAGCGAAATGTGAATTAATTTGAAAGTAAAAAAAAGAAGACATAAAAATAAAGTAAAAAAATGAAAAAAAGAAACTGGGTTAAATAATAAAAACATCAAATGCATAATTAAATAATTTAATTAGTGATTTTTTTTACTGAAAAAAAAACAAGTATAAAAAACTAAAAACATGAAATAATCAAAAATTATAATGATAATAATGAAATCGAAATTATAGATGATTCATCTCAGTGTAGTCGTAGCTTGAAATCATCATGATGATGCTTTTTGTTTGTTGTTTTTAATATAAATCTATTTTGCTTTTCTCTTTGTTAATGACTTTTTTTGTTTAGATTTATGATTTTGATGCAAAGGTTTATTGAACTTTTGTTTTGTTTAGGTATGACTTTTAAAGCAAATAAATAATAAACGTCGACTATATTCTACAATATTTTCCAATTAACTTTTTGATTTATTCGGGCTGATCCCTATAATTTATTTTGTAATATTTCTAATAAAATGAAATGTTTTTTGTTTTAAAGTGCATTTAAACTTGAGCAAAATGTAGTACTTATGAGATTTCGAGTAAAATCGAATAGATTTCCCATACAAAACAAAAACTACTTCGTCACGAGATTTACTCGAAATCTACTTAAAATCTAATAGGACTTAGTGATGTAACTGTGATTTGTTTTTTTTTTAATTTGTACTGAAAAGTAATCCTCTGCACTTAAAAAGTTGCCTGAATTAGCTATATTGCATTTGTTTGGTTGTAGTTTCGGAAAAATTTCAGTCAATAGTTTTTGTTTTGAATAAGAAATCTTGGTAAATTTAAAAAAAACTTGATGTAAACGGTATATGTTTTGATAACATATTTAATTGAAATCTGCTCGATTTCGTGCAAGTGTAAATGCCCTATTAGTAAAAATAATGATTATAATCAGAAATAATTTTTTAGTCGCGCTTAAGTTCAGTAATTTCAATTTTTATTGAATGAAATATTTTTATTAATTAATGTGAGTTTCTAAAGAAGAGCAGAAAACTTAAACTATACTTTATTAGCTGGGGGAAATACCGATATTTTTCTGTGCAGCCACGCACTTCATCAGCACCCATGTATATCTACTTGGGCAGAGATAATTATTAATATCAGCTATTTATTACAAATTTTCATTGAAATGGAATATGAGAAATGATTATATTGTGTATACAATTATTGATTTACCTTTGGTAAATACATATGTAGGTATCATTATTCATTTCATTTCATTTCATTTCATTTCATTCTTCTTTAGAAACTCACATTAATTAATAAAAATATTTCATCCAATAAGAATGGAAAATACTGAATTAAGCCCGATTAAGCTCATTTGTATTCAGGTATTAAAAAATACCCTGCAGAAAATGCAAATAGTGAAAATGTAGAGATTTAGTAGTGACATTGTCAGTAGCACTACTGACCAGGTGTACCCCAGCCAATGTAATCGCCTATTGACATTTAACATTAGCTTGTCACTGAAAATCCACCACTAGACTGTAGCACTACTCACTAAGTAGTTTTTTTGGGACCGACCACATGGAGACATTGGCACCAAAGATTCACTAGTAAATTTTAGGGGCTCTAGTCTACAATATCGATATTTCCTCGCTCGATGTCCGTAGTAAAACTGTACTGATTCCCTATAGACACTGTCACCACCTGCAGGAAATTGTTTGTCATTTCTATTAAATACATATGTATGTATATTAAAATTAAAAATTGTATGTTTCGCTGAATTAGTAAAGTCAAACACTTACGTATGTATCTTAAAATTTGACAAATCTTTACCTGCTGGCACAAAATCTTCCACAGGGTAAAAATTTCCGTAATCGGCACCTTTCACTTAAAACTCTTCAATTTTCACATTTTATATTTTTATACAATATTTATTGTTATTTTATTTGTTTTTTGTATTTTTTTTTTGTGTATTATGTTTTTAATTATTGTTAAATACATTTATATATATTAACCTTATAATTCTATTTCTTAAGATAATTTTTATAAACACTTAAATTTTGCTTGACGTCACGTTTATTTTCAACAAACCAATAAAACATTAAGAAGAAGCATAGTTGTGTGTAACTGAAAAAATGTTTTCTACGCATTAAAACCATTATTAATAGACGCTCTGTTGACAATGTCACCAAAATAGTCGACAAATGTGATGACTTGGGGACACTTAACCCCATGTTTTCTGCAGGGTAGCTGTCGTATACACAATTTTTTTTTTAAATAAATCCATAAATTTTTCTATCATTTGCTCTGTTTTATTAATTTCTCTCTATGTGCCCATCGCTGGATTAAAGGCCTTCAATATGTTTTTATTTTAGTCATTAAATTGACAAAATAAGACTTTCTAGATTTAATTAATATGGATTAAGTAGCTTTAGTCATACAAGTAATTAATTTAAAAATAATTACTAAAATCCTCCCAATTAGCAAAAGCTTTAAAAAGAGTCATTAAGCAAATTAAACGGATGCTGGCAAATAAATAACACAAAATATTAATTGAATTCGAAATGAAATTTAATTAAAAGCTATTTTTTTCTTTTTGAGTTGAAATGAGCACATTTTTAATTGCAGTCTTAGATTGAAATATTTCTGGCCTTTAAGAAGTTTATTTTATTATTAAAAAAAAGAGAGATAATAAAACAAATTTAATTGGTAGGTATTTATTTTAATTGAAATAAATTTCAACTCTTGAAACTACGAGTACAAACATACACATGCACACACAGTTCATGCACATTCTAGTATTTATTTGGCCAACTCAAGCCATTCCATCACATACTTCATGCATGTTAAGCCATCTCTATCTCTTCATCTTTAGCATACATATGTACACTCGCTGGCATAAGCATATACACACTCTTCACGCATTCTTGTTGCCAAAAACGAATACTATAGCTTGTACTCGTATGTATGTATTTATATGATTCCAGCTTTAACATCAACAGCATATATGTAGTTGGTATTTTTCTTCCACTTCTTGATTTAATGTTTATTTTTTTTTTATCTTGTTTCGTTAATTATTTAAAGTGGCATGACACTGAATACTAAAATGCACCACCGCCGCCAACCAACATCGCCATCGCCATCGCCATAAGTTTTTTTAAAACAAACTTGAACATTTCTGTCATTTCTTGTGCATTTCTTATTTAAATTAAGAGTCTTTTTATTATTATTCTGTGCAATTGCAGGTGGTCTTTTGTTTGTGTCAACTATCGTGGACTCACAAATAGACTTTGGTCGCAGGGTAAAAATAAAATTTACCCAATCAAAATGACTAATCAGAAATAAGCATGCAAGTAATATTTTTTTTTTTAATGCAGTTTGTTATTACTTTGACATATTATTTGACAGCTGATTCATTTAATTCAAGCTAAACACTATATTACTGTCAAATTTGAGTTTGAATAAAGCTTTAATACGTTTCGAATCAAAAGGCAAAAGCGAATTTAATTCCAGCGGAATCAGTAAAACCATTGGCTCGTTTTTGTAACTTGTGAGAAGTTTTTTTTAAATTTAGTTTTTCACTGCGCTGCAAATAGATATTTCAATGCCCACAACAGCTTCACTAAAGTAGAAAATGCATAAGTAAATGAGGTAAAAACATGGCTAATACTAAAAAGCTTATCTAAGAACTTGTGCTGCATTTTGAATCAAAGTTTGTTCGTATGATGCAAAGTAGTGATGCATTTACAAACAGGCCCAAACTTGCAAAAATATCCACAAATAGAGTTTCTTACTTACCCATCCTGTGTTTCACAGGTTGAAAATAATTTATTCGGCTCGGAAAATTCTCAAATACTCGCACATTACCAAGAATTTTTATATCATCAGTAAGTAATAAATATTTCAAATGTTTTTGTTTTTCTAAGTTAAAGCAAGAAATGAAAGAAAAAAATAGTTTTTTTTATTTAGTTTTTTAATTAACATTAAATGAAATTTTCGTTAAATTTAAATGACTGAAAGCTCTCTTTTTGTCACTCACACGAACAAAACAAAAATTTGAAAATGATTTCGTTCGTTATTTTTGAGAACGTATAAAATTACTTTAAAAAAAAACAGGCTGTAAATCAAGCTAACGCTCGTATCGTTTGGATGAAAGCTGCCCACTGAATTCCTGGTCAAGGACTAAATGTAAATTTATTATCGCGTACCCTTTTGATTTCTAGGATGTATAAAGGTTGAATAAAAAATTCAAAAATTCGATTATGAATTTTTATTTAAATACGTAAATCCAAATTTTAAATAATCTTCTAAATATTATTGTCTCTTGACATGTTTAAGCTTCAGTTCACATTCTATCAAACTAAATAAATGGCAATAAAAAAGACATCAGCTCTCTGGGTGGGGTACTTTCTATTAAGCATTGAGGAGTAAAAGTTCCCAAATAAAAACTTATGTATATTAATTTTTAAAAACATTTATATGGACGGACCCCCAAGGTTCCGTGGACCCCCATTTGGGAGCCGTTGGTTTATAAAACAAAATCCATTTGGCATGTGATAATTTTTATGGAACATATAAATCAATGAAAATTATAATTATTCCAACTAACTATTCTAACAAGGCGGAACAATATGTTATTTTCGAAGGCCGCTGCCACTCCATCATCGGCGCACAGAGGAGCATTTGAGCCAAAAAGGTGGCCATTATTTTTTTATTTGCTTATATTGCTTGTGAAAATTTGTTGAGTGTCCCTAGGTTTTATTGACTTGGCGTAAATATCTCTTATAGTAATAGGCTGGTAAACCTTGAAAATCAGAAATTTCGGATGCAGGGGGAAAAAATTTTCCTCAGAGGAACTAAGCCTACCTCTGAAAAATGGAATTTTTTTCTTAACCTTTCTCATACATTGTTTAGCAAATGCAACTTTTAACGTCGACTAAAGTACAAAACTTTAAACATGGACCTAGGAGATCTTAAGATGCCCTTTTACGTCCCCACTTCCTTTTGTGGGCGGTGACAAAAATATAATTAGCACAAATAATATAAATATTAAAAAAATGTACTACTTATGCCTTAATATCATAAAAATTAAACTTTTGAGCTTTTATTGCCAGGAGAATGCATCCCTCCCCTCAACGCAACACATTTTAGGACTGTCAAAAAGGTTTCTTACTCATATTTACCTATGCAAGATGAGCAAAAACAAAAAAAAGGTGAAATTTTCAAAAAATCACCAAAAAAAATGGCCCAAAAGTGCGCAAACTTTTTTTCTTGCGTCTAATATTAGAGATTTTAAAATTTATTGTGGTATAAAACATAATTCTAAATGTAGTCACATTTAAAAACCTTCTTCTTTTTTATTTTTTGTTTGCTTTGCAAAAAAGTATATAATTTTTTTTTCAGTTTTTAAACGATATCTTTCAACATTAATATTCAAGAAATTTTTGTTGTTTTAATACTAACGATAGCTTTTGCTCAAGTCTTTCAGCGAAAAAAAAATCAATGTCATATATACATGTTGGAACCGAAAAAAAAACATTAAAAACTCATATAATTTTCTTCACTTTCCTGACTTTAGCCGTATCTCAGAGCTACAAATCACAACTTAAAGTCTTCAAAATTTACAATATGATGTAAAATTTTGTTGTGCATCAAGTTGTGTACTTAGTTCTTAAGATTTCTTTAAATTAATGTTTGCCTTTTTGGCCAGCTTTTTGTTCGTTCAATATAAACTTCCACCTTATATAGAAAATTTTCAATTGAAATAGAATTAAATTAGACTCTGATTTTCTATAAAAAAATGTGTGTAAGTCGGACTAACAGATTGGGTATAGAGTATGAGTCATACTCCATATCACTTTCAAGCATCAACGAAATAAAATTATTTATTCAATCAAGTCTTTTCTGCGTATTTCATTTCATTTAAATGCTTTGAGCTTTTAAAAATCATTGCCCTCAAGTTCATTTAATTGTTTCATAATTACGATTCGCCAACACGGCCCTATTTTGAACTTTTGCAATGTCTTAATAAATCCAGTTTTTAATTAGAATTGTAATTTTATCTGCTTACACAATTTTAATAAGATCTTCTTTAAAGTGCAGATATGATGTAAGCATTAAGACAGTTTTCTTTAAAAGTTATTAACAAACATAAAGAGACCAAAAGGATGTTTGTTGGTTGTGCTCATCATCATTAAGTTAATATTGCTATTAATCGTAAATTTTAATTAAAATCTCAAAAATAAGCAGTTTAATTTACATTCGGTTTCAGTATATTTTTACAGTTTAGCAACTTTTAAGATTAAGATACTCAACAAAAAATTCATGCCTTTAGTGAATTTATAATATGCACGAGTATATATTTTGTGGTTCACTATGAAATTAAAAAAAAAAAATACATAAATAAATAAAGTAGATAAACATTAGAAGTAATGACAACAAGCCAAAAGTAATATTAAATATATATAGAGCTAAGAGACTGTATTTTTATTTTTCTAAAAAAAAAGAATTGCATTTATAATTAATGTTTATTTAGCATGTTGTTTTTTTTGTCTTCCCCCTTTTTTTCTTTTAATTAAAAAATATCCTCAATATTTTCTTATTTACAAAATATTTATGTACATTAAAATTTGTAACTGGTTGAGTGGTTGACAGTAGGGCGGGGTAAATGAATGCTAAAGGAATGAAGGAACTTACTTATTGCTTATTTGCCAATGATATGATGATGATGATGATGTACAGTTAATAAATATGTAGTGTGCATAAAAATTTTTGCTGTACACTTGTGCCTGGCTATTCCATTACATGTGCTATTTCATATTTCATAACGCTCGTGTTGAAATGGAGCAAAATATATTTAGTATATTTTTGATTATTATTTTTTTTAATTTGCTTGTTACACACCTGGCAACAAGGCGTTAGATAGCAACTTGCGACAGCCACAGCGGCAAATTTAGCGGCAACCGTTATTGGGTTGAGTCCGCCAATTCTGTTAATTTTTTGTGCGAATGATTTTTTATTTGCATTTGAGAGGTAATTTGGCTACATTTCTAATTTTACTGCTTGCACTATTATTTGAAAAAATTTTCTTAAGACTTTGTTTTATTAGGCGACTTGATTTTTTTTTGGCAGTGTTACTTCATAACTCGATTCATATTAGACGGATTGTAGAAATTCTTTTATTGTCTGATTGATTGTAAAAGATTGGTCTGGGACACGCTCACAATTTTTTTTATTTAATGTTATGATATTCTACTTATTTGATTGCTGCGAAACCTAGTAAACACCTTTGGTTCTTAGAGTTGAAAAAATGGGCGGGGCTACACCCATTTAAATGAATTCTTATATTTCATGTCGTTGTACTTAACCAATTTTTACGAAACTTACCACACACCTTGAGCTGAAAAAATATACACAATCCTCCATTTGAAAAAATGTGCAACGTCACGCCCGTTGAAATTTAATATTTTATTTTAATTGGTTCTACTGTACCGATTTTTACAAAACTTAACACACACACACCCTAAGCTCTGAAAAACACAAAATCTTGCATTTAAAAAATGGGCGTAGGCACTCCCATTAAAATTTAATTTTATTCTCCATAAATTTGTTTCGAAAATGTTCTCAGATCAGATGTTTGTATTGAAGTCGGTTTTTTTTGCAGAATTATTTTATACAGTGCAAGCTTGGTATTCGCGACTACCCATTATCCCGACGGTCCGGTTATCGCGACAGCTTTATTTTTAAAATTGCAGGTTCTATAATCGCGACAGTTTACAAAAAACGGGTTCTATTTTCGCAACTTTTATCTGTTTTTTTTTTTTTTTAATTTGATTACAATTTACGTTTACAAAAAACGGGTTCTATTTTCGCAACTTTTATCTGTTTTTTTTTAATTTGATTACAATGTCTATTCCAATATATGGAACGCCTTGCTAGAATTCGGTAGTGAATGGAGTGAAGAAAATAACATGCCCTTAAATATTTTACCTTTGGAACTCAAATTGGTACGGAACATCTTTTCACGAATGCTGACATAAGCAACTGGATTCAAGAAGAATTTCTTGTAGAAAGTAATGAGTAGCAAATGGAATTGTCAGAGTGGGAATTGGACGCTTTATACGATAGTGGTCATGAAGAAAACAAAATTAAAGTGGACGATTGTATAACATCGACAAAAAATGTTGAGTTCTGCTATCGCGAAAATTCAGTTTTCTGGTTTTTAATTCGTCGCGAAAACCGAGCTTGCACTGTATTTAAAGTGGAATTTCTTTTATTTTGATCCCTATTTTTTTTTTTGTTGTCATGAAGGGAACACTATTTAATATTTATGTGACTATAAACGGTCAATATTGCGACAGTGAAAAAGTACCTTTAAAAAGACTTTCGTCATATTTTGTCGTTTTCAAAAATTCGATTACGCCCTGAAAATCGAAAATTGTAGACAAAATTTGATTTTTCTTAAACTTTGTAAATTCTTTTACATTTAAAATTCCTTTCGTTTCTGTGTTTAAGAAGTCGGCCGAATATTCGGAAAATAGTTTTGATGGAAAAAGAATTTAAATTAATGTTAAATTTTACGTTTTTTGCCACACTTTGTTTAAAACACTTGTTGTTTCTTAATTTATATTCAAAGCGTGTCTCATGGGAATGCAAAAAAGGTTTAAATTATTCAAATCGTGTGCGAATCGGCAAAGTTACAATATTTTCAAAGTAAATTTCCATATATAATAGCACTTACTCCGTTTCATCACGAATGAGTATCATGTACGAACGATTTAGACATTACCATTTTACTTTCGAGTAGGAAATTTCTTTCGGAAGCGTTTGTTTTTGAATTCATATCTGGATAAGAGTGGAGAGCGTCATGAACGAGTAAGGTGAAAATTTCATTTCTTGTCTCAGTTTGAGATAACTAAAGTAGAGTTTTTGGAAATTTTCTCTACGTTTACACTCTTTTCGTGCGTTTAATGCGACATCTCTCAAAACTTCATTGAGGTAACTTTTATAAATTTTTCCATTTACTAATTTTCAGACAAGATCCAAAGTATAACAATTTTTTCTTAGTTATTACATATAAGAAAATCTATGATAAAGACAGACTTCATTGTAAAATTCGCTCGATGACGATGACTCATAAACCAAAAAGAAAAATAATTTTGAATTTTGAAGTAGAAGTTGGGAAACGGTGACAAACGAGATTCTAGTGTTAAATTTTTTGTTTAATTATGGCAAGATTGTTGCCAACAACGCAATTTACAATAAGAAAACACCAGCAAAACCCAGAACGAAATTCTAAACCGTATTCTCTAGCAAAGAACTACAATAAAACCTACTTAGTCAGAGGATGGTTAGCAAAATAATATGTCTAACAAACCATGTAAACTAAATCTAATGAAAAGTTATAAAAAAAATCACATACTGCCACATAAGCATCTGACTGCAGCAAACAAAAAGCAACATGCATCATATTTTACCTTAGAAACTACCAAACGTGTACACAAACTAAAAGAAGACAAAAGTGTTTCGCTCATCAACTTGATGACGTTGATGTTGTTGTCCGTCGTTGGTTTTGTTGTTGTTGCCGATAAGGAAAACTTTGTAATTAACTTTTGTCACGTTCTTCTCTGTTGTTTGTTGTAGTTTTTGTCATTATTTTGTTTTTAAATTTTTTCTGTGTTGTTTTTTTCTATCCGTATTTTATTTTTTTACAGCTTGATTTGTTGTTGTGCACACTAACAAATCTTGCCATCATCAGGATTTTTAATTTAATTTTTGTGGCATTTATTTTTCATAAAGTCAAATGGGATTTGATTTTTTCTTCTTCTTCTCTCAATTCAAAAACATAAATATTTAAAGCGTTGTCAGTTGTGTTCTTTCGTTTAAGAAAAACTAATTAAAATCTAAATTGAGTATAAATTCATAGAAAACAGAATTTTAAATTGCTGTTATTATTATTATTATATATACATATTTTATTTTTATAAAATTAATTAAAGATTTGTTAACGAAGGTAATGGCAGTATGTACTAGAGAAATTGATATACTGTACACACACACGCACACACACAAACACAAAACAAAAATTGCAGTTGCAGGCACTATTTTGTTGAGCACGTAGCTGTAGTCTACTTTTAGGCAGCGGCCATGAGTTTTTGACAATTACAATTACCGTTTACCGTTATTGTTACTTTCGTCAAACAGAGAAAATAGAGTTAATAAATAACTACCCTGCAGAAAATGCGAGTAGTGATTTACTAGTGACATTGTCAGTAGCACTACCGACCAGGTGTACCCCAGCCAATGTAATCCCCTATTGACATTTAACATTAGCTTGTCATTGAAAATCCACCACTAGACTGTAGCACTACTGACTAAGTAGTTTTTTTGGGACCACATGGAGACATTGGCACCAAAGATTCACTAGTAAATTTTAGGGGCTCTAGTCTACAATATCGATATTTCCTCGCTCGATGTCCGTAGTAAAACTGTACTATACTATAGACACTGTCACCACCTGCAGGAAATTGTTTGTCATTTCTATTACATATACATATGTATATTAAATTTTAAAATTTGCTTGTTTTTATGGTTTAGCAATTGTCTATATGCATTTCGTTCCTGCTTTTGGAACTCGTCAGTAGACTTCAACCCAAAAAATTTTTGAAATGCATATAGACAATTGCTAAACCATAAAAACAAGCAAATTTTCAAATTGAATAAATAAAGACTTTAGTCAAATAAATATACTTCGGTATTTCAAATATGTATATTAAAATTAAAAATTGTATGTTTCGCTGAATTAGTAAAGTCAAACACTGACATATGGATCTTAAAATGTGACAAATCTTTACCTGATGGCACAAAATCTTCCACAGAGTTAAAATTTCCATAATTGGCACCTTTCACTTAAAACTCTTCAATTTTCTTTTTTTTTTGTTTTTTTTTATTTTATTTTTTGTGTATTATGTTTTTAATTATTGTTAAATACATTTATATATATTAACCTTATAATTCTATTTCTTAAGATAATTTTTATAAACACTTAAATTTTGCTTGACGTCACGTTTATTTTCAACAAACCAATAAAACATTAAGAAGAAGCATAGTTGTGTGTATCTGAAAAAATGGTTTCTACGCATTAAAACCATTATTAATAGACGCTCTGTTGACAATGTCACCAAAATAGTCGACAAAAGTGGTGACTTGGGGACACTTAACCCCATGTTATCTGCTGGGTAAATATGCATGTATGTATGTATTTTATTTATTACTAATTACATTCTTGTTATTTTCTTTCACTCGCTTACCCACTCATTCCTTTGTTGTTGTTTAATTTTGTGTTTTTTTTTTGCATTTTAAGCACGAGGTCAATTAACGCCATGCCAAGAGTTCAATATCCGCACAAAATATTCATATACATACATGCATACAAACACATAAGCATGAACAGTTGGAAAATATAAGCAACAAACATCCAAGTACAACAAATACACGTACTCGTACATTCAAGTTTTGTGTGTATGTACATACATATCGCACATTCAGTTCAATAGTGTCATAACTCAAAAAAACTAGTTTTGCACAAAACAAGTTTAAAGTTTTCAATTTGCATACAACCCAATGAAGATATGAAAAAATATTCTTCTCTCAGGAGGTGATAGTACAAGCTACTTACATATATGTATGAAATTTTTACGCAAGACAAAATACGAAATGTATTATTATTCTGCATTATTAACTAAAAATACGACAGGCACCACGAACTAGGCTGCCATACTTACAGGTTTCTTGTCATCTGCTGGTATCGCTTCAAGGGTTGATGGTCTATGCGAGGTCCTTGACCAACCAGACTAACCTAACCTAACTAAAAAGACGATTTTTTTGAGTTATGACACTATTGAACTGAATGTGCGATATATCGTTTAAACACACATACATAGATATTTTGCATAAACTGAGCCCAACGCACACATTACATTCATGTTTAAAGTTAATGACCTCCATAATTTTGATTGATAATTCTTTAATTGTTTATAATTCTCAAATGTTTAATTGACGGTCATGGTATGCTCTCGCTTTTATTTCGATTCGTTTCTGTCCCAAAGTCCAAATGTGACACATGTAGCCGAAGCGGACACATTTCCAAAGGCAGCTAATGTGTAAACGTGTGATCGTCTACATGTACATATCGTCACCTGAAATGCAAACGGACGAAACTACACATAAATTTTAGTTTTAAAAAAAGATTCTATATTTCAACGCGAATTGGGATTCCTAAATAATTTGTTTCTCTTTGTAAAAAGTTAAATACATAAATATTATAATATAATTTATACGACCGTTTTACTTAAGCTTTAGGTCTTTTATAAATAGATAAAAAATTTATTTATTTATATGTTCCTGAAGAAGCTACACAAACTTGCAGAGAAATATCATTAAATATATATTTTTATAAAACACCCAAGCTTAAATAAAATTTGTATATGTTAAATGTATAATTCATATTTTATAAAATTTATGTTGGCTGGGACACACACATTCGGAAGATAAGATAAGCAGTACTTTTATTATTATAATTTGAATTGAGACGGTGCACTTATTCACGTGCTTGGTACATACGAGTATTGCGCGCTTGAACACTTTCTATCACCATAGTTTGAAGTTTCCACAGCCTTCATTCATGTTTACTGGAAACTATTTTACTCGGCATAACATTTTTTGAGGGCAGTCATGAATAAAATTCCGCAAGAAATTTTTCCCGGGGAACAATTTCAAACAAAATAAAAAGTAAAATTTTAATCCGAAAAAGGAGAAATTTCTAACGGAATTTTATTCATGATTGTCCTATTTAATTTCTTTTTTTTTTTATTTTGAAGTGAACACAATAATAACTGAAGTTTTATATGCCCAGAGACGTCAAGACTTTGCCTTTAAAATGCGACGAAGAGGATTGAGGGATGCTTTAGATTAACTTTCATAAGTTTATTTAGGTTTTATTTAGGGCCTGACCCACGATATCGACAATGTTCGACTTGTCGCACACTTACACTTGAAACAACAACAAAATATTAAAATTGGTTTTTGTTTTGAATTTAAATGTGCGACAAGTCGAACGTTGTCGATATTGTGGGTATGGCCCTTAGTTTCATTTGACTGAATAGAATATTTCATTTTTTATGATGCGGCATTTTTTCCTTAAGACTTGAAATTTTTTTTAAATATACAAAAAAAAATTATATAACACATACAAATCTTGAATAAATTGTCAAAAACACATTTCTTTGTTGAAATAAAGTTGTTTCAAATAGATGTTTGTATTTTCTCCGTTTTTCGTTTTCTGAATTTCGATCGAATTGGGTATCTGTGGAAGGCCTGAAAAATAAAAAATCAAGAAAGCAATTGTACCATTCGCTTGGCAATTTAATTTTTACTTGTTGACATGTCGCACGCACAAGTCGAATTCCAGGTGAAGTTCCTTTAGGATTAAAATTTTAACATGTTCCTTGAAAATCACTAAAAGTGTTTTATCTCAAGGAAAGTGAAACGCTAAAATTTGATTCTATGAAAAAAAATCCAAAATAATCAGCCATAGTTCAAAAAATTATCTATTAACTCTCGTAAAAATTATAAGAATTGAAGTATTTCTATACCAGTAATAAATTAAAGTGGAGCAAAGCGGTGAAATATGTTTGAAAATTGTCTGCCAAATAGTCAAGAATTTCTATCCCATTTAACTGGTTTAACTTGGTTCTTACATGTCTAAATAAAAAAAATAAAGACGAATTGGAGATCCACCTTCTTTGAAGTCGGTTAAAAATAACAAGTTTACTCATTCCTAAATGTGTATGATCCTAATTGAAAAGTTACTCATACTTCCGTCTCCTTTTAAAAATAATTTAGCAATAAAATCTAAACTATTCTATATTCTCTTAAAATGAAAGAATTGGCAATTATTGCAGTAATGAAACATGTTTGTTTTTAAGTTACAAACAAACAAACAAAATATAAAACTATACAAACAACTCGCTTGTCGCTTTTATTGTGTTTTGCAGTTCATAACACATATGTACATAGAAATTTTGTTGGGCGGTGACGTAATGACGTATGAGAAAAACAAAAACACTTTAATTAATATAATGATATAAAATTGCAAATTGTTTTCAATTGCTGTTATTATAGAAAAATTTTCAAAACAACATATTTTATATCCTTGTAATTTTAATGTGTAATTACAAGCAGGTAGATAGTGTAGATATACACATAAGTAATTCCTTTGGCTTTACAAAAATATATGTAAAACGATCACACAAATAAAAAAATTAATAAACCTTAACATTTTGCGATTACATGTATGTAACGGAAGCTTGTTAGGTCAGTCGGACAAATTAATGAAAATATTTTTGTACGAGTAATTAGATGATAAAATCTCAAAAAATTTTGTACTAATCCATTTTCTTCCCCATGCAGCAATTTCATATAATCGTAACTATAGGACATAAATTTGTTAAGTCAACCAGCTTCCCACTTCAAAATACATATCGCACACTAAATCATAAACAGTTACAACTCAAAAAATTCCAGATATTCGGGAGTGGCAAAACTGTTGACACTGTACAAAGTATAAAAAATAAACACAGGCATAACGATATTTTATATTGTTCAAGAAGACTGTGTTTCCAAAGCAATTTTTGCGCTCGTTATGCTTTATGAAAAAAAAAATTTTGTCATAGTTTTGAGTAGTGACTGTCTATGATTTACTGGGCGATATGTATGTATGTAAATGGTGTGTGAAAGCCTTAAAACTCTGCTACTGTAAAAGTCAAGCGGAAATTTCAGATGAAAAAATTTCAATTAAAGTGCATTCTATTTTGATCTGACAAAGCATCCGACATCAGCTGTTTCAGTGCGACAACATTATGTGTGGTGGCAAAAATATATAAAAAAGGTTATTTAAAATGTAACAGACCAACCTAAATTACGACGCAAAGCGTGGTCTGGCTGTCAAAATTTCTCATGCCCATACAAAATGTATGAATCCAACCGAAATAACGCGGCGTCAATGCTTTGCAATTGGAAAATCCAATTTTGACAGCGCGTAAAGAAGTGAAGTTGGCTGCAAAAGTACTGTTGTTTTTGTTAAGTAATGTAACTTTAGCTACTTTCAGGTCAATTTAGCGTTTTCATTTTTATTTCTTATTTCTACTTCGAGTTTTTTATTAATCAAAGAGAGTGAGCATTACTGTTTCTGGCGCACCGTTAACGCTCTAATTTAGGTTACTCATTTCAGCGTAAAAGCTAAGCGCTAAATTACGGTGCGCTTCGCGTCGTAATTTAGGTTGGTCTGTAACTAAACATGCACGTGTTTGCAAGCAAACATTTTTTCTCTATAAATTGGTGATTTTGACAGGCTTGTAAAATACATGTCGTGTGAAACCAGCTTAAGTGCTGCTTTCTTCAGTAGTAACACATATAAAAGTATTTTATTTAACTGAACCTAAAAGTGCGTTTACATTTGAGAAAAATCTAGTACTCACGAGATCTCGTGCAAAATCTACTAGATTTTCCTTGCCAAACAAAATCTACCCCCTCACTAGATTTTGTCAAAATCTGCTTAAAATCTAGTAGAACTTAGTGATGCAATTATGTTTTTTTTTTCTTCAAATTTGTACTAAAAACTCAGCCTGTATAGAAAAAAAAGGTGTGTGAATTAGCTGCATTGCAGTTGTTTGGTTGTAGTTTTGGAAAATTTTCAGTTAATGGGTTTTGTTCTTGGATAAAATATCTTGATAAATGTCAAAAAATCTTGGTGTAATTGAAATCTTCTAGATTTCGTGCAGGTATAAATGCCCTATAAATTATTTGTAATTTTTTAGTGCTTATTTTGAAAGTCAGCTAAAGTATTTTCTTAAGTTTTTTAGTTCGCGCGAATAAAACAATTTTTCATTCTATATTCAAAAATCATTTGTTTTTAAAATTACCACTCGCTTCTTAGCTTTTTCATTGATTAATTTTCATTAAAAAACAAAAATAAATACAAGACATCTATCTGATTGTGTGCCTGCCAGACAATCTGAATTTGTACATGACAATCTGTCACATTCGTATGTCGTTGCTATTTGTGTTTTTTTTTCGATTGTTTTATTTTTTTCTTAAATTTAAAACAAGAGTTCATTTATTTGTGCATTATAATTCGTTGAAAAATAAAATTTCAAATTAAGAATCCATAAAAAAATGTAAACGAAATCAACAAAACAGCGAAAGACAAGAAAAAAAATTGCGTTGCAAATAAACTGAAAATAAAAAACAAAATAATGAATTTTACAAATAAATTTATAAAATATGAGAACGTCACTTGCACACAGGTGTTCAAATCATGATCATTTTTATTATTTGTTGCAGTTGTTGCTGCTGTTGCTGCACAATAAAAGTTATTAAATGCTGTGTAATCAACACAATAAACGGCTGTAAGAAATTGTCAGTTTGAGAAAAAGCAAAAAGAAAAAACATAACAATTCCGGTTTGTGAATAAGATGAACGTTAAACGATTTTAAATTAATGATTCATGCAACGAGTTGCAAAATTTTATTTCTGTTTAATAATTTATAGAATTAACAGTCCCATTAATCATGGTGTCATAAAATTTTATTTTCAAAAATAAGCCAAAGTTAATTAGATTTGTAGTTGGGTTAATTTAAATAATCAGAATGTAAAAGTAGGTTATAAAAAAAAAACAAATACGCATTCACATTAAGCCAGGGAAAGCAAAGTTGCATATCAACTAGAAGTCCTAATTTATACTCAATCGAGCGATGACATTAGTCGGATTTTTTGGTACTGGCTCTTTATTAATTTTTCTCCTATTACGATGCGGTCCTTTTTTTAAGTCAACTGGCGAGTACATTTTAAACAATTCACGCAAATTTTCCCACAGATGATTTTAAAAAATTTGGATGGAAGTCAACACAAAAACTAAAAAGCAAATCAATCTTTTGTTGTTTTAAGGATTTGTATATCCAATATCTGAGGGACAACGCATTCAGATATTCAAGTATAAAATACAGGCAAATCTCGGTATAACGAATCTCGCTTTTACGAAAATCCGATATAACGAACGTCAAAATTTTTTGCATTAATAACCTTATATAGCGAATACTAACTTATTTGCTTTGAAAACGAATTGTACTGATCCTTTTTATTGTATTGTATCATGTCTACAATAAAAATAATTAAAATAACACCGACGGTACATCGAATAAGTAAAAATAATTAATGTGATGATCGTAAAGGATAAGCAAGAATATTTAAAAATACTTAGGTAGAGTGATATAACTTCGTGCTAACCTGAATAGAAAAATTAAAAAAAGGGGATAAAACAGAAAATGAATAAGTGATACTTACTAATGTATTTACCAAAGGTAAATCAATAATTGTACACACAACATTTCTCGTATTCGATTTCATTGAAAATTTGCGTTAAATATAGCTGATGTTAGTAATAATCTCTACCCAAGTAGATATACATGGGTGCTGATGAAGTGCGTGGCTGCACAGAAAAATATCGGTATTTCCCCAGCTAATAAAGGTATAACGAATGGGCCTGACATTATATCGTCCGTTATACCGGGATTTGCCTGTACTTACATATATAAGTGAAACAACCAAATTTCCTACAATTTTTTTTTCTGTCATGTAATGAAATTCGGTTTAAAATGTTCATTGTTACGCATGTGATAAATACTTTTGACTCGATTAAGCATCTTGTGTTATTTTCTTTGACGGCACTGACGTTGTGAAACTTTTCTAATGCATAAATTTACTTGTTTTCAGTTAATAAACAAACAAAAACTACAACATGTTTAGCCTTAGAGACGATCAAATTAACCCGCCAATCAGTGCATATATGTATGTATGGTGTACCATTAATCCAGTCGAAAAATATTTGCATGTCGTCGCTGGAAAGTTTTGGTAAATGTTCAATGAAACACGATATAAAATATCATTAACAAGAATCAGAACGAAACTGTTTTTTTTTTGTCAATGAGAGAGTTGGAGGCGATTAAATACGCAGCTTTCAAATAAAAATAAAAAACTTTTTTATTTTCATCAGTCATTGCCGACGACGGGCATCGAAAACCCGAGTTCGATCCCAGGCCAGTCCCGGTCATCTTAATATCCCTCGTCGATATTTGCAGCAATAACTAATAAAATGGCTTCACAGCTTAGAGCTATGCGCCTACTTCACAGCTTAGAGCTATGCGCCTACTTCACCAACCATCCTCTCTTCACTAACCCATTCCCAAAGAATGTAACACAAACGCACATGTATGTTGGTAGGCATATTAATTAACTTAGTGTTACTTTTCTTTCAAAAAAATAAAAAATAAAAATAAAAAATAGATAAAACTAAAAATTTACTTGCGAATCGAATATTAAAACTTTCTTCCACTTAATATTTAGTTAAATATATAAATTTAAATAAATTTAACAGTTTTCATTTGCCGATCATTACGATAAAATTTAATTATGATTTAATGCTTTTCGAATTTCTTCTAATTTAATTACGAAAATATCTTTAATATTCAATTATCGCAAACCAACGTTTGTGGCAAATTTTAATAAATAAACCTTTTGGAAAGTTATAAAAAAATTCAACGAGCAGCACCACAAAATATTCAGCACCACACCTTAATTGTAATATTTTATAATTTTTTATTTATTTATTTTTTTAAAATAAATAATTGTTGTTGCCGTTGTTATGCCATCATATTTTTATATGATATAAAACAACAACAACAGCAAAAACTAATTTCAATTTCTTAGTAATTCATTATAGTGTTGTTGTTGTTTTTGTTGTTTTGTGTTGAAGAGACAACAACAGCAAAAATAAGCTAGTGAAGAAAAATGTTAATAAATTATTCTGATATTTTCTTCTTCTTTATCATGCTTTGCATTATTATTATTATTATTATTTGAAAATATTTAATAAGCTAAACAACATGACTTGGTTGTTGTATTCGTTAGTTTAAAAATATTTTACCTTTTTTTATGTTATGGAAGGAATATGGATAGCATGGCTGCATGGCTAGCGGTGGTCGCAGTAGATGTTTAGTGTTGCCTACTTTTAGTTCATTGCACTTTAATTATTTATAATTAACGTATTTAGTTTTTATTACTTTTGCTCTTTTTATATAATGAAGCATAATTCAGTTCTTGTGTAGGGTTCTTGTTTACAAACACCCAACAACTATTTAATTTAACATTATGTATTCACAGAAGGCAGTTTATTTGCTTGACTTAAGCTATGGTCACACTTGGAAAAACATTTGCCCCAAAAAAACGTAACCAATAAATATTAGTGAAAAATATTTTGATTCAGACACGTGTTTCTTAAGTTAAACAGTTTCATAAACAACTAATAGAGAATGTCATAGAATCCAACATTATTGGAAACTGTTTAACTTAAGAAACACGTCTCTGAATTGAAAGCTTCTTCATTCATATTTAGGGGTTACGTTTTTTTTTTTTGGGCAAATATTTGCCCTTAAGCACAGTACTCTGCTCGAAGTTGCGAACAAATTTCTGCAACATTGATTATTTCGCGTGAAAAATTTGACATGAACTAAATGTAGCCCAACTCGCGGTTTATTTAAATAAATTTCTCACTTTTATTGTTTGAAAGTATGCAACATTGTTAAAATTCCGTGCGAAAAAAGTACTGCGCATGTTGTTTCACAGCTGGAAAAAAAATGATTCCAGAGTTATTTTGCATGGAAAAACATGCTGCCAGATACATTTTACGTGTTTTTCGCAATCAGAACAGACTACTACTTTTGTTAGTTTTGTTTGTTAGTTTATTTCATACCAAATACTTTTATATGTAGTTTGACAGCATTTCGCACGAAATTGTGAACAGAGTGCCAGGCTTTACCCCTATGTATTAACTTACGGTCTAATTCATAAAAAATATTTTAGGTTTATTACAGGTTTATTTGACAAATTTCCCATAGAAATATGTCAAATAAGCGCTTAATAAACCTGAAATATTTTTTATGAATAAGGCAGTTAATATTTAAGTACGCAATTAGCTAATTTTTAATTAAAGTTAAATTGTTTTTAAATACTATTTAATTTTTTCAGTGGCTAATTAAAATTTTTATTAAATTAAGTTGAAAGTACGGCAGCACTAAAAAATTTCCAAATATTATGGAAAGCTTTCCACAGAACAGCTGTTTAACATAAACAAAAAAGTTAGGTTATCAACATGTAGAAAATTAAAATTGCATAAAAAGACATTTTATGAAGCCAAACGAACATCATAAAGCATTTTTCTATTTATTTATTCCGTGATATGGAACAATGTATTGTATATGTTATATATTTATGAAATTTAATCGAAATTCTTTTTAATACGAGCACATGATGTTTTCAACACGACCACATGATGTTCATGTGTATGTTTTCAATAAACACACACAGGCATAAAAACATATGGTACGCTCATAAAATAAAGTAGTATTTAATTACACAAGGTTGGGCATTTAACTGTTATTTAAATATGCACTCAAAAACACAATTTCGTATTTAAATAGAACTCAAAAATAATTACAATTTGACTACCAACTCCAAAAATGGGCATTAGAAAAATAAAAAGGGGTTAAGTCAAATAGCTGTTTTCTAGTTTATCAGGTAAAGGCTGGTACTCCGTTCGAAGTTGTGAAAAATTTTCAGCAACATTGATTTTTTCGCGTGAAAAATTTGACGCTTTTATTGCTTGAAAGTATGCAACATTGTCGAAATTCCGTACGAAAAAAGTACTGCTCATGTTGTTTCGCAGCGAAACTAAAATGATGCCAGAGTCATTTTGTATGGAAAAACATGCTGCCAGATAGATTTTTCGTGTTTTTCGCAATATGAACAGAGTACTACTTTTGCAAATTTATTTTGCAAATATTTCATACCAAATAATTTTACATGTAGTTTGTAATGCATTTGTTAAAAGAAATTATGGCATTTCTAGCAGATTTTATAAATGACGAAAATAAAGCTAAAATAGGATGCATCCAAAATATGTAAAAATAATTTTTATGGACATATTGTACCCATCTATCATAGACAAATATAATCGTCATCAGGCCTTTATACATACATACATACATACATATTTTTCAATGCAAATAGAATATGTGAATTGTTTTGATCCGCAATACTCCAATTTGTTGAAAGGTCTTTTTATATAATCACAGCTAAAATTTAACATCACTAATTTACAACAGTCTCTTGACATTGTGTTGTTTGTTCTTTACTAATCATGTATATATGTATTAATTTGCTTAGTTTTTATTATAAAAATTGGTTAGATTAACCTTCGAGATTCTTTTCTAAGTATTGTTTACACAGTTTCGGGAATGAAGCAAACCTTCGCAGTAAAAATCTTCAAGCGTCTTATCAATGAGCATTACCACTATGCTAAAACTAAAAAGGAATCTTTACAGATTGCCTGATACCGCTCACGTTTTTTCATTTTTAGCAGCCATAAAGCCTGGAATGTTTAAACCTTAATTTTAGATAAATAATTTATTTGGTAGAAAAAAAATATTGGCGCCTTATTTATTTAGTTTTAAACCATAAAAAAATTACATGTTCACTTGTATATTAATTTCCTTCGGCAACTTAAGATGCGTGGGGATGTTAAACAAAATTACAAGATAGTGTATAATTATAAAAATTTGTATAACTCGTGTGTGCACAGGAAATCAATATAAAACTGCAAAAACTTATGTTGGCGTTCAAGGCAGTATGACTTGATTTTTAATAAATAATTTACATAAATTGTATATAATAAACAGAGCATACCACCAATACGAGTAGAACGAAAATTATTTATGTTATAATAATATGTACGTCTCGTTTCTGTAAGGAATGTGAGAACCTTTCGAGTCGAAAAAATTGTTAACATCCTGTGAAACACAGGCTGAGTACGAAAAAAACTGTATTTGTTCATATTTTTTGTAAGTTTATATAAGTTTTTATGTGAGTAACCCTGTGTAAAATAAGACAACCAATATAATTATTTAATTTTTCTCGATGCGAGAACTTCTGACAAGTTACAGAAACGAAGCACTGCTTGTTGTTTTTACAAAATGTAAAGCGCAAAATAGTGTGGATGAGAATTCAGAACATTTTTATTGCGCTTCTTTTACACAGAAATAATTGCTGTAACATTGAAAATTGTTGATTGAAAAGGTTTCCATTAAAAGTCTCTTGAAAGCTAAAATAATTTTAGAAACTAATATTTATTAGTTCTACAGTTATTAAATTCCCAAGAAACGGAAAAGAACGCGTAAACAGGAATTTGCGGAAAAAATAATTCTTTTTTCCCTCTGTGACACAGCCGACCTTTTCTATAAGAAAAGTGTGCTGTGACACAACCGACGCCACTGATTAAGATAAAAGAAATGAAAATTCAATAGAAGATTCAAATCGACTTGTGTGAACAGAAATTAACAGCTACTTGATGGATTGCAGCTGAAGTGATTTATAAAACTAAGCTTTAATTGATGTATAGCTGCAGAAACCAGCTAATATGTATACATACATATGTAATCTTTTTGACACTCATCCGTATCAACCTGTTAATGTCCGAACTCCAAACCGCATACACTGAAATGCTCCAGCGACCGTTATCTCTATTTCCAAGAAATTTATTCAGGTCATTCTCATGTTTTGCAAGAAAACACAGTCGCATACTTATATTCCCAATATGTATATTTTCAAATCTAAAATGTATTAGATTGAATATAAACAAATTTAAAATAAACTATAACTTTTTTATGGTCACCTTGATTTCACATACTATTTATTGTTACAGTGTGAACGTGCTTTTACTTTGTTGAAGGGAAAATCTTATATTACTTTTTTGTATGCAATTAAATATAATTATGAAGCAATTTTCCACCTACATTTTGTACATACATACATTACATATGTTTGTGCTCGTATTTCATGAGTATGTAATATAATTATCCTGCCATTTAATGTTTTCGTAACGTTACGAAAATTCTGAAATATTTAATTATGTTTGATGCTGCTATGTGACTGCTGATAAAGATTTTGCTGTTAAAAGCGTCATTAAGAAAAGCTTCTGATTTCATTAAAACATATTTTACAATAAACTTAAAATGACAAATTGTATAATGACCTGATTGTTAGCTGAGTGAGAGAGAGAGAGATTATGAAAGGAGTAGAAAGCAGGGTTGTTAGATTTTTTCTGACTTATTTCACCAAATTGAAAATTAATTTTTTAAAATCGCCAAAAGTTGCCAAAATCAATTTTATGTACATATAGTTTTTCCTAATAAATATTTGATAATAAATTTGATTTTATATAACACTTTTTTATATAAATTTTTACAAAATAACCGTATAGAAATTTAGCAGAAAATCGCCAAGTAGAAATAAAAGCACCAAAAAAATTTTTTTTTATTTGTTCTCATCCAAATTCAAAATCAATTAATTAATATAAGAAAAATCATGAAACGAGTTCTGGCAGGATATATTTTTTTAAACTACTCCTTCAACGAACTTATTTCGCTGAATTACAAACATTTTTAATTTAAATTTTGTTTAAAAAATCTTCAACAAATTTATTTATCGCCAGAAAAATCGCCATGTCGCCAAATAAGTTAAAAAATCGCCACATTTGGCGAGAAATTGCCATATCTGACGGCCCTAGCAGAAAGCAAAAAACTTAAGCAAGAAAAAAGTTTTGAGACTTACAAACCCATGCAAAAATATAAATTTTATATAGAATAAATATGTATGTTAGTATGTATGTTACTCGATAAAAATTATATGCAATATTGTTGATGCTATTTTGGGTTCTTTCGGCCATGTCACTGAGTTCAATTCCGTTCGGAAACGGAATTAAATCCACCCCATTTTTGTAGGAGATGGTGTCTAAAAAAAAAAAAAACTAAAATAGGGAAATTTGTCTGGTGTGTCCAGACTGTTGTTGGCACTGGTATGTTGGGGTATACTCCGGCTAGGGCTCGACATATTGATGTGGATTCAATTCCGTTTCCGAACGGCCGTTTTACGACATTCAAATTAGATGAGTTGTCATTAGGGTTTGGGAAACGGGAGTTCTCGGGCTGGAAATCCTGGATAATGTCTGCCTAATACTCCCGGGAATTTCAAAAAAATCCCGGAACAAAAAGGACATTTTTCTTAAAATCGCGTAGAAAAAGAGAACTTCTTGTAATAACAACTTTATGTAAAAATCATTAGAAATTCTCCAAATTTGCACTTCTCCGGATCGCAAACTCTATATTTCCATGACTCCTTTCGAGTGTCTTTTTTTACTGGGATTAAGACATATTTTCCAAATGCTTTTTGTTTCATTTAAATTAAATTCTTGTTTATCATTATTTTTTTTTGCAGCTATTTGTTTAAAATTTATATTTTTAATTAACATTTTTGTTTCCTAAGAAAATGGAAAAAAAGAAAAAAAAACATAAATAAATTATGTGCAGTTCCTGTGATTTAAAACTATATTAAAGCTATAAAATACAACAGCAACAAAAATACATTCCTACGTACATACTCACACATTTACATTTAAGAAAGAACTACGAACAAAGTTTTCTGTTTAGTTTATTATTTTGCTGCTTAAAAAATATGAACAAAAAAATTTAACTAAACAAAAACAATACAACACTAAAACCTAACAAAAAAGTAAAATAAAATAAATAAAAAGGAATTCGTTAACGACTTGACATGCCAAAATTAATGGCATGTCTGACAATAATTAAACAACAAAAGAACGTTTGTTACTATCAAGGCTCCATATAAACCGGCACACTCGACGTCATTCTAATAAAGTCACAGCAAATCATGATTTGTGTTTTGGATTTTTTATATTTCGTTTAGACATGCAATTACTTACATAAAAGCTGTGTGTACATAAAGGGTCCGCCATCTATTTCGAGAATGGTAACACTTAGCTCATGTCTGATTTGACAGATAATTAGTTTTATCCTTCCGCTGAACGAATATGGTTGTGTATACGCTTGAACAACGCTGGCAAAATGGGCCTGCGATCGACTTACAGAAGATGCCGATTTTGCCAAAAAAAAATCATCTTTTCAGATGAAGCTCATTTTGATCTTGGCGGGTATGTAAACAAGCAAAATTGTCGCATTTGGGCCACAGAAAACGCGCACGCATACATTGAAAAGCCGACGCACCCAAAACGAGTCACCGTTTGGTGCGGATTTTGGTCCAGAGGCATAATTGGGCCAATGAGCAAGGAGTGGCCGTTACAGTCAATGGCGATCGTTATCGGGCCATGTTGAACGAATTTTTGTTCACAAAAATTGAAGAGGAGGATATTGGCAACATTTGGTTTCAACAGGACGGCGCTACGTGCCACACAGCCGAAGCTACACTCGATGTTTTGCGCCCTGTTTTCAAAAAAAAAAAAAAAAAAAGTTATCTGGCGGACCCTATATTATCAACGAAAATTTCGCAAAAATGCCCGACTGTCTTGCAACTCGCATGTTTACTTTTTACTTTTTAGTGCAGAGTTGACCATAACATAAAAAAGTTTTATTTTAAGGGAACCAGATAGTATTGAACTTTATTCGTATTGTTTCAATGATATTTATATCTAAAAAATTCATTAACTGCTTGATTTATGAATATTTAAGGGAAAAAAATGTCGAATTAGCTTTTAAATGTATTTAAAATGAGTAGAACCTTATATAACACTACACTGCAATCCAGTTAATTTTTCCCAAAATATTAATAGGGCAACACTGTTAACTAAGTTTTCGCTTACTTGCTAAAAGTGAAAACAAGTCACTGTCTTGTAAAATTCCTTGGCAGTTGAGTTGGAAGTAGACTGCAAGTGCCGAAAGTGTAGTTATGTAAAATGTAAAAACCCTATTTTAGCCCCCGTCTAGACTGGCAATAAATATGTTAGCAATATAGCAATAATAGCGGAACAATATTATTTATTGCTTCACTCATGTTAAGGTTATGAGAAATCGTAGTCATAATACGAGTATGGAAAAATTCAACAAAGAAGCTGCAGAGCAAAAATATAATTCACTTGTAAATATCTGGTTAATCCAACAAATTTTTATTTTTATAAACTTATAACAATACAAATTATTTCACTACACACGTTTTAAAGAGTCTATTTTTCTTTTTTTAATATATATTTTCTGAATTTCACTAATATTGTCTAAATGTCAAACGCAATTCAGAAAAGTCGAACATAAATTAACACCGAGTTTAACGTTTCATGTTCGCAATAATTGTCAACGAAAAACTGTTGACAACTATTGCCGCAATTATTGCAAGCACTGGCAATGAGCTGTCTCCATTTGCTGCAATATATCCGTGGCAAAAGGGAAAAAGTGCTTAAGTCGAGATAAGCTGATTTTGAGTTAATGGTACCTCCGTAATCTGCATATTTGAAAGTACCTCTGCGCAAAATCTCAATTAATTTCTGGGATTTTTCAAGGAGTTATAGCGAAATGACTTGCGGCTTATCTTTTTTAGACTTCTAATCTCATTTGGAATAAAAACTTAATTTAGGTTATACTTTGGTATATTTTAACTCGAATGTATTATTTACAGTGTGTAGAAAGATGTTTGCTTAAAACAATAAAGGTTAATAAAGAATTTCCCAATTATAAATAAATTTCTTTAAAAGAGCTCTCCTGCAAAACAGACAAATATGACTTAGCACTTTTTCCCTATTGCTACAAAAGCAATAAGAACTAGAAGTAGGTGCAAGTAATAGGATAAAAGTATTTAGCAGATTTCATTCAGTTGAGAAAATAATAATGCCCAAAAGTTGTAGTTTTAATTGCTCTATTTGAATTATCTGCAGTGTTTACACAACCAAGGCAACTTGCAAAGACAAAAAGGAAAAAGTAATAATGAAACATTTTGCAGCTTTAACAGAAAATTACAAAAGCAACCACAGCAACAAGAAACAAAATCAACTAAACAAATAACGAGCTTAACAGGCAAACAGCAATTTGCTGGCTGCAGCCAGTCGGCCAGGCTGGCAGGCAGGCAGGCAACATTATGGCCAACAATACCCAACATTCAAGGCAGCCTTGTTTAAAATATGTATTTTATTTTAAACTTAAATATAAAATAAGAAAAGGAAACAAGTTCTTATACTTTTTATTCGCTTCCACTTTTTTCATTGTTTTTTCTCTGTCTTAAACAGCACAAAATAAACAGAAAATCATCTGAAATAAATTATGTATAGTTTTTTTTCATCGTTTCACTTTTGTTTAAATATTGGTTTTAAATTGTTAACAATATGAAAATTATACCTACTAAAAGGTTAGCAAAACTATTTTTAAAATATGTACATAAAGGCAAAAATCAATTTCCTCTTGTACGCATAATAATAAAAAAAATGCAATATTGTAAGTGCAATTTATTTTATTGTTGTTTAAAGGTAAAAACTAGAAATTTTCGTACTTAAAAACACTTAAACGCAACGTAACATAGGCTCACTTCTAAAACGTATTAATACAAGGTGTGAGGTGAAAGGAAGGCAGCCGTAATAAAAACTGTATTTAAATATTGACGAAGAAATTCAAATTCCCGTCCTTCCGCTTCTAGACATCAAACGACCCCTTTTTGTAAATGGAATCATCCCATTTTTAGCGATTTCGTTAGGTTTGACCTTTTATCATCTTTCTGACGACATACGGATTCCGCATCAAAAGAACTACTAATTTTTTTAAGTCCTCAACGAATCATGACGGTTTGGTATTTCCTCTTCTGAAGTGAATCGTATTCCAGTGAGAGCGTTCTGCATTGATCGAAATAAATCGTAGTAGGACGGGGCATGGTCCAGACTATAAGGTGACTGAACAAAAACTTCCGAACCATTGTTGGCTAAATATCTTTTAACTGGTGTAGCATCATGTGGCCGAGCCTTGTCACGATAGAATATTACTGATTCATGTCTGGTCGCCTATTCCGGGTTGTTTTTCGTTCAATACTCGCTTTCAGTAACTTCTTATAAGCGGGAAGGAAGACATAAGTTTTAAATAGGGTCGAACCAATTTTATAATTAGCTTATATAGAAAAGTTTTGAAACACGTTTTTAAGAAAAAATTCATTTATAATTTTAGAGATTTTTTTTTTTTCTTAAAATTGGTTTGAAATGCTGTTTAATATGTTTATGAATACAGCTAATTGTGTTTGACTATAAGGCAAATTAAATAAAATATGTGGCTTATGTCAGAAAATGGAACTATGCAGTTAACGTGGATACTTTTAAGGCGACAATTCTGCTTATTTACGTACCCATTCAACCAGAAATGGGATTCATCCATAAAATGGAAAAAGTTTGCGATGAGTTTGACTAATAGAATAATTATTTTGATTAAAAATTTCAACAATTCGGATGCCTTGCTCTGGTGTAAGTCGATTCATAATGAACATGGTAAAATTATACAAGGTACTTGCACGACTACAACAAAATTACAGCACCAAAAACACACGCATTTTGTTGGTAGAAACAAGCGGATAATTGTCAGAAACAGATGCCTTTTGTTTTTAAAAACGGCAATCACAGGGTGTTGCCGATATGTGTGTAATACACAATGTGTAATTTCTACTCTCATGTGGGGGCCATGTAATGATATTCATGTATAATATGTGTGTAATTATACTTTGGGTTTTATTTTGATTTATTTTTGTTTTAATTTAAACCTACACAAAAGATGTGTAGTGTAATTTTCTTCAATGTGTAATTGGAGACACAGCCATATGCAAATTCATTGGCAACACTGTAATCATTTTATTCACACACATACACTAACATTTTTGCAGTTTGTAAACAAAGTTTGACAACTTTCTGCATTGTATACATAAACAGGCTGGGCTTCTGCATATACCTTGTATAATTTTACCATGATAATGAAATTTCAAAGCAAACTAAACAAAAAGCAACTATCAGCTGTTAAATGGGTGCTCAAATAAAGCAGTGATGCCAAGTCAAAGTTGTAACAACAAAAAAACACACTTTATTTAGGTTGGTTTTGTAAAGAATCAAGATATGGATTAACATTTACTAAAAATAATTTTACTAACTGTGTAGTAATGAATGAATGTGCTTGTAATGTGCAATATCGGGCATAATCTCAATTTTAAACAAGTAGTAATTAAAAAAAATCAAAAAACCCGACTGCGACCAACTTTGAACCGGTCAATATCCTAAACGGTCCTTCGAAATGAAAAATCATAACAGAAACCAGTTGATTTTAAAATACCTGTCGAATGATACCCATTTTGATATAGTTCGCCGACTTTTCATTTCTTTCGTATTTACAAAATGGCGTATCTATTGAATTTTTACCAATTTCATATCTTTAGTAGCACTCCCGGGATGGATTGACGTAAGAATCATTAAAATCGGTTCACGCGTTCGGTTTATATAAGGCCGCAAAGGAACACACATACATACATACATAGGCTGATAAACACAATACCCCTCTTTGCGTCGCGCAGTCGGGTAAAAATTTAGAGCGAATCGGATCGTTATCGAAAGCGATGTTTTGAAGTCAATTAATTTTTGAATTTTTTTATTTAAATTTAAAAATTTTTTCGCTGAGTTATGCTAACAAAGTTAATGTAATGGAAAAGTATTGCATGTTACGTTAAGTTTTACGTTTGTCTAATCGCTGGAATGTACAGATATCATGCTATATGCATATATAAGTATGTATGTATGTGTGTGTATATCTATAGTTCATATTGTTGTTATTTCGTTCTGAGAATATATACAAAGATAAAACAACATTATGCCAAGGATTTATTAAAATATTTCTGTACACGGGCGTTTAACTCTCTACACTTAGCGAAATTTTAAAGCCCAAAATTAATGTTTAATTCACAACAAGCAATAATTTCTAAAATCACTGTTTCGGTATATTTAATCGTTATAGTTCGTTAGTTATGATGATTAACATGATTAACATGTGTTTGGAAAAAAATAATAACAATAATTAAATGCCTTAATGAAAACTGATTAATAAATCAGACTTGATTAAGTTTCTTAGCTTGAATAATTTTCATTAAAAAAGGTAATACGTGTCTTTATTACTTAATTTCAAATAATAATTTACATTACAACACAAGCAGAACGCCCGAGTATTTTCTCTGCTATTATGCACACAATTATTTTTCGTGTATCTATATATTCGACTGCTGATTTAAGCTATACAAAAATATCAACTACTCAACCCACATTATTTCTCAGAAAGAATATGGAGGGTTTTCACTTTTTCCACCATTCAATTCGACATTAATTTACTTTGGTGAGAATGAAGCTCATCAGCTATGTGTTGAAAATCGATTTCTACACAAAGTGTTTGAAGATCGAAATATAATTAAAACTACAAAGCAATAATGGTAAGGTAGACAACACGAAAAATTTACTTTGCTAAGTCCTAGTTTACACTATGCAAGTCTTATTGCTAAGCTGATTAGTTTGTTAGGAGAGAGAGACGAGGGGAAAAGAAACGTTACTGTTCCCCTCGTCTCTCTCTCCTTCAAACTAATCAGCTTAGCAATAAAACGTGCATAATGTAAATATGGACTAAGTTTTGAGTTAGTTGATGCAAAGGGAAGAGAGAAATTTTGTTTCTCCTTCTAGACATTGCGTGCCAACGCAGGTTATTTTTTACTCATCAACGCCGCCGCCGATTGAAGTAAAGACAGCCGTCATGTTAGCCACTAGGTTTTCAAATCGCATGTCAGTTGCAAAAAATGTGCTTGCGACTTGTTATATTGATTTAGGTCAGCTGTTTCTTGAAATCGTCAGTGTATAAATAAGCAATGCAAATTAACAAAACAAAATACGTTTTATAAATTTCAATTTTATAATAAACATTTTACGAAACTATTACTATTTTTGATTAAAATCAAAAGAAAACATATTTATGTTCATTTGTTAACCATTTTAGTGTTTCTTTAAAGTTTGGTTTAGGCTAAATTCATTAGATCACTTCAGTATACTCTTGCGATTTGAACTCGCCAAGAGTCTTGCGGTTGCGATTTGCAGAACACCTCTCTTGCGAGTTCAAGTCACAATCGCAAATGTTATGTGATATGCGAGTGTCAGAACATGCCCGTAAGGACCTCACCTGGTGTGGGCTTACTTAAACATATACGCATACATACATTACCATAACATAAATTAGGATAAATCTCGTGCGATTTCAGAGAAAAAATTGTAAAAAAATTTTAAAAATCGTCAAAAAATTTCAGCAAAATATATCGTTTAGCATTGCAATATTAAAAACATTGCAAAAAACTGTTAACATTTTCTATACACTGTTTGAGAAATTAGCCTTGCATTAAAATGTCATATGTTATAAAAAGTGGTCTTAATAGTTTTACACTCCAAGCCGACGACTTAGTTTTATTGAAGAAAAATACAAGATTTGCATTTATTTTAATAAAGGAGTGATATATATTTTTTCAAATTGAATTCGTAGTAGTATTTTCTCACAATTTTTCTTAAAGATGGAAAATCTAAAAAATCTTTTATGTTTTCTCAATTTTCTCATTTACTCAAACAACATCATAACTCCAAAAATGTAACTTTTGAGTTTAAATTATTGATGCAGAAAAAAAGTAGAAAAAGCACTACAACAACTAATACGAAGCACTCCAAACTCCGAGCAAAAAGTAGTGAATTTTACATTAGCGTGTCATAGGAGCGAAGTGGTTTAGTTTTGCCAACCCGTGAGTGAATGAAATTCACTTCAAAAAAAAATTCCTAAAATAAGGTATGATTTTTTATTGGTGAAGTAAATCCAATATATTTTACATTTAGTATGTGCGATTTGGGAAGTGGTGCTTATTCACTGCTTTATTAAACCCACTTGGAAAGCCTTTTATTTCCTAAAAGTACGTATGCTACGCATTAAAATAATTGTCTCACAAGAAACCTGTTCTAGTTTCCGTTCATTTTTGAAGTTGAAGAATTTGTACTTTTAAGCATTTAAATCAATCAGTCAATTTTATTAGCTTACGGGATCGGAGTTTGAAGTGGTTCGTATTCGTAGTTGTGCTGCTTTTTCTACTTCTTTTTCATTACTTTTTTACTGGGTTTTTATTTTAGAGAATAATAATAATAAAATAGGTGATTTAACATTAGATATGTGATTAAAAAATAACTTCTTTAAACCAGAAAAAAAATGCACTACTTACTTTGGAAGTAATTAAGAAGTGGTTTTATGCTGGGTATTGGGTAGTATGAGTAGAAAAAGTATTTGCTTTTTACTTAATTTTTTTTTTTAAACCCGAAATTGTAGGTTTTATATATTCAATAATATGCAAAATTTTGTGTTTTAAATAAATTTTTTTAATAAAAAGCAAATATATTTTCATATCACACATTATGTAAAAATTTCATACAAATATCTTGTTTACTGAGCTCTTGAGAAAAAATAAAATTTTCTCTCTCCATTAAGTTGTTTACAGTGTTGTTGACATTGTAAATTGAAAACTCGTTTTCTGAGTTATGACGTTTCTTCAGTAAATGGGATTTTATTATGTCTGTTTATTATCATTAATCGTATGCATTCATAGTCACGAAACTGCTGCCTCGACTTGTTACTTTGGTCTAAACACCAAAGAAAGTTTGCAAGCAATTCAGTAATACTTGTGAAAGTAAACTTTTCGTACTGAAATTAAGTCTTATGCATTAAACACATTCACCACAGCAGGCTACACGAACACACGACTTCAAATGCCGCTAGCAGCATTTGTCGCCTCGTAGCCAGCTACTTAATTATTTTGGAGACGGCAGCAGCACCATCTGCACCTCATATTTAAGTATAAATGCATAGTTCAGTATTGCCACCTTCAAATATTTCGCCTTTATAAAAATTAAATTACTCTTTCAAAATGTACTTATATGACGTAAAGGTATAAAAGTGAATCAATTTATGCTTTACAACAATTTTTTGATATTGTTTCTGTTAAATAATATGAAATAATTGTACGATAACATTCATTCTACATTTTGTATTATACTTGCAGCACTGAATTTTCTCATTGTAGCCAAAGAAATAGAAATTAGTTTAATTGAACTACAACGACAAAATCAGCATAGACAGTATGTAGTAAAATTTGGTATTCATGACTAATGCACTTCTCATAATTTTAAGATATTATACTACCCATATTGTCTGGCAAAAATATTCCAAGTGTATAATACTGCAAAAGATTCTGTCTTTAAACAAAAAATTCAGTCATTGTTTCATTGTTTTTTTTTTGTTGGTATGTTTTACATTTTATTTTTAAGCTTATCTGACATTTCAAAAATAAAACAAAAACAAAAATATACATTCTTTAGAAAATATGTATGTAAGTATATATGATTTTAATTAAAAATTCTTAGCTTTGTTTGTTGTTGCTGTTTGCGAAGCGGCTTTTTTTATGCAAAAAAGGTGTTATTTTTAATAATTGATATTTGTAGCACTAAGAACAAAGAAAATAAATAAAAAGTACAAATTTAAATGAAGTACTTTAAAGTTACTTAAAAAGGAAGAATGTACACAATTTTATACTTACATACCCTGGCTTATTACCAGCTACTTTGTTAAGCCGCGTTCAGACTATTATACTTTGTATTTATACTTGTCAAAACTTCAAATAATACGTGCAAGTGTGATAGTCTGAACGCAAAATGTCATCAAAGTGGCAAATAATACGATAAAAATTTTGACATCCCATAAGACTTTTTCGTTTTTAGAAAATTTTCTAAACGATAATACTTTTCATTAGATCAGGGTTGCATTTTCACACAAAGCAAATTTCCAAGTCGGCTGTTTCGCCGCCGACAGCGTGTCGTCATTGATGTAATGTTTTGTTATATGTATATCTGCTTAAAATTTTGAATAAGTGAATCGTATGGAAGTATATTTCGTTGACGTAACTTTTTAACGTTTTTGTAATATCTTTTGTTAAATTTTTTCTGTTATTTACATATAATATTTTTAACTGCTGAATTTTTTCAAGTGCCGGCACGTCCCCGCCTACATGAAACCGCTTTGCCGCCGCTAGTCAATGAATAGCACAGACATTTTTATTTTGAACAGCTGTTTTGTTTTTTGCTTGCATTACACATTTTATTTGAAGTGTGATGGTCTGAACACAATATTGTGATTTTACGTTAGATTTTTTGACAGTCGCAACGAATGTATTTAGATTTCTGTATCGTAAAATGTGATGAAAGTATTAATACTTGTATAATAGTCTGAACGGGGCTTTAGCGGTTATTAGAAATGTATTAATCAAGCGCTTTCATATCAAACACATGCTAGTTCCTTAAATGCACACGTCCTTCACCAATATTGGTAGGTATATTTTTTGTCCAAAAATATAATTTTCCATGCTCCATTTCATTGTGGTCATATCAGAATTTTTTTATACATCCGAAGAGGAAGCCACATACCGAGTTTCAAGTCTATTTTCAACCGTTTCATGTTTTCTTCTCAAAAATCCTTTTCATTTGATACCCATATCATGAGACTAGATGAAAAGTAGTAGTCCGTCCTTTTGGGAGATCCGCCTTATTGTCTTTGTACCGATTTCATTATTTTTGTACTCGTATCTCCTTCTCGGAATTCTCTTTCATTTGAAAGACATTTGTTTCGAACGTCAAAAGTCTAGCCTAAAGTTACATTTTGTGTACACAGCATCACACCTCATATTACATTAAAAACACAAGTATAAAGCAAACAGCTGTTGAGGATTAACATGATTACATTAATCGCTGACTTCCGGCGGCAGAGCAGTTTCATGAAAGCTGTGGTCATGCCGGCCCTTGAAAACAGACAGCGGTCAAAGTAATTGATTTAAATAAAATAAAGAGAAAGAAAATACGATAATTTCGCTAATTTTCAGACATGGCTTACACGAAAACTTATTCAATACCATAAGCATATTCAACATTTATAGCCGGTTTAAGACGAAGACATATACCATAAACGACGGCACAGCAACGGCGTCGTAACAGGCGACTTGTTAGTTTGTTTATTAGTTGATTTTGTAATAATGCAACTTTGATCAGATGAAAATTATTATCGATTAGAAATTTTTCAAAAAATGGTCGTCTTAGGGGATGTCAAATTTTTATCGTATTATTTACCATTCGTCATGACATTTTGCATTCACAATATAGCACTTGCACGCATTATTTGCATTTTTGACATGTATTAATACAAAGTGTAATAGTCTGAGTGGCCCTTAAGCAACACAAACGACTATAAGTAAAATTTATACACTGTATCGGTCACAATCATACAGACAAGTACAAAAATACTCTGAGTTATTATTATTCAAGCAGTCGTAAAGCAGCTCTGGGCGAGTCAACATCAAGCGTCGTTGGCAATTATCTCTTAAGTGCAACCAGGCCACTGTATATTCTTGCGGTTCTTTTGTGGAATTTCTATAACAACCACGTTGCTACTTCCTATGTGAAGGCATAGTTCGTGTACAGTCAGTCACAAAGTCTTTTTAAAAAACTGTTAATAACATCGTGGCCATATGGTCTAGCTACCCCGCCCATATTTGTGCAAATTTACTTTGTAAAGTATTTCTTAAATAAATAAATAAAATTATTATTCAAGCATCAGTGATGCCAGAAAAATGAATTGGTAAAACGCTAAAATGGCAACGGTGTTCATTCAACTTATTGTATGACAGGGATGGAGAGGGCGATTTAATAATTCTCGAATGTGCCAAAAACGTTTCTAACTAAATAGTTACTAGAAATACATCTCTTTACAAATTCCAAAATATCAGTTCATTAACACTTTTTATTTGCAAGTTTTGCGAATAATATCAGTTGTTTCTATTCATTTTATAATGGTTTCAGCGCCTCTGGTATTAGCTAGGGGCATTACTTTAAGCTCTGTAGCCATTTTATTAGTTATTTTACTTTGCCAATGATTAAGTGCTACAAATATCGGCTAAGGAAGGTGCTGTGATATTGTACATTAGCCTACTAGACGCATATCAGAAAAATCTATGTTATTGCTATGACTAAGTCTGTGCTGGGTTTGAACTCGGGCTCTCGAAAACCATCATTTGCTTTGTAGTTGATGCACTAAGTACCACAGCCAAGAGCCCCCTGAAAAAAAAGTATGAGAATTCGAATAGAAAAACAGCTATAAATTGACCTGAGAGCAAATTATGGCATTCATTATAAATCGAAATTTCCATACAAATTGTTCGATGCCGAATACCTTAATTTGCCCTCTGCTTTGCTGATGTCCAATAGTGGAAATAAAATATTACTCGAATTTAATGTACATAAATCCATCTTCTGAAAACCGAAGCAGCCTAATTCCAAATATTCTCCGGGAAGAAATGTTCTGGAAGTTAAGTTTTTCTGAGAATAAAAGTCTCTTTTTCTAAACAGATGGCGAGAGAAATAAACAACGAGATAGAACTTCGAATTTTCGAATTCAGCTTTTCGATTCCAATTGTTTTATTTTACCTGAAAATGATATTTTAAAATAAGGAAAAAACGCCCGGAGAATTGAGATTCAGAATAGAGCTGATAATTTATTTATTAGAATATCAGTTAAATACTACTAAATATATGCGAATTACTTACATTAGTTATTACCAATTGTTTTTCCGACATCCTGCAGTTCTAAAATTTTGTAGGGCATGGAAAAAAGTTGAAAAGAGCGATTTCACGTATAAACAAAATTTCAATTTCAACCCAAATATACTGTACATACGTTCTTATTTACATATATACGCAAAAATATGTTAAATTTTATATTTATGTAAGCGTGAGCAAATAAAAAAAATCAATAATAAATACAAATAAATAAATTCGTTTTCCCTATGCAATTTTTTTTTGTAAAAAAAAAACAGAACTAATAAATAAAAGATACATATTTGCAATTTAATTTACAGCAAGTACGAGAGTATTCAATCAAAATAATGCCGGAAACATGATAAAATGCGCAGTAACGGAAGTAAGAATAAAATATAAATAATTTATAAATGAAAGATGCCAAAGAAAATGGCTACGGGAAATTAAATTGCAGCAAAAGTTTATGTTTATATTAAAGCACTAAACAAAACACTTTTCAACAAAAGTCTTGATAAATATTATGTGCACAATTGTTAAGATACATACATATTTATCCTGCAAAAATTTCAATTTAGAAATTACATTTCATTCACCTACAATCTCTCTTCATATACACACCAACATACATACATACATAATTTATATTCATGGCATAACCGTTGAAGTTTACAGTTGATAACATAATTTTCTACACAAATTTTTTAGAATTTATATATATACATAGTTACATATAACCCAGTAGGCCCCTATTGTACGCTTCCAAGTTAATTAAAACGAACTCCACCTGTATAGGAACTCAGTATCATTAACGTAGTCCCTCAATATTTTCCAGTCAATACGCCTAAAGTGGGTAATGGCCGGTAAGTACCAAAAAAAAAACGGGATCTCGGCTGGGTGAAAGCTACACAATGACAAAGAAAGTGCTAAATTACATATATATATAAGCACTCGTACATATCGCTGCTAACAAGTACACACACAAAATTTTATTGCAAATAGTTAAAAAATCACGCTTTTACAAGCAGTTTTACAAAGCAGTTGTACAAGCACTTGTACTGTTTCTTATTATGTTTTTACCTTCTCCTGTAAAGTTCCTGTTATTTGAGTTGGGGTCTTTCTACTTGTTAACAGCCATATGTATATATGTATGTAAGTATTTTTATTTCCGTTCATACGCACTGCTTATTTGCGATAAAAGTGGAAACTTTTTTATTGTAAGTTAATAACAAATAGCGAGCTCGATTGTCAGACAATCTTCTGGCACTAAATTGTGAGCTTTTCTGTAAAATTTGATACCATCATGTGAACTGACCATCTATCTTGTACGAGTAATTTTTCATTGTCAGCACATTGCCACATCTAATAGTAGTGTAAGATCTGACAACTGCCTCTATAGAGCCTTAGCTGTCATTTTAATTAATTCTGTCAAAATTAAGATTTTCTAAAATAAGTTCTGTTAAAATAAAAATTTTTTTAGTACTAAGATTTACAAAAAGGCACTAAAAATACTTAAAATAATATTGTTATAGCTAAATAAAAAATTTACTTATGTGTTGCTTGCGAGGTCTTTACACCCTTTGCAAAAATATATCAATTTATTGATAAGTTGTCAAAAATCAGTTTCACTACTGGTCAAAAATTTCAAATGAAAGCTACATCAATGAGTCTATACTTATTTAATAAACTGTAGCAATTTGCATGTGTAGTTTCAACGGAATTTCGCAAAATGTCTCTTCTTTTTACCCGAAAATCTTTTTAAAACCTCTTAACTACGCTCTCACCTTTACCTACACATTGTGGTACTAATACAGATTTTTTGAATTTTATGCATTTTTTCATCGTTAAGCCTTAAATGCCTAGTCCATATTTGCACTATGCAAGTCTTATTGCTAAGCTGATTAGTTTGAAGGAGAGAGAGAGAGAGAGAGAGATGAGGGGAACAGTAACGTTTCTTTTCCCATCGTCTCTCTTTCCTAACAAACTAATCAGCTTGGCAATAAGACTTGCATAGTGTAAACTAGGACTTACAGTTTTTAACAAACTGATTGTACGCTATTGAGTTTCACTGTACTTTCACAATACTTGTGTATACGAATTTGTAGGAAGGTACAGATATGTATGTACGCATACATAAATATATGCACTTATACAACTGCTTAACAATAGAACCTTAATTAAAAGCTAAATTTACGAAAAATTTTGTAGGAAGTCATTTTGGATGCGTACAACTTTGTTTAGTTAAACTCCAGCATAGTTACCAAATTAAACCAACAACAACAATAACAGAAATTAAAGTTTCATACAAAATTATCCCGAAGTAAAAAATACCAATAAAAAACTTCACTTGAAATCAAATAAAAACAAATACGAGTATTGTTAATTTTTTTCACTTTTGTTTATTTTCTATTTTTTCTCTCTCTCTCTCTTTTAAAACTTTATAAATGTGTATGTAGTAATTTTTAATTTTTGGTAATATTTACAGCAACATATTTTAAACAGTATTTAAAATTTTGACAATCTATGTATGTACGAGTACATACATATGTATGTAAATATGTACGTATGGACGTATGTATACATAAATGTACTTTAATTTTTGTTTATTTTAGCTTTTTCATATTAGTATTTTTATTTGCATATTATTTTCTTTTTTTTTTGCAAACATTGAGTGGGGCATGCAACACAATTTACACACCCTCATTTATTGCCATTAATTTACATAATTTTCATGCAAATATTCACAATATTTTACACACTATACAGACATTTGCAACGAATGTAAAAATTTGTTAAACAAAATATTGTACATTTGCTTTATTGAAATGTTTAAATTGAATAAAATTGCAAGCAGAGACTTGCAATGTTTGCTTTTTTTACATAAAATACTTTTAGTGAAATAATTGAAAAGGCAATTTAACTCAAATAGTATTTACTGGCATTAGTTTTTTATTTGTTTTGCAAACAAACAACACTTTTTACTTTTGATTAAAAATTGTTTTTTGTCAAATTAAAAGTAATAAATTTTGTTCTGCGACAGTAACAATTTTGAAATTGAATAGAAATAATACAAAGCTGTCAAATATATTGACATAACAACACGTTGACAAAACAAAACTCTATTACTATTAACAAGTTAATGGCACTGCCACAATACAGGTGGTTTGTATACCAATACACCAACCCCTTCTTCTGTGTTTGGTCCACTGTGTGTGGTGTCAGTTGATGTAGATTTCTGCCTTATATACGAAACTTTTCTGCAATCAAACCAATTCACATATTCCATTTGCAGAAAAGTTTCGTATATAAGGCAGAAATCTACATCAACTGACACCACACACAGTGGACCAAACACAGAAGAACGCTGATGATGAAGGTTTAGTGGCCTTCGAAAACGGCTGGCTGTTCCGTTCAACTATGTGTTGTCAGAATATTTACAACTAACTTTGATGTTATTTGTTCATTAATAATTATCACATGTAATTTGGCTTAAAAGGCGATACGAACATTAGCCTGTTCAATTCATTAAAAAAATGATATAAATTCATCAGGTGCCGACACTAACTTTCAGCTATACATTTATTTTTATAATATTCTATCTTTTTTTTAATAATGCGTGGTCCCAAGATAAGACAAACTGCACCTATCTGCCAACCGAATGTACACTGAACCAAAAAAGTACATAAAAACAATGAAAAAGTTCATTATTTCAATCAACTTTTGCCTTAATTTTGACCTAAGACCTAAGTACATTGAATCAATGAACTACTACTGTTCATTGAAAAATTTACAGTTTTTAAAATCAATGTATAAGTTCATTGGCACAATGAAACTGTTCATTATTTCAATGAACTTCTACATTTTATAAAATATGTATTTGTATCAATCGTATTGCAATTTTTGAGATATTACGATGTTTTTGAAATAAAATTGGGAAAATATAATAAAATAAAATAATAAATTTAATAAGCGCTTAATTCGGATTTCATTTTGCCTCATAATACTGTTATTGTTACCCATTGGGCGACTAATTGTATAAAAGTGCAGGAAAATAAAATAGTTGCAAATCGAATATAAATTGCTTTTTGTGTTTTGTATAAGTTTCCAAGCCTGCTAGCTTATTCTATTGTGGTTTTAAAAAATCGTATGTTTGAGAACTTAAATGATTTCTGAAGGTATGTTCATAAGGAAAGAGGTTTGACATTTTTCGAAAGTATGGTTGAAGTCTGTTGATAATGTGGTAAAGCGCCAATGAAATGCAGGCATATAGACATGCTAAGCCCTCAACAAATAAAATTGTTTAGGCAAAATGTATATTTTTATGTTAAGTTTTTTTGAGTTGAACTTGGCCTCTATGAAAATTTGACATAAATTCTTTGCTTGAAAAAAGGGAAACAATTTTAATCGTAATCGAGCGATTAATGGATTTGATTACGATTACGAATAAAAGGTGACATTAATCGTGATTTCGATTACGATTATAATCACTGTGCAAACCCTAATAAGTCTTCTGCAAAGGAATTGTAACTCACAGTAATCTTGTGAAAGGAAAATTGCATTTTATTTTATTTTTAATTTGTTAACAAATTCAAAACTTTGAGTTCGTTTTCTGTAAACAAGTTGTATGCGTTATGAAACTTTAGCAGCAGAGGCTCAATGTGGATGTATATGCATACGTAAATATCGCCATATAAACTCAAAAAGGGCGTAACTTACAAAAAGTTCAAAATCGTCCTTTTGATTGATTATGATGTAATTATATAAAATCCATCTAAACACAACATTTTTATCGGAGTATCAAATTTATTAATGAAATTCAAAAGACTACTGAGAACTATTGTGTATTGCTTCTTCTGTAAAATAAATGTAACTTTACGGGCCTGTCCCATGATGTCGACAACGTTCGACTTGTCGCACACTTACATTCAAAACAAAAACAAATTGTAAGATTTTGTTGTTGTTTCAAATATAAGTGTGCGACAAGTCGAACGTTGTCGACATCGTGGGCCAGGCCTTACGTCTTTTTTGAATTTATATGACCATATGTACATATAGACATATGCATGTATGCACAAAACTCTAATTGTGTATAAACACTAAAATACATATTTGAATTCATTTCATTTTATTAGTAATTTATTTCTAAAATGTATTAATTATTTTACCTAATTACAACCACACCAAAATAAATAATAAAAAATAAATAAAAAGAAACTTCTCTTTGATAAAAATTTCCTTGCTGGCAAAAACAAGCAGGGAGTACGAGAATTGTAACACACAGCAGGAATGGAAAACCTAAATTTTAAAATTTTTTTCAACTTAAAAAAAAACTAATAAGACTTTTTTCTTGTATATATTCATATATTTATTTATTGTATCTTCAAAAATGAACTAACAATAAGTATTCAAATCTTAAGTCTAGATATAATTATTAATAAACTTAGTGATAGTAATTAATAATACATAAATGTCGTATTAAGCCTAAAAATATTTTCAAGAACTTTCACCTGGAGTGTTGCGTATTAGAGCCCCAGTGTCCTTCTTTAATTAAATTTTAAATTTATTTTTACAATAGCATTTAAAATGTGTTTTCACACTAGCACTTTTGTGGTATAGTACCTATCCAGGAGCAGATTTCTGGACTTGCTTCTTCTTATACTGTGAGTAGGCTGACAGCTCCGAAGAAAGTAATCTCGTATATGATCTGACAAAAATCAGCAAAAATTACTGCTTCCTAGAATAAGGAAAATAATATACTGGTGTGCATCAATAATCACACTTATTCCAGTTGTCAACATCGACGTCACGTCCATACAATACCAAACTATTGGGGATTGTCTACTCGCCCTCGAGAACAATTTTTCGCTATTTACAGTCCATTTCTCTTCCCTAAGGTCTAGAAAATAGCCTGAGCCTGTCAATAGCAGTCATCTGTTTTTGACAACGGGTAGATAAGTCCCAATTATTTGGTATTGCATTGACGTAACGTCGATGACTGCATAGAAAAGTATTTGGTATGTAATATTTGCGAAATAAACTTGCAAAATGTATCTGGCAACATGTTTTTCCATGCAAAATGACTCTGGCATAATTTTTGTTTCAGCTGCGAAATAACATGAGCTGTACTTTTTTCGCACGGAATTTTAACAATGTTGCATACTTTCAAGCAATAAAAGCGAGAAATTTATAAGAAAAGAAAAACGCGAGTTGGGCTACATTTAGTACATGTCAAATTTTTCACGCGAAATAATCAAAGTTGCTGAAATTTTTTCACAACTTCGAACAGAGTATGTACTAGGCTTAAGCCATGAGATGCTCAGGTATCGTTTCCTTTCACCATGTAAAATAAAAGACTTTAAAATGCAATGATACTCAAGTTTACATGCCTGACGTACAGTTATTTAAGTTCTTTTTACATAATTCTTAGCATAATGACTATTATGGTTGGTTGTAACAAGTACTTTATACAATTTATGCCTGACAGCTGTCATTTATGAAAATTTATTTGTATGTACTCGTACACACTTACATACTTATTTATTTTGTTGTTGTGGCTGTTATATTATTTTTGTTATATAAAATTTAACAGTAATAACAATTCTTTTATCATTTATAGCAAAAGTTTTATTCTCAGTGTAGAAAGAGACAGGAAGAGAGAAAAAAATAGACATGGATTTACGCTGTAAACAAATTTATATGTATACAAGTATGTATGTATGTGAATGTGAAAAAAAGCCTTCAGGATATGTAAACAATTTCTGTTAAATACAAGATAAAAACTGAAAGCACTGAAACTTTACTTGAATTAAAAAAATACATGAAGTAACAGAGATATAAAAGTTTACTTTTTGATTATAATTTACAACATTTTCATACATTCATAAATATTTATGTACATGCATGAATTTAACAAACAATTGTAGTGGCAATTATGAACAAAAGTTGAAAAAAGTTTGAAATGTTCATTATAAAAAGAAAATATTTAAACATACTTTTTAATAAATGCTTTGTTCCAACAACTTGCAAGAATAAGTTTGATAATAAAGTATTCCCCCTATTGGTTGGCGTATTTCGACATTGACTAGCAGTCTCCACTAGCCATGAACTTGGTATGGGCATCAGGTCGGACATCGCAAATGGCTAATGGAGACCGCTCATGTCCATGTTTTGTCCATGGTCTGACATGGATGCCCGAGCAACAATGTACGCCATGAGATTTGCCGTCCGCAACCATTTGCAATAGAAAGAAAAGAGACAGAACAAAATTGGTAAATATTCCACGTCTATTGCGCTAGCGCAAAATACTTTGACAAGCCTGAACATGGACATGGCACGTATTCACCACAAGAAAGAAGTTGAGGAATTTTTCACAGTGGCTCTGCCGTCGTCATGTTCATGTCATGTCCAAGTTGATGCCTAGTGGAGACTTAGGGTGACTGCGACACTTTTGTAATAGATTAAAGAAGGCCGCAACATTAGTTCTATGATCTAGGACCAAAATGTCGTAGCCGAAGTCGAACTACTCGAACCACTATAACCCTACGTCTTCACGAGCCATCGACTTGGACATGGCATGAACATGGCGCAGGGGATGTTCATATTCAGGCATATCAAAGTATTTTGCTGCAGTGCAATAGAGATGGAATTTTGTTCTGTCTCTTTTCTTTCTATTGCAAATGGTTGCGGACGGCAAATCTCATGGCGATTATTGTTGCTCAGCCATATGTTCGGGCATCGAAACATGGACATGAGCGGTATCCATTTGCTATTTGCGATATCCGACAAAATACCCATACCAAGTTCATGGCTAGTGGAGACCACAGGTAAGGCCCACTAGGACTCGGATCAAAATTTTTTGTAAGCAAAATAATGAGAACATGGTGTCATAACCGCCAAAAAAAACTTAAGCGACATAATTTTTTAACTTAATTTTCGTCAAAAAAAAAACAATGTCCAAAAAATGTGTTGGTTAAGCTTTTTTTCGCAGTTACGGCTCGATATGTTTCAATGATTGATCTTTAATGAATTCTTATCAAAGACAACATGGAGGATAAAGGCGCACATTAAGAAGAGTAGTAGTGAGTCTCACTAATTTTATTCCACGATTTCGTTTAATTCCGTTCTTTAGTTATTTTAATTGTGTCTTTTTTTAAAGTTCAACGTTAATTTAAAAATTTAAAAAGTCTATTCAGCGGTATCTTTTTAGAAATATATATATATATATTTTTTAGATTTTCGTTAATATAGTCTTCGACCAAAAGAAGCAAACTTAACCATGAATGAAGCAAAAACAACCTAACAACAATTTGAAAATTTTTAATAAAAATCCAAATATTATCTTTGAAAATATTTCTGGCATTATAAAATTCTAATTATAATTTGAATTTTTATGCAAAAATAAAAACTACTTCATTGAAGTTTGTTTACTTACAGTTTAATTAAAAAACTTTCAAAAAGTTGTTTGTTTTATTTTTTGGGCTGTGGCTAAGTTGTTTTTCCTCGTTATTTTTTGTTAAGCAAAAATCAAAATTTACAATGTTCTAGCAAAAAATTGTGGCAAAGAGAGACTTTTCTCAATTTGAACTTAAAATGAAATTTTTAATAGAAAAATTACATTTTTAATTAAAGTTTGTATTTTATTGCATTTTTTCAATAACCACAAGCATTGAATGTTTGTTACACACATACATATATTGTTGTAATGAAAACAAAATTCTTGAGTTCTTAGGTTTTAGAGAAAAGTATTTCAAATATTTTGTACTTAAAATTAAAATAAAGAAATAAAGCATTTTTAATACGAAGTAAACTGGCATTTTTAGTGGATAGATAATTTGATGCCATTAAATCTAAAATATGAATTGGGGTATATGACCGCTACGTACGGCTGGTTTCAAGTTGGCAACCAATTTAATTTTTCGATACTTTTTGGTCTCAAACCTAGAACGAACATTATCAATTTGCGAACTAAATTGATTTCATTTATTTCGCAAATTGATAAGACTCAACCGTTCTTTAAATCTAAATTAACTGGAAATGTTATCGTTTAGGAATTAGCTTTATATCTGATAAATTTTCTGAATGATATTCTTCCACTATTCACTTAAATAGTTTTTTATATAAATTTACTGATTTCTTAATCCTCATATTTTCGGCCATTTTAAGTTGCAAATATTTTTTGAAAAACAAACTCTCATATGCTAAGTCTATCTACATATTCGTACATTTATTCATTAGTCAAACATAGTGCAAAAATTTTAAATTTATGATGCTAATTTATAGCTCTTCTTATGTGTTTTTCTAGTTTTTTCTTAATTTTTTTTTTGGTCTTTAAGATAACAACGCAACTACAAACAAAGAAATAAAAACATACAACTTGCAACAGCTGCTGCTGCATTTTAGTACTTGTAACTAGAGAAAAGTCTGCATATTTTCTTGCCGTAGTTGTAGATTTATTTCTTTTTTAATACAAACGACAAGCAAACTAGTAATATTCAAATATATTCACAGGCAGTAGCGTAGAAATCTTCTTAAGGGGAGATATTAATTTAATAATTGAATAAAACTAAAGCAGGGCAAAAAGAAGTATTAAAAAAATTATATTTCGCGAAATATTTTTGTATAGTAAACGGTCTCGCTTTCACCTTTGCACCTTCTTTGCCAACATCCTTATTTGCAACTGAACTTAAAATCCTTATATCCCTGCCCTGCTTAGTTTTAGTATTTTCTTCATTATTTTTGTTTTTTCCTCAACATTTTCTTGGTGTTGTAAAAATTTATTTTAATTGGCTTGATTTTTTTCTTTCCACATCTTGCAAATATTTATTTTTTTAATTTATTTTTTTTTACCATATTTATGGCTACTCGTTGTTGTTGTTGTTGTTATAGTGGTGTATGCATTATTAATAAAAATTGCAAAAATAAAATAAAAAAAAAATTAAAATTTATGGCTTTTTTATTTTGTATGCATAATATTCTTTAAAGTTGATTTATGCATTTTAATTTGTGCACAATATTGCTTACATATCGTTACCTGAAACGCAAAACGCCCTAACTAACATTTTCATAATTTTACAGAAAGAGGAAAAGCATGTTAAAATGGAAAATATTGCGGTGTTTAATGCGAATTCTTTCAATGCAATCAAATAAATAAAATTTAAAATTTTTTTAATACCACGAAATTAATAAAAAAAAGTCGATTTAAAATTTTGTGTTGTAGGTAACGATATATGTTTTGTGTATATTAGTTTTAACCGTAAAAGGGCCCAGAGCAGCAAAGGTCTGCGCTTCGTTAAGCCGCCACAAATATGTCCTCTACGCTAATATTACGAGTAATTAACAATTATCGGACAACGGAAGTAGGATAATGAATTAAAATATTACGAGTATTACTTAAGAAACTTGGTAGTAGAAATCTTGTAAATGACTGCAAATTTGTAGAAAATGGGACATTTAAATATGTATATATGGGTGCACATAGACCTCGATCTTTGCCATAACGAATGCCTTCTCGACCTCATCCATGTCTGTGCCATTGTTAGCTATTTCAAGTCAGTCGTTTCAGTGTTTGCCCGCTTGCACATCCTGCACATTACGGCATTCGATATCGATCGAAATTTCCATACAAATACTATTAAAATTGTATGAAAATTTATTCGATATCGAATGCCGTAATTTGCCCCCTAGTGTTGTCATTTAGAAGTGTTGATATTAATCTCAAGTAATTTGTTTTGAATACTAGCAACTAAAAGCTCGATTATGGATGGCAACGAAACTTCGGCTGCGTTGCCAATTACAAAAAATTTAAATTTCAGTTCACAGATTGCAATAATATTGGCAACCACTAATTCAGTTGCTGCGAAAAGGCATAAATATATTGAAATTAAAAAGATAAAAGAATTAAAATTTAATTTAATAAGGGTTTACGTTCTTTTTGAACTTGCTATCCAGAAGTAGTGAAAATTCGCATCATTTCTAATAATTTTTACATTGGCTTGTCATCACAAGAAGTCCTCTTTTACGGTAATCGTTGATATGTGTCTATTTCTGAATAAGTAGTGGCTCTGTTTCACGTGTAACATATGACAGGCTTTATCCACAGCTCTACGCCGAACTCAAAAGACTTTCGATTACGTAACACTCTTTCAATATCAATTTTTAATTTCAAACTTGTTTATTTTCTTCTTCAATACCATCATATCATTGAAATGCAACGATGTAATAAAATTTTTGTTATTTTTCTTTTTAAAAGCTCTACATAAATATTGTAAAATATTCGTAATGTTAATTATAAATAAAATACCAGGTTATTTATTAAATATAAGCCATAGAGTAAAATTTTCTCTATATCTTTAGCACAAAATGTTTACAATAATTATAGGAAAGTATTTGAATTTAATTTTGAAAACAAAACGAAAACCACACTATAATTTTCTGCATACACATGCATAATAATAAACATTGAAAACGAGTTCTAAATCTAATGAATTTCTATTGCTTTTGTTGTTTATTTTTCAGACGGGTCGTGGTCGTAAACCATCTGCTAAAGCTGCAAAATTAAATGCGGTCGCTGCTACAGCAACAGCGCATTCACCACGTCAGGTTGCTAATTCAGCCATAAGTCCAGTAGCTGCCACAACAGTGACGGCAACAGTAGTGCCACATCCCTCACCCAACACGAATGCCAATAACAATAACAGCAATAATAATAATAATAATACGATTGGTAGTAATTTGTTGGTAAGCAATACTCAACAACAACAACAGCAGCAGTTAAGTACGTTGCATCATCAGCAACAAACAAGTCAACAGCAGCAGCAACAACAACATATACAGCAACAACAGCAAATACCAAATAATCAACAATTACAACAGCAGCAGCAGCAGCATTTAACACAAACAACTAATCAACATACTCAACAGCAGCAGCAACAACATCATTTGACTTCACTCCATACTCAACAGCAACAGCAACAACAACAGCAATTAACCCAACAGCAGCAACATCATCAGCAGCTCGCCGCTCACGCTCAAAGTCAACAGCAGCAGCAGCAACAACAGTCCTTACACCATCAGCAACAACAACAACAACACCAGCAACAGCCTCAGCATCATCATCAGCAACTTCAGCAACATCAAATAACCGCACAAATACAAACAATGAAGGATCAACCGCAGCAACCCATGGTAAGTTTGAAAAATTTTAATCCGCAGCAGAAATAACTTTGAGAGAAATAAATAATCCCCAGCTATTGTGATCCAGATGCACTGCTAATGCCAATAATTTCCAAAGATTTCAATAAGGCCTTTCATCATCTTTCAGGAAGTTTTCTTGCTTTAATGCCTTTTTTTGATTATTGTCTTTTTCATCAGAGCAAAAACACTAATTTTGAATCGGAAGTCATGGGGCTCTTCTTTACCAGAGCAAAAAAAATAATAATTTTGATTTTTAATTCTTTTAATTAAACATTCAAATAAATATTTTGACAAAAGTCACAGTTTTACAGTATTTGCAAACAAATTATTTGTAAACTTGAAACAATTACATATGAGTATATAAATTTCAATATGAAGCAAATGAGAATTCTATTAAATATTGTATATACACAGTGAGTGTAGATATTTGAAAATTAATAATATGGCTTCTTAAGAAGTCAAAAATTAATATTTTAGAAGTCATGAAAATGTCATTCTTTAAGAATGAAATCCACGCATTTTATCTGGAACATTTTTATTCAGAAGGTATTATTAAAGTGGATTTTGGTTATAACGAACTCCCAGGGACTTGACAATTTCATTAATGGCAAATATTGTTTAAAGCCGTGATACACTAGCCTACACGATAATGCGATTTTTGAGAAAATACAGCCCTGGTATGATAGAGTCTATGAACATTTTCAAAAGACAAAAACAATTCATCAGATCAGGGTTGTATTTTTTCGTAGATCGCGCGATTGTGTAGGATAGTGAATCACGGCCTTTACACATGTTTGTTTGTTTTTGAGTTACTTAATGGAAATAGATGAAGAATTATTTGTATGAAATATTAGTGTAAAACTTTGAAGAAATTATGCCTTATACGCGATAGCTCTTTATCAGTGTTCATTATAAGCTGACTTTACTGTATTTTAAAAAGCGAATGAGGTTAATGGTCTTAAACAACTTAAAATTAGTTAAAAATTAGGATATGGTTGGACGTATAAAAAGTTTTTCAATAATACAATTTTACTTTAACCTATAGCGAGCGATAAATTAAAGGCAAGCTTATCCTACCTGGCAAATAAATTTAAATGTGTAATAATGAATAACTTTTTATACGTCCGATAAAATCCTTCTGTTAACTAACTTTAAGTTGTAATAATGGCCCTAACAGTGCAACGATATCTAACAGCCTCTAAATTTGCAATAAATTTATTGTTTTTAATATAAACCAAATGAGAATTGTGTCTTGCATGTCATACAATTCTTAAACTCGTATGAAAACAAAATAAATATAATCCCACCGATTACGTACGTCAAAGTAGACTTTTCATTTGTTACAATTTTGCATTAAATTCACGAAAACGTGTGCCTGCCTGAATTCCTTAATCTAGGATGAAAATGTCGTAAACGGAAATTCAACTTCGATATATGTATGTACATATGTACATACAAACATTCATACTTGGTACTCGGTATAATCAAGATGAAAAAATAACATTCATACAAATCAACTTAATAATTATTTCAACCACTTTATAAATTATCCAGATCCTGCTAGCAGCATTTAAAATATATTTAAAATGCAAATCCTTATCAATTTTGTTAATACCCTCAGGAATTTAAATGAAAGATGTGATTATATAACGTATTTTATGTACATATATTTTAATATATTTAAATTTGTAAAGATTTTATGTGTGCAAATGTATGTACATACAAGGCAACCAGCTAAGAAATGTTACATGTACGAGTACATACATACATATACATGTAAATACTGTCAGGTGATTATAATTTGCGGGGGGTTGGGCATTTGGTGGGAAGAATAGTGGTGAGAATTGTTGTTGATTTCAATGTACGAGTATGTATTGTAGTTTGTATATAAATGTGTATGTGTATGTGTTCAAAAATTATGGTGGTTGTCAGTAAAATAAATCTTAATGTCACTCTGAATCCACCTTCTTTTTTTTTAATTTAAGGAAAATGAAACGGATAATGGGAAATATTCATAAACATACACCATAAATTAAAGCATTTAAAGTAGTTTATATAAATTCCTCTTTTTTTTTGTTTTGTTATATTTGATTATATTTAACAATAAAAAAATTAGGTATTTAATTATATTTTGAATTTAAGTATCTTTTATTAATATAATTCTGCAAAAAAAAACCGACTTCAATGTAAAGATCTGATGGAACATTTCCGAAAAAAATTATGGGATATAAAATTTAATTTTAATGGGCGTGCCTCCGCCCATTTCACAAATGCAAGATTTTGTATTTTTTAGAACTCAGGATGTGTGTTAAGTTTTGTAAAAATCGGTAAATTAGAACCACTTAAAATAAAATATTGAATTTCAATGGGCGTGGCTCCGACCATTTTTTTTAATGGAAGATTGTGCCTATTTCAGAGCTTAAGGTGTGTGATAAGTTTCTTAAAAATCGGTTAAGTAGATCCACGTGAAATGTAATAATAAATTTTAATGGGCACAGCCCCGCCCATTTTTTAAACTTTAAAACTATGTAATTACAAGAACCAAAGGTGTTTGCTAGGTTTCGCAGCAATCAAATAAGTAGAATATCATAAAATCAAATAACAAATTTATGGGAGTGTCCCCGCCCACTTTTTTACAATGGGACCGATGGGAAGCTGTACCCTCTCAGACAAAAAAAAATTATTTTTACAATCGATCAAAAATGTACCGATAGAGACGAATTGACAACCTCCTCCTTTTTTTTTTAAGTCGGTTAAAAATACATTGAATGTTCAAAATTCTTCGTTCAAGCTATATATTACTTTTTTATTCACATCCTTCTATTTTGAAGTCGGTTAAAAAACAATAGTTTTACAATATACATTATCGCTCCATGAAAGTTAAAAGAAGATAACAGCAAGACGAACTAATAATTTCATTTAGATTTTACTTTCATATTTAATATTTATTGATTTTCATAACTTTTATTAATACATACATATTATGTTTGATTTAATATAAAAGTAAGACTGTGCAACAGTGCAAAAAAAGATACGTACTTTACAGTATAGGGATTTTCGTGATAAATTTTTTATGGGCCTCCAAAGATTTCAAAAATCAGTGTGCCCTCAAAAAATGGTGTCACCTGTTTTCGGCCAACAGCTAACAGAGAAAACAGATTCTTTGAGACAAACGAATTTTTTGCCAATCCAATTTTAGCCATTGCTGCAACATCAGAAAGCTCTTTTATACATTTTTTAATTTTCTTGTTATCAAACAGTTCTAGTATATTTATTAATTATTCAATTGCAACAACCGATTAATACTCTTGCTACTAAAATCCAATTCATAGTATTTTATTTGAGTTGTTTCGGTTTTATTCATCATATCCGCTGTTAAGTCATGATAAAAGTATACGATCGACTGATCCAATCAGTTTAAGATTTGTCAGAATCATATCATTATTACAATTATTCTCTTATGTTAATGAACATGGATTGTTTGTTGGATTCATAGAAAATTTATAGCGTATCCAACTCACGCTATAAATTTTAATTTTAATTTCTTTTTATAGTTTATTCAACTAATATTTTATCGGCCTAATCATTTTCCAACCAACCATTTTTGTGGTTGTATATGTATACGGAAATGATGTAGCTGAGAGTCCACTGAAAAAAAAAGAATTTCTTCATGCACTTTGTTATGCAAAACTAAAGGAAACAATTTTTTTTTCACTATTTTCAGAACAACTTACAGGGAGTTCTAATTTTTTCTAACAATATTTGGCGAAGTTGTAGCTACGGTAAAGCTGAACAACTTTTGTAAATATATCAAGATAATCTGAACGTGTATGGGCACCCTAAGACCACTTTGTACCTAAAAAATTGTCTGCGCTAATATGTATTTCATTAGCATGCATGTGCATTGTCCTGTTTAAGTGACGTCATTGAATTTAAACATATACATATGTACACATATACGATATATATATATATATATATATATATAAATATATATAATAAGCATGGGGCCCCGTGAACATAAACTTAATTAAATCAAATCACTTAAGAAATACAAAACGGAAAGTTTTAAAATTTTCCAGTCAAAATGAATACAACAAATACTAAAACAAGCAAACAAACTACAAATATCCGTAACAAATCGGTTTTCTAGATTAGAAATTTATAAATTCTCCATAATTTTTTCATAGTTATTAAAAGTTTTTGGTCCTTACATTTGGACATTCGACGACGTATTTATTAAAAAAAAATACTTGGGGTTGTATGTACTTATAGCTGCCAAACACAAAATGAATGACGGTGTTTGCTCAAAACTTAGCAGATGTCCATTAGATTTCAGTTGAAGGACGCAGGGTTGATTTTTAAATTAGCTACGGGAGTTCTACAAAAGGTCGCTGCCTAATTGATATACATACATACTCGCATATGTATGTATGTATATACTCGTACATACATAGTAGGTATATCTTTAAAAAATGTAAACTAGTTTGAAATTAACCTTTCAGTTATGGTTAACAGTAGTTGGAATATAAACAAAAGTACAAAATCAAAAACTGCGCAAGGTGCTGCGTAATGACTTTAATTAGCAACACACGGTTTGATTGTATGTACTGAAAATAAATCAAGTCAACAACAATACGAACGTTAACCCTTATAAGTCGCTTATTATCATGGCGATGCACAAGGGAGTGAAAATCGAATTGTAAACAATTTTAGCTCACGTGGTCCTGATTTAGCCCTCATGGTTTTTTTCTATGTGTCATCTCAATTCTAAAGTTTACGCCAACGCTACTCTAGAATTAAATTTCCAAATTGCGTTTTTAAGTAAGTAGTAAACATTGTTTCGGTAAAGGGTTAAACCTTGTTTTCTTATAACATTCACTTAAAGTTATCTTGAACTTAGAAATTATTCAAAATATTTTGAGAAGAGCTTATACATATCGCTCATTTACTTTAATAGTGTCATAACTCAAAAAATGAGTTTATTGAGTTAATAATGCAGAATAATGCAGCATTTCGTATTTTATCTTGTGTAAAAATTTCACATAAATAGCTGCTGAGAGAAGAATATTTTTCATGTCTTCATTGGGTTGTGTGCAAATTGAAAACTTAAAACGCGTTTTCGGCAAAACTGGTTTTTTTGAGTTATGACACTATTGAAGTAAATGAGCGATATGTACATAAATATGTATGTACATCATCACATTAACTAATAAAAAATTATATAACTGCACTTTTTAATTTTACATAGAAGCAAAAAATATTTTAAAATAGTTCAAATGATAATATGTATGTATTTAGTTCTTTTCGTTAACATTTTGAGTTGTGACTGCTTATGATGTTTAAAAATTGTTTTAATAAAAAAATATGATATTTTATAAAAACAATGCTAATTAAATATTTATCGTAATGATTATAATTATTTCTTTGAACTTTGTTTTATTTTAGTAATTTTTGTCTACATACATTTTTCTCATGTTTTTTTATTGAAACAAGCAAGTATTTTATAAATTATAGATATTTAAATTTTGTACACTTTTAATTTATGTCTACGGGTATTTAGTTATTCGTCTACATACAGCCATTCATATTAGTGATGCGCGATTACTCGTATTCGTATTCGAATTGCCGAATATTCGGCCATTTTCAGGCGAATATTTTTCCAAAAAGTTTAAACAAATAAATGCATAAATCCTAAACGAAATTTAAATACAAGCAAATCTCGGTATAACGAATCTCGCTTTAACGAAAATCCGATAAAACGAACGTCCAGATTTTTTACAATAACAACCTTATATAGCGAATAATATCCTAATTTTATACTGCATATAACGAATGATGAAGAAAAAATCGCAAAATAAAAAACAAAAACTTGCTAGAAACATATTTCTAACATTTAGTTCTTCTTTATATATCGAATGTTTTTTCCGTATAACGAACGGCAAAAAAATATTAAACAAAAACTACAGCAGCAATGTAAATGCAAAAAAAAATGTGATGCCGTTAGTTCGTATTTGGTTGCTTATTTGAAAACAAATTGTCCTCATCCTTCTTATTGTATTGTATCATGTCTACAATAATAATAATTATATAACACTTGCGATATAACGAATTTTTCGGTATAACGAATGGGCCCGACATTATATCGTTCGTTATACCGGGATTTGCCTGTAAATGGCTAAAAATATTAGCGTATACGAATTCATTAAATTGTTTATAGAAATTGTGTGCTTTGTATCATTTCTAAATGCTATTTAATGACGATCATTAAAATTTTGGGTAATTTTTCTTAACTTTAACGTACGCCAACAGGAGTATGACGTTCTTTTTCATAACAATTTTTTTCATATTTCATATTGCAGGCGTAAATAGAAACCCAATTTATGCCCTAATTCAGTAAGAAGATTTAGCACGTTTTTGTTTGAATATAGTTCTTGTTTTTGAAATCTCTTAATGATTTTCTTTCAAAATGGTTGGTGTCTTTGATAATGAAAAAATCAAAATATTATTACCATATTTTTAAAACATAAAAATTAAATTAAAGTATTATACAACACTTTGAAATTTATTAAAAAAAAAATATGTGTTGGATATAAAATTTAGAACAAAATCATGAAGCAAATACACGAACCTTCTAGCATGGACAATAAATAATAATTGTTTTAAAGAATCACAACTGCGGCTTTTTTTGCCCATAGACAAGACGATACAATCGTCGAACAGAATTAGGGCATTAATGTCTATAAATTTCATATATAATATTCGTATTCGCGAATATCGTTTCAAATATTCGTATTCGTATTCGCGAATATCAAAAATTGACATTCGGCACATCACTAATACATATGTGTACAGATGTTCAAGCATATTGCTGCAATTACATTGAAAAATTGTGCAGCCTAAAGCTATAAAATTATAATTTATGTTCCAATACACAGGCAAAAACAGCACAATAAAAAAAAATTCAAGGAAACACTCCTGAAAACTTTAGAAAAATTTTACATAAAAAAAAAACTAAGATTCATAAATAAATTTACGTACGTATTATGTATGCACATCAATACCTTGATATTTATACAAAAAAGATATTAAAATATTTAACAACAATTTATTAGAAATACATATGTATGTACATACTCGTATGTATGTATATAGTTTTGAGTGAAAAGAAAATAATTTATTAGTTTGAAAATAGTGTTTATTTTATAGGAACGAAAAAAAATTGTAATATCAACTTCAAGTTGTATATACATATGTAATATGTATGTATTATATCCCAGTTAGCCATTTCTTGCAGGCAACTTGCAAGACGGTTGCACGAAAATGTTAAAGCGTGGTGCATCTATTGGCGACAGCTCAAACAGATCATTTAGGAAATTTTCGAATATGACAACAAGAGTGACAATTTCGCTCATATTTTCCTTGTCAAACTGACAATTTCTATAATTTTTCCATTAATGAAAATATACACTTTTAAATTGAATATTGCAAGATTAGCTTGCGGACAATATCCACCAACCAGTTTGATGCATGACCAGTTGAGTAGTTTTTTTTTGCCCAGTCTTTGAGTACGATTTCTGTTAAATTGTATTAGAAGAAACTGTAATCGACAAATATCGTGCAGGGCAAATGTCCAAAATTTCTTTAAATATTCGTTGATGTTCTCTGTGACAAGTTGGCCAATCGGAATATAATTTTGGCATTTTAGAAGTATTGGTAACAATTATGTATGGGTTGTGAGATTTATTAGCAAGAAACTATAATAAAATGTAAAAAACTAAAATCAATACTACACAGTCTTCATAAATATAAGGAAATTTTTTTATTAAAAAAATTTATGTACACAGACAAAAGTATTCACCAATTAATATTTTCAATTAATAATGTAATTGATTCAATTAAATTTTTAATTGTATTAATTAATTTGAGTGGAAAAACTTAATTGATATTATCAAATTGTTTATTGGTGAAAATTTAATTAATTTTTTAATAAATATTATAAATATTTTAATTAATATTACAAACTCATTCATATTACTTTTTTGTGTGTATACATCGAGTATTGTTTTCTGAGGTGGAAAACTTAGAATTGAAGAAAAACTCTGAAAATATGACAATCTCTATTTAATTGGCTTTATTGCAAGGAATATTTTATTTATTTAGCATTTGAATATCATATCATATCATATGGCTATCGCATTTGATGCATACACTGAGGAAACTGTAAATCAGGGTGTATTGTGGCAATAGTACGTTAAATGTTGGTTTCCAAATGATGAATTGCTTGTGATTTGTAAACGTCGGTGCATGACTCAATTCCTAGAGAGAATAATCTTGCGAGTTGATGTCATGCATTCAATCTTTCATCAAATGATTATTCTAAAAAATTTGCAAGAAATATTCGCTAAAAATTAAAATAAAAATTGCCCGATAATTTCAAAATATACATACATACATATGTATATCGACATAGCAAATGTATGCATGTATGCATATCGTGTTGAAAGATTTTAGTATTGTCTCTGAGAGAAAGAAAGAGACCGACATATGTATGTACATATACGAGTATAGGCACCTAAGGCACATACTTCTACGCTGAAAGGAAAATCTTCGTGCCAGCTTTGAATTTTTTCATTGAATCAATGAATTCTGTCATTAATAATGAGCTTACGTACGATTTCATTGCATTAATGAAAATGTTTCATAAAGTTTCATATAAAACACTTCATTGATTTTGTGAAATGAGCATATTCTATTGATTATTTTACCTCGATAGCGGTCCAATGCTCCCACGTTGACAATCACTCAGTGTATCGAACTGGGGCTCATAATTTCATCAGATTTGTTGACAACGCCTTAACCCCTTCACACACACTTTTAAAGTTTTTTCAATTAAAAATTTTTTCTTTTAAAACTGTTTCGTTGTATGTAAGAAAATTTTTTATTGTCTGTATGAAACATTTATTTTGTGTCAAAATTTATTTTATTCCATGTGTTATAAAGTGTTTTTGCAAGAAAAATAGCAATTTCATTCAGAAAATTAAAATTATCATCCTATCAATGCAACATTTTATTAAAATGATGAAGAAATATCAATGAAGCCGCCTCACTAGGTGAATGAATAATTTTTCTTTTAGTGCATCGTGAATAACAAGTGGACTTTTTGTTTCCATGAAAAAGCCCATGTTCCCATGAAAGGACTTATTCATAAAAAAAATTTTGATTTATAAAACAGTTTTCCATACAAAATTTGTTTTATAAACCTTTTATAAAACAAAATTATTTTTCATGAATAATCCAGTAAAAAAAAAAACTTCACACTTTACGAGTAAACATGAATTAAATTTAATATTATTTATATAATTTTTTCATACTTATCGGAAATTGCATGTTAACGATATGAAACTTTCTCTTTTTTTGTATGCATAAATAATGAAATAAATTTATGCAATAAATAATAACACATGTGCACTTGTTAAAAAATCAAACAAAAAAATGTTTTTTAAATAAACAGAAAATTTACAAAAAAAAGCTAAACGAATTCATTGATAAAAAATTCCATATGATATTTGTTTTAAATTTCCATCAGTTGATGACGTTTAAATACGTACAATAGTAAAAATACAGCATTAGATTTTATAGTAAAAGTTTTAACAAAAACAATATGCACACATTTTCATTCAGTTTAAAGTTTGAATGAAATGATGAACGTAAAAATGTATTGGAAAAAAATTAACAACACAAGCTCACACAAATGCACAATTGTTTTTCAATGCGATATATGTACATACATATGCATGCAAATATACATACATACATACATATATGCATATGTTTCCCTCTAGTCAGCCTAGAACCATATGTCTCTATGTCAACACTCCTTTCTTTTCTCTCCTTTCCTGTTATGCGCGAGTAGAGATACGTTAGAGACAGCAGTTGTAGTGTATTTCTGGTGACATTGTCACTGAACGCGTCAATAGTTTGTTTTCTTTTTTTGTACGCTGTGCAATAATATGAAACAAAATATATGTATGATTGTCTCTAACCCTTATAAAATTTTAGACGAGGGTCACTAAAATGCACTAGTGAATCTTTGGTTCAAATGTCTCCATGGTTGTGAACGAACTATCTCGTCAATAGTGCTAAAGTATACTGGTAGATTTTCAATGCCAACCCTATGTTATATGTCCATAGGGGATTACATTGGCTGGGGTACAACTGGTCTGTAGTACTATTGGCAATGTCACTAGTAAATCACTAAAATTTTACTATTGACATCGACCGAGGAAATATCGATATTGTAGACTAGAGCCTCTAAAATTTACTAGTGAATCTTTGTTGCCAATGTCTCCATGTGGTCCCAAAAGAACTACTTAGTATAGTAGTGCTACATTCTACTGGTTTATTTTCTATGAAAAGTTAATCTTAAATTTCAATAGCTGGTTACATTGGCTGTGGTATACTTGGTCAGTAGTACTACTGATAATGTCAGTAGTAAATCACTACAATTTCACTTTTCGCATTTCCCGCAGGGAATGTGTGAATATGTAAAATTGTTTATCAAAAAAATATCAATAAGTTTCAAAACGTACGTTTGCTTCTTCGCAAAAAATTACAAAATAGATTTCATTAATGAATGATTTTTAAATATGTATGTATGTACTCGTATGTTTGTAATATGGATGTACATACATATATTAAAATAAATAAATACATACATACGTAGATAAATACATATGTATGCCTATGTATATGTAAGTAAAATTTTTAAATGCAAAAATATATGTATGTACATATGTATGTATGTATGTATATACATATGTATGTATGTGTGTATATCATCCCATTTCAGAATATACTACATACCTACATACATATTTATTTAAGCATAAGTAACGCGAGAGCATACCAAATATACATACATATGTGCATTAAAGAAAGAGAAAACAGTCTAATTTGCATAAAAATGCCTAAATACAAGATGTGTACATATGTACATACATAAGTAATTTATTATAAAATATTTCCACAATCAGTTGAAAATCGTGTGCTTTTTCTACAGATTACAAAATTCTCAAATCAAAATTCGAATACAGAACATCCCTCTATAAAGTGTTATCAAAAATAACAGGGTTGTAGGGGTTGCTTTTCATCTGAGAAAGAACTAATAAATGTTCTTATGTTTTAGGAACAGAAACTGGTTTGGTATTTATGTTTGTGTTTGTGCGCCCTTATGTTTGAAATTATTTTACAAACATAAATCAAACACACAAATACAGTATTAAAGTATTAATTTGCATTACAAACACGCACACAATGCATTAATAAATTTGATTATTTTCTTTTTAGGCACCCATGGCCTTTTATCCCACATGGCAGGCTGATCCTTCACAGGGTTGGCAAAACCAATTCATACAACAAATACCGCAAAATACGCCAACCATCACATCGCTCAATTCCTTGGACTTTCAGACACAGTCATACGGTTATCCATCAAATGGATATGTACAGACTGGTCTAGGATTTGATCCCAATTACGGACGTTCACCTTATGGAGCACCCGTGCAACGCTATGATTTTCAGAGTCAACAACTTTCCAGTACACCCATCAATCAAGTCGGCTTGCAAGGTGTAGGATTTGGCCCGGCCACAGTCACATATGCCGGTCAAGTTTCCACCACACCTGCTACAGCCACTGGAGTGGGTTTGCAACAGCAACAACATTTGGGCAATGTTTCAGATCTCAACAAGTCGATGTCGGGAAACGACACGCCTGGATATCCACGGGTGAGCAGCGTGCCGCCGCGCTCACTCAATTGTAACGGATATTCAGGCGACTACAGCGGCAGTCCTCAACAGACTCCAAATACTAATAACAATAGCAACAGTAACGTAAATGTAACTGCTCATACCACAGCAGCAGCAAACAACTCGTCATCAACTTCATCACTTTCAGCGGCCACAACGGGTCACAATGGTGGTCAAACAATTACTCATAACTCATCTGTTTCACAACCGGCAGCTTCTCCAATGTTGGTGCCAAATAATCAAACTGTGCCACCATCTCCCACACGTAGTGTCATGCAACAACCTCAGTCTCAGTCTCAGACCATGACACAACAGCCACGCCATGTTTCGCAATCACCCAACCAGATTCCTCAGTCGCCCAATGCCAATATTCCATTGACTCAACAACAGCAGCAACAGTATGGCAGCAGCATACCATCTTCGCCCCATCACAGTGTGGCCGGCATGCAATCCCAACAACAAACTCATTCAAATATTGCTTCACCGCCCCAACATTCCCAAACCATGCAACAAGACTGGAATTGGAATAGCCAATCACAGGCTTCCAATGATCCTTATCAACAAAATACTGGTCCAGGTGGTGAACGTTTAAATCTGAATACGCGTATTAAGTCTATGATTATGCGTAAGAGCGATCCGAAAGATCCGCTTTCTGGTACTGCACCGCCTGATATTCATGGCATGCCTGGAGGTCCCCCACCACCTTTGGCTGGACTGAATGCTCCAAATGCAAACCAGCAACAACAACAGACCGGTAATTTTTTATCGTATAGCCACCATCTCCGAAGCGATTCTTTGATGAACGCCAATGGTTCGAATGGTAGTAGTGGACTTCCTACAACCCAACAGCCTGGTCATCAGCAAACACAACCTGGCTTGGCAGCAGCAGGCTCACTAGCTACTGAACCAATCGGAGGTGGTGGCGACCAAATTTGGAAACCTCACCACACGAACTCTTTCAAAAAGCCCGTGGCATCTGGTTTTTCAAGTGCAGAACCTCATCCTCAAAATCATCACCCACACCATCAACAATCACAGCATGTGCAACAACCCCTTGCGCAAGCACCTCCACAACATACAACAATAGCTCACAGTGAGCAGCCTAAAAAGTCCCGAAGTAGAAGCAAAAAATCATCATCCTCTTCTACATCAGCGGCAGCAGCTGCAGCTGCATCTGCAGCAGCTGCAGTAGCAGCCACCGCCAACTCTATCAGTAACCATGCCAATGCAGACAATGCAGATATAGATAAAAATAGTCATGATCCCGGAGGTGGTCATCATTTGGCACACTTAGCAAATATAAAACTGGAAAAGAATTCTCCGTATCAACCACCACCCTCTCATTATCCTCCTCAACATCCTGATTACCATCATGGCCCCTTCATCAAAACCGAACCCGGTTTAATACCAGGTCAACACAATAAAATGGAGGGTTACGAACGTAACTATCAAAACTTTGTGCAATATGCTGACTTTTGTCAAAATGAAGTGCAAGGTCAACCCGGCTCGGGTTCACAATCCATGCCCCAACAACCTCCTCATCTTCACCATCAAAGCCAGCAGGACTATGCAGCGGCGGGTTACCATCCTAATACAGGTTATTACGGAACCTCGTCGAGCTTTCAGCAAAACTATCAACAGAACTTCGTCCCTAACTATCAACATTCAGCCTCGTCTTTTGGTAATGCTCATGGCATGCATCCACATCCAAATGCCATGTCCCACACTCACACGAAATCAGTAAATGGGCCGTTATCTAAGCATCACACATCAAGCCTACATCATCACAATAGTCATATGATGGATGTGGATCGGAAACCAGAAACTAATAGCATAATACCCTTACCAACTAACTATGAGAAAGACATACCGGCTCATGCTTATCCCATTCCTCCACATCGGTACCCATTGGGGCATCCTCCACCTCATAGCCATCTTGGTCCAGGCTTATTGGAGCCTAAAGTTGAGACTATCGATAGCAGTTATGGTGCCACCGCTTACCCTTTTCACGGTGAAGGAGGTCCAGCAGCTATTAAAAATAGTACTGGATTCTCCTGTTGTCGTCAAGGTGGCACTCGTGCTCCCACTGAAGAGCATTTGAAAGATGGTTCATGTACGGGCATACAGACCAAAGATGAGATTATTATGGAAGAGGAAGAGGCGCAAGCGGCTAACCAAAACGGTGCTAAACCAAAGAAAAAGAATGTAAAACAAGAAGAAAGCAATGAAATTGTTGTAAAGCATGAAAAAATAAATCCTCTTTTTGATACCTCCGATCGTTTAGAGAAGGGAAATAAGACAGAAGTTCCAGAGTGTGATTGTTTTCAATCTGACAAAAGTCCTCCCGAGCCTGGTACATATTATACTCATCTCGGTAAGTTGACAGAATACAGCTGTTTCTAAGAAATTCACATCTAACTAAAACTCGTGAATTCCAGGTACTGCTTCCAATCTAGCGGATTTGAGAAGAGAATTTGAGGAACGAACACAAATTACGGGCAGGCAGTTACGCATAGAGAAGATATTGTATAGTGGTAAAGAAGGAAAAACTTCCACTGGTTGCCCGTTAGCCAAATGGGTAATACGACGAGCTGATCCCGAAGAAAAGATTCTAGTCGTTGTCAAAAAGCGTCCTGGTCATAGGTCAGAATCGATATTATTTTTTCTAGAGTTTTATTCCATTATCATCTGCAAAATTTCTTTTTTCAGATGCATAGCTGCTTATATTGTAGTTTGTATGGTTGTTTGGGATGGTATGCCACGTTTAGAGGCAGACAATGCTTATAAGAACCTCATACCAAAACTAAATAAGTTTGGTTTACCCACAACACGTCGCTGCGCCACTAATGAAAACAGAACATGCGCATGTCAAGGTAAATTGAATATTGCCACCCATTTTAGATATTTCAGTCGGAGAAATAAACTTAATTGTTGATTTTCAATCTCTAGGACTCGATCCTGAAACATCCGGTGCCTCATACAGTTTTGGCTGTTCATGGTCCATGTACTACAATGGTTGTAAATATGCACGTTCTAAAACAGTAAGAAAGTTCCGCCTTTCGGTAAAGAGTGAAGAGTCTGCTATTGAGGAGCACATGAATATGTTGGCCACAATTTTGGCACCGCTATTTAAGCAAATGTGCCCTCGTTCCTATGACAATCAAACACGTTATGAGAAGGAAGCTCAAGACTGCCGTCTTGGTAATAAAGAGGGTAAGCCATTTTCAGGAGTGAGCGCTTGCTTAGATTTTTGCGCTCATGCTCATCGGGACTTGCACAATATGCAAGATGGATGTACGGTCCAGGTGGCACTACTGAAACCATCAAACCGGGATGTCTCCAACCCTGATGACGAGCAACTTCATATTTTGCCCTTATATACAATGGACACCACTGACGAATTCGAAACTATGGACGGCCAAAGGGATAAACATCGAACTGGTGCAGTTCAAATTCTGGACAAGTGAGTGTAGTGTTGACATTTCATGCTATTCATTTTAAACATAATCACCCCAAAAGTTCAACTGATTCACTGTTAAATTAAATTATAATTCCGTATTACAGATTTCCCTGTGAAGTGCGTGTTCGGTCTACACCTCTTATACCATGTCGCAGGCATGGAAAAAAGCGCAAAGAGGATGAAACAACACCCGTTGATACTGAAAATAGCTCGTCAACTCCTGCGTCTGCTCCAGTAACCGAAGCTAACAGTAATGCTCAAACTGTTGGTCCAACAGCATCTAAAAAAGACACAACTAGTGGTGCAACTGTAGCGAATACAAACACAAATGCAAACAGTAGCCCAACAGCTATTGCGACAGCTCCTCCTTCAAAGTCTAAGTCTAAGGCAAAGACCCAGCAGTCAACGGCTATAGCTACAGCAGTGCCTCCTACAACACCTTCACCTCGCTGTCAAACTCCAGTCACTAATAACCCCAGTCCGGCAGGCAGTGCTTTCACTACACCTCCCGTAAGCAACAACAGTAATCATTCCAATTCCTCTGCTAGCAATGGAAGCACTTCTGGAGGTAACACCAATCAACTAATGTCGTCCAATTCCAGTTTAATGAACATGGCGACTATGATTGATACATTCACAGATGCCCAACTCCAATCCAATCAAATATCGAGCACGGTTTTGGATTCACCCTACTCCTATGACTATCAGACCGGTTCTTACATAGACTCGCGGAACTACTACGGCAACTGGCCTCCGCCACCTCATCCCCACAATCCTCATGCTCCAACGCATACGGTTCCACCCATGGGTACAACGACACCAATTGGCCCAGCTACAACTCCAACAGCAGTACCAAATGCAAATGTCAATCCTATGGGAAATGTCACAGCGCCAAGCGGGGTTCTTCAGAACCAAACTACACAGCATTCGACTGGTACTGGTCAAATGGAGGGCAATAATTATAACACTGGATGCTATAACAATTTACCGACTGCAGGCAGCCAACAGTTGACTCATGTTCTTGACGTACGCGGCGAAGTTAAAAGTCGAGGCAGTGAAGAGAATCCGGACTCCACTACACTTGTTAACAACACTTTAATCGCAGAAAGTAAGTTAACTACTCTTACTCCTATGACACCAATGACTAACTTAACGACCCAACATCATCCTCATGCTCCTCCTCCACCTCATCATCCCCATGCGTCTCCACTTGAAGAAGGTTTTGTCAAGCCAAAACCACCGACTGACTATTCGCAATATTCCCAGTATCCTAATAACTATCAAATGTATCCACCACCACATTCGGCATACTCAGCATATGATGCCTATCAGAATATGAACTATAACTATGGCTACCATCAGGCATATTCGCCATATGGCATGTATCCCCAGCAAACCCCTCCACATACAGGTCCTCCTCCAACGGCTAATTGGAATATGTATGGCCATCATCAAGGTACAACGAGTACGGTTGCAGCCACTCCATATTCGTCTGCTCCCTTGGCGCCTTCAGCCACTGGACCCATACATCAGACTGGCCAAATGCTTAATACAAGCCCAATGCTTCCAGTTCAAACAACGCTTTCTAATGGCAACAGTAATATTAAAACAAGCAATGATAGCGGTGTCTTGACTCCTCCAACAATGGCAGGTAACAATACACCCCATTGTGGCCAGAATCCGCCAGCTTTGTCGAATCCTCAAACAAATCTTACTGATCTCAACAATACGCCGGCCTCGAATAACCTTAATGGGGAACCAAGTATTCCACCAAACTCTAACACTGGTCTTACGTCTCCCGACATCAATATTATAAATGGAAACAACAACGTTGCCGCCGCTACAACTCTTACAACTGGTTCAAATGACAATACAAACATGAGTGCAGCAACCCCTTCACCAGTTTCTATGGCCACAGACTCATCCAATTCGACTTGTCCCACTGCAAATAACAATCCCAATAAAATTGAACCGATTGGCGAGGTGACTGAATTCAATGAAAATGTTGAAGCCTTCCAAGATCCCCAAATGGGAGGTGTGGCAATAGCTTTAAATCATGGTAGTGTCTTAATTGAATGTGCAAAACATGAAATGCATGCGACAACAGCTCTTAAACATCCGAACCGCCATGAGCCCACCCGCATGACTTTGATATTTTACCAGCACCGGAACTTAAACCGTACTCATCATGGTATCGATGAGTGGGAGGAAAAGATGCGTGTTAAAAAGATAAATACCGATCTGGACAACAAAGCAAAAGAGGAAAAAGAAAAAATAAAAAAGGAACAACTCGCCGAACACGATGACGATGAAGAGGACGAAGAGGCGGCATCTGCAACTGCAGCTGCAGTAGCAGTAACAACAGCTACAGCTACAATAACCACTACGCCAGTTTCAACAAAAACTAATGCGCCAAAAAAAGAAGCCAATTCAAATGGTAATGGGAAAGGCACTAACGCAAGCAGTGGTGGAACTGCACCATCTGGCGGCAAAAGGAAAAGAGAATCAGCTAAACGAAATGGCCAGAATTCACAGAACAACAGCAACAATAGCAACAACAGTAACAGTAGCAACAATACCAGTGAGCCAAAAAACGAGAAAGTTGCCCTCCGAGCACCCACACTAACAACAACTTCGTGGACAACCCTGTTTCCTATGCACCCATGTGTGGTTACAGGGCCTTATCAGGAGGGCAACAGTAGTCCAACGTCCACAACAGTTCAACAGCAGCAGCAGCAGCAGCAACAACAACAGCAGCAGCAGCAACAACAACAACAGCAAATGCTGGAACAACCACAACAACTTCAACAGCAACAACAACAGCAGCCAATGCAAACGTAAATTTCCAGCAAATTGATAAATGGAATTATTTACTAGAAATTGCAATCAACGGAAGTTGTCTAAAGTGATTTCTTAGCTTAAGATCAAAAGCCCTGCTTACAGCTTTCAAGATTTTCGACTGAATTTTGTTAAACATTCTCCATTTTCTTCGACTTTTGTGCCATAATACGAATATAAATAATTTTTGAGATACATTTATTTTTTTTTCTTAATTAATTGTAGATCTTTTATTTGGTTTCGTTTTTATTTTTCATTGTTAAAAATATTTATTTGCAAGATTTATGCCATTTTTTATAGCTAAATGATAGAAATTCGTTTTAAGAGAAAGAAATGCCATTGATTGAGTTAGTTTTTGAACAGGCGAGTGTTTTTTTAGGAGATCAAAGCAAATCTCCTATTTTTATCATTACATTCAAATATGTATGTAAACCAAAACCAATTTAAGCATCACATATACACACAAACAAAACCATTAACGCATTATCATTTTTTTTAACAAGATAAATATAAAAAGCTTTTTAACAGAATAAGATATTGAATTACAAATACATAAAACAATATCTACTAAAAATATTAATTAAATAAAATATATTATCAACAGAAATGCAAACAACAAATACAAAATACACAAACTTTGCTCTTAATCATTGCAATCGATTTATTGTTTTTAGTTTTTGTTTTAGTTTCTGTTTTGGATTAAGGATTTTTATTACAAAGGAAAATAAATAAACAAGAGTGATTAACAACAAAATAAAAATACAGAAAAAATACTTAAATTCAGTTTTAACCTTAAAATTAAAGAAAAGAAAACATTTAAAAAAATACTGTTAGAAAAAGATCATTGCCAAAAGTACAAAACAAAACAAAAAACACAAACTTGAGTAAAAGAAATATTACTAAAAAATAAACCTTTTTTTAAATCTCGCTACTTTAAAACCAAACAAATACAAAAGGAAAGAAAAACTAAAATAATAAAAAAAAAACATATTTTTTTAGATCACCAACACACACTACACACACACACACAAACACAAACAAACTGGGAATAGACCACAGAAAAGCTTTCTTGGTTAACTTAAAACTCACAAGTTAGCAAGTCTATATAAGTTCATACATACTTACAAGCGCCAACTGCAACATAGCAAAAAAAATTACATACTATATTCATTGTGATTTAATTCCTTTAATCTACTGCATTTACTTTATTTGTTATTTAGAACGATCAATCATTAGAAAATGAGCAATTAAATGGTTTAAAGTCAAACTCAAATAAAAAAAGAGCATATGTAGAGCAAAACACAACGTTTTGTTGATAGTGATGCCAACTATTTCAAAACTTGAAATTTTTAATATTGAAGGAGGGAGTCCTCTTAGAATTCACTACGAAAATAGTTAAGTTTATGCCAATCGTTTTTGATATACATAAATATCTGTGTACATACATACATTGGTGTCTATTCTGGAATACCCGTCGACTTGTTGAAAGTTACATGCAAAACAAAAACAAAACTGTGTAAATGTAAAATAATTTTTTCTCATACAAAATTGCCCGTTTTTAAGAGAGAGAGAGAATCGTGTTCAAATTCTCTCGTTTATTTCATTTTAAAAATGTATGGCAAACAAAAACAATTTTTGAAAATTTGTCTTTGTTTTAATGTAAAGTTTCACTTCTTCAACGCGTTTTCCAGATTAGCCATCATTATCTAATCATATGGTTTCCACTTTGTTACAAGCTCATATTTATGCGATTTCATTTCAGAGACAAATGTAACATAATTTTCAAAAAAATTTGGGAAGAATCAATCGGGCATGTTCGGACACTTGCATATAGCATAACATTTGCGATTGTGACTTGAACAAGAGAGGTGTTCTCTAAATCGCAATCGCATGGCTCTTGGCGAGTTCATATCGCAAGAGTATACTAGAGTAAACTGATGAAATTAGCCTAAATCATATTTTAAAGAAACACTAAAATAGTTAATAAATGACATTAACTATGTTTTCTTTTGATTTTAATCAAAAATAGTAATAGTTTCGTAAAATTTTCATTATAAAATTTAAATTCATAAAATGTTTTTTGTTTGGTTAATTTTGTTTTTTCATTGTTTACTTATACCCTGACGATTTCATCAAACAGCTGAACTAAATCAATGTGGCAAATCTCAAGCAAAACGCATGCTTTAAAGAACATGTACATGTAGGTTGGTGATTTGCAACTCAAATGCGATTTGAAAACCATGCGAGTGTCGGAACATACCTGAATATTTCCTTTTAAGAAACTACATTTTCATTGTTTCCAAAGAATCGATATTAAAAATATGCTGATAATTAGTAGAAAAACGAGCAAAAATTTATATTAGTCAAACAAAAAGTTGTAATTCTGTTATAGTTTTAGGAAATACTCACGATGCTCTTTAAAAAATTAATTTATGTTTCTACAACACGAAAGGATGACTTGAGTAGGAAATTTATATGAAAAGCACTCATTTCTTTGAGTGCTCCCAGTTCGGTGATTAGGAATCGTAAAAGAGAACTTCTTGCAGTGACAAGCATGTGTAAAAATCATTAGAGATGATCCGAATTTGCACTACTTCCGGGTCGCAAATTCAACATTTTCATAACTTCTTGGACATGTCTTTAAATCAATGGTGAGTGAATTACACTGCTTTAATAATTGATTTAACTATTTTTAATTATCAAAAAATTTAACACGTTCAGAATTTAAAATGTGTTGCCAATTATTTATACAGCAGCATTATTTTGTAAGGAAAAAAAAACTGTTCAGCTAAAGAAAGGAAAACTTCCAAAGAAGTCTATAAAATCCAATTATGTATTAACACCTGGCAGTACTTAAAATGCGAATCATTTCGAATGATATCAATTTGATCTTGTCCTTGCTGGTAATTCTCTTTTTTTATAAAAATTCATTAATTTCTAACGCTGCTCTTTTTCATCTTTTAGCAATTGTAAAAAGTTATGAATCTCTAAACTTGACATGCTTATATTAAATTCAGTATAAAGCAAATGAGTTTAGAACATGATAATGATTACTTGGAGATTTGAATGTTTTAGGTATTAACCAAATATGCACTTCTTGGAAGCCATGAAAATTTTATTTCATATTCTTTGTATATCTCATAGTTTTGCAACCACTGATCTATTAATTTTCGGCTCATTTGCAATGGCGTTTGAGCTGCAATTTTGGAGCAGTAAGTAGTTTTCTAAGATTTTTCTAGCAACCCTATTTTGTTTTTTATATCTTCCGCTGTTTACTTTCTGTATTATAGAGACATTTAAAAACTATATGTATATTGAGTTACTTTGATGACAAGCAATGCAAAAGTTTAAAAGCCTAATTCTTTTACCGCTTTGCAAATCTTCGATGTAAACATAAACTTTTTTGAAGCAAAGCATTGAAACCTAAACATCCGCTAATAGGAAACTGGAAATTTAAATTTTATTTCCTATCATTTTGCGATATATTCAATTGTTAATGTCTAAATGTACGAAAAAAAAGCTCACCGCGAATTGGCAAAGCAAAATGAAATTTATAAATCAGTTCTAAGAGATCTACTCAACAAATTCAAAACAATTTGACTTTCAATATAGATTTTTTTTTAAATATTATTTTACTTGCTCTATTTGTAAGTATTCATTTTTAGCTACATTTTCATTTGATTTAATCAAGTTCATTAAAATCGTAGAATTTCTCTAAGCCTAAAGCCTAGATCCCACTATCGGCACAATGTACCGATTTTAGTCGGCTCACTCAAATAAAGTCAGAAGTAATAAGCTAAATTGGCCCTCCTTCTTAATTAATTCCGGAATAAGTGTATATTACCAATTACAGAGTGGTGCAATTATGTCCTTATATTTCAATTCGTTTAGAAATAAGGCCAATTTAGTTTATTATTTATATTATGCCGACGAAAATCGGCACATTGTGCGGATAGTGGGATCTAGGCTTAAGACAAAAGTATTTTTTAGCATTTCCTTTAAAGTCTAAATATAAATGAAATCACAAGATTGAAAAATAACATACATAAATTGTAAAAAGAACATATTAATTGTATAAAGGATAATAATTTTTTTCACAGACTTAGAAATAACTAATACACTGAACAAAAATCATAGATAAAATAAGTATTGATTATTTTCAGCATCACATAAGTATAAATATTTATACATACATACATGATAACATGAAATTGAGAAGAAATTATTATAAATTAAGAACAAAAAATATATATTAATGGCAAGAAACAACATCATTTAAGCACAGCAAACAAACCATTAAAAATTAATTAAAATTAAATAATTTTTTTTAAGGGAGACATTTTTTATAGTTTGTAAGTTTACAATTTAGTAAAAGAAAAGGAGAAATAAAAGAGAATTAAGCAAAACAAACAAACAATTTAAGACATATTTTTATTTAGTTCTTTGAATTTGAATTTATAAAAAAAATTAAAAAAAAATATAAAAAAAATATAAAAAAAATTTAAAAAAAACATATTAAAATTAAACCTAAAACTATACTATACATTTATGACTAAATATTTATTTTACAAAATATGCTCTAAAATTTAAGTAAAGAAAAAAATTTAAAATTAAGTCACACAAAAACACACAAATAAAACTAATAAAATTGTAAGCATTTTTATTAAACAAACAAAAAAAACAACAAGAGAAATATTAATTCGTTTAGTTTACTTAAATTTTATTTTTGTTGAACAAAAAAGAAACTGAATTGATAAAGACTCAAAACCATGCAAGTATTATAAAAATGCAACAAGAAAAATATGAAAGGACAACATTTTATACATATTCTATGTCAACTATAATTTTTACATACTTACATAGTATGTATGTATTCAAACAAATATTTTTTTAAATGTTACTAGAAACCAAAAAAAAAATAATTCTTCACTCGTCACAAAATATTTAAAAAAAAAATACAATAATATGAGCTGCAAAATGATAAGGTCACTCTGGTTTACCCAGTGTCGATGCAAAAATACAAAAAGTATTAAAATCTAACGCTGAAGTTAATTGTTGTCATTTTTACATTAAAATTTGAGAAAGAAAACGCCGCAAATATGAACCTAATTTGAAAGCTACAAAGGGATTAAGGGCCATTTCCACAACGAATAAAAGTATACTTTAAGAGTTTTAAAACTAGTATTTCAATACAAAATACTGGTTTTAAATTCTTACGGCCTGGCCCACGATGTCGACAAGAAAGTTTCTTTCGCTTACTTATATTGAAAACAAAAACAAAATAAGAGAATTTGTTTTTGTTTTCAATGTAAGTAAGCGAAAGAAACTTTCTTGTCGATATCATGGGCCAGGCCGTTAAAGTTTACTTTTGTATCGTTGTGAAAATGGCCCTAAGTACTCTTTGTCAAAAAATATATTTTCAATATTTTGAAATTTTAAAGGCCTTATTCATAAAAAATATTTTTGTTTTATAAAAGGTTTATGAAACTGATTTCCACACAAAATTTGTTTTAATAAGCCTTAATAAGACAGAATTATTTTTATGAATAAGGCTGTAAGAATTTTTCATTCAATGATGAAATGCATTAATAAATTTTTAAGTATATCCTTTAATTCATTAAATACTATGCATCATATGATGCTTAAAAAATGCCATAAATATATTATACGGTTAGTGTATTTTTAATATTATAAAGGCAAATCCCGTAAATTATACCTCTCAATCTAAGAATATCTTACAATTTGGAACGATTTTCCGTCATCTCACGTTAAATTTGAATGAATAACATACAAACTAACCGATGCTGGCCAAAAAGGTAAGAATTGAAAAAAATCACGCAGGTCGATACGCAACAAAATTCTACATCATATTGTAAATTTTGAAGACTTTAAGTTGTGATTTGTAGCTCTGAGATGCTGCTAAAGTCAGGAAGAAGATTACATGAGTTTTTAATGTTTTCTGGTTTTAACATGTTTATAAGATCTTTTTTTTTGTGGCTAAACGAATAAGGGTATTACGTTAATTTTTTTTTGGCTGAAAGATTTGATCGAAAGCTATTTTTAGTATAAAAACAAACAAAATTATCTAGAATATAAATCTTGAAACAATTCGTTTAAAAATTAAAAAAAATATATATACACTTTCAAGAGATTTATTATTCGCCATATTGTCATAATTATACTATAAGTGAAATTTATTTGCTGGTGGTTAAGCGATGTCTATATGCATTTCATTGTTGCTTTAACAAATCGTCAGTAGACTTCAACCACACATTTTGAACAGTCACAAACCTATTATCTTATGCACAGACTTTCATAAACTATTTGAGAATTCACAAATATTAACATTTTTAAAAATCACAAAAGAAAAATAAGCATAGTAGGCTTAGTAACTCATACAAAACCCAGCAAATAATTTTTTTGTTAACATTTACATTTGTTAACATGTTACATTTAAAATTATGTTTTATACCACAATAAAATTCAGAATATCTTATTTTAGACGCAAGAAAAAATTTTTGTGCCATTTTTTTGGTGATTTATTTTGAAAACTTCACCTTTTTCTGTTTTTGCTCATCTTGCATAGGTAAATATGAGTAAGAAACTTTTTTGACAGGGGCGTTCTGGGGGAGGTTAACTTTCCACTTTCCGCTGCCCACAAAAGCTCAAAAGTTTAATTTTTTTTTATATTAAAGCAAATAATATTTTTGTCACCGCACACAAAAGGAGGCGGTGCATTTTACGGTCTCCTTGGTTCAAGTTTACGATTTTGAATTTTCGCCGACATTAAAAGCTGCATTTGCTAAACAAAAGTATGGCAAAAGTTAAGAAAAAAATAAATTTTTTAAAGGTAGGATTAGTTTCTCTACGGCTAACTTTTCCCCCTTTGTCTGCCAAGTTTCATTGATATAGGTGCACTCAATAACTTTTCACGAGCAATATAAACTAAAAAAATGGCCAGCTTTTTGGCTCAAATACTTCTCTGTGCGATGTTCCAGCAGGACACAAAAATATTAGCAGCAAAAAGATATAGATATTTTAGTAAATTAAGTAGACGATTATTTTAATGTGATGTAATATTGAAAAAATTTATTTGATGCTACAGAAAATAATCTAGTTCTCTTTAGTAACGATTAAAATTTTCTCATTGAAGCTAAATTAATTTTTTTTACTGTAATAAAGTCAAAAATACAAAAATAAGTAAATAATAATACAAAATATTTATTTTTTTTTTAAAGATTGAAAACATTTTTTGACAAAGTGTATCTAAAACACCAAATCAGATGAAATGGATGTGTCATAAATTTTGCAATGAAACTAGCATTCTTTTATTCATCCCGATCTTGATTATATGATATTTATGATATTTTTATGTGTATATGCATTTATATATTTATATTTATATTTTAATTATGAGACATTTTCGCTTCGTTTTCAACAAAAGAACATTTCAAACTTCTTGCTATTACGAACTCTAGAACAGCTATCATGCGATTTCGACTCGCATCGCAAATGTCATTCGAAATGCGATTGTCAGAACATGCCCGATAATTACATAATTAGAAAAGTACAAGACGATTTTTCAAACCGCATTGATTTGAAACACAAAATCAAACGAACTTTGACCAGACATACTTTAACAAACTTTAATTTAATTAAAGATCTATATTTGAAGTCTGTTTAAAAAATTTTTGTTTTCGGAACTTTAATTAATTAAATCATATACATACATACAATCGAATCTTTTTGATTAGTCGGAAATTGTAGAAAGTAAAATATTTAACTGATTGGTTTCAATTATACTTTGCTAAATTGAAAAATGTTGCGGCAAATAAGTATTCGGATACAAAAATTGCTCAGAAAATACATACACCAATATAACATATATATTTACCAATTTAACATTCTGAAAAGTTACGTACGTATTGCATTTTTTGTTTGACATTAAGTATGTATTGTAAAACAGAACTTAATATTATTTTTAACCAAGGTTATATTAATTAGTTTAATACCTAAGTTGTTCTTTTTTATCGTGACATTGAAAAAACTATTGATTAGTAATTAAAATTTCAATACTACTTGTATTTTTGCTTAAATATATAAAAAATTGAGCGACCTTATCACTTTGAAATGCACAATATTAAAATTTGCCATCCAATTCATCAATGAAAAATAAAAATAATTATAAAAAATAATTAAATTGCATGATTTGTTTTCTTGTGTCTAAGAATAAATTTTGATTTGTTCGTTTGCTTAATAAATATTATTTATAATTAAAAGAAAAAAATCAAAATAGTTTTAATTTTTTTTAAACTTTAATAATCATTATTATTGTATGTCATCTACTTGTCAACCGAACGATTAACTCTTAAAATAAATTTCTAGTTTAATAGACATCGTTATATTTTAGTTGATAATGTTTTTCTATTACTCTAATTTTATATAATTATTGCAAATATGTATGTATGTATTTTTTTAATTTGATCAAATTTATTTTAAAAAAAATTTAATACATATTCTTATATTCTCATAATTTTTAAATTTTTATTTAATTTTTTTTTAATTTTAGCAGTAAAAAACACATACACATAAATAGCTAAGTATTTTTTTCCAGTTATATATTTAAATAATTTTTTTAATGATTATTTTTTATGATTATAAACCATAAAAACTATTCACTTTTTTAATCGTAAAAAAAAACAAACGAAAAAGTATATAAAATAAATAAATTTTAATTTTAGTTATCCCACAAAAAATAAATGAAAAATGCTGTTTTATTATTATTATTTCTTTTATTCTACAGTTCTTGTTCATTTTTTATAAGTTTTTCTCTAGAGTTTCACACTAATTACAACAAATATAAATACGTATTTAAAGAAATAACAACATGAACAACAAAAATATTTGAGATTGCTTCAAATATTCATCATCTAATAATCTAATAAAAAAAATCATCAATATCAATATTGATTTAAAAAGAAAATTATAAACATAATTATTGCTACATCATGCAAATGCGAAAAATGTGAAATAATTTAATTGTAAAACATTTGAAACAAAATAAAATATTACCAAATAAAGACAAGAAAAAACATAAATTATATTTATTTAACACATAAATAATAAAATTAATAAAAAGAAAAGCAAACAAATAATAAAAAATCAATTTGTTGTATTTATTTTTTAGTTCCATTAATATCAGGATTATGTTGTTGTAGCTTCCTTTTCAACCCAATATTTTATCAAAATACAATACCAACTTCTCTCAGAACTAGAATTTAACAAACATTATTGATGCATAGTTTTTTGTAATTTAGTCCAAGAATTATTGGTCACGCTGCGATACGTGCATACTAGAGCTGAGCGATTCGATTACGTTCCCGCATTCAGTTACGCACGGATCGAAAAATGTTATTCTGCCAAAAAACTGAATTGAAAGAAAAAGAAGAAGTGAAGAGTATGTTGAAACGTGTCAAATAGGAACAGAAAAAACAAGCAATTTTGCAAAATTTTTAGCTAAAAGTTAAATTTAGTGCAAAAAATAGTGATTTAATAATTAAAAGAAATAATAATATTAAATATTTTGAAAATTGTTTATAAAAATTGCATCGAGATTTGTTTCCTATTTCTTAAAATCAAAGAAGCTGTATTTTTCCTATTTAGATAAGACCATAACTGCCTTGTCATCACGCAATCATTTCTTGTGACCCACTTTCTATTTGTTTCATCTTCTATCTTGCGCCTAAATCAGAGGTTGCTATACATTAGGGGTAAACCCACACATTCCATTTTCATGCAAAAAATTAATGAACTATACATCGTCGATTTTTAACGCAAAAAATTAAGTGGACTATACATCGTCCATTTTTAAATGAAAAAATCATTCCATGTAATAAAAAATAATACATCGTCCATTTTTCATGGAAAAAATTATTTCATTTGAAAAATATAATGGAGTATACAATGTCGATTTTTATGGCAAAAATTAAATGGACTATACATTGTCCATTTTTCATGCAGAAAACTAAATGGACTATACATCGTCCATTTTTCATGCAAAAAACTAAATGGACTATACATCGTCCATTTTTCATGCAAAAAACTAAATGGACTGACTTTACATCGTCCATTTTTCATGCAGAAAACTAAATGGACTTTACATCGTCCATTTTTCATGCAAAAAATTAAATGGACTATACATTGTCCATTTTTCATGCAAAAAATTATTTCGTGCGAAAATCAGAATGGACATCGTCGATTTTTCACGGAAAAAATTAAATGGATTATACATTGTCCATTTTTATGGAAAAAATTAAATGGACTATACATCGTCCATTTCTCAATGAAAAAATTATTTCATGCGAAAAATTAAATACATCATTAAAATTAAAATACATCATCGATTTTTCACGCAAAAAATTAAATGGACTATACATCGTAAATTTTTATGCAAAAAATATAATGGGCTAGACATCGTCCATTTTTGATGCAAAAAATTAAATGGACTATACAACGTCCATTTTTATTCAGAAATTTAAATGGACTATACATCGTCCATTTTTATGCAGAAAATTAAATGGACTACACATTGTCCATTTTTCAATGAAAAAATCATTTCATGCAAAAAAATAATGGACTACTCATCGTCCATTTTTCATGCAAAAAATTAAATAGACTATACATCGTCAATTTTTATGCAGAAAATTAAATGGACTGTATGTACATCGTCCATTTTTCATGCAAAAAATTAAATGGACTATACATTGTCGATTTTTATGCAGAAAATTAAATGGATTATACATCGTCCATTTTTCAATGAAAAAATCATTTCATGCGAAAAATTAAATGGACTATACATCGTCCATTTTTCATGAAAAAAATTATTTCATGCGAAAAACAGAATGGACTATACATCGTCCATTTTTCATGCAAAAAATTAAATGGACTATACATTGTCAATTTTTATGCAGAAAATTAAATGGACTATACATTGTCCATTTTTCAATGAAAAAATCATTTCATGCGAAAAATTAAATGGAATATACATCGTAAATTTTTCATTAAAAAAATTATTTCATGCAAAAATCAGAATGGACTATAATCGTCGATTTTTCACGCAAAAAATTAAATGGACTTTACATCGTCAATTCTTATGCAAAAAACTAAATGGACTATACATCGTCCATTTTCATGCAAAAAATTAAATGGACTATACATTGTCAATTTTTATGCAGAAAATTAAATGGACTATACATTGTCCATTTTTCAAAGAAAAAATCATTTCATGCAAAATAATAATAATGGACTATACATCGTCCATTTTTCAATGAAAAAATCATTTCATGCGAAAAATTAAATGGAATATACATCGTCCATTTTTCATTAAAAAAATTATTTCATGCAAAAATCAGAATGGACTATAATCGTCGATTTTTCACGCAAAAAATTAAATGGACTTTACATCGTCAATTCTTATGCAAAAAATTAAATGGACTATACATCGTCCATTTTTCAATGAAAAAATCTTTTCATGCAAAAAAAAAATGGGCTATACATCGTCGATTTTTCACGCAAAAAATTACACATTGTCCATTTTTCAATGAAAAAATTCATTTCATGCAAAAACTGTATTAGGTATCGTCCATTTTTTTTGCAAAAAATTTTTTCATGCAAAAAAAATAATGGACTATACAACGTCCATTTTTCATGGAAAAAATTATTTCATGCGAAAAACAGAATGGACTATACATCTTCGATTTTTCACGCAAAAAATTAAATGGACTATACATTGTCCATTTTTCAATGAAAAAATCATTTTATGCAAAAATTTAAATGAACTATATATACATCGTCCATTTTCAATGAAAAAATCATTTCATGCGAAAAATTAAATGGACTATACATCGTCCATTTTTCATTCAAAAAATTATTTCATGCGAAAATCAGAATGGACTATACATCGTAGATTTTTCATGCAAAAAATAAATGGACTATACATTGTCCATTTTTTAATGAAAAAATCATTTCATGCAAAAATTTAAATGAACTATATATACATCGTCCATTTTTCAATGAAAAAATAATTTCATGCAAAAATTAAATGGGCAAAAAACTAAATGGACTATACATCGTCAATTTTTATGCAGAAAATTAAATGGATTATACATCGTCCATTTTTCAATGAAAAAATCATTTCATGCAAAAAATTAAATGGACTATACATTGTCAATTTTCATGCAGAAAATTAAATGGACTATACATCGTCCATTTTTCAATGAAAAAATCTTTTCATGCAAAAAAAAAAAATGGGCTATACATCGTCGATTTTTCACGCAAAAAATTACACATTGTCCATTTTTCATGGAAAAAATTAAATGGACTATACATCGTCCATTTTTCATGCAAAAAACTAAATGGACTATACATCGTCCATTTTTCATTCAAAAAATTAAATGGACTATACATCGTCAATTTTTATGCAGAAAATTAAATGGACTATACATCATCCATTTTTCAATGAAAAAATCATTTCATGCGAAAAATTAAATGGACTGTATGTACATCGTCCATTTTTGATGCAAAAAATTAAATGGACTATACATCGTCCATTTTTATGCAAAAAACTAAATGGACAATACATCGTCCATTTTTCTATGAAAATATCATTTCATGCAAAAAATTAAATGGACTATACATCGTCCATTTTTCATGCAAAAAACTAAATAGACTATACATCGTCCATTTTTCATGCAAAAAATTAAATTAATAAAAAATTTTTCATGCAAAAAACTAGATGGACTATACATCGTCCATTTTTCTTGCCAAAAAATATTTTATGCAAAAAATACAAAAGACTATACTTCCATTTTCCATACAAAAAATTAAATGGACTGTATGTACATCGTCCCCTTTTGATGCAAAAATTTAAATGGACTGAGTATACATCGTCCATTTTTATGCAGAAATTTAAATGGACTATAAATCGTCCATTTTTATGCAGAAAATTAAATGGACTGTATGTACATCGTCCATTTTTCATGCAAAAAATTAAATGGACTATACATTGTCAATTTTTATGCAGAAAATTAAATGGACTATACATCGTCCATTTTTCAATGAAAAAATCATTTCATGCGAAAAATTAAATGGACTGTATGTACATCGTCCATTTTTCATGCAAAAAATTAAATGGACTATACATTGTCGATTTTTATGCAGAAAATTAAATGGACTATACATAGTCCATTTTTCTATGAAAAAATCATTTCGTGCGAAAAATTAAATGGACTATACATCGTCCATTTTTCATGCAAAAAATTAAATGGACTATACATCGTTCATTTCTCATGCAAAAAACTAAATGGACTATACATCGTCCATTTTTCATGCAAAAAATTAAATGGACTATACATTGTCAATTTTTATGCAGAAAATTAAATGGACTATACATTGTCCATTTTTCAATGAAAAAATCATTTCATGCAAAATAATAATAATGGACTATACATCGTCCATTTTTCAATGAAAAAATCATTTCATGCGAAAAATTAAATGGAATATACATCGTCCATTTTTCATTAAAAAAATTATTTCATGCAAAAATCAGAATGGACTATAATCGTCGATTTTTCACGCAAAAAATTAAATGGACTTTACATCGTCAATTCTTATGCAAAAAACTAAATGGACTATACATCTTCCATTTTTCATGCAAAAAATTAAATGGACTATACATTGTCAATTTTTATGCAGAAAATTAAATGGACTATACATTGTCCATTTTTCAATGAAAAAATCATTTCATGCAAAAAAATAATGGACTATACATCGTCGATTTTTCAGGCAAAAATATAAATGAACTATACATCGCCAATTCTTATGCAAAAAATTAAATGGACTATACATCGTCAATTTTTATGCAGAAAATTAAATGGACTATACATCGTCCATTTTTCATGCAAAAAATTAAATGGACTATATATACATCGTCAATTTTTATGCAGAAAATTAAATGGATTATACATCGTCCATTTTTCAATGAAAAAATCATTTCATGCGAAAAATTAAATGGACTGTACATCGTCCATTTTTCATGAAAAAAATTATTTCATGCGAAAAACAGAATGGACTATACATCTTCGATTTTTCACGCAAAAAATTAAATAGACTTTACATCGTCAATTCTTATGCAAAAAATTAAATGGACTATACATCGTCCATTTTTCAATGAAAAAATCTTTTCATGCAAAAAAAAAAATGGGCTATACATCGTCGATTTTTCACGCAAAAAATTATACATTGTCCATTTTTCAATGAAAAAATTCATTTCATGCAAAAACTGTATTGGGTATCGTCCATTTTTTTTGCAAAAAATTATTTCATGCAAAAAAAATAATGGACTATACCAAGTCCATTTTTCATGCAAAAATTTATTTCATGCGAAAAATATAATGGACTATACATCGTCCATTTTTCATGCAAAAAATTAAATGGACTATACATCGTCCATTTTTCATGGAAAAAATTAAATGGACTATATATACATCGTCAATTTTTATGAAGAAAATTAAATGGATTATACATCGTCCATTTTTCATGCAAAAAACTAAATGGACTATACATCGTCCATTTTTCATGCAAAAAATTAAATGGACTATACATCGTAAATTTTTATGCAGAAAATTAAATGGACTATACATCGTCCATTTTTCAATGAAAAATTCATTTCATGGACTATATATAGTCCATTTTTCATGCAAAAAACTAAATGGACTATATCGTCCATTTTTCTTGCCAAAAAATATTTTATGCAAAAAATACAAAAGACTATACTTCCATTTTCCATACAAAAAATTAAATGGACTGTATGTACATCGTCCCCTTTTGATGGAAAAATTTAAATGGACTGACTATACATCGTCCATTTTTATGCAGAAATTTAAATGGACTATAAATCGTCCATTTTTATGCAGAAAATTAAATGGACTATACATCGTCCATTTTTCAATGACAAAATCATTTCATGCAAAAAAATAATAGACTACACATCGTCCATTTTTCATGAAAGGAATTAAATGGACTATACATCGTCCATTTTTCATGAAAAGAATTAAATGGACTATACATCGTCCATTTTGCATGGAAAGAATTAAATGGATTATAATCGTCCATTTTTCTTGCCAAAAAAAATTTTATGCAAAAAATACAAAAGACTATACTTCCATTTTCCATACAAAAAATTAAATGGACTGTATGTACATCGTCCCTTTTTGATGCAAAAAATTAAATGGACTATACATCGTCCATTTTTATGCAGAAATTTAAATGGACTATAAATCGTCCATTTTTATGCAGAAAATTAAATGGACTATACATCGTCCATTTTTCAATGACAAAATCATTTCATGCAAAAAAATAATAGACTACACTCCGTCCATTTTTCATGAAAGGAATTAAATGGACTATACATCGTCCATTTTTCATGGAAAGAATTAAATGAACTATACATCGTCCATTTTGCATGGAAAGAATTAAATGGACTATATATACATCGTTCATTTTTCATGCAAAAAATTTTTCATGCAAAATATATAATGGACTATATATACATCATCATTTTTATGCCAAACATAAATGGACTATACATCATATATTATGTAAAAAATTAATGGACTATGATCGTCTATTTTTCATGCAAAAAATTAAATGGACAATTCTTCAATTTGCAAATTACATAGCCAAATATTTAACAAAACTCGAGTCACACCGTAGTCTGCTTGCTCGTAATATCTTGAACTTCACTGGACATATTCGCTTAAAAAGGAAGGACACAATCGCTCTAATACACAAACAACACATCAAACTACATACATATATAAAAATATTTTCTGCTTAGCACGACTCTTATGTATTATTAGTTACTATCACTAAGTTTATAATCGACACTGGTCTGGCCTAATAATTATATGATTATATTATATAGATTTAAGATTTGAATTTTAATTGTAAGTTTATTTTTGATGATACAATAAATAAATACACACATACATACATATGTACATATGTATAATTAAAAAAAAAATACATCTGATTTTTGGGATTGGATTTTATTACTCAAAAGGATAATTTTTTAAGTCTTGTTGGAATACTATTTTCTTAAAAAAACAAACATCGTCCATTTTTCATACAAAAAATTAAATGGACTATACACATCGTGCAATTTTCGTGCAACAAATTAAATGGACTATACATTGTCAATTTTTATGCGGAAAATTAAACGGACTATACATAGTCCATTTTTCAATGAAAAAATCATTTCATGCAAAATAATAATAATAGACTATACATCGTCCATTTTTCAATGAAAAAATCATTTCATGCGAAAAACAGAATGGACTATACATCGTCGATTTTTCACGCAAAAAATTAAATGGACTATACATTGTCCATTTTTCAATGAAAAAATCATTTCATGCAAAAATTTAAATGGACTATATATACATCGTCCATTTTTCAATGAAAAAATCATTTCATGCGAAAAATTAAATGGAATATACATCGTCCATTTTTCATTCAAAAAATCATTTCATGCGAAAAACAGAATGGACTATACATCGTCGATTTTTCACGCAAAAGATTAAATGGACTATACATCGTCCATTTTTCAATGAAAAAATCATTTCATGGAAAAAATTAAATGGGCTATACATCGTCCATTTTTCATGCAAAAAACTAAATGGACTATACATCGTCCATTTTTCATTCAAAAAATTAAATGGACTTTACATCGTCAATTCTTATGCAAAAAATTAAATGGACTATACATCGTCCATTTTTCAATGAAAAAATCTTTTCATGCAAAAAAAATGGACTATACATCGTCGATTTTTCACGCAAAAAATTACACATTGTCCATTTTTCAATGAAAAAATTCATTTCATGCAAAAACTGTATTGGGTATCGTCCATTTTTTTTGCAAAAAATTATTTCATGCAAAAAAAATAATGAACTATACAACGTCCATTTTTCATGCAAAAATTTATTTCATGCGAAAAATATAATGGACTATACATTGTCGATTTTTCACGCAAAAAATTAAATGCACTATACATCGTCCATTTTTATGGAAAAAATTATATGGACTATACATCGTCCATTTTTCATGCAAAAAATTAAATGGACTATACATCGTCCATTTTTCATGCAAAAAATTAAATGGACTATACATCGTCCATTTTTCAATGAACAAATCAGTTCATGCGAAAAATTAAATGTACTATACATCGTGCATTTTTCATGGAAAAAATTATTTCATGCGAAAATCAGAATGGACTATACATCTTCGATTTTTCACGCAAAAAATTAAATGGACTATACATTGTCCATTTTTCAATGAAAAAATCATTTCATGCAAAAAAATAATGGACTACTCATCGTCCATTTTTCACGCAAAAAACTAAATGGACTATACATCGTCCATTTTTCATGCAAAAAACTAAATGGACTATACATCGTCCATTTTTCTTGCCAAAAAATATTTTATGCAAAAAATACAAAAGACTATACTTTCATTTTCCATACAAAAAATTAAATGGACTGTATGTACATCGTCCCCTTTTGATGCAAAAATTTAAATGGACTGAGTATAAATCGTCCATTTTTATGCAGAAATTTAAATGGACTATAAATCGTCCATTTTTATGCAGAAAATTAAATGGACTATACATCGTCCATTTTTCAATGACAAAATCATTTCATGCAAAAAAATAATAGACTACACATCGTCCATTTTTCATGAAAGGAATTAAATGGACTATACATCGTCCATTTTTATGCAGAAAATTAAATGGACTATACATCGTCCATTTTTCTATGAAAATATCATTTCATGCAAAAAATTAAATGGACTATACATCGTCCATTTTTCATGCAAAAAACTAAATAGACTATACATCGTCCATTTTTCATGCAAAAAATTAAATGGACTATACATCGTCCATTTTTCATGCAAAAAACTAAATGGACTATACATCGTCCATTTTTCTTGCCAAAAAATATTTTATGCAAAAAATACAAAAGACTATACTTCCATTTTCCATACAAAAAATTAAATGGACTGTATGTACATCGTCCCCTTTTGATGCAAAAATTTAAATGGACTATACATTGTCGATTTTTATGCAGAAAATTAAATGGACTATAAATCGTCCATTTTTATGCAGAAAATTAAATGGACTGTATGTACATCGTCCATTTTTCATGCAAAAAATTAAATGGACTATACATTGTCAATTTTTATGCAGAAAATTAAATGGACTATACATCGTCCATTTTTCAATGAAAAAATCATTTCATGCGAAAAATTAAATGGACTGTATGTACATCGTCCATTTTTCATGCAAAAAATTAAATGGACTATACATTGTCGATTTTTATGCAGAAAATTAAATGGACTATACATAGTCCATTTTTCTATGAAAAAATCATTTCGTGCGAAAAATTAAATGGACTATACATCGTCCATTTTTCATGCAAAAAATTAAATGGACTATACATCGTCCATTTCTCATGCAAAAAACTAAATGGACTATACATCGTCCATTTTTCATGGAAAAAATTAAATGGACTATACATTGTCAATTTTTATGCAGAAAATTAAATGTACTATACATCGTGCATTTTTCATGGAAAAAATTATTTCATGCGAAAATCAGAATGGACTATACATCTTCGATTTTTCACGCAAAAAATTAAATGGACTATACATTGTCCATTTTTCAATGAAAAAATCATTTCATGCAAAATAATAATAATGGACTATACATCGTCCATTTTTCAATGAAAAAATCATTTCATGCAAAAATTTAAATGGACTATATATACATCGTCCATTTTTCAATGAAAAAATCATTTCATGCGAAAAATTAAATGGGCTATACATCGTCCATTTTTATGGAAAAAAGTAAATGGACTGTACATCGTCCATTTTTCAATGAAAAAATCATTTCATGCAAAAAATTAAATGGGCTATACATCGTCCATTTTTCATGCAAAAAACTAAATGGACTATACATCGTCCATTTTTCATGCAAAAAATTAAATGGACTATACATTGTCAATTTTTATGCAGAAAATTAAATGGACTATACATTGTCCATTTTTCAATGAAAAAATCATTTCATGCAAAATAATAATAATGGACTATACATCGTCCATTTTTCAATGAAAAAATCATTTCATGCGAAAAATTAAATGAAATATACATCGTCCATTTTTCATTAAAAAAATTATTTCATGCGAAAATCAGAATGATATATACATAGTCGATTTTTCACGCAAAAAAATTAAATGGACTATACATTGTACATTTTTCAATGAAAAAATCATTTCATGCAAAAAAATAATGGATCGTCGATTTTTCAGGCAAAAAATTAAATGGACTTTACATCGTCAATTCTTATGCAAAAAATTAAATGGACTATACATCGTCCATTTTTCAATGAAAAAATCTTTTCATGCAAAAAAAAATGGACTATACATCGTCGATTTTTCACGCAAAAAATTACACATTGTACATTTTTCAATGAAAAAATTCATTTCATGCAAAAACTGTATTGGGTATCGTCCATTTTTTTTTGCAAAAAATTATTTCATGCAAAAAAAATAATGAACTATACAACGTCCATTTTTCATGCAAAAATTTATTTCATGCGAAAAATATAATGGACTATACATCGTCGATTTTTCACGCAAAAAATTAAATGCACTATACATCGTCCATTTTTCATGGAAAAAATTAAATGGACTATACATCGTCCATTTTTCATGCAAAAAATTAAATGGACTATACATCGTCCATTTTTCATGCAAAAAATTAAATGAACTATACATCGTGCATTTTTCAATGAAAAAATCAGTTCATGCGAAAAATTAAATGGACTATACATCGTGCATTTTTCATGGAAAAAATTATTTCATGTGAAAAACAGAATGGACCATACATCTTCGATTTTTCACGCAAAAAATTAAATGGACTATACATTGTCCATTTTTCAATGAAAAAATCATTTCATGCAAAAAAATAATGGACTACTCATCGTCCATTTTTCACGCAAAAAACTAAATGGACTATACATCGTCCATTTTTCATGCAAAAAATTAAATGGACTATATATACATCGTCAATTTTTATGCAGAAAATTAAATGGACTATACATCGTCCAGTTTTCATGCAAAAAACTAAATGGACTATACATCGTCCATTTTTCATGCAAAAAATTAAATGCACTATACATCGTCAATTTTTATGCAGAAAATTAAATGGACTATACATCATCCATTTTTCAATGAAAAAATCATTTCATGCGAAAAATTAAATGGACTGTATGTACATCGTCCATTTTTATGCAAAAAACTAAATGGACTATACATCGTCCATTTTTATGCAGAAAATTAAATGGACTATACATCGTCCATTTTTCTATGAAAATATCATTTCATGCAAAAAATTAAATGGACTATACATCGTCCATTTTTCATGCAAAAAACTAAATAGACTATACATCGTCCATTTTTCATGCAAAAAATTAAATGGACTATACATCGTCCATTTTTCATGCAAAAAACTAAATGGACTATACATCGTCCATTTTTCTTGCCAAAAAATATTTTATGCAAAAAATACAAAAGACTATACTTCCATTTTCCATACAAAAAATTAAATGGACTGTATGTACATCGTCCCCTTTTGATGGAAAAATTTAAATGGACTGACTATACATCGTCCATTTTTATGCAGAAATTTAAATGGACTATAAATCGTCCATTTTTATGCAGAAAATTAAATGGACTATACATCGTCCATTTTTCAATGACAAAATCATTTCATGCAAAAAAATAATAGACTACACATCGTCCATTTTTCATGAAAGGAATTAAATGGACTATACATCGTCCATTTTTCATGAAAAGAATTAAATGGACTATACATCGTCCATTTTGCATGGAAAGAATTAAATGGATTATAATCGTCCATTTTTCTTGCCAAAAAAAATTTTATGCAAAAAATACAAAAGACTATACTTCCATTTTCCATACAAAAAATTAAATGGACTGTATGTACATCGTCCCTTTTTGATGCAAAAAATTAAATGGACTATACATCGTCCATTTTTATGCAGAAATTTAAATGGACTATAAATCGTCCATTTTTATGCAGAAAATTAAATGGACTATACATCGTCCATTTTTCAATGACAAAATCATTTCATGCAAAAAAATAATAGACTACACTCCGTCCATTTTTCATGAAAGGAATTAAATGGACTATACATCGTCCATTTTTCATGAAAAGAATTAAATGAACTATACATCGTCCATTTTGCATGGAAAGAATTAAATGGACTATATATACATCGTTCATTTTTCATGCAAAAAATTTTTCATGCAAAATATATAATGGACTATATATACATCATCATTTTTATGCCAAACATAAATGGACTATACATCATATATTATGTAAAAAATTAATGGACTATGATCGTCTATTTTTCATGCAAAAAATTAAATGGACAATTCTTCAATTTGCAAATTACATAGCCAAATATTTAACAAAACTCGAGTCACACCGTAGTCTGCTTGCTCGTAATATCTTGAACTTCACTGGACATATTCGCTTAAAAAGGAAGGACACAATCGCTCTAATACACAAACAACAGATCAAACTACATACATATATAAAAATATTTTCTGCTTAGCACGACTCTTATGTATTATTAGTTACTATCACTAAGTTTATAATCGACACTGGTCTGGCCTAATAATTATATGATTATATTATATAGATTTAAGATTTGAATTTTAATTGTAAGTTTATTTTTGATGATACAATAAATAAATACACACATACATACATATGTACATATGTATAATTAAAAAAAAAATACATCTGATTTTTGGGATTGGATTTTATTAATCAAAAGGATAATTTTTTAAGTCTTGTTGGAATACTATTTTCTTAAAAAAACAAACATCGTCCATTTTTCATACAAAAAATTAAATGGACTATACACATCGTGCAATTTTCGTGCAACAAATTAAATGGACTATACATCGTCCATTTTTTATGCAAAAAACTTGTTCATGCAAAAAATATAATGGACTATACACCATCATGGACTATACATCGTCCATTGTTAATTTTTCATGGAAAAAATTAAATCGACTATTCATCGTCCATTTTCCATGCAAAAAAGTTTTTCATGCAAAAAATTAAATGAACTGTATATGGTCCCTTTTTTATGCACAAAATTTATTGGACTATACAGCGTCCATTTTTTCATGCAAAAAAATTTTTTATGGAAAAAATTTAATGAACTAAAATCATCATTTTTATGCCAAAATTAAATGGACTATACATAGTCCATTTTTCATGCAAAAAATAAATGGACTATACATCGTCCATTTTTCATGCAAAAACTAAGTGGATTATACATCGTCCATATTTTATGCAAAAATATAAATGGACGATACATCGTAAATTTTACACACCAAAAATTAAGTGGGCTATTCATCGTCATACATAAAAAATTAAATGGGCTACATATTGTCCATTTTTCATTCAAAAAATTAAATGGACCGTATATCGTCTATTTTTCACGGAAAAATTTTTTACGAATAAAATTTAGTGGACTATATATACTACATCGTTAATTTTTTATGAAAAATTTTAAATGGACTATACATCATTTACTTTTCAGGAAAAAAAATTATCATTCCATTTTTCATGCAAAAAATTAAATGGACTAAGCATGGTCCATTTTTCAAGCAAAAAGTTTAATGGTTTAGTAGTCCATTTTTTATGCAAAAAATTAAATGGACTATATATATACATATATACATCAGTCGTTAAGCAGCTCTGGGCTGAAGAACAGCTCTCGCGTCATCGTAATTATTTCTTAAGTGCGATCAGGCTTGTGTTTTGTTTGGCCTTCGAGAGTTTTGCGTCTCACTCGCACTTGTTAATGGGTATCGCAACTAACGGTATGGGTGAGACCATTAAAACTCTGGACGTGGATCTTAGAATCTCTTACTTCCTATGTGAAGGTATAGGTCGTGGGATACCCTGGCAATTTTCGTACTTGCTTCTGCCATTCAAACTAAAGTAAACAAACAACAATAACGTTTGAGCACAGCTAAGAAAGAAACACAAACAGAGAATAGGAGGCGCTGTGCCTACATCTCATCCATGCGAAGTTAAGCGAGAGCTTTATACTCAAAGTTTATGTTTTCAAATAAGTATTAATTATAACTTCGATTGCTTTATTGAAAGACATTTTCCTCTTAAAAACAATTTATAAAACTACAATACGTTAATTGATTAATTATTTCCTTAAGATATAACATTTCTCTTTTATTTTTTATGGACTTATGTAACGCAAGAAGTTACAAAATTAGTTATATATTTATATAATATATGTATATACATATATATTGGCAACCATGGTTAGATTTGTTACAAAGAGTTGTATGTAACACAATACTTAACATTGTAAAAATTAAAGTAAAATACATAATTAAAACTAGAATGTCTTGTGCATGGACTTATTTACAATAAATTTTCCTTTTATCGTGTTTAATGAATACGTAGAATTAAAATAATAGTCATAAAAAAATCTGTCACTAGAATGGGTTAAATTTAAAAGAAAAATAAAATTAATTTATTATATATGAGCAAATAAATTGCACTTATTATATATGAGTAATTAAGTACAAAAAAAAACCTAATCACATATTGCCACTAAAAGACACATTAAAAACTTTTTGGAATATCATTCCAAAAACTATCCAGCGCTGTGTTATTAACAACACCAAATTTCCATTGCATATTACGGTTATTTTCATTGCAAATGTTTACATATACCTTGCGATCTGTGGGTGAAGCTTCTAAACATCTTTTACTATGACCTCTATTGCGTCCATGGGCCAACCATTTGTTCTCACGGTCGTATGACCAGAATTGGTTTCCACCTTGTCCGTGACAATCCCACAACCAAACCGGAGCATTTTTGTAAGTCTGTTGAACATCCAAACAGTCAAGTTTGCGACGTAGACGTAGATCTCTATGCCAACTTAGAGCAAAATTTTGATTTCTACCTGGCCGAGTAGGATCTTCATGGCAGGGGTATAAACCGATTTCGGAATGGCGGGGCTTTCCTAGCGTGTCTAGGCACAGTGTAGGTGTTCCAATACTTTGTAAAGCGCCATAGGCATAATCTGGTGGTTCCACGGGCGGATAAACTTTTACTAAATCGAAAGCTACATTTTCCATGAACCATTTAAAAGATTTACATTGTAGTTTACTTCGCAAAGACATTTGTTCTGACAGATCTCCTGCATTAATGTGCTCATATATACCTTGGCCATGCTCATATAAATACTCCTTATATTCATCCATCCAAACTTCTGCAACACGTTTGTAATTCTAAAAAAACAAGATAACAGAATAAATAAGCATTTCATATAAATTGCACGTTTCCATCTTACTCTGTGGACATAGTCTCCTTTACGGGGACTGGGTGAACTATTTCGAGGTCCTCTATAGATATGAGCTATACGTGAGCAAGGTGCATCATACATTTCACCCCCACACATCCATATTTTAAAACTTAATTCATATTGCTCACCTCCCCAGATGTCCAAACCTTCATCGTAACCTCCTAACTCGAAGAAAAATTCGCGAGAAATGGCAAATAGTCCTCCTGCCATTACTGGACTTTTAAAGGGTTTTGTGCGATCTACTAAATCTTCCGGTAAAAGGGGCAAGCGTTTATAGTAAAACTCCCAATCGAAAGCACCACGTGCTCCTTCATCCTGAGCACGATATTCGAAATTGCTATGATCTATAACATCAATGAACGGACACATCGCAGTTCTTTTATTGATGGCTATCGGCTCCAACAGTGGCGGCAGCCAATTATAGTTCGCTTCTATGTGTGAATCTAAGAATATTAAAACCTCGGCTGTAGCTTTTCGAGCTCCTGCCATTCGAGCACCGATTAGACCGGTTCTCTGGTGCAACCGAATAATCTGCACCAGCTTTGGAAAGTTTTCGGCAACGTACTGATCCAACTGCTTGAACAGATATTCGCGATCACTGAAATCATCGACTAGAATGATTTCCTTCAACAGCTCGGGGGGAGAACGGTTAACTAAACTGTGTACAGATCGCATTAGAACACTAAAATGTTCATTAAAATATGGAATAACAACGGTGACTGTTGGAAGTTTTGAAAGATATTGTTTACTACGACAGCTAAATAAAATAAAAGTAGAGATTTTAACAAAAACTAAAATTTGTCTGGCGAATTGAACTCACCCTTTATTACGTATATCGGGCACAGAACGATTCACTGATATCATGTCAGATAAGTAAGCGTTGAAACCATTTTCCAAAGACATTTTACGCTCTACGTCTTTTGTCGATTCATCATTGTTGGCTGCACGTTTTCCTTGTTCACCGAATCCAACACGCTTGGTATCACGTTCCATTGCTGTATAGTCGTGCCAATCTTTTTTCGTTTGATTTGGTGGTAGTATTTGTTGATGCTGCTGCCGTTCTTGTGGGTTATTTACATCTTCTTGTTGCTGGCTTGGATCTTCTTCATCAATTGCATTATTCAATTCTTCTTCTTCATCTTCTTCAATCGACTTTTCAATGATATTTTTAAGTCTAGGCTGTTGAACAGGTGGCACAAATAGCGGCGGTTTTCCTATGTGTTTATTATTTTGCGATTCTTGAACGGGCGCCGGTCCCACCGGTTGATCGACTGACAAATATTCTCTCGATTTTATATTCTGCTTGTGTTGCTGTTTATATGGTTCGGCATTTGGTCGTATGTTTGTTAATCGATTTGTATATGGACTGGCTGATAAGTATCCTGTGAGAAGTATAAATAAGGTTCCAGCTATAAAAAGTACACAGGCTGTTTTAAAGAGCCACTTGATATTTGGTCGCCTCATAGTTATAATGATCGTTCTCAATAATTTAATGGATTATTGAAAACTTTTATTTATTAATTTCATCAAGAATTGATTGCAACGTTGCAATTATAATTAAACAAACACAGAAATATAACTAAACAAGAGCCACAAATTGTCCAGGTGTTGGTTGGTGTTAACGTTTTAAACTTTATGCATTTACGTACTATTTCAATGCAAAAGTTAACAGTTTCTCCTAAAATTAAAGAAAAAGGAACGTGTTAAAACAATTATTTTAATAAAATTTACTGATAACAGCTTGTTATGTTTGAAATGTACAAGTTCACATTTCGAATTGTGTTTTTATCTTTGGTTCAAATTAAAAAATATAATAAAAATTTATTCGGCAGTACCGAATTTTCTATACACTTTACACACTTTTGAGCAAAGATGTTTGCGGATATTATTGCTTGTACCATAATTCGAATTATTTTAAATTTTACAATTACATTGTAAAAAAAGTTCGACGCATATGTGTGAAATTGAACCGCACATTTTCTGTTTTTTTTATTTACTTATTTTTCTCAAAAGTGTTCGCGACGAAAATAAAGCATGCATAGAATCATGTCGTACAATAGTCCCACTAACGTTGAAAAGGTTCGTTACAATGCGCCAAACCACAAAAACGTTTATACTTCGTACAACTTGATTTCCAATTCTTATATTTTGCAGATAATAATATTTTTTGGAAATATTTAAAAACATATCTTGTCTTAAAGTGGCATAATAATTTTTTGGTTCCAGCTTTGGAATTTGAGAAAAACGGCCTCAAATTTGACATTTATAACAAAAACGAAAATTTTGAACAACAAATTTGTTTTCAATATTTCTTATAGTATTACCCAAGGCACGTATTACCTTTTGAATAAGAAAAATATCGGGTTGGTATTTTTGCAAAAAAATTTTATAAAAAATGGCGAAAAATAGAATCGAAAAATGGTTTTTTGTGTCAATTTGTATGGAAAATGTGTTTATGCCGCAATTCTGTTTAATCATTAATTCATAACAAGTTTCCTTTCTAAATCGAACAAGATTTGACTTCTCCATTACATAGTGTCCACACCTGATGAATTTATATCATGATGAATGTCAAATTGATATCATGATGAAAATTCATCACGTATAGACTTCATCTATTAATATTATGTCAGCATTATGATATAATCATCAGAGCTCACGGCTTGATATCAAATGTCATTTTATGTGTCACTGTGCATTTAACGATTATTTATTACACCATTTTCGTTTAAAAATGGCAGCACAACAATTATTTGTTACCTAAAAATTAACCAACACGCAAATTAGATATTTTTGGCAAGTATTTTGCAAATATTTGTTTGATGGATCATGATATAAAATCATCAACGTTTACCCCATTGTGCTGATATTAATCAAAAAATGGCAGTTGCCGGCGTTATATTACGAGTTATTATATAAAATCATCAGGTGTGGACACTATGTTAGCAGAACAGTTGACCACGGTTGGTAAAACAGCTAACATTTAGTTTTGTTTTTTTTTTTTAATATTTCCTACACTGTAAGTAAAAACCCATAACCCCGAGGAAACCCATAACCCCGAGGTTAGCTTCAGAATATAAAAAAATCCTCTTGCAAAATTTTTTTATCAGATCAAAAACATCAGCTTGGTATCAGTTTTTATTTATTTATTTATTTATTTACATTATAAGCTATAGTAAGGAACTAGTTAATATAACTTATATTTGAAAGCAATGGCTACTAAGGCCTTCAGCTTTTTGATGAGAAAAAAAAGAAAATGGTAAAATTAAAAAAAAGGATGTGCAAATAAGTTATCAGTATCAGTTTTAATTTTTCATTAACCCAAGGTTGCCAATTGGGACTTTGTGGCTAAGCCCCCTTTAAAGATATATAATGTCCAATCTCCAGAGTTAAGCTCTGTGACACCTCTTCAAATGTTGTATGAAATTTGATAACAATCGGATGGCCCGTTTAGAAACTGCAGAATTATTTCCATTTTTTTAACAAAATCATTCGATGTCCTTCATATAAATATACTTCGTACGTATGTACGTACATATATACATACAAATTTGCCTAAATTATTTAAAAAATGTTAATTATTTGATTAAAATTGATAACAAGACAAAAATTTTCAACTTTTGCTCTAACAACTTTATATTCGAATAATTTGACTACACTACTATATACATATGCATGTACATATATACATAAGTTATACCGAAGTTCGACTGTAGTGTCTAACAACAATGCAAAGGCAAAAAGGTTTACAAATATGCACATATGTAAATAGAAAATTGTTTCATAAAATTTTAAATAATTGCAAAGCCAATACACATAATACATATGTACATATGTATGTATGTACATTCAAATGTATGTAAACTAGTTTAAAAGAAAATAAATATGCAACAATCATCATATCGGCATGTCGTTAGCGATATTAAGATTTTGGCACAAAGGAATACGCACTTCTTATCATTTTAGTTGTTTTTTTTTTGGAATGCAGGAAATAAACAAAGTTATCGCCTTTATAATTATTATGGATGCATGTACATACATACATAATATATATAATATAATATATTATATGTGGTATGTATCAAGTTGATTTTCTTGTTTGTTTAGCTTACCTAACAACGGATAAGAGCACCTTTTAGTAATTCATTTTGAATATTTAAATGCTTTTCATGATATAATTTTTTTTGTGAAATGTTTAAAAATTTGTACGATTTAATCTAGATTTATTGAAAGTAATATCAACTCAGAAATTGCAACGAAAGTAGAAAACATCCAGCCCCGACCGGTCGAATTAATTTTGACACTAATCCACACCACAGTCCAAGTCGTCTTAAAATTTTCGACGGCGGCAACTAAGCTAAATATTTAAGGATGCGGCCATGATACAATTATACAAGGTGCTTGCACAAGCCCAGCCTGTTAATGTTAACAATGCATATAGTTGTCAAACTTTGTTTACAAGCTGCAAAAATGTTAGTGTATGTGTGTGAATAAAATGATTAAAGTGTTGCCAATGAATTTGCACATAGCTGTGTCTCCAATTACACATTGAAGAAAATTACACTACACATCTTTTGTGTGAGTTAAAATTAAAACCATAATAAATAAAAATAGAATCCAAAGTATAATTACACACAGATTATACATGAATATCATTACATGGCCCACACATGAGAGTACAAATTACACACTGTGTATTACATAATATTGGCAACACTGAATAACAATAATCATGCATGAATGCCGCGTCTGCAATTGTGCTTTAGTTACCCTGTGATTGCATCTGTTTCTGACAATTTTACGTTTGTTTCTACCAACAAACTACGTATGTTTCTTGGTGTTGCAATTTTGTTGTAGTCGTGCAAGTACCTTGTATAATTATATCATGGATGCGGCGAGTAGGTTAAACCAAGGCAAGGATTTTTCTGATTTGTTGTTGGTTAAATTTATTAATTATTACATGAATATTTGATAATGTTACTGACTACCTTAAAAACCAGATAACCAGATAATTTACAGTTTTACAACTCTGAATAATTAAAGCCATCCACAAAACAAAAGAATTAATAAATTAAATTATAAAATATGTATATTAAGATTTATTATTACCATTCTTTATAAATTATTTATTTTGTAATGACTTTCACAATTTTTATTTAACATTTTGTAAAATTTTTACACTTTTCGTTTGCTCACTTTTTGTTTGTTTACATTTTGCATCATATGTTTTGTCTTACTAAACTTTACTACGACAAATTTCTGCAGTAAAAAATTGCAAAATACTCAGTCAAGAACTGTCACTTTGCTCTCTCAATTTGTGTTCTCATGTACTGTATTTTGGGTAAACGAACGCAATTTAGTAAAATGCAGTAAAGTTTGGTAAAAATTTGTAAAAACTTTTGCGTACGCGAACGCACTTATTGTTTGTTTTCTTCTTGGCGTTTACTACTTACATACTCTTACACATAAATACATACATATGCCTTGATACACATAAAGTATGCATAAACCCCCTGAAAGAAGAAAAATCATATTAAGCAACAAGAACAAGTAGAAAAGAGAAACAAAAAATGTACGGGGGAAAATTACGGCACTCGTTATCGAACAAAATTACAAAATATTTCAAAGAGTTTATATGCGAATATTTTTAAATTTCGAATCGTATCGAATGCCGTAATTTGAACCCGGTACAGAGGGTCGTGTACTACACAATCTTCCTCTTCAACCCCTCACCAACAAACTTCGTCTGTCTATCTTTTAATTTCTCAATTGTAAAATGGGATTTACAAAATATGAACTACCATATTTTTTCTTTATGTGTATTTATTAACGCCGAGATGCCACCTTTGTGAGATTAAATTGTCATGTATCAAATTTTAACATATTATGTTTTCTGGGTAAAAATTAACACATGGGTATAGAATAGAAAAATGTGTATGCATTTTACATGAAAATATAGTGAATTGATTATTGATTGATTTGTTTTATTCTCGAATTTAACAAAGTTATGAAAACATTTAACTCAAAACAACAAATTCGCAGCGAAAAGAAGAAAAAGAAATTAGTCGCACTAGCCAATTTAGTTAAGCTGAACGACAAGGACGAGCGACAGGGAATTATGTCTCAAACTCAAGAAGAGAAATCGCAATCTGACACGACGCAAAACTCCGCAGGAACTGATGCAGATGGCTTTATCAAGGTAATAACTTAATTTATAATGTGTACATATATATACATATGTATGTACATATTTACATAACTACGTATTTGTTACAAATTGATTGTTCTAGGTGACCCATAAAAAGAACCGAGGAAAAAAGAAGGCCTCAAATTGTGAATCTGAAGAACCTCTAAGTAAAAAACAAAAAATTGTGAACGATGATCAGACGGCTCTGAGCGAGGAGACTTCTAGTCAAGAGATGGAAGAATTTAAAAACTTAAACTTGTCAGAAGAACAATATAAACAACTTAAAAAAGAACTAAGAGACCGTAAACGTCAACTGGAAAATATACCTTATTTGCGACTACGTGAGCTCGGACAACGTGCTTTACTTTCTGTGGAGGAAAATGATCGCACTCCTTTATTTCTAACAGATATACAACATCTGGTAATGTCAGTATTGTTAGGAAAACATTCGCCTTGTTCTCCAGCGAGATGGAGTTTCTTGGACAAGCCACATCAATTGTGTCATACAGTCGTTGTATGTCTAGAAGGATTGTCATTATACCATTACCTGTCGAACGAAAGCAAGTTTCAGAAAGTTAATGAAATATTTGAGACAAAACTAGAAGTGGTACTGCCAAGTAGCAAAAAAGAAGGAGAATCAACGATAATGATTGAAGAATTTGTTCAGGTGCCCTTAACATGTGCCCAAGCTAGTGAACTTATCGAAAAGTACGGATCGCTAGAGGCAGCTGTTGAATTAAATAAAGACCCTACTCTGCTGATTAATGGCATTTTTCCTGTCGATAATATGCCCGTAGATGCCGCAAGTAATGATATGCACCCGGACGATAAATTTCCACGAACAAAATTGCTACTCTCCGCCCTTCAAATGGTAGACGAAGGTTACCCAATGCCCTTAAGAGGAGAATTAAATAAGCAGTTTTCCAATTACGTCATGACTAAGGATAAATATGTACCGGTGACGAATCGTAGCCCTCTCTTTGGTGTAGATTGTGAAATGTGTCGCACGTCTAAAGGACTAAACGAATTGACTCGTATTTCGATAGTAAATGAAAATTATGAGACGATATACGAAACCCTCGTACGACCTACCAACAAAATTATCGATTATTTAACTCCCTACTCTGGAATTACTGAAGAGATCATGATGAAAGTTACTAAAACTCTTAAGGATGTTCATGAGGAAGTTCGCAAACTTTTACCTCCTGATGCCATTTTAGTCGGACAGTCATTGAATTGCGATTTAAATGCTATGCGAATGATGCATCCTTATGTTATAGACACGAGTGTTTGTTTTAATATGAGTGGGGAACGAAATCGCAAATCAAAATTACGAAATTTGGCACTAACTTTTCTAAAGGAAAATATTCAGGAACAGGAAGGTGGCCACGATTCTGTTGAAGATTCCGTTTCAAGTTTGAAACTTGTTAAAATGAAACTTGCCAATAGTATGGAATTTGGAGATGAAATATTAATGCAAAAGAAACGATTTCATGACATAATACGAGCTGCCAGCGGTGGCATGATAAAAAATAACTTATTTGCTCATGCTTCCCAAAGAGATAAACGGACGGCTATCATATCGGTCAATCCACTGCCATTAGCAATTCAAGAATTATTGGAAAAACCCAAGAATGTTACGAAGGAGATTTCTCAGAAATCTTTCTTACTGCACGAACTTTCCTCAAACAAAGAAGCTGTACGGAAGTGCAAAGAAATATTATTGGAAAATGCATTGACTCTATGCAATCTTGTTATAGCTTCAGATGAGCTACAAGCATCTTCATTCGATGCTACAATTGAAAACGTTAACAAATGGATATCAAAGATTTGGAAGAGTATGGGACATAATGGCTTGCTCATAGTTTTAATGGGTGGTGCGGCAGAGTGTTCATCGGGTGTGGCAAAAATTGCAATTAAACGAAATATTACTGAGGTTGCAGCGGATGTTCCCTTGCCTGTGTAGAAAATATATTATTGTACTTCAAAACAGCATTTCACTCTTTTAATACAGTAAGCATACTTATGTATATATGTTCATATATTCATATAATTTTTTAAGTGAATAATAAAAAATTGTATGTATATTTTTTTTTGAGTACAAATTCTCGAATTTTAATTTAGTTGTGTACACAATGGAGGCCTTATTGATGAAATGCTTAGTTTTTGTCCGCGAGAAAAAACACAACTTTCGAACTAAAAGAGATTGAATCATATACAACATATAATTTTAAAATGTTTCTGTGTAGCAACTTTCAACAATATGGAAGAATATTTTTTTAAAAAAAACTATTTATAACAATTTTGTTCAATGGGGAGTAAAGTAAACATTTTAATGAAATTCTACAGAGTTTTTCCTTTTCTTTTTTACCGATACTGCTTAATGTGAAAAAAATATGCAAAATAGCATCCTTAATAAAGGATCTTTTGTCCTTGAAAAAGGACAAATGATGAGGAAATGAAAAGTACGCAGTTAGACTAAGGGCATATTCGCAAACGAATCATTGCGCTGCAATTGGAAATTGAAATGTTCTAAAGTGCTTCAGTGTAGTATATGGAGTACAAACATGGTTACTACTAAAAGAGATTATCAACGAACTTGTATTGCATTTTATTAAATTTTGCTCGTATTATACAGAGAAATAATGCATTTACGAGCAGGGCCTACATTAATATCTGTATTGTAGCATTGCTCCCAAAAATACATATCAATTTAAATACACGAATATAACACCTGTGCGGTTGTTTTCATAGTAATAATTATAATTTTTGTAAAAATTTAATAAACCAAGCTATTTCACTGATAAATTTGTACATACATATTTTCATCAACAATTATATTAAAATATTATAGAAAAATTATACATATGTACATAGTGTGAACACAGATATAAATTGTTTGACGATTTTAAAACAACTATGATTGTAAATCTCCACTATTTCGTTCATTTCTAATATTGCTATGAGCTCTACTAATGCGTTCAGCCTCAACGTTGCGTTGACCTCCAACACTGCCCTTAGCTCCCACATCGCATTGGGCTCCAATACTACGTTGAGTTCTACTATTACGTTGAAATCCAATATTGCGTTGAACTCCAAAATTGCGTTTAATCGCAATTTTGGCTAGACCCGATGAAGATTCTGCAGCGTTGCCCATTACTACAAGAAGCATGCTATTTTCTAACATGCTTTCCCAAATATCGAATATCCATTTGTCTATACTTTTCATTGTGATATAGGAAAAAGGTGTTTGCAATTCATCTGGTGTAATATGAAGATTACAAAGGGTCAATTTATTTTCCAATAAACTCCTTTTGCACTTGTTTACAGCCTCGTCATTTGATGAAAGCTGCTGTGATACTGAGCACTTTTGGAAATTGGCTGGTGCGTAATTTTCAGCTTTTTTTAACATTTCTAGCATTGTGGGCGGAAGAGTGTTGGTAGAAATTAAGGCCGTGCATTTTTCTCTCTCGTTAGCATGTGCAAATAGATTATTTTTTAACGTACCACCACTGGCATTTCGTATTACGTCGTGTAAGCGCTTCTTTTGAAATAATATCTCATCTCCAAATTTCATACTGTTGGCAAGTTTCAGTTTAACAAGTTTTAAGCATAAAACTGAATTTTGCGTAGAAGAAACCCCACTTCCATGTTCCTGTATATTTTCGTTTAGAAATTTTGAGGCAATTTTTTTTAACTCATCTTTATGTCTTCGATCGCAGTTCACATTAAAACAAATGCTTGTATCAATAACATAAGGATGCATCATTTGTATCGCATTTAAATCTTTATTCAATGAATGACCGACTAAAATGGCGTCTGGAGGTAATATGTTCCTAATTTCGTTGTGAACATCGCTAAGATTTTTAGTTGCTTTTGACAAAATATCCTCAGTAATGCCGGTAGATTCGGTTAAATAGTCGACAATATCGTTGGCGGGTCTTATAAGGGTTTCGTATACAGTTTCAAAATTTTCATTTCTTATTGAAACACGGATCGGTTCATTTACACCTGCAGATGTACGACACATTATACAATCGATACCAAAGAAGGGACTACGGTTCGTCGCAGGAGCATATTTATCCTTAGTCATGGTGTAACTGGAAAATTTTTTATTTAATTCTCCCCTTAATGGCACTGGATAGCCTTCGGTTACCATTTGAATAACGGTGAGTAGCAATTTTGTGCGTGGAAACTTATCTGTTGGATGCACATCATTATTTTCCGGATTTATGGCTGCACTGTCTACAAGAAAAATACTTTCAATCAGAAGCATAGGGTCTTTCTTAAACTCAGTTGCAGCCTCCAGCGAACCATATTTATCTATCAACTCATCCGCTTGTGCTCTTATTAAGAGTACTTGGACAAACTCTTCTATCATTACAATTGGCTTAATACTTGACATAAACAATTCAAACATTTTATCAAATAATTTGTTAATTTCCTCAAACTTGTTTCTATGGGACAAGAAGTGCTGTAAGGATAACCCCTCTATACACACCACGACTGTATGGGACAATTCTTGAGACTTATTAAGTGTACACCACCTACCAGGAGAGTATGGTGAATGTTTTCTAAGGAGTATTTTCATTACTAGGTGCTGCAGGTCGTTAAGGAAAATAGGTGTACGCTCATTTTCTTCAGGAAGCAGTAAAGCATGTTGCCCAAACTTCTGTAATGAATAAAAAGGCTTACGATTCACTTGACTCTTACGTCCCTTTGACCGTGGCTTCCTTTTTTGATTTCTATGTTGTTCTCTTTGCATATTTAAAATTTTTAAATCTTCGTTCGTTAGTCAACGCCGTGTGATATTCGTTCGCACAACTTTGTTTTCCTTTTTATGAATTAGTTTCAATCAAATATAATTATGCATAATCTACACTAAGGTTTAACCTTGATAAAACAAGCTTCGCCAATAACTATCATTTGATTTTGCGACACTTTGTAATACATAATTCTTCTTATTGTGTTTCAACAATATTTCCCGTTATCTGTAGTCGTTGAACTCCTCAATATTGGACAAATTGGCAATATTTTCTACTCGCTAGAATTTTTTATTTTCAGAACACATGCATAAATTCACACACATGTACGCAAAAATTCATCCACACACCCACATACATGCCCTGCAGGAAATGCGAATAGTGAAATTGTAGCGATTTACTAGTGACATTCAGTAGTACTACTGACCAGGTAGTTCTTTTACGACCATATGGAGACATTTTAACCAAAGGATCACTAGTACATTTAAGTGACCCTCGCTTACAATTTTATAAGGGTTGAGGCAACAAACTTAAACACAAATATATAATAAAATATAATAAAAGGGGTGCTATAAGTCTGTACTGTGTGTGTGTCTTTGACGCCGTAGCTCCCTAGTGGATAGAAAGATTTGAATTTGTTTTTTTTTCATTTGAAAGGTGACTTGATGTAATATCTTCTAGTCTATACTTGAAGAAAATCGGTCCAGACGTTTGGTCTGTACGTCGGGGGTTTTTAAAATTTTTAATTTTTGTTATTTTATAAAAAATAAATAAATTATTTTTAAATTATTTAGACCGAAATATTTTTTAAATACATATGTATGTATGTATGTGCCTTTTTCTATTGTAGCTTAAAACATATTAATTGAATTTAAAAGTTTTCATTCGAAACTAGAAAACATTTGTTTAAAATTTAAATAGTCAATCAGAAGCGGCAGCGGCTAGCCACCGATCGGTTGCAACTCTACTATTGACTGCACAGCATGATAAAAACAAGAAAACAAAGTATTGTCGCGTTCGTTGACAATGTCACCAGAAATACACTAGAACTGTTGGATCGAACGTATCTCTACTCGCGCTTAAAAGGAAATTTGTCGACATTTTAACTAGTGCATGTGCATATGTATACTTACATATCGTGCCATAACCGCCAAAAAGCTTAAGCGACATAATTTTCAACTTTAATTTTTTGACGAAAATCAATAATTTACGATTGTAGATATAAAATTTTCATAAAAAATCGGATTTCAAAAAAGTTGTCGTTTAAGCTTTTTTGGCGGTTATGGCTATCACTGAAACCACATACTGATCAATGTTAAGTGCAGTACTGTTTTGGAGTTTTGAATGTTTTATTATTTCACCCAGCTGAATTAAAACTTGGCAAAGTAAACTTTGCGTGTGGAAAAGGGGTGATACAAATGTACATACACGCACATAAAGCATGTATGTATGTATTATATATGTACGAGTATGTAAGATGAATGCCGGTAACGAGTTCTTCCAAATTCCTGATATGGATAACAAAGCATATTATCTAATTTATGATTTCCTTCATAAAATACATATCGCACAGTAAATCATAAAAAGATACAAGTCAAAAAATTTCAGATGTTCAATAGTGTCAAAAAAATTTAAATACTGTACAAATGACTCAAGTATGTAATACCCCTTCTAGACACAGAAAGTTTACTTTGCAATATGTATAACATAGAAAGTGGAATAACGGTATATTATATTTTTTCAGAAGACTGTATTGCAAAATAAATTTTTGTGGTCATTAAGAGATTTCTTCACTGAATTGTTTTATTTATGAAAAAAACCATTTTAATTTTTTGATTTTGCTTATGGTTTAGTGTGCGATATGTATGTATGTAAATACTTAAGGTATGGTCACACTTGGCAAACATTTGCCCAAAAAAACGTAACCCATAAATATTAATGAAGAAGCTTTCAATTCAAAGACGAGTTTGTTAAGTTAAATAGTTTCCAATAATGTTGGGTTCTATGACATTGTCTATTACTTGTTTATGAAACTGTTTAACTTAAGAAACACGTGTCTGAATCAAAATGTTTTTCACTAATATTCAGTGGTTACGTTTTTTGGGCAAATGTTTGCCCAAGTGTGACCATGCCTTTAAGACTTGATAAATTCTTAAAAGGGCAGGTGTCAAACGTCACCTTACTCTGTGTTAATGATAGTGTTCTACAATTTTAATTTTGTTGTAATAAATATGTACTTTCTTAGGGGCCATCCACATATTACGTAACGCCATTTTTTCCGATTTTTGACCCCCCTCCCCCCAGTAACAGATCGTAACAATTCTTAGACCCCCCCACCCCCTCACAATAAAGTAACAAGAACTTTAAAAAAATTTAAATTGTTTTAAGTTTTTATTAAAAAAAATTAAATTTAATTCATACACATACATATGTATGTATTTTTAAATAACTTTTTGTTTGAATTGAAGTGAATTTCTTTATTTAGTTATTACAAACTAATATACAAATATTTTTATGGCATTTTCTTAAGTTTCGTTTAGGATTTATGCATTTATTTATTTTATTTATGGGAAAATGCAAGTAATTGAGAATGGACGAATATTCGGGAATTCGAATCCTTTTATTCCTTTATTTTTATTTTCTGTTAGACTAACACAGTGCGTAGACAAAAATCAAATAAGCTTGCAAAATATTTTACAGACCCCCCCTACCCCCCCCCCCCCCCGTAACAAATCATAACAAAACTCGAACCCCCCCCCCCCACCAGGGGCGTTACGTAATATATGGATGGCTCCTTATGAAATTGTTCCTCCACATATTAAAAAATTACGGACATAACTACCTACAAAATTAGTTTTATATAACTTTTTAAACCACGAAAGTAAATTACTGGCTTACATTTATTTACATAAATTTTAAAAAGAGTAATAGCTACATAATAAGGTCTATTGTCATTTTCCTCATGTGCGATGCAAAACAATTACATGTAAAATATTTTAAGAGCGAATCAAGAAGATTCAATTAAAATCTCCCTACGAAGAACGAAAAGATACTGTTATCTGTATTTTATAGAAAGTTTATATGAACTATCTCTTACACCTGTAATGATCCCGTCTGGCAGTCTTACGCATAGTCTGGCAGCATTAGGCATAGTTGCATATATTCGTACCAACGCTAGATTCATTCCATCTTTTGCTGATCGCCATTTTGGCACTCTCGAAATTTTGTTTGACGAAGACGCAAGTAAGCGCACAAATTAAATTGTAATTCAAATCGAATAAATAAATTAAATTAAACAAAGAAAACTCAGACTGCCGTTTACACACCAAAATATTCAAATCAAGTTACAACAAAAAGATAAAGAAGAACTATTGAAAAAATATATAGAAAAACTTAACACAGAAAGTTCACACAGACAATGTCATGTAAACCACAAAGTAGACATGTAAACGTTGTAATTCGCAATAATAATTCAGAGAGCAAAGCATAAATAAATTTATAGTGTTTTCACACTGACATGGTTTTAATAAAAGTTGTTTTTAACGTTAAAACCAACTGTTAAAACCTGGTTTTACCATACAAAATAATTTTGTTAAAACCAACTTAAAACCATTTTTGAATTGTTTTAATATGTTTTATGAAATGCAACTTTGTTTTCGCTGTGCTCAATTTAGTAATTCCAGCTTATGCCAGTGAATATAACGTAACGCTGTTTTCCCCTGTTTTATGAAATGCAACTTTGTTTTCGCTGTGTTCAATTTAGTACTTCCAAGTTAAAATGACCAGAAGCAGCTAATAATGTTTATGCCAGTGAATATAACGTAACGTTGTTTTCCCCGATTTTTGACCCCCTCCCCCCAAGTAACACATCGTAACAAAACTATTTTTGTACGAAATTAGTAATTTTTTCCGTTACGTAACATTACAGTTTGTCATTTCTACAGTAGATTTATTTTATTTTTGGACAAATTCAAACTTGGAGTGGGAACGCAAAATCAGCTGTTTATGGTTTTAACGTTGAAACTAGGTTTTAACTTTAGGTGTGAAAACAGTATTAAAAGGTAAATTTTCCGTCGAAAATGCTAAGATGGCAACATTGCAAAGCAAAGTGAAAGTTAAAATGTTGCCAAACATAACTTAAATATATGGCAATTACTTGGTATCCTTAATTCTTGTGGCAACCTTAGTTTCTTTTTCCGGCGGAAAAAAACTTTTATCAACTATTAAATTTTTAAAAATCGTGTAAAATGAAAAACTAATTTGAATAATTATTAACAAAAAACAATACAAAAAAATGAAGCAGGACTTTGACTCGTCTTTCATTAAAATATGCACAATGAGATACTAATGCTGTTTTTTGTGAATTAATATTTTTATATTTTGATCAGATATTTGACCAAATATTCTACTTTTTATTTATTTTTAGTTCTACATACATAAAAATATATATATACATATCGTCACTTTAAATTGAAACGGACGTAACTATACAAAAATTCGATATAGAGTTTTTGATTGATTATGGTTCATTTTATCAAACTACATGTTCACACAAATATTTTGAAGCGTTTTTTGTTTCTCCTGAAAAAAATACAAAAGTGTCTGTTTGCATTTAAGTTGGCTATTGGTATAGTGTAGCAAAATCATCGGCATCACAGCTTTGAACATTTAATGCGTCTCATTGACACCAGAGGCGCTGCAACACTAAATTAAAAAAGCAGAGTTGTAAAAGAATGAAACTTTCCTCTATCTCTTCCTTCACCACCTTTCCCTTTCCTAAAAGAAGGTAACACCTAGTAATAGTAGTAAGCATTCATTGCCTGAGAAAAAAAAGGTAATTTGTATTTCAAGGGTGCTTTAGTAAAAATTTGTGTTGAAATTTTGTTTTAACATACATTTCATATTTTTTTAGAATGCGGCGGTTAGTATTTAGTCTGACCAAAAAAATAGAATACAAAAATTAGATAGTTTTTATTTAGTTCACAAAATATTATATTAGGGTGCCCCTGTGGCTGAGTGGTAGCGATGCGATTCTGGACTGAGAAGAGTCCAGAAGTCGGGGGTTCGATTCCCGCCATAGACCCTGGGGGTTTTCTGTAGACAAGCTAATCGCTTCGCGGGTTGTGTTTAAAAAAAATGTAATGGTAATTATAGAGTAGTTAGTAACAAGCTATACAACATATGTATTATATATGTACATATAACTACCATTACAGGATATCTTGTAAACTAAATTAGACCTTTCTAATCTTTGTAATTGCCGTATTCTAAAAAAACACAAATTAATTTTTTTAGAATACGTCCATTAATCTTGTGGGCTATTCTATAGATTTTTCCAATTTTCAGTCATTCCAGGTACATATGTACATACATACATACTCGTATATAGGGGCATATTAATGATTTATAAATTTTTGGTTCACCAACGATAACTGAAGTTCTACTAATGTTTTTATATTGTCTTACCAATGTACAAATTAAATTAATAGGAAAACTATTTTCAATTAAAATATGTAAATAAAAAAAAGGTTTGTATTATATACTCGCACATATACATACATATGTATGTATACACATACGTATTTATGAATGCATACGTCTATATGTTGGAATGTATGTACATATGTAAGTTCATACTCACTATAAATACTAATAAGTTGTTTGAAATCTTATGGTTTAAATTTTAAACTGTAAAATAGTTTCGCACATAGTATACTTACTTACATACATATATTTATTACATATAACATACTCGTATGTACATATATATATATATATATTAGTTTTTCTATTTAATTACCTTTTTTAATTGCAGTACATATTAAGAATGCTTAACACGCTATCTTCTCATTAAAAATGCAAAAGAACAAGTACCTATGCACCTATGTATGTATGTATGTATAAATCTCTCATTTGCTTCAACAACATCATAACTCAGAAAAGACTAGTTTGACAGAAAACCAGGTTAGAGTTTTCCATTTGCGCACAACTTAATGGGAAAAGATAATTTTAATTTTCTCTCAAGAGTTGAGTAGACAAGACATTTGTATGTATTTTTTTTTTACACAATATGAAGAACGATGTGAGGATTAATTCTGCATTATTAACTTGGAAATTCCATATTTTGTGTTATGACGTTGTTGTGATAAATGAGAAAAAAAATCTATTTTTTTTCATAACGCGTTGTGTAGCAATCCGATTTATTTTACCATTTAAATGTTGGCTGGCCCTCAACAACTGAACGCGGTGTAGAAAAAGAAAATAAAAAGAATAATGTTTATAACAATTTAAAAAAAACCAGTTCTGTGTTAAGCAAAATTTGTAAAACAAAACCAAACCAAGCAAAAATCTCTATTCGCTGCACAAAAATGCTTTAGATTAATTTTGTTGTTGTAAATCAAATTATAAAATAGGAATTAGTCATATCGTAGATAATTTTTGAGTTTGTCTCCACCGGGAAAACCCCTTCAACAATATTTTTCGTATCGGTAACAATGGTGTGAAATCAATATTTCAACTAAATTAGTGTACATGGTAGTGTATAAGTCCAATTGTAATTAATTGCTTTTCAACTGTGAATTTTAGTAATTAGAATTTGTATATTCGAAATCGGATTATGGCTAATGCATACATATGTATATTATATATGTACATACATACATACATATGTATGTATGTATATTTTTTGGTAATTTACTTTGTTGCCTTTTGTTTCAACATTTTATTCTCAGAATGCTATTAGTAGTGATTTATTTTGTTGTATGTACATATGTATGTACTTTTCGCTTCTGCATACATACATACGCATGTACATATATACATATATCGAGCCCTATTTTCGATTTAGTCGTAAGGGAGATGTAGTAAAAAATTTACTTCTTTTAAACTAAAATTTAATGAGTACAATGTTTAAGATAAAGGCTATAAAATTTTATCGTAAGACACACTTTACGTACGTATAATATGTTTTATATTTGAATATTATAAAAAAAACTTCTCATGAAAACTTTAATTTTGTCGCTTACGATTAAATCGAAAATAAGGCTCGTATGTATGTACATATGTATGTATGTAGTTCGTTCTCTTAAAACTGTTTTATTCCTAAGGTTTTGAATCATGAAATGCATCTAGGTTATATATTTACAATTGAACATTGAATGGGAATTTTTATTGTAGTGGCTCTCAATATAATTTATGTAGTTAAGACAATAATTCTGTTTCTATTCCAGAAACTACAGACGAATAAGTTGAAAACAAGTGCATTCAGAGCCATTAGTTTTTTTCCAAAGTGATTTTAATTAAAAAGTTGTTTTCTAAAAGTTATTTTCCAAAAAGTATCTTTTCCAAGAAGTACAAAACATATGTACTTTTTCCACCTTTTGCCAAGAGTACCTTCAGGATATTTTTTCAAAAAGTACTTTTTCCAAAAATTATTTTTGTCAAGCAATTCCAAAAGGTACCTTTTCCAAAAAAGTAAAGTGTATGTAATCAGTAATTTTCTTCAATTAATTTTTTTTCAAAAAGTATAATATGCACTTTTTCCAAAATTCACCTTTTCCAAAGAGTACCTCCTGAATTTTTTAAATTACTTTTTCCAAAAATTATTTTTGCTAAGCAATTCCCAAAAAGTACTTTTTCACCTATTCTAGTTCCTTTTATCAGAAGTACATTTTTTTAAAAAGTACTTTTTTAAATGTATTTCTTCTAAAAAGTCCTCTTTTTTAAGAGCGTTGTTATAGTATACAGAAAATATTACTCTTCTTAACCCCTTTATTTGAAAAAATAAAAAATATAAAAATAATCAATTACAAATTTAATTGGGTCATTTAAACTTCCGTTTAAAAATTTAATTGATTAAAAGTTTAATTAAACATCCAATGAAGTCAATTAAACTTTTGCTTAAAATTTAATTACATAACTCAAAAAGTTTAATTGCCAAAATTAAATTTTTAATTGATTGATTAGTTTTATTTTTTATTTTTTGCAATTAAAGGTTTTAATGGGAGAAATATTTTTTTTGTATAATTGAAAAAAAAAATTTAAATGTAGGTATATAAAATAACTGCAAAAAATTCAGTATAATAGGAATAGATGATATATGTACATAAATACATATGTATGTAAGCATGTACATATGTATGTTTGTATTAATAATGAAAGTTTGGCACATATTTCCATATACTGTTCATTGCTCATTCGGGAAAGAAATTTATGTGATTTTTTAATTTTTTTTATTCGTTTTGGTTTATATAAACAAAAGAATATGTACGGTGGTTTCCATAACTATAATATACAATTTTTGAGAACATCTGGCTAAGAGAAATAACCAGCTAATGAGTGCGCAATATTCTCATAATGTTCAAAGATCTCTAAGCGATTGGCAATGAATTCAGACATTAAGACTCAAAAATAAACATGCAGCATCAAATGTTCAGTTTGCAAAGATTGCTAATACTGCCATAACGTGTTGCGGTATAAAAATATAAAATAAGTTCACAATTTAATAATTATTTTTAAAATATTCAAGTGCATAACAAATACAAAACACAACAAAGAAAGAACGCAGCTAAAATTACTTCGTTATATGTATGTATGTATGTATGTAAGGACGTTTAAGCTGTTGAAGTGGAACCAATTTCATGAGAAAAATTATTACATACATATATACATATATGCATACTGATCATACATATGTACTCGTGCATATGTATATATATTTTAAAAGATTTTTAGAATAAGTAAAGCAATTCTTGCGAATTTTATTAACATCATGACGGATCAAAAACAGATAATTTTAGAAATGGACAGCAACAAATCAACTCAACAAAAGGAAAATCTAACTGATAATAAAAACCAACATGTAAGCAACATTTTTATTTACTTTTTGTTATAGAAATGTGTTTAGAATTAATTATTGATTGATGTTTTTATGGAGCCAAAAACAAATATTAAACAATCTTATGTATTACATACTAGTATGTATAAGCTTTTTTTTATTTTATTTTCGTTTTAATTATTAATCATACCTACATAAAATATTTATAAATATGCATTTATGTACATATGTTTGTGCATACACCTATACATACACATGTATGTATCTATGTATGCATGTACAAATGTATGTCTACCAAGGAAATGCACACGTGAATAAAAGTTGTGACCAGTTAACAAAACTTATTTTTGTAGATTTTTGCATTACAGATAAATTTTGTGCAAGCAAATATTTATTTACAGGAAAGTGTTATCAAATTTATAAAATGCAATTTAAAAATGTTTTTAAGTTAATATTATTACGTGTAAGCACAAATAAAACTTGTGCGCAGAGTTTTGTATTTCCCCATTTTTTCATTTGCCAGGAAACAGGAAGTAAAAAAAGTTGCATTAAAATAATAAAACTAAATAAGGCACATAAATATTATGAATAAAAAAGAAACAAGATTGCGCACTCAGCCACGCAAAAAAAATCTACTGCGCATCTACGTCATTATAGAATACAAATGAGTGTTTTTGTTAAAAAAAGTGTGCGAGAGAGAGAGGGCGAGAGAGCACTTTCCATACACAAATGTACTTTGTTTATAACGCATACATATTATATGTCTACGTCACACAAGCAGAAAAAACAATGGACCAGCGCAATGCGCAATCTTGTTTTCTTGATTCATGCATTTGTATAAGAAGCCGATTGATGTTCGGCATCAAAGTAGCACCTTTGGACTGCTGCGCTTGGAAGTGATATACTGAAATTATATAAATATTCAAACGAAAAATTTGTTTGATTACAAAGATAATTTTATTGTTCGGATGCAGAGTATTCTGTAAGTCCAATTTTCCTTCACTTAAGCTACGGTCACACTTGTCAAACATTTGCCCAAAAAAGCGTAACCACTAAATGCTAATGAAAAATCTTTCAATTCAGACAAAAGTTTGTCAAGTTAAAGAGTAGCCAATATTGTTGGATTCTATGACATGGTGCATTAGTTGTGTTCGAAACTGTTTAATATGATAAACAAGTGTCTGGATCAAAACTTTTTTCATTAGTGTTTGTTGGTTACTCTTTTTTGGGCAAATGTTTGACAAGTGTGACCGTACCTTTAGACTTTATGCCACCCTTGAGAAAATAATCAAAGAACGTTATATTGCACAATCTTTGTAATTTGCTCATTTTATTTGCACATAATTTTCATGATGTAATAAATGGAAACTAAGAACTTGCACGTATTATTTCAGTGATTAGCCTTATTTAATTTACAAACTACGTTTTTCCAAAAAAAAAAAAAAAAAATTCGCATAAAACCTTGAATGAAATTTATTTCTCCCGTTTCGGGAGAAATCTAAAAAATAAAGGAAATCCCGAGCCGTAATGTATAAATACATACATACATATGTGTATATACATACATACGTACACATACATACCTATAAATAAAGTCGGTTTGATAAGAATTTCTTAAGAACTACCCTGCAGAAAACATGGGGTTAAATGTCCCCAAGTCACCACTTTTGTCGACTATATTGGTGACATTGTCAAACGAGCGTCTACATATTAACATTGTTTTTGATGCATAGAAAATATTTTGTCAGATACACACAACTATGCTTCTTCTTAATGTTTTATTGGTTTGTTGAAAATGCAAGTGGCTTCAAGCAAAATTCAAGTTTTTATGAAAATTAGTTTACGAAATCAATATAAAAGGCAAATAAAAAAATGTATTAAAAAATAATTCAAAGAATCAAATAAAAAGAAATTGCAAAAGACAAATAAAAAGCAATCCATTTTGTAATTATAAAAATAAAAATATTTTAAAATTAAATTATTGTGGAAATTTTTATGAACCTGTAGAAGATTTTGTGGGATCAGTTAAAAAGTCCAGTCCAGTAAGTCCAGATTCATACGTAAGTGTTTGATTTTAATAATTCGACGGAACCTTGAATTTTTCATTTATATTTAATACAAACAGCAAACTAAATCCTTACTTGCTGAACGAATGTTCCCTTTTTTTATGTATTTTTTTTTATTAAAACAAAAATTTTTAATAAAATATTCATTTTTATTATCATTAGAATTACTAAAATGTACTAGTGACTATCTCTTTCCAATGTCTCGATATGGTCCCAAAAGAAATGCCTACTCAGTAGTACCAACGTCAGTAGTTGCTTTTCAATGACACGTACATGCTAAATGTCTATAGCAAAAAGCATTATCTGGGGTACAATTCGTCAGTAGTACTGGTGACAAAGTCACTAGTAAATCACTACAATTTCACTATTCGCATTTTCTGCAGGGTAGGTATGTACTCGTACATATGTATATGTGTAATTAAAATAAACCGCATTTCTACAATCATAATGTTAACTTTGAAAGTACTTGTTCTCTATCGGCTTCGAAATAAATTTATTTCATTTATAAAAAACAAAGCGACAAAATTGCATGATAAAATAAATAATGCACATATGTACATACATAAATAATATCTGTAGCAATATGGAATAATCTCTTAAGACGACTTAAGAAAAGTAGTGTTTTTTCGGAAGTTTTAACACTACCGCTAAAGCGGCCCATCCATTATACAATATTATTGCATATGTTGTTGTACATATTATTGTCATTTTGACCTATACTATGCAATAAATCGCACAATATTTGTAAAGAAAATATTGCCCAATTTTCCTGGCAGTCAAAAAGTAAACAACATTGAACAATGTTGCCACCACATTACACAATTGTCTTGATTGTACAATAAAAATCAAAAGTCTTTTGATATTTTTGCCAATATATTGTGCCACCTTCGAATATGACATATGTACACACTGGCGATATTATTGTACAATACGAAAAATTGTGCAATTATATTGCAAGTGGGTGGGCCGCTTAAAAGATTAAACGGTTCTAAACAGGGACCGTAACTTTTATAAGTTTTATTTTAAAAATTACTTTTTAATAATTATTTCTTGAGCTTTATTTATTCCTTAGAAAATAAAAGTTATTCTTTGATTTTTATTTATATTCCTCAGGAAATAAAAGTTACCTTTTTTATTTGTTTGCTTAAAAAAATTTTAATTTTTAAACTGAATAAAATATAAAAAAGTAAAATTAATCTAACATACAAGAGTTTTTTACAGACTCTGGCTATAAAATAAAAAAAATAAAATAAAAATCGGAGTTTAAAGTGATTCGTATCATTAGTTGTGGTGCTTTCTACTTCTTTTCATCACTTTTTTTACTGGGTTTTTATTTTAGAGAATAATAATAATAAAATAGGTGTTTTAATATTACTTTAGATACATATGTATGTGATTAAAAGTAACTTCTTTAATTTGAAAGTAATTAAGAAGTGGTTTCTAAAGAAATACTTATTATTATTATTACTTTTATTTTCTGAGGAATAAATAAAAATCAGAAAATAAACGGTAGTTTTTCAATAAAAATTAAACAAATAAAAATCAATGTATCTAAAGGTAGACCATGCAACTCTTTGTATTCATTGTGCTCTTAGCACTTCTATATTAGTTTGATTTTTTTAGCTTAAATTTAATAATAATCATAATCGTTTTTTTTTGCGATCCCTGGTTCTAAAGCATGATTGTACTTTTGTGAAGCATAATAAAGCTAAATTTGATTAAGTCGACTTAAGCGATTATTCCATGTTGCCAAATTTGTTTTTCAATGTACACCGCTCTATACACTTTGTCCAACGTTTCTCCAATTTTTTTTATCCCTGCAAAAAATAATATTTGTTTGTGAGATGATTTCATCGTTGTGGCCAAATCTCCTTCCGGCGAGCCATTTCTTCAGATTTGGGATCAAGAAATAGTTACTCGGGGCTAAGTCCGGAAAATAGGGCGAATGAGGGAGAAATTCGTAGCCCTATTTACGAATTGTTGTCATGTAAACTGCATGTAAACCCTTGCGTTGTCCCGGTGGAAAAGAACTTTTTCCTTCGCCAAATGCGGTTGGTCTTTTTTCAAATCGTCATTAAATCGATCCAACAAGTTGGCATAATATTTGCCATTAATTGTTTTAAGTGTTTTAAAATGAATACAGTCAAATCCCGATAAATCGTAATTCCCGATAATTCGTAATAAACTGACGGTCCCTTGAAAAAATCTCGTTAATTCGTAAAATTTCCATACATTTTGGTCCCCTCGCTAATTCGTAATTTTTTTTTTTTCAAATAAAATCTTCTTTACCTCTTATAAATGGTATGCTAACTACCACTTATAATTCGTAATAAAAACAACAGAAACATGGAAAGAATGATTTTTTGTTTACCGCTATTTTTGCGTGGGTTTTTGCTTGTGTGTGGGTTTATTTTCTTAAGATCAGTTTGTTACATGAATAATAAAGAAAAATGTCAAAGCGCACGTATAAAACTCTGTCGGTGTTACACAAACAACAAATTTTTGTTTTTTATGTTTTTTTTTATCGTTTTAGTAAATAAATTGAAAAACCCCTTTAATTCGTATTTATTTTATTTTAACTCCGTTAAATCGAAACCCTGCTTTAATCGAAAACCCCTATAATTCGTAAGAAATGGCCGGTCCCTTGCAATTACGAATTATCGGGATTTGACTGTACTTTAAAATCTTAAACATTTTTACAATATTTTAGCTCTACTTAAAACTAACAATTTTTAACAATTTTTTTTTCTTTTTTTTGAACGTGAAAAACGGTTTTAACATTTTGAATTTATGGCCGCCTTTACGACACTGTGCTGCGTTGTTTCTGATCAGGACATCACAATTCCTGGACTATTTTTTTTTTAGAGAAAAAAAAATACACCAAAAGGTATAGAACTTCGAATTGAAATAAAACACAAGAAAATCGTTTTAATGTCCATCAATTTGGCTTTATTGGAAGGATAATTTTATGCCATTAACGTTTAAATATGATTTCGGGCATGTGGCCGCCGCGGCTGGCTCGAATAAAGCCAATTCTACAGGTCCAATTTTCAACCACTTTTTCGAGCATATGGGGCCGTATGTTGGCAATAACGCCACGAATGTTGGCTTCCAAGTCCCCTAACGTTTCTGGTTTGTTGGCGTAGACGAGCGACTTCACATATCCCCAAAGAAAATAATCCAATGGTGTCAAATCACACGATCTTGGTGGCCAATTGACCGGTTAACCGAATTAATTGCTCTGATGGACGATTATGTCGACCATAAAATGGACGGAGCTTGCGGTAAACTTCGCGAACTGAACCATTATTTTCGAAATAAATTTGCACGATTTGCAAGCGTTGTTCTTTTGTCAACCTGTTCATGATGAAATGGCAAACCAAATTAAATATTAATCACTTGACAGCTGACAAAATGGCCGCCAGTTAAAAAAGTGATGCCAACTTAAAGTTCTATACCTCAATAAAAAACACCCTATATTTATTATCACTTAATTTACTTTACACAATTGTGGGCCATTTCCATTTTGCGAAGATAAACATGATCTAATATTTTCCATTAATACTGGCTTAAAAGTTATTTATTGTGTTGTTACAATTATAAATTTGGTCATGTAGAAATACTTGAAAGCATTCTTTATGGAATAAATAGATGCGTCATTACAAAATTTAAAAGGAGTTAATGATTAACTCAATACAAAACTGTACGAGTATTTACAAATTTGTCAGATAAATATGTATAAGGTCATTGTATGATTGTACAGTGTAGATCAAAATATTAGTAACCGAAATCACATTGTAACCAAATAAAAATGTTTTTTAAATCAAACTCTATCTAAAAGTAGTCTACGGCTTTCCTAAATATACAGTCCAACTTCTCTATGGCTTAGTGGCTTCTCCTCGTTAAGGTGAATCGACATAGGAGACCATGCAACATTTATATTTTAGGTACATGATATATTTAGAAGATTGTAAAATATTACGAGGAACATGTACGAGTATATGTATGTATGTATATGGAACTTTTGAACTCGCTAATTCACTGGGTGGATCTTACTGTCACCTTCGCTTTAAAAAATATTTGAGATGAAGTGAAATCGTTTTCTATTGCCGGAAAACTTACTACACCGGGATGAATAAAAATCACAAATTGAAATTTTTAGTTTTATAGGGCGGTTTGCTTTTTCTCTAACGATATGTTTATTTAGTATTTATTTACTTTACGCTTCAATGAATCATATTCAGAAAATTATATCAATTATTTCTAAACTACAAAGCAATTATGGATTAATATAAACTGATTGATTTTATATATAATTAATTGCATTTATATATAAATATTAATATGATACATATTTATTATTTAATTTAACTACAAATAATGAATTTTAAACGGGAATAATTTCTTATAGTCAGTCCGGCTCAAGTTCAATATTTTCAATTCTTATTATCGAGTGAAATAATTAATTAATTAATTCGAAATTTATTTGCTGGAGGTCAAGCATTGTCTATATATTTCATTGGTGCTTAGCCAAATCATCAGTAGACTTTAACCACATTTTGAACAGTCACAAACCTCTTATCTTATGCACAGACTTTCAAAAACTATTTGAGAATTCACAAATAATAATCACAAATAATAATATTTCTGAAAATCACAAGCGAAACACAAGCAATAGGCATAGAAATAAATTTCGAATTAAAATGAACTTATGACAATATGTCGAATAATAAATTTCTTAAAAATTAATTAATTAATGTAATTTCCTAAAGAAGGCAAGAAAAGTTAAACTAGGAAACAAAATGAATAGTTATACATACTTATAAATGCATTTACCGACAGGCTTGTCATATTTTTTCCGACCTCTTTCACCAAATTGATTTTAAAAATCGCAAAAATTCGCCACAATCAGTTTTGTGTAGTTCTTTTAATATAAATTTTTATAAAATAATCGTATAAAAACTTGACAGAAAATCGCCAAAAGCAGAAATACATAAAATCGTCAAAAATTATTTCTTGTAAATTTTTCTCATCCAAATTGAAAACGCCTTAATTACATAAGAAAAATTATCAAAATCAAATTGTTTTAATTTTTTTGCAGACGAGTTTTGGCAGGATTATTTTTTTAAACTACTGCTTCAACAAATTAATTTCCTGAATTAAAAAAATTTGGAAGTTCAATTTTGTTAAAAAAAAGGACAATAAAAATCGCCAACAAATATATTTATCGCCAGAAAAATCCCCATGTCGCCAAACCAAAAATTTGGACGCCTAACAAGTTGAAAAATAGCCACGTTTGGCGAGAAATCGCCATATCTGACAGCCCTGTTTTCCGATGGTAAATCAATAATTGTATGTACAAAAAATAAAACATTTCTCATATTCCTTTTGATTAAAAATTCATGTTAAATAGCTGATGTTAGCAAACACTCTCCGCTCAAGTATGGGTGCTGATGAAGTCCTTGGTGGCACAGAAAATTGCGGTATTTCTCCAGCTAAAGTCTAGTTTAAATTTTCATGACTTTTTCAAGAATTATATTAATTAATATAATATTTCATTCTATAATACGAGTTATTCACCCTTATTCCAGTTGTCGACATCGACTTCACTTAACACAATACCAAAAACTTGGGGCTTGTTTACTCGCTCTCGATAACTGACAATCTATGTCGGTTCCCTAAGGTCTAGAAAATAGCATAAACCTGCCAACAGGAGTCAGTTGTTTTCGACACCGGGTACACAAGCCCCCAATTTTTATACGACTGCGCGACGCAAAGAAGGATATTGTGTTTATCAGCCTATGTATGTACTCGTATGCATGTGTGTTCCTTTGCGGCCTTATATAAACCGAATGTGTGGACCGATTTTAATGTTTCTTACGTCCATCTATTTGCCTTAATCCCGGGAGTGTCACTAAAGATATAACAGTAGTAAAAATTCAATATGGTGGCCAACAGACGCCATTTTGTAAATACGAAAAAAATAAAAAGTTGGCGAACTATATCAAAATGGGTATCATTCGACAGGTATTTTCTTTTTCTTATCATTTTTTATTTCGAATGACCGTTTAGGATATTGAACGGTTCAAAGTTGGTCGCAGTCGGGTTTTTTATTTTTATTTTTAATTACTATTTGTTTAGTATTGTGTTAAAGTGACGTCGATGTCGCCAACTTTAATAAGGATGATTTATAATTTCTTTTTACTATAAATTTTAAGTGATACCTAATGTATAATTATTTATTTTTAATTGCTTCTAGAAATACGAATTGTATTCCTCTCCAGACATAGATGATATTGATGGTCGCGTACCCCGTATTCCTAAAGCAAGTAAGTAAAACTTTTTGTAATGCCAAAACCCCCTGCAAAATTGTTTTTTTTTATTATTTGTTATTTTATTATTTTTTTTATTTTGCTTATTTTCTGTGGAAATTCAGTTCCTGAAACTGATGACGATGATGAATATGATGATCGGCCCTCTTTTACAGATCCACGAATAGGTGTCGATGATGGTTTACTGCCAGGCGATGAAAACGCCGTTGTACCAAATCATCATCCTGCGAGACCTTCTTCAAGACGTCCCAGCTTTTCGTTTCCCGATTACAATAGTACTGGTTTCGTGGATATCAATGGAGTTAGTACTGCCATACCTGACATCAATGCTTATCAACACAAAAAGACGTTGGCGCAGGGCATGATGGATTTGGCCTTGCTGTCAGCCAATGCAAATCAGTTGCGATACGTGCTAGAATCATATAAGCGACATCCCTACTATTATCCCAGTTTAATTTTCATCTCTTTAAGTATAATTTTCCAAGTAAGTAACCATTCATATTAGATAATGGCCATGGAGAAATAAAAAATTTTTTATGTTTCTTGCAGATTGCGGTGGGAGTTGGTTTGATATTAAATAGCAAATATAATGTTAAACGCGAGAAGGAGATTTGTCGAGCAAATAAAATTAATAATTACACAGTTATCGGTATTTTCATAGTAACAGTTGTTAATGTTTTCATATCGGCCTTTGGTGTTGCCGATGTCCAGCCGGAAAGGAATACATAAAAATCTAAAGTGCTTTATTATTATTATTATTATAAGTTAAATAGATTTTAAATAAAATTTATTTTAAGTATCGAATAATGAAATACTATTTTCAAATACCAGTGAATTAATTTTTTTAAGCAAATGTTTATATTTATTATACAATTGAGTGCTAATTTTTTGAGAGCTTTTTTATATAATCTGACATGCATACATGTAATTTACTAGAAACACAAAATTTTCCATGAATAAAATATTTCACCAAATAAAAAAAACTCAGTTAAAAAAATAAATATGAATACTCTAAGGTAAAAATGGCGCAAAGTCGAAAGATTATTAAAAATTGTAAGCATCAGCAATAAAGAACTTAAACTGAAGAAACCAGTGAAGCCGCAAAATGAAAAAAAAAAAAATTGCAAGACCAGAATGAAATAGGACCTAATAAATAAAATTAAAGAAATCCCAACAATATTTAATGAAATAAGTTCCAAAAATGATTTTAGTCCTAAAATACTCAAAGTGAAACTTTATAATTTTATAAAAATTTGAATATTAACACTCAAAACATATGAAATAAGTCACAATTATGTATTTCATTGGTGAGATATGAGAAAAATCAAATTATGCAGCAAACCTTTAGTAAGTATAACTTACACAACACAAACACAAGAGAGCAGAAAACCTTCCCACCGTTTTTATATACATACATACTTATATATGTATGTATATCGTGGAGGAAAAAGTCCATGCGTCCTACCGAAAGCTGTCAATAAAATGATATAAGACCCAAATAAATTTCTGCAAGAACACTTTTTGCTAAATTTAATAAATTTCTTAAAATAAAAGAAATGATCTTAGCTTTACTTCCCATGTTTTTGTATGAAGAATTTGATGCAAATGCCAAACTGTGGTATGTACAGCAAAACAATACTTATTAAACCTTAAAATAGTTGAAATGGAGCAAAATGAATGCTAAATATCTCAGAAACCATAATTAAATTCGCGAAACATGTTTTGGATTGAGAAAGGAGATATTCGAAATATACGAGGTTTGTTCAAAACGTAACGCGAATTTTGAATTTTCGCGGGTTACTTATATTCGAATTTTAATTTTTTTGTCGCGTTATGTTGGTACTCATGTCTCTCACTTATGCCGAGAATTTCAGCCATTTTGAATGTTCAGTTAATTGTTGACAGCTGCTTTGCTTGCAAGTGTTTTGGCTCGTCTTCGATTAAGGCCCTGCGTCGTGTTTTCGCAACGTTCACTTAAGCGCCCCTCAAACATTTTGTGATTACATGATATTGTAATAAGGTACAGAGAAATAAAATTTAACTTAATATCTAATCGACCTCTTTTTTATTTTTATCATACATAAGTTCTTTTTATAAAAAAAATTTATTTAAATTTTAGTTTTTCCTGTTTTTTTGGTAATTTTTGGAATTGTTAAAAAAATACAGTAATATATAGTATACCTATCTCAAACTTTTGACGGAGGTAGCCGACATACGAATATTATAATTTTTAGTGGAAATCCCAATTATATTAGACCTTTGCTACTATTTTTATGATTGGATATATCCGTGATGCGAAAACGCAACAGTGGGCCTAAACGATATACAAATTATATAAAATTATCAAATGCAAATATTAATTTTTATATCGTTTAGGCCTAACGTTGCGTTTTCGCAACGTGGGTTATCTGGGCCCCCACTAATCCGATTTGTCTAAAAATTTTTTTATTTCTTATTTAGGTATATATAATTAAATTTTAAAAGTTTCATGGATCATGGATCGGGCCTTAATGGGTTAATAAAAATTAAACAAATAAAATTTAATGTACCTAAAGGTAGTCCATAGTAGTACAGGGTGTTTTTTAGAGGTATAGAACTTCGAATTGAAATAAAACACAAGAAAATCGTTTTAATGTCCATCAATTTGGCTTTATTGGAAGGATAATTTTATGCCATTAACGTTTAAATATGATTTCGGGCATGTGGCCGCCGCGGCTGGCTCGAATAAAGCCAATTCTACAGGTCCAATTTTCAACCACTTTTTCGAGCATATGGGGCCGTATGTTGGCAGTAACGCCACGAATGTTGGCTTCCAAGTCCCCTAACGTTTCTGGTTTGTTGGCGTAGACGAGCGACTTCACATATCCCCAAAGAAAATAATCCAATGGTGTCAAATCACTCGATCTTGGTGGCCAATTGACAGGTTAACCGAATTAATTGCTCTGATGGACGATTATGTCGACTATAAAATGGACGGAGCTTGCGGTAAACTTCGCGAACTGAACCATTATTTTCGAAATAAATTTGCACGATTTGCAAGCGTTGTTCTTTTGTCAACCTGTTCATGATGAAATGGCAAACCAAACTAAATATTAATCACTTCACAGCTGACAAAATGGCCGCCAGTTAAAAAAGTGATGCCAACTTAAAGTTCTATACCTCAATAAAAAACACCCTATAGTAGATAGGTTGGCAGTTCTCTATCTATTAGTTTGATTTTTTTTTAGTTTAAATTTGGAAAATAACCTTTGTTTGCGGTCCCTGATAATAATATTGAAAGTATTATTTTCTTTGATAACAATGTTATAGTGGATGAATTTTTACTACATTTTGCGGAAGAAAAAGATAAATATAAACAAAATTAAAGATTTGAAGTTTCCATAATGTAAAGGTAAATGGTAGGATGTAGAAGTTCACATATTTCTTTAATGCGTGACCCATCATCCACTTTCGGCTTGGAGCTGGATTATGGGATACCCTGTATAAACGCGGAGTGGAAACTACACACCAGTGAACTTCTTATCGGGGTAAAAAGACGAAGAAATTATTCACGAAAAATGTTTTTTATTTATGTATGTAGATAGGTAATACCAAAGAAATGTATGTATGTATATATGTATATAAGTGCTATATTTTCATGTGAAACTTTGCATCTTTGAATACAAAAATGCAATATTTCACGTGAAAAAACTGTTCACGATAAATCCCCTTATCACACCAACGTTACTCTTTTATGTACATATGTATGTACGTAAATAAGTATGTGAATATATAGATATACAGTAATTGCTGAATTTAAACAGATGTCTGCTACATAATTTACAAATAAAATGAAGTAAACAAATATTTATAAAACATTTTTTGCACGTTTTTATTTTATTATTACCTCTATAAAAGTGTTTGATAAATTTTTCGTATTATTAAGTAAAACATTAAAAAAACAAAAACAATCAAAAATAAAAAATAACTAGAGTGTCTGTATGTATGTATTAAATGTTCGTTTTTACTTAAGTATGTTTTCTGTGTCAAGATTTGTATGTAACTAAAAACTAATATCACAATTTGTAAGAGTGAATCTGCATCTGTGTATGTATGTGTATGTGTGTACTGTGTGACCGTTGTTCGTTTGTCTGTCCATCTGTCGGTGTGTATTTAAGTAGGGTATTTTTCAATTAAGCTTTATTATTACATCTAATAAATTGAAGTGTGATTTATGTACTAAAGTTGTAAAAAATATAACCAAATGAAAAAAATCAATATGTTTTCGTTCTTCTTCGCTTCTTAATTCCCTTTTTTAAACGTTAAAACTTACAAATTAATTCACTCTATTCTATTAAGTTTTTATTGAATTTTGCTTTTCTCATTTGTGGTATCGCTTGTGTGCGGTTCAATTACTTCAAAATCACAAATCAAAGAAAAGTGATCAGATGGATATTGAAAGCTGGGTGTGCGATTTTTGCCAATTTCATCACCTTGAGGGAACTCTAAACAATTTTTAACCTAAAAGAACAATAAATGAAAAAAATAATAATTTATTTTCTAATCTAAGTAAAGCAGCTAACAATATTAACTTACTCTCAAATTATCCTTGGTATAGAAAACATAGTCTATTGTATGGCACACTTCGCCATCTTCACGAATTTTCCATGTGGTATATGGTGGCTCATTCTCTATGGATCTCTGTACTTTATCGCAATTGTCCAATTTCTCCTTGCTGGTATTTTCATTGTTACATTCATCACTCTCAGCACGAATGTCCGAATAGGCACTGGATAATTTTAAGAATTCACAGTTCAAAATGGTCGAGTAGACGGGTTCGGTGGGCTCAGCATTGAAATCGCCACACAGTAGGACGGCTCGATCGCCGGCAAACTGCTTGACAAAGCTTATCAAATCACGACCCTGTTCGTTGCGCAATTTTGAAAGAAGTGAGCCATGGCGAGCCTTGAGATGTGTGGTGCACACACATATTTCACGACCTGTTGCTTTAATTTTCAAATTGGTCGCTATAGCCACTTGATTACTTTGAACCCGCCAAACCTCCAAAATGCGGGTTTCAAAATGTTTGAGCTCGAATTTGTCGCGTTTAAAGAAAATGGCACAACCGTCAGGGCCATTGTTTTCTTCAATATAGAGGCAAGGTGAATCGGGCTTGGGAAAGAATATGCCTTCATATTTTTGTGTGCCCAAAATGTTTTGTAAGAATTTAAAATGATCCACTTCCTGTGAATAAAAATAAAATATGAATGTATTTATTTATAAACATATCGCTCATTTACTCAAACAACGTTATAACTCAAAAAACTAGATTGCCAGAAAACGAATTTAAAGTTATCAATTTACACACAGCTTAAAGGAAAAAAGAAAATTTTATTTCGCTTTCAAGTATTGAGTAAATAAGATATTTGTATGAAATTTTTACACAATATGAAAAACGATATAAGGATTAATTCTGCATCATTAACACAAAAATTCCTTGAGTAAATGGTTAAAGGCGAAACATACCTGTAAACATATTATATCGGGATTATTTTGCAAAATTTCTTGCACTATTAGGAATTTACGGTTTTCCCAAGTTAAAGCCTCTTCGGGGCATCGTACAAAGCCATCATTATTTTGTCCCAGAGCTGCAACAAAATTGGATTAAATTAAAAATTGTGCTCAATCTTATAATAATAACTATAAAAAAATATATGCATATAAATTCAAGTTGTGGATTTTATACAAATAAAAAAAAAAATACCTTTTCTGCAAAATCTCTCAAGAGTCGCAGGTGGGAATCTGACCCGCAACCCACGGACTGTATCTACCCACTAATTCAAGAGTAGAATGAAAATAAAATCGGTTACGTATGTCGAATTCGAGTTATGTTTGTCGAAAACGATGGAATGTTATAATAACCCCTTAACATTTTTTAATATACTTATATAATAGAAAACTGTTTTCTGTGATTTTATATTTAATTTAGTTACTGCCTGAACCAGGGACCGCTATTGTTATATGAATTTTATAATAAAAGTCAAAAGATAACAGTTATTTTTGGTTTTTATATTTTTGAGCAGAAATAACTGTTATTTTATAATTTTTATCTTTTCAACCAGAAATAATTATTATATTTTGATTTTGATTTTTTCGATTTTGATTTTTATTTATTCAGCCAGAAATAAAAGTTATTTCCTAACTTTTGTTTTTTCGAGGAGGAATAAAAATCAATTTCTGAGATTTCGCAGCCGAAAAAACATGGTGACACTAATTTTACCACTTTTCCAATGGGAAAAAAGCATGGTGGAATCCCCACAAATTGATATCATCGTAATAGTTATGTACATATGTACATACATATGTACATATTTAAGTATATAGTATTTTTTACCATAATATAATTTTCATTTCTGTTAGAAAAACTAGAAATCAGAAATCGATTTTTATTTCTGCTCGAAAAAATAAAAATAAGAAAATAACATTTATTTCTGCTTAAAAAAAAATAATAATCAAAAATTTTAAAATCATTACAGTTTCGAAAAATCTAGTTACAAACAACTTTACACCAATTTAGTTGCAACGTTATCCGATGTTTCCTTGAACTTGATTTTTTTCTTTAAAAATTAAAGAATAATTATTATTTTCGGTCCCTGGCTTGAACTTCACAACATACGCTGGGGGTGTATTCCGTAATTGATAACGAAAGCAAATGCTTTAGAGTTTGTATGTTTTTAATATTATAATTCGAAAACTTTTTTTTTCGTTTAGAACCACGTTGACTACAAAACCGAAGGTCCTGGGTTCGATCCCAGTTTCCGACAGTGCATTTGTGTCCTTTGTATCAGTTGTTGTAGGAAGAGTTCTAGAGATGCAGGCATAAGGCACTGGTCACTAAACTACAACGGCTTAAGCGGATACTAATCCTAATGTAACATCAGAGCGCACTTCTTGGTCGGTATTGTGTAGCAGAATCATCGGCGAAGTAAAATAAGCAATAAAATGGCTACCAAGCATGGCTTCAAAAATTTAATACGTCTCATTGACACCAGAGGCGCTGCAACACTGCATTATTAAAAACGTGCAAAAAAAGCAGTCGTAAAAAAAGAATGAAGCTTTCCTCTATCTCTTCCTTCAACACTCTCTCATTACCTTCTCTTCAACTCACAGGTAGCACAAAGGGATCATTGTATTGGACCCAAGTGAGCTGGACTCTAAATTTCACCCTTCATTACCAGCAGCCTGCTAACCTAACCACAAAGTACTTTGTTTGCCTATAAGATTCAAATCACAAGCAAATTAATCCTCGCGGACTTCGTCGCTATACGCTTTGAATTTTGCCAGAGCATTCTACTCAACTTTATCTTTATGTGGCAACAAATATTTGCTTCTTTAAATTTAAAAAAATTTCGTCTTATGGAATTTAAAATTTTTAAGAAAATATTATTTGCATGCTGAAAAGATGCAAAATCAAAAATACACGAATTAGAAACATGATATTTTCCACTTTTTTTTTTAAATTTTATGACAAGACAAGACAATTAAAAAAAAACAAGAAGTTGATAATTCAGACTCTGAATTTAAACCCAAAACTTAGTAAGGGTTTTCATGAGAACTGTTAAAATTGCCATTTGTGCAATTGGGCAAACTTGCGAGACTAGTTTCATGAAGTCCCTTTTGAATAAACTTGAAAAAGTTAATAAAAATAAAATAAAAAAATTTCAAGCAATTTTTAATTTAAAAACATATTAATATATATCTCTAAAAATAAAAAAATGTGTGGGTGCGTCTAGAAATGCCTCAAGAAATCCAAAAAAAGCAAGAAGTTGTTGTTTACTAAATGCACAAGTTTACGAGTCAAAATTATTGGGCAAATTCAACAGGTTTGTGTAAATAAATTTGTATAAAATTTTTGACATTTTATTTACGAGAGTGTAAAAATGCACAATTGCACAGTTTGCGAGACTTTTCAACATTCTCATGAAAACCCTTCGTACATATTTTGTAAATATATTGGAATCAATTGAAAATAAATAAAAAATGAACGTTAAAAATAAATGTATACAAAAAATGTACTCTTATGTATTTATGTATTTATGTATGTACTCGTACTCGTATACATATTAAAATATGTAGATCAAATTCAATTATAAATTTGAATGAACATTTACGTAATATCCTATCAAATAAGAAAATTCGGTTTCAACTTACTTTGTGATAAAAGATTCCACTGCAACAAACGTATGTAATTTGGATCAGCTATTGGTGCGCTACACACTGGAATTGTAGTTGTTGGATATTTACATACAGACATACATTATTTGAAATAGAAATGGAATTATGTTAATGAAATTCAACAAATAGAAATATTGTAATTTATATTTACCTCGAGATACAGCATCTAATTTGAGACAACGCAAACCATCTGTTAAGTCCGATGAAACCATTTGGGCAGACAATGGAGACAAGGGTTTTAAAAAGAAACGTGTAAGGAGTTGCGGTTGATTCTCTCCACGTACATGCTTGCAATGCTGCAAAAGTTCTGGGGTATTCAGGCCTTTGGGTATATCTAAGCTATCATCTTGCGAATCGGAATTATTAATTTTTGGGGCCGAATTAAATGAGCCCATTCTGTAAAATAAATTCAAGAAGTTAGGATATTTCTTTCTTTTTCAAAATTTAAAAATTCAAAATTAATTACATATGTGCAAAAATAACAACACACGAGTATACATACACAGTTAGTAGAAAATTTAAAAGCAGAAAGCTTCGAAATTAGAAACAAACAGTAACATAAGTAACAAACTTTTTAAAACGTAAAATTTAAAACAGGCAAAACTTTTTCTCAAGGCACAACTTTTTCTTAAACTCGTATGTATTTACTCACAAGGTTGGGGTTTTAAATAAAATATTTTTTATATAAATAATTATTATAAATAGAGTATGACTCTGGCGTGTAGACCCTAAAATCATGTTACTGGTGGACACTTTACTGAAATTACAAACGATTTGAAATAAAAAAAGAATTAAACAAGGACTGGCATTAGCAGTAATAAAACTAAAATAGCAAAAATTAAAAATTCTAAAAACCCCCGATATGTCAAGAAAAGATGTGATATCTTCTAAATGGCTGGCCCGATTATCTTCAAGCATAGCTAAGAACACTCTCGATCAAGTCGCCTTTCAAACAGAAAAAACTAAATCAAAATAGGTCTAGCCGTTTGATCTGTACGTGGACTCGGACAGACTCACACTACAAACTTATAACATGCCTTTTTTGATCGGGGGTTAAAAAAATGCCGACTACAACCAGCAGAACAAAATAGGAGCCATTCTAGAAAATAAAAAAAAATAAAAACACAAAAGTTTTCTGTGAAAGTGTATGATTATCGGAATATACTTTTCATAACTTCCAATTCAATGAACAGGAATCAACAAAGTGACTATAGAATTTCTTTCGTTTCGAATTACAGAGTAGACCCCCAAGCTCTTGAACTGCTTCTGGGTGCTCTTCAAACCAAATTCTGCAATTGAGAAAAAAATTAGTTTCGTCGCTGAAGACAATTTTTCGATAGAAACACATTCATAAGCCATTTACAATACAAACATGTTCACTACTATCGTAAACGTTTTATCTCTCGAATTATTTTCCCTTTTCCTAAAATATTGTAATCGTGAATAATTTTTCCATAGAACTGTATTCCCTTTTTGATTCCCCTTATCATGAATATTTTTCACGGGAATTTTTTCACATTTTCTTCGTTTTTTTAGTTTATTCTTGGAGGCGAATTGATTTAATAAATCGCTAGATTTCAATATTTTCCTTTCAATTATATATTAAAGATTAAATTTGAAAATTTTTGCTTGTTTTATGCATATAGACAATCGCTTAACCATAAAAACAAGCAAAAATTTTCAAATTTAATAAATAAAGACTTTATGCCAAATAAATATACTTCGGTATTTCATGTATTAAAGATTATAAATATTTATTGTTGGGACAAAATCCTGGAAATTTTTTCCCTCGAAAATTTTCCCCTTTTCAAAAGTTGCAATCGTGAAGAATTTTTCCCTACAAATGTTTTCCCTTTTTTTATTCAACTTATCATCTGTTTTGTTCACTTTATTTTTGCAGGCGAAAGAAATTAATACACAGCGTAATTTAATTATATTCCTTCCAACTAAATATCAAAGTTTATAAATACTTATTTTTAGTGTTCGGTGTTCATGATTTTTATCAACAATTTTCTGCAGCAACTTTTTTCATAGAGTATGAACCCGTTTGATTCACATGCAGTAAATCTTATGGCGATGATATTCTACAGACACTATACCTAGAATAATTCAAAACTTAATTTTACACTTAAAAACAATTAATTTGAAACCAAAAATTTGTATTTCTATGTTATGAAACTTAAATTTGTTTAATATTTTAGCTTTACAAATCTTCTTCCTTTTTCATATTCACTGGGACTGATAGCGGAGAAAAAATTTCACGGAATATTCACGATAGCATTTTTCCCTTCATGGGGAATAAAAATTTCATGGGAACAAAAATTCTACTTGTTATTCACCATAAAGGTGAATACATCTGTGCAACACCTTTTTGCATGTAACATTTATGGCGATGTTATATAAAAAATTGTTTCCCCGCACCAAGAACATTTAAAAACCCAACTTTACACTTAAAAACATTTCATATGAAACATCAAATTCGTGTATTTCTTATTATTCAACTTAAATTTGTATGATTTTCAACTAATTTTTAAGCTTACAAATCTTCTTATTGATTTTAACATTCACTGAGAACTGACAGGAGGAGAAATTTCACGGGAAATTCAAGATATCATTTTTCCCTTCGAGGGGAATAAAAATTTCATGGGAACAAAAATTTTATTTGTTATTCATAATTTAAAAAATTATGTCGCCGTTGCTCTGATAAAATCAGTTAAGGGTTTTTTTTACTAGATTTTGCTGTAACTTTGAAATAATTTCTTAAATTCAATCGCTTTATTGAAGCAATATTCCATTGCTCTAAGTCAATTTGCAGTGCCATTTTCAAAATGTGTGCAACGCCGTTCACATTATGTTTTTGTATGGAGAGCAATGCCACGCAACGAAATATATCGGAAATGACAAACGTTGCCAGTAGTACACACTATTGAGATGTCACAAAATGCCATAATGTGCACTCGGTTGGTTCACGTGGCTGCCCGCTTCACGCAGACATTCAAGTAAAATCTAGATGATTTCTTTTTGAAATTAGGATTAATTATCTGACACTTTAAGCAAATCTCTTAAAACAATAGAAATTTTTTTTTACAAATTATATATGATAATATGATAAAAAAAATCCAAAGTGAAGATATTCATCAACTAATTACCCAGTAGTTTTATATCTGTGCGTGCGAACACAAGTGATTGAAAATATTTGGTTCAGGAGCGTTTATGATTGCGAACAACTTTGAAATAGATCGTGCACAAGTGAGACATTCTTGTTCGTGAGCGTGCGTGAGGCAAAAATACCATCAAGCACATCTCTACTTTTTAAAGCATGTGCAAATGCAAATGCAAAGCAAAACATTTATTTTAATTCATTGTATGCTAAAAATATTTTGCACTCTTTGGTAAAAATAGAACGAGATAAAAGGGGGTAATTTTTTTTTTTTTTTGTAGAAAAAATTTGTTATCAAATGTGATTCCCCAGTGTTAACTAATCTTTAAGAAATCTTCATTTATTTCCTGAAAATAATAAATAATCATAAACATAATTAAGTGCATATAATAAAATACAACGTACGTAAAATTTAATAAAATTGCACTATAAGTATGCAAAAAAAAAAAATTGATATCGTCTGACTCAACTTTTGAAAAAAAAAAATTAAAGTTTGTATTTAGGAATAATAAATTTGGAAAACTTGCAAAATTTACTCAAAAAATTTATTTCACATACATATGTGTAAAACCATTGTTTGCACTATTAAGATATGTAATATGTTGTTAAATTAAAAAAAAACAATATTTCATTAATAAGGGTCATTATTACAACTTAAAGTTAGTTAAAAGTAGGATTTTGTCGGACGTATAAAAAGTTTTCCATTACAACAAATTTAATTTAACTTACCAGGTAGGATAAACTTGCCCTTAAGTTATCGCTGACTTTCGGTTAAAGTAAGATTGTAATAATGAAAAACTTTTTATACGTCCGACAAAATCCTACTTTGAGTTGTAATAATGGCACTAAGACTTATTTTGAACACTTTTATAAGTATGAATTTTTTACCATTTCTTTTTAAAGTTTCTTGTGCATTTTTTTTAATAGCGCGTCCCTGAGTGTTTTATTGAATTTTAATCAAAATTTTTATCAAATACTCCCTGCGTTTTCGAGTAGAAAAAACTGTTCATTCGCGAGAAAATGGTACTCTAGCCGCGACTCTTCTAAAATATTCTTTTATGACTCGCGCTTCTGATCAATTTCGACTCATTTTCTAGACAGTTTGTGGTAGTACTTGCAAGTCATTTCCGAGTCTTTTGATCTTAAGCTGTCACTTTTTTTAAAAAGGCTAGTTGTCAACTTGTACAGGAATGTGTACGATGCTTAAACAATTTTAAGACATCTGCAAGCAACTTTAAATAATTACTAACATGCACATGTGTGTCACTTATCACGTGCATATGTATTTAAAGATTACTCCGAGAGAGGGAGAGTAATATACATACATATACCTTTTGTATACTTCCTGCAAATAATATTGGACTACGTGGTCCAAAATAGATGAAACAGACTCGTTACATTATGGCTCCATGTAATGCAGTCACGGACCACGTCGTTTTCACACAAGCATTCAATGCTGCTCGACAAGTGTTTGTGTTTAAACGATTATGATCGTTCTTATAAGACACTTATAAATTGTATACTAGTGGTTTAAAACTAATCCATGTTGGAGTTAGTTAGTTATGTAATGCAAGGTCGGACCATGTGGTCCAATATCGCAATGTTAAATCGACCATGTTTTTATCCATAAATTTGTATTATATTTGGGCTAGTCCTAGTCCTTAATGGACTAGACTTTTCATGCATATATGAACTATCGCGTTATTTGCAGGGATGTGTCTTTTTCTTTCTTATTACATAATCAAAATTTGAGCAACAAAAATTTCTGCACGTTATTGAGAATAAAGTAAAAAGTTAAAAAGTCTCAAATCAAAAAACCAAAAAAAAGTCACAACATACAGCTTTCTTCAATTCTGAGTCCGATTTTTTTACGCAATTCTCAATTGTAAACATAAGAATTTTTTAGCTTTCCTCAAAAATTTTTGTGGTTGAAGTCTACTAGCGAGTTTCTTAAGCACAAACGAAATGCATATAGACATTGCTTAATCAAAAGCAAACAAAAATTCTTCATTTGTTTGTTTTGTTTTTGTTTTCCTGAAAGAAATATCTTATATCTTAGTATATATATGATGGTAGTTTATATCAAAGTATATACTTTGATGTAAACTACCATCAAAATTCTTCATGTTAATGCATTACATACTTAACGTGAAATAAATAATATATGTACTCGTATGTACTTCAATATTTTGAAATACATTCAATTATCTCTACATATTACCTTGAGTTGCAGTGTACTTACAAATTTACAGATATATTCATTATAGATAGCATTTGCAAAAGTTAACTCGCATTTAATAGGTACATATTTTAAATAAACGTTTTGTTTCATTGAGGAGGTTCAAGAACCTTTACTGATTCATACAAATATTGTTTTTAATTTATATTATTCTTCTGCTTTTGTAATAAATATTAAATTTGAATATGTTGTAATGATTAATTAACTGCAGCATTTACATTTATTTATCTTTTAGAACAACTTGTTGTTAACTTAAGAAAATTTTATTACAGACTGGAAACAATTTAAATTGACAGCTTCGTAGATCGCTGTTCATTTAAATAACAGTTTTTGTTTTCATTGTTTATTACGTCAATTATGAAATATATATTATATAAAATGTGATCTCATGAAATTAATTTCTGTTAATCTCCCAAAAGAAATATATGCTAAAAGTCGTGACGTCAGGGTGTTATGAATCATGGATTTAACTGTTAATTTCCCATGAACAAGTGATGATACTTGATTAGAAATTCGTTAAATGCTTTACAGGGTTTTTAATTCGTATATTATACAGTATGGGGCAAAAATTAGTCAATGGCAGAGCAAACTAAAAATATATAACGATATTCATTTTTGAAACAACTTAAACTATTTGTTTCATTTAATCAATACATGCATATTTATTTATTTATTTAAGAAATACTTTACAAAGTAAATTTGCAAAGTATTGTTGCACAAATATGGGCGGGGTAGCCAGACCATATGCCCAAGATGTTATTAACAGTTTTTTTAAAAAGGCTTTGTGACTGACTGTACACGAACTATGCCTTCACATAGGAAGTAGCAACGTGGTTGTTAAAGAAATTCCACAAAAGAACCGCAAGAATATACGGTTATCCGTTGCAGACCAGTCAACCAGTGCGAGTGAGACGCAAAACTCTCGAAGGCCAATAAACAACAGTGGCCTGGTTGCACTTAAGAGATAATTGCCAACGACACTTGATGTTGACTCGCCCAGAGCTGCTTTACGACTGTAATCAAGACATATTTTACCAGTTTTATCAAATTAAATATGTATAAGTGCGGAATGGTTACAGTCAAAGCGAATTCACCTCAGGTGATCTTAATTCACCAGCTGACATAACTTCTCTGCTGTCAATCAATGCAAAATGTTAGGAAATATTCTGACAGCAGGAAATTTTACACTAACAAATATACAAGGCGAATATGCAGAGTTGCAAATTAAGACCACCTGGTATCAATTCGCCTTGGTTACAGTTCTATAAACTTTCTAAGTTGAATTTTGGTTGTTTTTGTAATTATTATAAAAAAGTTTTACACCCCTGGTGTCAAGGCGAATTGACACCAGGTGGTATCGATTCAGAGAATGGTGATCAGCTTTTAATTTCTCTTGGGTCAAATCAAGCAAAAACATTTGGAAATTTTTTGATAGCAAAAAAGACACCTTAACGAGTTTGTTATGGGTGGGTATAATTCGGCAATATGTTCCGGCGAGATGTTGCAGAAGTTCATTGATTCTATTTGGATGATAAGGATAGTTTAACAGCTGGGTTTAAAAAATAACATCAATTTTCAATCCTACTCAAATCTGGGAATTTTCGCTGGCCACTTCATTACTTCGAAATGTTGACGTCCGATAAATTCTTTAAAAATGTTTGCGTATGTTCCCTAGCGTGGGAAATAACTTTTTCTATTGCACTGGTTAGTGCTCTCATTTTGTTGCAGAGCTCAAGCGGCCCACCCACTTGCAATATAATTGTGCAATTTTTCGTATTGTACAATAATATTGCTAATGTGTATGTCATATTCGAAGGTGGCACAATATATTGGCAAATATCAAGACTTTTGATTTTTATTGTACAATCAAGACAATTGTATAATGTGGTGGCAACATTGTTCAATGTTGTTTACTTTTTCACTGTCAGGAAAATTTGGCAATATTTTCTTTGAAAATATTGTGTCATTTATTGCATAGTATAGCTCGAAACGACAATAATATGTATAACAACATATGCAATAATATTGTATAATAGATGGACCGCTTAAGAGTGGTTAAACAATCAACATTGGTTAATTTTTACCCCATAATGTATATAGATACTTGTGTGAAAATTTGTAACCACTTTATTAAGTAAAAAGAACTTTTAAGAAACCAACTTTTAAAAGACAGGGTTTTAAAAATATTCGAAATACGAGTATTACATTTAAAAAACCTTACAATCGGTTCTTTACGGTCTCCATAAAGCTGGTTAGTTTTATCCAATTAATATAGCGTTTTCAATTTCCATATTTTCCATTTATTTGCTTATAAATATATGCAAAATTTTAATGTTTAATTTCCATATAATTGACTTAAAGTAGATAACTGAAAATATTTCGCCAAATTATGTGACTATTTGTCGATATGGCGTCAATATAATAATAAAACATTGGCTCCTGCCGACAACAATTGACCACAATTGCCAGCCGGTTACTATTCTTTAAAGCCAAGATATTGTTAATAGTTGTCCAACATCTTTTGGTATTACATATCGACAATAAAAAGAATTTCGTTGTAAAACCGTTCAACCGATATTGAAAATTCTTCGAAAATTTACTAAATGGCAACCGAGCCATTTTTTGTCATTGCTTTTGAATGCTGTAAAGGCTTCTTCTTGCTACATATGCATACTTGTGCATATTTTACTATTTAAAGTATGTTTTTGCATATTGCAGTCTTTCATGCATGTTTTTAGCATTTTTTCGAATTTTTAGAACATACTTGACGCTTTTAGGGCATATTTTGACACTTTATATAATTTTTATTTTAATGTGCTTGGAAGCCATATGTTGATAAAAACATTAAGTTTTATTTTTCTCGGTCTAAATCTCATTTTCAATGTTTTATGCATGTAGTGTATAGAGTATATTTTTGGCTTATTGATTACGGATGGTATATGACTGAAAGAAACATTAGTATGTACAAGCAATCGGGTATGTTCTGTATTCCACGTGAAAATTTGGAGGACATCTTTGCAAACAATATTATGAAGACATAACTTTTCACATATTGATATATCGAGCTTTACAGAAATCTGATCTGATCTGATCCGACCCATTACGCGTTGCGTAAGCAGCATGGCATGTATTTAGAGCACATTTAAACATATACAGCCTTATGTATAAGAAAAGAAACTGGCATGAAGTTAGCATACGTGAAAAGATTTAACTATGTAGGTGTTAACGAGTTCCTTCATAAAATGTGGCATTGAAAATCGGAGCATAATATGGTTTTAACCCACTATTAAATTCCAGCGTGATTTTCAATGCGAAATTGTATGGCAAAACTCGTTAAGAACATGTTCAATTTTGTCACTTATGCTAACTTCATGCCAGTTTTTTTCTTATACATACACACAAAGGGTGCCCCTGTGGCTGAGTGGTAGCGCTGCTATCTTCTCAGTCCAGAGGTCGTGGGTTCGATTCCCGCCATAGACCCTGGGTGTTTTCTGCAGGCAAGCTAATCGCTTTGCGGGTTGTGTTTGTTAAAAAAAAAAAAAAAAAAACATCAGTCTGTTAAAGTATACTTTGGATGAACTGAAAACACCTACTGTGCAATATGTATGCAGTGGGAGTCTTTTGTATAAATTATTTTACACTAACATTTTAATAAAAGAAAATTATAACTTTACCAATTCTCAAATTGAATGATTTAAATTTCATTTTAATTGATTTTTTTTTTTGTCTTTTGCTACAATAAAGACGACTAAGTTAAAAATATTGAAAACGACTTAAATAAAAAATTTCAAGTTTTCTGTAACTTTCGATTTTGGGGTTATAATCGAATAATTTTATTTAAATTTTTAACACTTTGGCGCTGTCCTAACCTATGCTAGATCCAGTGATCAGTCGTAATAGTCCAACCCGTTACGTTGAGGTTTCGCATGAAATTTTATCGAGTAGTGTACAATGCCGGGCACTCGCAGAGCAGATGAGAAATTGTCTCTTCTTTGTCCTGTTCTTGACAGCTGCGACAGAATGTATTATAAGGAAGACCTAGCCCACTAGCATGTCCTTCGATCGCCCATTGAACCGTCAAACCGCGAGATGCCCTTCCTATTTTTTCTTACTACATATTTGTTCTGAGCGTTTATCGTGAGGGCATGGCCACATTTTCTTTGCGGCTCTACACGTATTCAGCCAATTTCATTTATCTTCTGCTCTCTGAAGAAAGTGTTTCGTGGTTATTATTTTTAATTGTCCCGAACGGCACTGCGACTAAAGGCTGATACTCACTATCCTATATAATCGTTCGACTTTTGAGAAAATGCAATCCTGATCTAATTGAGCTCGTGAAAATTTTGAAAAGACAATAACAACTCATTAGAATAGGGTTGCATTTTCTCAAAAGTCGAACGACTATGTAGGATAGTGAGCACCAACCTTTAGAATGCATTACAGGCATCCATAGCGGATCCAGCACTGGCAGATCACTTTCGCAGATCATGCTTCGCCACCTTAACTTCTTGGGAAATTTTTTGATCAGACCGTACTTAATCGTATTGTGTTTTTAGAGCGATATGAAAAAACTATTTTCTAAACCCAATAGTTGTAGTGAAATATTTTAGTTTTTTAAGGAATGTCATCATGGATTAACTCAATAATAATGTTCTAGTAAACTTATGCGGACTACGTGTTTCATAAAATTTTTTTATGCTAAAAAAAGTGGAAAATAATTGTTGGATTAATTGCATATTTTTTTACATAAAAAAATTAAAGTTTTGCCTGGTCTTTAGCAGAGTTTAAGAATGCATTAAGCTTGCTGAAATCGGCAGAGAAATAAAAATAATGATATGCTTCTTGCTGATATGTGGTTCCAACAGGATGGAGCCACATGCCACACAGCGGGCGCTACAATTGATTTACTCAAAGAAACTCAAAACTGTGACATTATAAAAAAACATGCTTTACATACATACATATATATATATATATATATATATATAGATATTTTATAATATAGATATTTTCATTCCGCCCCATTGTGCAATGTTTTAATTGTGTTTTTGGAACTTTAAATTTTGTATCAGCAAAAGTTTACATTTGCAAACTTAATCAAACTTTATTTGATTTAAACGAAAAATCTTGTTTCAATATGCTCTTTTTTTAATTTAACTGTTAGAACTGCAACTTGTTTTTAAATAAATTTTTAAAATCGGTCAATAGCATTTAATTTATACACATATTTGAATGCCTTCGAAAAAAATGACACTAAATAATCGTTAAAGCAAAGCAAGACTTATTAATTATAAAATGATGTTGAAAAGATAATTATTTAATAATTAATTTATTTATTATTAAAGCTAAATAAATTGAAAATATGTATGTATATTTAAAGAGGAAATCGATACCTGGTCAACATAACTTTCTGCAAATACGCTTTGCGATCATTTTTGCAGGGCGGTTTGGTGGCACGTTTTATCTCCAATGATTGTTCCATATTTGACTATTTTCTTTTTTAATATTTTAGTTTTTAGTATTTATTGTTTATGGAAAACTATTTAAGCCGAATAATTAACTAGTTTTCTTTACTTTTTCGCCTAAAGTTTAGAAGTATTTTCAATAAAATGTTTTTTCAAAGAAAATTGTTTGAATACAGAAAACTGGATTTTCGAGAGAAGAATTTATTCTTGAACAAACCGTTCTTGAAAGAGGTTTTTGTTAAACTGATTTTGTTAAAATGTGAAATATTAGAACGGGAACTGGTTGGATGTATTTTTTTGTATTTATTGTTTTTTTTTTTGTATTTTTTGTATTGTATTATATTTATTTATTTTTTTTGCGCTTAGAAAGATTTTGTTTAAAAAAAGTATCTTGTATCTCACGTGCGCCGCCAATGAAAACGAAAACTACTACGAATATCAGTAGGCACTCGTAGTATCTGCCAGTATGAGTATCAATAGAAGCGACAAAATTAACATTAAACAAAACAATAAAAATATAAAAGAAGTTAAATTGACATCTTGTTCGTGTAGCAGTTTTACTTTGCATTTTATATAGAAAAAAATGAATAGACAGACGGTCAAATCTACATATTCCCAATAAAATGTATTGAATCGTAGCATAAGTAATCGTACATATTTCGGAGTTTAGTTAAGTTTTTATATATTCTATTTTTTTTAAATATTTTTTACTTGCCTTTTGTCATCGTATTGTATAATAAATTTTGGGATTTTTAACACATAGTGCAAAAAAAAGGTATATTTATGCATGAGCACACTCTAGGAAATAAATATAAAGTACGATGCAAGCAAACGTTTTTCTTTTTGTTTTCAAATAATCGGTTGATGCTATGGTGAAAAATTTTTTTTTCTTAAAATTGCAATTGTGAATAATTTTTCATAAGAAATGTTTCTCTTTTTTTATTTCCCTTATAATGAATAATATTTTTCATGGGGATGTTTTCACTGTTCCCATAGTTTTTCTTTTCACTTAAATTGCAATTCTTACAATAGGTTTTGAATTAAGAAAATATTGCAGCCCACTGTACCAAGAGAACCACAATCGTATGAGACATTTTGACATGTCAAAGCTATTTTCAAATATAACAGTGAAAGGAAATATTTTGAAAATATTAAAAAAAAAACAACAACGTGCTGTAGAGAATGAGACTTATCATATATATAAGAGTTAGGGTTCAAACCAGACTTTAATGTCCTAGCTGACCTCAATTCTCTTATAAATATATTTTTTATTTAATTTGCTTGAGGTTTGAATAGATAGAAATCTTATTCGCCTTCAAAGAAATAAGTTATTTTTTTATTTTATTTTTATATAAAATTTTATTAATTTAATTTAAAACAAAGAATATGACAATTAGTAAAAAAATTTATCTCCTTTTATACAATTTTCAAAAATGAGTGTCTTCATTCATAAGGTAACTAGATCAAATTATTTTAAAAATATTCAGTTATAATATTTAATCAAGTAGAACATTGAGCAAAATTGAAGGATATACAATGAATAACAAAACTGTCTAAATGGTTAAATGTTAAGAAAAGTAAAATATATAGTTAAAATAAAATTATAAATAGACAACAAAATAATTTCTGCTACAGTGCATAAAAATATATTTTGGACAAACTATTGAATTATTTTGCGAATAATCTTTATGCTCATATTTAAATTCATGTTTTTTTAATTCATAATGCATTTACCATACAAACATATTCACCCCTATCGTGAACATTTTTTCCCCCGATATAATTTTCTTTTTTCCAAAATTGCAATTGTGAATAATTTTTCCCTAGAAACTAATACATCGTGAATTTTCAATATTTTTCTTCCAATTAAATATTAAAAGCTACAAATGCACATTTTTAGGACAAGATCATTAAATAATGTTCAGAATTGTTAAGAATAATTCCCTACACCACCTTTTCGCACCTTTGGTTCACATTAGAGATGGGCGATTTTATGAAACCTGTTACTTTTTCATAGCGATTGAAAAATCACTAATCTCAACTGTGACTGAATTTATCAAGTAGCTGGTTTTGGAAATATGGTTCTTTCATAAAAACTGTGAATGTTCTTGTATGCTTACTTTACAGTAAACAAAGCTACCACATACATTTATTTATACCTTCACCGTTTGTCGCGAAAAAATTGTCAAATCGTGTCAAATTGTCATGTATAGCTCTAACATTTTTGTATTTGCAATTTTACTGTCTCTCTGCCTCTTCTACGACAATTCTCAATATTTGGATGGGGTTCATTGCTAATTGTTTGTTCTTGTCGCTCTTCTTATTAGTATTTATCAAAATACCAATACTAATAAATACTTTTAAAGCAGAAGAGCTGAAATGTGTTAAACCATGATCACAGTCACTGTTTAATTTCACTGCTGCTCTTCTTATTAGATTTTGTCAAAATAACAGAACTGCTACAAACAAAATACTGCTAAACTGTGATCATAGTCACAGTTTAAAAGAACAGCGATTTAGAAATCACGTTCACAAGGAGCAACATTATTAAAAAATCACAATATCGCTCAACACTGGTATACCAAACAATTTTTTCCACTGCATATAGAATATTTAAACACACAACTTTACACAAAAAAATATTTCACTTGAAATTTGTGTATTTTTAATAAAAAATATAAATTTGCTTGGTTTTCACTTAATTTTCAAACTTTATAAGTCTTCTTCCCGTTTTTTACATTCACTGCGAACTGACAGCGGGAAAAACTTTGCAAAGGATTCACGATAGCATTTTTCCCTTCGAGGGACATACAAATTTCATGGGAGTAAAAATTCCACTTGTATTCACGATAGCTGTGATCCTTTTGTTGTTAAACATGACTGATACGTTACCGTACGATTACTGGCAGGAGTATGTTTTAAATAATTTTATACTGGGACATTGCAACCAAGTAACATAAAATTAATCTGATATAAGGTCTCCCTCCAATTACTGAACGAAGTGTATGATCTCCACAAAATCGTATTGTATTAAAAAAAGGTGCGAAACAACAATAAAATCTTAACATGTTATCGTTATATGTGAATTCAACTGAAATGCTCCTGCTTATTATAATACACAAGATAAAGATAAAGAAAATTGAATTGTATCGAATTGTTTTGTAAATTTAATTGTTTTGAACAATTGATTTTTATGTTGCAGTACGAGTATATTATTGTTGTTGCTAGTGTTGTAGTTATTATTGTTTTTGTTAAGTTATGCTAATTTATTTTAAAAAAATTTAAAGCTACTATGTTCATATTTATTTATGCGAAAAAAAATAGGTTTGCTTTTTTTTTGTTAAACTTAATAGAAAACAAAATTGAATTTTCACTTTTAACATGTATGTATGTACATTAGAGCGGCTCACCTTGTATGAAGATGAAAAACGAGTTTTTGTTACTACCTCTCACTCAAATTAAAGACGAGTTTGTTTTAAGACGATTCTCAAAACATATCGGCGGTCTTGCGATGACCGTTAAAAAGATGGATTGCATTTAAAAGAGGTCTGTTTTAGTACCGTTTTGCATTTTGTAAAATTTTCTTCGAAAGCAACAAACAAACAAAAAATTTACATTATTTGAAAGGCCCATCCAAGCCGCGTCTAGTGATGCATTATAGACCATTTGTAGCATACTATAACTTTTAATTAAATACGACAAAATGCGAAAAAGTACGAAATCAGACCTTTTGCAAGTGCCGTGCACATCACGGACACTTAAACTATTTCAGACAACGTCATAATCACCAATTCAAAAAAGGTAGATTTGCAACATAAAATGGTTAGAAATGGCTGGATTTTAAATTAAAAACCGCTTTTTTCGCTTTAATGTCATACAGTATTTCTTGTTAACATTCCTTAAAAAAAATGACGGCATCTTCATCAGTAATCGCGTACATATTATACGATATTATAACGGCAATTTTCACAATGTATGATTAAAAATTTACATAAACTTTAACCGTAAGTTAGGTTTAACTGCCTTTTACACAATTCAAAAGAAAATTGTCTGCTAAATTTAACGGAACAAAATTTGTCGTTTAACATACTAATTGTAAGAAAAATAAAAAGTTAAATTGAGTTCAATTTTCCTACAAAAAAAAAGAAAAAAAAACATTAATATATCAAGTTTTTAAAAAATTATACAATATAAAATGTTGTCCATATTTTTGGAACGTATAAAATTAAGGAAAAGTAAGGAGCAGAAAAATTACGTTCGCTGAGCAAAAAAAATCGGATATAGTTGCAAAGGTTTACCACTTTCATTGCATACCAATCACTACAGGTAGTGATTTTCATATAATAAGGATTGATCCTTAGCGATACCAGCAGATGAGAAGAGAACCTGGGGCCTAATTCCCGCATTCGATTGCGAGCGAGTTATTACTCGAACGTACGAGTTTTTTAACTTTTGGAATTTTCTCATTGGATTTCGAATAACACATGTCGAAATTTCTAATGACAAAATTCAAAAACGAGCAGCTATTCGATACAAGTTCAAGACTACGAAAAGTGTGATCACCAAAACAGTTATATCTAGAGCGGCTTAGAGCCGGACAGTGGCACAGTAGATGTTCTACTGTTCCAATTACACCGGGTTCCTTACATTTCCTGCAGGTACCGTCAAGTATTTGTCCTATTTTGACGGCATACGAAGCCGTCCAGCAGTGTCCAGTTAATACCTACCCCCACTAGAAGTCTACAGTTGCTTCTGGTTAGTGATAAAAGGAATTTAGTCGATTTGGGATCATAAGAGCTCCACATGATTTTAGAAGTTTTGCAAGTTTTCGTCGCACGCCAACATTTCTCCGCTGCTTCCTCATCTTACAGTCTATGATCCCCCTCTCAGATGTTGATTGAATTGCCTTTTTGGCCAGTGTATCGGCTATAAAAAAACCGGGAAAATGGCTAAATCGGAAAGCAGTCTGTGATCTGATAGGTATAATAAAAACTTTCTTTGTGACCCACTCTATTATACATAAATATGTAAAACAAAACGATGAATTTATTTACTTATGTATGTTTGCACATATTGAGTAAGCGGCTTGATTTTTAATTTTGTTTTTTTTTTCATGTAAATCAATAATTCGATGTTAATAAAATATATTTTATATTAGTGTTATAAAAACTTTTTTAAAATACTGTTAATACCATCTTGGGCATATGGCCTAGTTACTCCGCCCATATTTGTGCAACAATACTTTGCAAATTTACTTTGTAAAGTATTTATTAAATGAATGAATGAATATTAGTGCTGGATTATGTGGCTTTTGTCCCTTGAGTATTTTTGGCGGCTAAAATCTGTTATTTCAATTCGAGTAATAGCTTCAAGCTTCTTTTTTCCTCCTTATTTTTTAAGCATAATACCTCCACCACGGATATGTTTTTGGTAGGATTTATAAAATTATTTAACAATATAATAACATGTTGCACACTAAATAAAAACATGGTACAACTCAAGAATATACACAATATACTTTTTGCTCTCAATTAATTCACACTACACACCTATCTCCATCTAAGGTAGGAATATCTTCTCAATCCTCTCTTCTCTGAATGAATAGTTATAGTACAAAATTTAAAACAATATTCAAAAGTTCACAACTTCAAAATTTGTATGTTAGTTGTGTGAAGAATTAAACTCGTGCACGATATTCAAGAACAACTGAAAATTGCTATTGTAGCCCACAGTGTTGAGAAAAACTCAGGTTTGTCCATTTCACGCCAATCTTTGGAATTAGGCATTCCACAAACGACATTACACCGTAGTTTGCATAAAGATTTAAATCTTAAGGCTTTTAAATTTCAGTGGACACAAGAAGTCACGCGTGCCGACCATCAACAAAGTCGTGTTTTTGCTGATTGGGTCCTTAAAATTACTCCGGAATTTCATCGAAAAATTATCTTGAGTGAATGCCCACCAGCCAGCAAAAACATTTTGTATTTATTTTTTAACAAACGGAACCCGCGAAGCTTGGCTTGTCTGCTGAAAACACCCAGGGTCTACTCGTATGGTGGGAATCGAACCCACGACCTCTGGACTGAGAGGTTAGCATCGCTACCACTCAGCCACAGGGACAAAACTAACCCTTGTTGCAATTAAAGACTGATATGTAAGATTAGAAATATAGAAATGTTTTGAAATTTAATTCGATATCGAGTGTCGTAATTCGCCGCTTGAATTTAATTTTAATTTTGAGCAGTTGAGACCACCTAGTATGAATTCGCCTTGCTTTGGAAAAAACAGGCGAGTTAAAGAACTAACTGCTTTGTTTTTGTAAAAAATAATCAATAGTTGATTTTCTCAAACAGATCGAAAATTTTCGGGTGTTTTTCTTTTTTTTAATCCAATATTACTTACAAACGAACTGTCATACTGCGCTCACTATATGACATTTATGATCAGCATGCTCTGGCAAATAATCATGAGTAGATTGCCGATTGCACAGCGCTACCAAATTATGCAGATTTACTTTCAAACTCAGTCATCAACTCGCGCAACTTGTAGACGCTGTTGTATCGTAAGATTGTAATAATATTGTTAACAAACAAAATTGACGCATATGGAGTGAAACCAATCTAAAATAGACCCTACAGAATCCATTACTTCCAGCATAACTTTACCGTTTAGTGCGGTTTACACGTTGCCGGCATCATTGCTGATAAACCAGCAACAATTGCCGCCGTTGAGGCCAATATTGTTCGTGTTATTCGTGACATAAGTCCACTAATGCTCGAAAAACTGGCCCAAATGCAATTCGTTAAGGACAGACACGGAGGCCAGATGCCACACATCATTTTCGAATGTTAATGTCACGTATTGATATTTCGAATAAAAGTTTCTTTGAATTAAATTTAAGTTCTTTTTGCTATTTTTAATTTAAAGTTCTACCGGTTTTAAAAAAATATGAAATATTTAGGGAATTCACAATGAGTATATTAAAATTTTAGTGTGGCAACATTGAGTCATTTTTTATTGTGAGCAGGCAACGATATAAATACACATACTGTGTATATAAAAGTCAGGCAAACACACATCCATCTTTATATTATTTACATATTAGTTTATAATATGAGAAAGGGAGAATAAAATGCATGTTTGTTCGAATGCTTATGAGAGACTGAATTATTTTCTTCCGTACGTATTAAAATAACAAAATTTGTTAAATTAGAAATTATTGTTGGATAAAATTTTCACAATAGCTTTTGTTCTGCGAAAAATACAAATATTTTTTTCACCAACTACAGCTGCGCTGTCAGTTTTAAAATGTTTAGTTTAACATTACCATATTGCCATATAGAAAATGACATGCTTTTTATATTTTTAAATTTGCCACCTGGTAATAAATTTGATTTACACACAAACAAAAACAACAAACTTGCCAACCATATTAAAGCATTAAAGTTGAAACGTGAACTCCCTAATTGTTAATACGTTTTGAAATTGCGAGTATTGCTTTCTAATTAAGAAAAGTTCTGCTTTAATAAATGACAGATGTCATTTTACTTGTTTTCTTTTAATCGTTTTTTTTTCTTCAGATAAATCACTAAAAGTTATTATCCCAAGTACACAAAAAAATTATATTTATATGTATGGATATGTATAGTATATATGTATGTATGTATGTAAATTGAACTTTACCTTGGTATGGGTACAGCAACGCGGCGTGTAAACGTTCTTGACGTTACAATCAAACGTGATGACTTTAACAAAAACTCCATTTTTTTTAAATTTAATCTTATTTAACGATAAACTATTGAAAAACAATATGCGAGTATGTCAATTTATATCTGTTTACAACATCGATATATTATGAATGTAATACTTTTAGGTTCTTATTATAAAGTCCGAATTTTGATTTTATTTTTTCAATTTTTATATCCCACAATATCACGTTAATGAATATAATGAATTTCGCACTTTTAATATTGCATATAAAAAGTTACGAGTATTTGAGCCATATATAATGATATAGAAATTGACAATATCATAATGTCGAATAATCGATTTTGTGACAAATGTTCCTAAAATGAAATAAAAAAAATTAATAATTAATTATAATAAATTTACCGCCTTATTCATAAAAAATCATTTTGCTTTATAAAGGGTTTAAAATAAATTTTTATAAACCTCTAATAAAAATATTTTTTATGAGTAATATTTAGCTAAAACTGTTACCATTGCAATGCCTTTTGAGTACATACTCAAATAATTCAAAATAATGTTTCCATTTTTACTCGTATAAGAGAACGAACGTATCTACTTATATAAAGTATTACAATTAATAAGTGCATGGTAATATGTAACCAAACGTAAGTATATTTTGTAATCTCCTTTATATACAACATCTGTCAGTCAGCTTAATAGTTTTATTTGAAAAAAAAAAAATAAATAAAAATCTTATCGGTTGACTAATGAAATTGCTAACAATGTTTTATATATTTTTCATTGTGTATACAATGTGTGTGAGAGGTGCCGATTTCTACTCTGACAGACAGATCCCTTTTCTATCGAATAATTTAAAAATGTAACATTTACAACAAAATGGTCATACATACATACATAAATACTTATATACCCATTACTTCTTATCAAACAATCAGCTTACATTATCAGTGTGGCGGACTTACACAAATTGTAAATCAAGGTCATTAATTATTATTATCAATTTTTAGTGTGTGTATCACGACTCTACAAATTTCGGTCAACCTTTTTTTGCCCTATATCAGAAAGTTCTTTCTTAGGTTATTTGGAACAACGAAGTAAAATCTACACACCAAGAAACAAATATGGTTGATAAAATCATATTATACTCGTAAGAGCAACATAATGTGATTGAATTTTATATCAGGGCAGGTAAATCATATGTATGTACAGTTAAAGTAAAAGCCATTCTCAACATTACATTGTTGCAATACGAATATAACATTGTTCAAAATAATCATGTTTTGATTACAAATAAGGATAATTTGAATTGATTAAAAAATTGAGTTGATTAAAAAAAAAGTATTTGCTTTTTAAGCATTAATCCCATTCACCGCAGCAAGCTACCGACTACAAAATGTCAAGGATAGAATACCCATGTTTATTTGAGAATGATTCTTTTGAAGACAGCAAGGCAACAGGGCGGCAGGTTGTTGTCCATGCTAATTTTGTCGTTGTAGTCCAATTAAATGAATTTATATTTTTGAGGGGAAAAAAATTTAAATAAAATTAGTGTTTAAAAATATTTTTTATTGCAAAATGAAATAGAAAGTTACAAAATTTTAATGCCAATTATAAAAGTAATGATACTTTTATAAAGCGAAAACCACGATAATTCGCGAAAAGTTGCGAAATTTTACACAAACCATAATATTGAATAAAAATCGCTAAAACTATAAGCAATACAAAAACTTACTAACAGCGGAATGATAACAAGTCTAACATTGTTAAAAAATCGGTAAAACTGTCAGGAAGACGCTTTGCAAAAAATCGCGAGAGTTGAAAAATTCTAAACAAGCAATAATATTGAATAAAAATCGCTAAAACTATAAGGAATGCAAAAAATTAGGTAAAAATTGCGAAAAATTATGAAAATTCCCAAGAATTTACTAATAGCGGGATGATAACAAAATCTAATATTGTTAAAAAAAATTCGGCAAAACTTTCGGGAAGCTGAAAACATGCAAAATACGCCTTTATCGCAAACTTTGCAAAAAATCGCGAGCTGGAAAATTTTAAACAATCCAAAACTGTAAGAAATGCAAAAAAATTTTATAATAATTTTGACAACTTGCTGTATCTTGGAAACCGTAAGAGGCAAAATCCTAAAATTTTCAAAAACTATAAAACAAAAAAAAAAAAAAAAAAAACAAAAATTAGAAAATCGCCAAACCGAAAAAATTCCAAAAACCGAAAAAATTGCCGAAAGAAAAAAAAAGCGAAAAACTAAACAAAAATTTCTAAAACTAAAATAAATCGCCAAAAACTGAAAAATCGCCGTAATTAAAAAGCGCCAAAACTAAAAATACGCCTAGAACCGAATAAAATCCAAAAACAAACAAAAATAAGAAAAGCATCCAAAACTAGAAAAATCGCCAAAAACCAAAAAAAACTTTACCGGGTAGATACTTAAATTTTTTTTTAAATATCTACATCAGGTAAATATTACATTATTAAAGTTCGTATAGTATTATATACGCGTACATACATATGTACATATGTAATACTATTAGATATGTATTTTTTTGGGACGAGAATATTTGACAAAAATATTCACCTGAATTTGGCGAATAAGAATACGTATGTATATTATGAAATAGGTGAATATTCGAGAATATTAATACGAGTACTCGTTACATTACTAGTGTTTGATTTTTCCATTCCTTTCCTTCACAAATGATATACTTATGGCTAAAATGCGTGTTGTAAATACTCATGTATAATTTATATTAACAATATCAACTGAATTGAGTTGAATATTAGAAATTCAATTGGATTCGAAAATAAATATTTTATTACACAAAACATCAAATGTAAACAGATCATAGAGAAATAAATCTCAGTTTGATTTTATGCGCAATTTAAATGCAGAAAAAAAACAAAATTAATAGAAAAAATTCAGTAAACTGCCATGAACCACAAATAAAACAAACAAATATATATACATGCATATCTACGAATATCTATATTTGTATATTTATTACGAGTATCTCTTTCAACAAAGTACTTGAACGAAAACGATTGAAACTATTGTAAAACTCACAATACATATTTACATAAAATACTAAATACAACATATCGTACTTGTTCCTCAAAAGCGTAACAACTCAAAATTTTCAAATCTTCACTTTTTGCAAAAAACCAAACAACAGAGGTCATATCTACCCACTGTAAAAATCTCTCTTTGATTTGTCTTCTTTTCCGTGAAAAAACCCGTTATGACTCTCTTTGTGCTTTTAGAATAACTACTACTAACAGAAACAGTTTTTGGCCTCTACTGAAAATTCATGAATTTTGAGTTGTTACGCTTTTGAGGAACAAGTGCGATATGATTTTGTGGAGTGGCCAATCATACAAACAAACAGAAATTAATTAGAAAACTTAACAAGCAAGACATGTTGCATGTCACGAATTTAAAATGTTTCAACTATTAAGAATATCACCACCAAGTGGGCTCATCGGAATAAGGAAACGTGAAGCACGGTGGAGCGAATTTCATGGTATGGAGACTACAGAAAATAGACTAAACAATTAGGAAATAAGACTATCTGTGCTTATCCTGGGGAATGAGTCATAATCCAAAAGAAGTTCAACGTAATTCTAACAAAGTTTTGGAAAAATTACTGGAAACTTTGGCAAAAAGTGTGAAAAATGATTTACATCATAATGGAGTATGGATTACTACACTGTGTGACCAATTTTAATGAAATCGAAATTCCTGGGACGTGTTTTTATTTTCCTGATAGGTATTGTCGAGCATAACAATAATGTGTATTTGAAATTTTCCAAACATCTCCAAAATATTGAGTTACGGGTAAAAAAAAAACCGGGTTTTCGTACCCGTATGCACTTCTCAACCAAATTTGTCACATATACAAGGTGGGCCAAAAGAAATCACCCTATTGGAAGATGCTCTTATTTTTGCAAATGACGGCCAATGTCAAATCTGTTTTGACATTTGTGAACTAAACAGATGTAGAATACAAGTGAACAAGCCATGGAGCGATACACTCCCCAAGAACGCGGAATAATCGTGTCGTGGCGTTCCCGGGTCGCCTCATCTCTCTTTTTGGCTATTTAATCTGGCCTGCAAGATCGCCCGATCCCGTCCCGTGTTTACGTGAACAAACCCGAGACTCTGTACGCCCTCATGGACAACATTCGACACGAGTGCGAGAATCTGTCGCCCGAAGTTCTCGCCGAAGTTATGAAAAATTCCATAAAACGAACAATCAATTGTGACGGCGCACATTTGGCCGATATCATCTTCTCGACTTGAGCAATAAAAGGTTCAAATAAACATAATCAAAAAACAGAATTGAAGTTTCTCATTTACATAGAAAGAAAAAGAGCCAAACAACATCGGATGACTTCTTTTGGCCCACCTTGTACAAACCTTAATAATCGGCAAAATTATTATTAATTATAGTATTTTTAAATAAGTTAAGCTCTCTTTGCAAGTTTTTGATACTACTCTAAAACCGAAATTTGGTACAGTGACTTCCAACTTGCGGCCCTCAAGCAGTACAAATCGTATTAATTATTATAGGTAGTTTGTACCTACACCATTACAATTGCTTAATTTTTTTTTCGAAAACCGAAAGAGAACAGAACTGAACAGAAAAACTAACGACTTGTATAAGATTTCTGTAAACAAAAAAGAGTCAGCTGATTCGTAACAAAACAGAAAGTAAAAACTAATTTTGCCTTTATTCTTGAGGAATGGTGTAGTATTGATAATGAAGCCATATCTAAATTAGCATTGTGTATGAGAAATCGCTTAATAAATAGATGCAATCAATCATTATTAAGGCTCAGTTAGCCGACTGTAATGTAATGTAACTGCAACAGTAGGAAACAGCTGATCGATGTTGTTATGTGAAAAGTAATGGAATTGGTTATAGAGATGTAATGTAACGTAACCTACTTTTCATACAAAAAAATCGATCAGCTGTTTCCTACATTACAGTTACATTGCATTACAGTCGGCTAACTGAGCCTTTAAATATACATGCTCGTACATTTAATGAATTCAAACAAAGTATCACTTTGCTGTATGCATAATTTTGTGATTTGGTTTTTAGAGGAACTTTTATATTTATAACATAAATATTTGCTTGAACTCTTTACTGCTTTAATCTGTTAAGGTGTCTTTACATGGTAATACAAAGTATTACGACTTTGTAGAATCAAAATATTATGAAATTCTCTCCGTGTTCATGTTTACACTGATACTATAAGTAAAATGAAGTAAAATGCAAGATATTAAAAAAAAACCAGATATTAAACTATTGAGTTAATAACAAAAATTGGAAAATTGCAAAAAAAAGATGTGTACTAATAACCCTACAAGAAATGAATGACTGAAACTAACACAAACAAAATTTCTTCACTAACACATTTGCAACAATTTTACATTGAAATCAATATTGACAGTCAATTGACTAGTCATTTGATCGGAAGTGATGATGGATTTATTTATTAAATATATTTGTTCCACTCTAGCATATATGTTAGAGTGGAACATCTAATATACATATGCCAAAACTTTTAAATCGTCGAGTTTTATTAAAAAAATAAAATTCATTCTGTCTGAAAAATAAAATTTATAAGTATTAAAAAAGTTAAGTAAAAAGAAAGAATAAAAGAAATTTACAAAATTTAATTTAATACGAGTATATATTTCTATTCAAAATTTTAGATATTTGTGAAAAGCAAGATGTTGGTGATGAAAAAGTTTGAAGAGGCTGCTGCTAGGTCATAATTTTGGGCAGCGGCACCAGCGCCTTGTGGCGGTGGAACACCATAAAATGCCGTAGGTCCACTGGGTCCTCCTATTGAATTTGAATAATAGCTATTCGATTGCAATTGCTGCGTTCCCGGCGGAGGTCCGGGTGGACCACCTTGTGGATGTTGCGGTGGAAGACCTGCTGCATACAGATTCATATATTGTTGAGCTGCTGCAAAGGTACCACCGCCTCCTGCACCTTTGGAACCTATTGTTCCCAGTTGTTGGGATGTCGGTGGTGGTTTCACTGAAACCACGGTTGACATTAGCGAGTTGGAATATGAAGATATAATGGCCACCGCCGCTGCAATTATTTAGTTGCTGAGAATTGGGATTGCCGAATGGAGAGGATCTCCACTCATGCGAAATTGGGAGGTGAGGTTAGAATACATTTCTGGTTTTAGTGCAGTTGCCATATTCGGTCGTGTTTGTTTTTTCTGAATTATATCTTTCATTTTTAATATTTTAATTACTTTTATATTTTTAAATGACTTTTTATATAAAAAAAACAAATTAAATTATATAAAAAAAAACAAATTAAATTATATTTACTGTCAGTATATCATTTATGTATAATTGCTCAATTATGGGGGTATATCAGTCCATTATGATCAGTCAAACTTGACTAATATTTATGCTGTCATTGGCTAGTAAAAAGCAGTGCGACTATATAGTCGTTAGGGTGAGATGCAATATCACATGTACACAAAAGTTTCCATCACATTTTTCATTTTGCCCTTATTAATGTGATAGAAACTTTGTTCTACGCAATGATGAATATATCCTGCATGACTTCCGATCAAATGACCGGTCAATTGACTGATACTATTCTTGTAGGGAAACTAAATATTGGAGAAAATATTTTATAACTTCAATGTAATTTTACTATAAAATATAATTTTTTTTTTGGTTTGTTTATTAGGGTTTGCTGTACCAGTTAAGTATCTGATGGTTGCAGTCGTAAAATATTTACAATAACAACATGAAAATTTCCTGAGTTGATTTTGGTTGTTTTTGTAAAAGTGTCAACACCTTCAATAAATACCATTAGTGCTGCCAATGTTTACTTTGAAATACACCTCTGGTGTGATGAGAATACTTAAGCTTGTAAAATGGTTTAGAAAATAAACATTTACCGACCGCTTGTCAAATTTTCTATCCGTATTCTCTCCTACTCGATACATTTTGGTTTTACATGGTAAGATTTTGTATAATCTACAGCATTTGTAAATACACCTTTAACATACCCATTGCACTAACAGAAATTGCCGAACTTATTATCGTAGAGTATGCATTTTTCAAACAACTTTCAATTGCATTCTCAACTGATTAGTGTACGGGAAATTGTTTGAGTCAGTGCATGTACCCAGCAAAAAATTTCAAAAAAGGTAATCGAGTTTGGAATTAAGCATTTTTTGTGGAAGCTGTTCCTTACTGGATTACCAACTTTATGATTTTAACAAGGCGTGAGACTAAAATAATCGATTCTTGGGAAGTAGCTATGTTGTTTATTGTAGGAAATAATTATTTTTTTCGTTGTGGGAAATATTTATTTTTTTTTTGATGGAACTACTTTTTACAGTCGAAAAAACAATTACTTCCATTTTTCTTAATGTAAGCCGTTCAATTGTTTTGATTGATGAACTTTTATTAAAACCGAAAATGAAAAAAAAAAAAAATATTTGGAACTACTGATATTTAAATAATAATTTTCCAAAATGTAAGTACTTATTTTTTTAGTTTAAAATAAATAAGTAGACAATTTAGAAATATATATATAATTCATTTAAAATAACTATATATTTTGGCATTATTTTCACGTCATCTTTTAAAACCCAAGGAATATGTTCCTATTTTTAAAATTTTACGTAATGTGATTTGTAAGCGAGTACTTCAATTTGGCGATCAAAAAAGTAAGCCATTGTATGGCAAGTAGTTCAGATGGTAATGTCTAATTTTTTGCTGGGTATGTATGTATGTATATGTCATATATGTCATATACATACATATGTATTGTTTCTAGATTTGTATAGAGAAAAAAAAAATATTTTTAAATGACGGATTAATGGATCAATGAAAATGTATTTAATATTTATTGAGTTCTTTTGTAAGTTTCGAAACAAAAGTGCACATGGCTTAGAACACTTTTATTATTAACGGCGCATATGTAGGCTAGGTTAGGTTAGGAAGGGTGGTGTTATACCGCACCTCCACTCGGAGACCCAATTGGGTCCATTGTGATTCCCTTCTCTAAGTCAGATAATTAATTATGTGGATTGCTTAAGCACACGATAAAATGTTTAAGTACAAAAATCTTTAAAATTTCTTTGAGTACAACAGCCTTATTTATAAAAATTATTGAGGCTTAATAAAGGGGTTTTAAAACAGATTTTCATAAAAAAAATTCTTATTAAGCCTCATTAATTTGTATAAATAAGGCTGTCAATTTAAAGCATTTGCTTACAATATTTGATACTGCGTAATTTTCTAGACAATAACTTTTCAACGCATGTGCATTTGCGTGTAAAATACGAGTAACTACAATATTTAAAATGTTTTTTTAAATAAATTATACAATTACCTTACAAGGTAGAGCAACAATTCTCGTGGTGGCTCATAATCATTGCGGTAGTACGGAGACACAACGTCTAGAATTTTACGACTCAAACTTTGTTGTGTTGTAACGGCATCGGGCACACCTTGCACATTGTCTGTAGTGCAACTAACGCCAAGATTGTAATCATCATCAACTTCGTTGTTGGCTAGACCAGTTTGTTGTTTATTGTTGTCATCCACTCCTCTGGCAGACGTGCCGCTGCGTGTGTTTGTATTTTCAGTTTTATATTTATTGTCAAGTTTCGTTGCTGCCGCAATTGCCTTAGCATTCTCCATTTCAATTTCCAGTTTACGAGCGGCCAGACGTTGTTTCATTTTTGATGTTGAGGTCATTGCCGAGGTTTTGGCAAGTGCTTCCGCTATTTCGAATTTCTCACGAAAATCCTTGAGCATTTCCATCTCATGTGGATCAATTTGTATGTTTACATGCGTGTCTCTTGCATTTTGATCATCGGCTGTTGTTGGTGATGATGGGGGCACAACTATACTGTTCACTATGTCCAACAATTCTTTCGGTGGTCGCTGTTTTTCTATATCCTCTTCGTCACTGCTCATGTTGGCGTTTTGCAGTAACATGTCTGTAAGAAATTTTTTACGTTGTATGGAAATACTGCCAGGAGGTCGCAATGACATTTTAGTTGTTTTATTTTCTCCTTGAAACTTCTCTCCACTCGTTTTTACGGGACGGGGAGGCAACTTTGGAGGTGTATCGTAGATTTCGTCTACAGGCTTTTCTAAAGAATTCTTGACATGTTCTTCTAACAACTCGCGATTGTTTATGATCCTCTCCGAAGGTGTAACCAATCCTGCTAAACTCAAACGCAAACGGCATTCTTCGGTACACAAGCGCCGGCACATTTCATTTATGGCACTTGGACGAGATGCCAGTTCAGTGGGTGCTGAGCCAGCACACGTCAAACAGGGAGCATAAAATTTTGAATTTCCTATCAACGATATGTACTCCTCAGAATTTGATTTGCGTCGATCACCTTCTTGCTCTAAATCAGCATTGCTGCTGCTACATTCTGATACCAATATTTCATAATCTTGTTCTAAAATATCCAGCTCATCGTCAGTATCGAAATTCGGTTGATGTCGTTCCGTAGAATGATTTAAAGTTTCAGCATCACGACTGGGTGAAACTTCATGTACTGGAAAGTACAACGGTGGCAGCTCCTGTTGAGTTGGCGATATATTTCCAATGCCACCACCATCGCTGCGTATATTTTCCGATATTTGTAATCTGGATGGTGTGTAGTTTAAGAGTAGAGAAGTAATGGGCATAGATTTGCCCAAAGCATCTGAACGACGATGTCCCCGATTCTTTAAAGCATCTGAACCGAAATTATCTTTATGGGACTGCATTTTTTGATGTTATTCTAATGTAATTTATTATTAATTTTTTTTTTTAATTTTTTAGCATTATTTTTAATTATTTTTAAGATAGGAGTACGTTGGTGATTTAGTTCACTGCATCGCTCTCGTTTTTAAAGTTTTCTCTAATATTATTTTTCATATTAATATTAAAGATTTTTATTTTTATAATTTTTTTTTTGTTTTGGGATATGAAAGCATTTTTTTTTAATTAAAAAAGAGTCATTAATTAATTACTAATTCAAGGATATGGCTTGATTGTTTGTTTTTTTTTTGTGAATTCTCAAATAGTTTTTGGAAGTTTGTGCATAAAATGTGTGGTTGAGGTCTACTGACGATTTGTTAAAGCAACAATGAAATGCATATAGACATCGCTTAACCACCAGCAAATAAATTTCGTAGTATAACGAGTAATGTACAGAGAAATAGCGCATTTCCTTAATATGATATTAAGGCAGTTCTGACTTGGATTAAGAATAATAAAAGAAGATATAACAATAAGAAGAGATATAAGAACAAAAGGATGTACATATGCAAATGCTTGTAAAAAATATTGGCATTTTCGTTACATATTCTGCTGTTTCATACTTAAAAAAGAAATTTTTTTTTAAATATGTTGCACGTTGTTGGGTTAGGATTGAAAGACAGCTGTTCTATCTCAGTTGGTTTCAGTTGGGCACGTTAGTTCGGTCCCATTGTGTTAGTGTATGAGCAATCGAGACTCAATTAGGATTATTCCTTATTCCTCGCTGCATCTTCAAACGATCCAGTTTCCAAACAAGTGTGGATCTAGTTGAATTTACCTCTTCTAGCTCATACATTTCTGGTATGGAATCGAAGCAGGAATTCATCCTGCGTTCTTAAGAAAACTCAGAGCTTGGGTCCAAGAAGTGAAGTACAGTTTCGTGTTCTTCTTGATCATTATAAAACAAAACTAAACCAAAAAATAAAACTATAAAAATTAAACAAAAAAATCATGTTTAATAATTTCATTTAAGCGCCGCCACATTATTTAGCATATTTTTTGGATCTATCGAAAATATATCTATTGGATCTATAGGATATAGTCTAATCTGGAGGTCCAATTTTCGATGATTTTTTCCAACATCTGTCGCCGTATATTGGCAATAACGCGGCGAATGTTGTCCTCCAAGTGTTCAATCGTTGCGGGCTTATCGGCGTAGACTAGCGACTTCACATATCCCCACATAAAGGAGTCAAGCGGCGTTAAATCGCACGATCTTGGAGGCCAATTCACGGGCCCGAAACATGAAACTAAGCGATACCAAACGCAATAATCAATAAATCAATTGTGGCACGATGGCAGATAGACTGATTCGGGTCTTCCTCTACGCTACGCTCTACAGCAGCAATGACGCCTTCTGTACTCATTGTACGACGTCTCTGTGCATGCGTGTTATCATTCAGAATAAACGTGGTGCGAAAACGTTCCATAGTTAATCGAATTAATTGCTCTGATGGACGATTATGTTGGCTGTAAAATGGACGAGAAGCGCGATACGTATTTCGAACAGAACCATGATTTTCAAAATAAATTCACACAATTTGGAAGCGTTGTTCAGGCGTCGTCTATTCATGTTGAAATGCCAAACCATGATACAATAATACAGGTAGCCGCAAATCTACAACAAATTTACAATAAATAAAACAACAGGACTTTTTATTGCTGTTTTGTGATGACAAGTGTCAAAAAACCAAGAGAAAACAAGAGACATGTACTTGCGTTTCCTCTTGTGTTTGCAAAGCTTTATTTGTATTAGTACAGTTTTAATGGGCACCATGCGCGTGTATTGGTAAAACATGATTGCATGTTTTCTTGTATTTGCAAAGCTGGTTTGTATTAGTACAGTTTAATAGGAACTGTATTGGTAAAACGTAAACAACAATTGACAGATCACATCACGAAACAAGCTCCATCAGCTGGCGCTTCGAGGTTACCTGTATTACTGTATCATGTGCCAAACCAAACTAAACATAAAACTTGCATATGCATAAAATTTGACCGCTGACAAAATGGCCGCCAGTTAACAAAGTGTTGCCAACTTTGAGTTTTATAACATCTATAAAAAACACCCTTAGATGACTTCGTGTGTTCAGCGATGAGACTCATATTTGGCTTAACGGGCTTGTTAATAAAAAAAATTCCCGTGTATGGAGTGGAACCAGTTCACAATAGACCCTACAGGCACCAGTACATCCAGAAAAATTTAGCGGTTGGTGCGGTTTCCACGCTGGTGGCATCATTGGGCCTTCTTGCTTCAAAAATGAAAGCGGAGCTCGAGTTGCGGTCAATGCAGGTCATTACCGCATCATGATCAAGGATTTTTTGTTTGAAAATATGATCCGGCTGAGATGTGGTTTCGACGGGATGGTGCTACGTATAATACTGCGCACGCAACCATTGACTTATTGAAGTTGATTTCTAGAAATGGACCTGTCAATTGGCCTCCAAGGTCGTACGATTTGACTCCTATCGATTTTTTCCTGTGGGTCTAATTAAAGTCACTGGTTTATACTGCTAAACCAGAAAACTTGGAGACCAACATTGTTCGTTTTATTCGTGACATACGGCCAGGCCAGCAATGCTTGAAAAAGTGACTCAAAGTTGGTCGTTCAGAATGCGATTCGTCACGAACAGCCGTAGTGGCCATATGGCCGGAATCAGTTTCAATGTTAGTGCCATGAATTGACCTTTCGAATAAAACATTTTTTTCTTTTGACTAAAATTTAGTTTTGTGTGTTATTAATTTTTGGAATTTAAAGTTCTTTACTTCATTTAATATTTAGATTTTTTAAGAAAAGTTACCGTACATTTTAGTATAAGTACATATAAGATTATTTAGCCTTTTATATCATAAGAGGAAGGTGTGCTATTTCTTTGTCCAAAGTTTTCGATTTGTTAATTTCTTACTTAAATTTCGAGGGTTTATATTCAAATAGTGTTATCTGCAATTTTCTCTGTCACTAATTATTTATCATCTGTCACTTTAATTTAATTCAAGAAACACGTCGTTTTTAAGTCACATTATAAAATTAAAGTTTTAATTAACTAATAATTGTTGTTGTTCGCTCTCCCTTACAATTGCAGAAAGCACTTTTTGAATATAAGCCCTAGATTTGTATTTATGTATGTTAGAGTGTTTTAATTTTTTAGATTTGAACTTTACACATTTTTTTTCAAACAGTTTTAGCGAGTACAAAATTTTTTGAAACTTTCAAAATTTGAAAACTCGTACAAAAATATTTGTCAAGCTAAAATTGTCAGCAATTATTCCACAAACTTATAAAACTTTAAAATGAAGTTGTTTACCCTAGAATTGAGCAATTGTTTCAATAAAAGTATTCTTTTGAGTTTTCGAAACAATATTTTATACTTCTTTCATTTCACTTTTATTTTTTTGAAACACAAAGTATGCGGCAGGATTTTTTATTTTTGTTACTTTACAAATGTTTTCAACCGAACAATTTTTTTTTAATATTAATTTTTCGTTAATCATTTTATTTGTATTTAACACAATATTATATTTAAAATTTTTTTATATTTCAATTAAATTTTTTCTATAATTTTGAGCACCTTCCAAAGGTCGTATCACGATATAAACGTTTTACATCGTCTTAAAATTTTTTTTACATCTCAATCTAACAATTTCAAAATGTTTTTAAATTTTACTTTATTTATTGTTGTTTGTATTTTCACTGACATCCAACTTGTGTTTAGAACATGAAACTAGTAAATCCGAGAGACAATAAGTGTTCCTTATTTATATGGCTAAAAGCGAGGCTATCAACAATTGCACACGCACTCACATACATATACATATGTACATATGTATATGTATATGTACATACCCTGTCGGAGAAGGTGTCGTTGACTACAAGAATAATTAACATATAGTTAACTTTTCTTAGACTGACTAAAAACTAACTGCAATGTCATCCAGAGCCAACAAAGCTGAGAATAAGCTACTTTGAAACTCATTTCAGTTTTATATTAACATTTTGCTGTTATTATTTTAGATGGTACCTTAGCCGGGTGCAGCGATGCCAACTTGGTGCTTAGTACTTTTAAGAAATTTGGGTATTTCTTAAAATTACTTTATTGAAATCTCATTCGTCTGATATATTTCATTAAATAGAGAATAGCTCAGAATATATTAAACATTATTAATCATTTTTAAGGTTCGCTCGTGTAGATCTTCACAGAGAAAACAGTGCCTAATAAATACCTCATAAAATAGAACAAAATTCATAAGATATCTCTATGGTTTTTTTTTCAATAAGGAAATCTTATTAATTTAATAAGGAAAACCTTTTTGAAAAAATCAAGAAGAAATTTTGTAGTTTTTATTATGTTATTTTAATGATTTTTTTCAAAAAGGTTTTCTTCTTTTTGATTTTATTAGGCGACCTAATAAAAAATAAAAAAAAATTTTTTATGTCTTTATTCCTTGTACTTATGTATTTTCATTTAAATTCTATACCATATATGTATGTATGTATGTAGTATATGTGGATGTTATTTATTAATACATACATACATATTATATTATATTCTTAATTAACTCACCATACAGGAGAGGAGAAGACAAGTATTGAGAACAAGCAACCTTCTGACTGATAGACAAGCACTCTAACCAATTTGCTAACAGGCAGCCTGAATCCGCATTGAAATTATTGTAAAAACATGCTTATACAAAAACGATATAGATCATGAAAAAATTGTCTCTATGTTTATTTATAGATATGAAATAAGAAGAAACCTAATAAAATCAAGAAGATTTCCTTATTAAAAAAATTAATAAGATGCCTTTACACATAATCATATAGGAACCTAATAAAAACAATAAGGATACCTTTTTTGAAAAAATCAATAAGGCAACCTAATGAAATCAATAAGGAAAACCTTTTTGAAAAATCAATAAGGCAACCTAATGAAATCAGAGTTTACAATTTATAAGAAAACCTAATAGAATCAAGAAGTTTTTCTCTATGGATTTGTTTTTTTTTTTTTTTTTTGCCAAAAATAACGGAAATTTAGTAAAAAATAAGTGTGAATAACAAGATTTCTTCTTGATTTTTGGTGATTTTCTATAAAATTAATAAGATTTACCACATAAAAATAATAAGAAATCTCTATGGAAAAATCGTCGCTACTCTCTGCTGTGATACCCCTTAGCCGAAAAACGTTTCGTAGAGAAAATCTTCTTGATTCTATTAAGCAGTTTTTTCTCTGTGTTCACTCGTTTTTCACGTTAGTGCTTTTTACTCTCTTTAGAGCTCAAAATTACGCTATTTAGTGCTTTTTAAATTTTGATGTGCCTTTAGAGCGCGTTGAGTACACAACGTGTGATGATATATGTTCGAAACCCAGAATAAATTTTTAAATTTACTGACTACCAGGTGATTTAAAAAATCAACTTTAAGTTAGTTGAAAAGTAATGCAGAGTGAGACAATTGACTATCGCCTAGCACATCGCAATGTCTGACTATTTTAACATTGCGATGTGCTAGGCGATAGTCAATTGTCTCACTCTGCATTACTTTTCAACTAACTTAAAGTTGATTTTTTAAATCACCTTGATTACATTGGAAAGTAATCCAAGTGTCAGTCAGTACTAGTTGCGAAATCGTTAGCTTAAAATTAGTTTAAAGTTAACGGAATTTCCGACAGGGTATGTATTTCCATTCACATACATATATTTATTGTATAAATCCATAAACAGTTAATATTGTTTGGTTGCAAGTGTGTGAATGCCTGCTCAGTAACTTGAAAGCTACGGCGTAAACTTATTGGAGTACGAATAATAAATAACTGATCTACAAGTTTTTGGCTTCCTTCCCTGCTCTAACCTTCACGAATCGCGAAAAAAAACAAAAGCAACAATAACTGAGGCAAACCAACATAAGTTGGCTAAAATGCTAGACAAATAGACAGTCGGCAGTCATTTAGTCAGCTTGCCAACCAAAAAAACTAACATGCCTACATTGCAGTCTTCCGCCTTATAGCTTTTAGTTTTTTCAAGTGGTAGAATATTTAAGAGTTTATTTATTTATGTATTTATTTTTTATAAAACAATTGATTTATTTATTTATTTATTGTATTGTATTTTTGTTTGGTTTGTTTCATAGCGTTTTGATTTCAAACAAATGAAATCAAAGGTAATCAACTTATGTTTTATTTAAACGTGTAATTACACCGGGGAGTTCGGTTATAACGAATCGCGTTTAACGAACAACTTCTCCGTTACTAACGATTTTGCACATTTCATACAAATTAGTACGCTATATAGCAAACTACGGTCATAATATAATATAATTATATATTCCCATCGATCCTATAAGGAGCATATATGTACATATACATACATATATTTTTCCCATAGTTCCCAGGAGAAGCATATGGCCTCAATAAATTGATTGAATGTGTTATCGCCTTACGACATCGCTTTCACTTCACTCCAGCTCTTGCTCATGGAGGCTATTTCTGAGTCAAACTGTCTGCTTTACGTGTGAACAGGGCGCCTCTCCTTCGGTTGCCCTGTGGTTTCCACTCTATGCCATTTTTTGTGATGCCGTTATGTGACATTCTAGGAGTGTGGCCAAACCATCGTTATTTACACTATAGGCTGTTGATTGGAAGGCTCGCATAGAGTGCTACTGGATATAAATAACCCTTGGCCAGAAGATTCTCAGAATTTTCCGGAGGATGGAAAAGGATGGATTTTGCATTTACGTTGAATATGGTTAATTTTATTGTAAATAAATCAGAAGTAATCCTTTGTTGTCTCCTCTGCCAGAATCAGTTGATAAGCCTTGTTATTCTTTTTGTATTGTACAGTATAATTTTTAACATCGCCAGAAAATATTTACGATTGCTTTCGACTTATTTCACCAAATGATACAATAACTCCGAAAAATCAATATATAAATAAATCACGAAAAAAGTTACACAAACATAGAAAATTTTATTTTGCAGAGATTATCATGATTTTTTTTAAAGGTTTTCATCGATTTTTGGAAGCTCCACCACTGAATATCAATAGGGTAAATATGGGGTCAACTAGGCAGTATAATGTACGACTATAAATGCTGTTTACTGCTATCGTCGTTATATTAACAAATACAGCAACATCATGAGCAACAAATATTGAAGTACAAATACATACATATTTCAGTGGTACAACTTTCATTTATTTCACATTTGTAAAAGTAAAATTAATTATTTAAAATTTGCTTATATCAGATTCAGTGAAGTGCGACTTTAACTCGCACATGAAGGGTTCCGTAGAGACACTGCATACGAACTTTAGCCTCTAAAATCGAATACCTTACCTGATGTAAAAAAAATTAAGTACCCGGTAAGTATTTTTTTCGGTTTTTGGCAATTTTTTTAGTTTTATGCTTTTTCTTAGTTATGGCGCTTTTTTGCGTTTGTTTTTGAGAATTTTTTAGTTTTTTTGGCGACCTTTTTACTTTTTGGTGATTTTTTTTTTTGTATTTTAGTGATTTATTTTATTTTTGGTGATATTTTTTATCTAAGCGCCTTTTTCGCTTTGCTGATTTTTCGTTTTAGCATTTTTTATATTTAGAACTTTCTAGTTTTAGCATTTTTGAAAATTTCAAGAGTTTGACTCTTACGGTTTACAAGCAGTGATGCCAATTTAGCCATTTTCTGGCTAAATTTATCCTTTTTTCAACCCATTTAGCCAGAAGAAAAGTCCATTTAGCTTTAGCCACTTTTATTTTATTTTTAGCTATTTTTAGCAATTTTTAAGTACGTGAATTTTTTGGCGATTTTTCATAATAAATTTTAGCTCGCAACAAAGGAACTACCAAAAAAAACAACAGAGTAATATTTTATTGTTTTCGGATTATTATCAATAGCAGAATGCACAAAAATTGCGTTTAGGAAAGTGTGCAATCATTTCCTATGCATTTTTAGATAAAAAAAATTGTCAAATTACACCATAATATGAAAGCGATAGTTAAATTGGTAACAATAACATTTGCTTCTCTTTTCTTAATCGTGGTAATGTCGTTGAAAGTTGATGGGTCTAGTTGGTGGCTTATGATATCAGTAAAACATGTGTCATGTTTGTTTTATCCAAGTGAAAATAAAATAGAAATTAAAGTTAAAATAAAAGTTAAAAATAGAAAGTGGACCAAATAGGTTTGGATTGAAAATATCACGCAGTTGTTGCTACGACTATGAAATTTCTGAGAGTTTCTTAAAATTTATTGGCACAAACACGGCAGCTAGGACAGAAACAATAATAATTTTAATGATGATGATCTGATTTTTTAATTAAAAAATACCTACATACATACATTTGTATATCGTTCTTAATTTTTGTGTTCAGTTTTTTATTTGCTTCTTGAGTACCTAAAGAAAAATTATTTGATTTATTGCTTTAATTTATTATTTTTACTTTTATTTGCTTTAAAAATTTTTCCCGATTTGCTGCAAAAAAATGTACTATGAATTCTTCTTAGTTTTGTTTAATACTCATGATTTTTGCATTCGATCTCGTTTAGCCATTTTTTTGTCCACATTTAGCCATTATTGATGAAAAAATTCTGGCATCACTGTTTCCAAGATACAGCAAATTTTCAAAATTACATTAACTGATAGAATACCCTTATGGATTATTGTCAATATCAATATACATAAAATATATTTTAGATACACAATTTTCAATTAACACCATAATATGAGAAATATAGCTAAATTGGTAACAATAAGATTTGCTATTCCTTTCTTATAATCGTGGTAATGTCGTTGTAAGTTGTCGGGTGTAGTTGTTGGACTATGTATGATATCAATAAGAAAAGATGTCATGAAGTTAAAGTTGAAATACAAGCTTAAAAAATAGAACGTAGACAACATTGGTTTGGATTGAAAATAGCAGGTAGTTGTTGCTACGACTATGAAATATCTGAGAATGCCTTAAAACTTATTGGCACAACTGACAGCTATGACAAAAACAACAATGATGTTGACGATGATGCTTTGGTTTTTTAATTAAAAAATTACCTACATACATACATATGTACATATATAATATACATACTCGTATATCTGTATTTTTGTGTAAAGGGTTTTGTTTGCTTCTTGAGTGCCTGCAGAAAAATGATTGGATTTATTACTTTAGTTCATTATTTTTACTTTTATTTACTTCAAAAAATTTACCCGACTTGCTGCAAAAAATATAATATGAATTATCCTTTTATTTTGGTTTAATACTCATGATTTTTGCATTCAATCTCACTTAGCCATCTTTTAGCAACTTTTTTGTCTACATTTAACTATTATTGATGAAAGAATACTGGCATCACTGGTGTGTGTATAGTCTGATAAGTCCTTCTGACCTTTGGTGTACGGAACCCTAAAAATGAATCAATTCATTTCTTTGGACGAATTTGGAGATGTTCTTCCTGTTAAATAACATCCAATAATTTTAAGGTGGCGTTGGCACCGAAGGTTCTGGGTTCGAGCCCGGTATTCAACAGTCATTAAATGGCAACACATTTTTCTGATGTTTATTAGTGTTCCTTTGTATCAGTTGTTGTAGGAAAGTTCATGTGACGAAGGCATAGTCACTATACCACTTCAGTAGATACTAATCCTAATATAATATCAGAGCGCCCTTCTGCGTTGTATAGCAGAATCATCGGCGAAGTAGAATAACCAATAAAATGGCTTCAAAAAGAAAAAAAATTTAATACGCCTCATTTAACACGAGAGGCGCTCGAAGACTGTATTATTAAACACGTGCAAAAAGCAGAGTTGTAAAAGAATGAAGCTTTCCTCTATCTCTTTATTAACCACCTGTCTTCTCCATAACTAGCCCCTTCCTAAAGAAGGTAACACCTAGTAATAGTAATGGGCATTCATTGCCTGTGTGTTACTTCTCTTAAAAAAAAAGAAGGTATCATTCATTTCACATTTTGTACTGTATTGGTAGCACTATACTTTTTCATTATCGCTTTAAGGCTGGTACTCTGTTCGAAGTTGTGAAAAGTTTTCAGCAACATTGATTATTTCACGGGAAAAATTTGACATGTACTAAATGTAGCCCAACTTGCGTTTTTTTTATAAAAACATTGTCAAAATTCCCTGCCGAAAAATTACTGCTCATGTTGTTTCCCAGCGAAACTAAAATGATGCCAGTCATTTTGCATGGAAAAACATGCTGCCAGATAGATTTTACGTATTTTTCGCAAAAAGAACAGAATAGTAATTTTACAAATTTATTTCGCAAATATTTCATACCAAATACTTTTACATGTAGTTTGACAGCATTTCGCACGAAATTGTGAACAAAGTACCAGGCTTTACGACAAACGTGATCGTTCGTTTTCTTCGTTTTCATTGTTTTCATATTAACGGGTGTATTCTATTTTTGACAGATTGTAGTCGGTAGCCAGCTGTGATTTGTGAGTGCTTAAGATTTAAAACAAAAAGAGAAAAATTATGAAAAGTTCACCACACACAGGAAGAAATGAAATGTGCACATACAAGACGAATATTAGCATATTATTAAAAAAAAAATACATGCAGATTAACATTAGAAATATTGACTGAGAATGTAAAAAACAAATTCGTTTTACTTTGCCCATAAAATAATTATAATTTGCAGCAAAAGAATTTCTGAACAAAGAAGTTGTTAAACAGATACTGCATATAATCTACCTATTGTCACCTTAATATAGAAAGGCCCTCAGTCATTATTTTTTTAATTCGAGTTTTTAGCGTATTTCGGTAGAGGGACATATACTCGTAATAATATAATGCAAAGATTTATAAGAAAAGAAATACATACATACGTACATATGTAAGTATGGGTGTATGTGCACATTTATAATGATGGCAAAAAGGCTCGACATACATTAAAAAAAAATTGCTGATAATTTGAAAAATATGACAACAAGTAATACATACCAAATTTTACTATGTATTATATTTTATTATAAATAAAAAGACACTGATAAGACATCATGTTGAATATTGGGCGAGCATTTAATGATATCTCCAGCACTAATATATTATATGTAGTTTTTGCATAATTTTAAAACACGAGCTCAAAAGTAGGTCATTAGAAAAATAATATATTTATACATATGTACATACATATGTATGTACTTTTCTTGTCTATACTGTTTTTATATTTCACACATCAAAGTTCCAAGAGAATATTTGGAATGCCACTAATTATATAAAAGTATAAAATTGAAAATTATAAAACTTAATGTCTATTTCGAATAGGTAATAAATAAAAACTGACACGTGTAGTGATGCGATACAAGCCATACCTAGACAATAGCGCCAACTGTCAACTGTCAACATAAAAAACACACAGATCAATAACAAGAGCAACCAGCGGCGATGCCAATTGTTTAATATAAAAAAGCGTGTTGTTTTTCATTTGGCGCATTTTATAAAAAAGCTCTTAAGGCCATTCACATATTACGTAACGCTGTTTTTATATCTCTTCCTTTCGAATTACAAAATAAATTATTTAATCCGTAACAAATCGTTACGGTTGAGTCATGAGACCTGTCAAAATGAAACGTCTATTGAGAAATCCTTTAGTTAAAACAGTTAACAACAAAAATATTAACCTAAAATTAACAACAAAAATCAAACTTTACTGCCAGTTCATAGAAGCCATGTAAAAATTCTCGTCTGCGTATTTATATTGAAAACAAAAACAAAGCACTCAAAAATTTGTTTTTGTTTTCAATGTAAATAGCCAGAGGATAATTTTTACATGACTTCTATATACTGGCAGTTAAACTACATATGTATAGTTAATGAAAACTTGAGTTTAATTATATTTTAATTTTCAGTTAAATATACAAATTTTAGTCAAATATAACTGAAACTTTTTCTCATTATTAACTAATTAACTGAAAGAAAAATTTTTATATTCAAAATAAAACCTTTAAAGAGAAAATAAAACAATCTTGATTTTTTTATATTTCGCTTAATTCAAAATAATTGACAATAGAAAGTTAACTAATTAACTAAAGAAAAGATCAAAGACAGAGTCTTAATAAACAAAATCAAAAAATAATAATAAACCACTAAAGAACGAAAAACAAATTAAAACTAGACAAAACGCAAATTCACTTTTAACATTAAAATCTTAGAAAAAACAATAATCTTCCTAAAACTTTATACGAGTATATGTACACATTTAGATAGATGTTTTTTCGACTAAACAATAAATTAAAATTTAAAATGTCTCCTATTAAATTTCTTATCACTTCCTACATTTAATCATAAATATTTTGTGTGCTAAATTTTTTAAAGATTTGTATTTCAAGAAAATGCCTTCTCAGGATTAGTCTATTTATTTAATAAAACTACTGAAGTTAAGAATTGTTCATCTTTTTCCTTGAAATACCACCAAGCCTTACACATATTCAAATCAAATAGCCCAATTTATTATCATGGGCATTTCCCCAGAAAATTCCACTTTTTGTCACGTCACGTTACTTATTGACGACATAGCTTATAGAAAAAAAACGTATATGTTATATTCTATTTCGGATATTGGTCTCGTAGAAAGTAGTTAGCACTACATTTAGTAAAAGATAGGAACAAATCGAACAGCATTAATTTAAATTACAAACCTAATTGCTTGATGACGTAACGTGACTGTGCAAATATCCAAATTTCCTTGCAATGGATTGTATGCAATCAATTAATTTTATGCCATGTTAAAACACACTATTCTGTAAACAAATTAATTTACATATTCTATTTAAAGATAAACTACAAGATTTTTATAGTAAAAATAATGTAGCGTTCAATTAAATTTGTAATAATTTATAGCTTATTTACTGAAAATAGAAGCATTAATAAGCCTTCAAATGTAAGAAAGTTTGAAAGCTAAATAATAAATTAAGACAAGTATCGAATCATGAACCTTAAAGTGTGTTCACACGGTGTGTACTCGTATTTATTATATGAACAATTTTAGCTTTCCACATGAAAAAATTTTGCACTCATGACATATTCAGCCTTATCATGAATTCCACATATGAAAATTTCCGAATCAAATTTTTCGTTCACAATGATTTTAATTTCGTTTAATCAATTCCAATAAAATGAAAAACTAACATATTTCCACTTTATCCAACAGACAAATCTATGTGAATGATTTTTTTCATAAATTGTCAGATTATTTCGCAATCGTATGAAGTTTTTTGATACCGATTTTTCACACGTTCGGAAATTTCCATGTGAAATTTTAGGATAAGTATTTTCTTAAATAAAGCAAACCCAGTCGGAAGAAAAATACATTACTCAACTAAGCAATTGGTAATTTGCATTTAGGAAATTTTTTTATTGTATTAGTACATTTTACTTTACATGAGCTTAACTACGTGTGAACGCACTTTAAGTATTTTGCTGTAACACGTTTTAATCAGCTACACAATACATTCAGAATTTGTCATAGATTTTTTACAATTTCGTTTTACAATTAACATACTAAATGTCCATTTCAAGTACACTTTCATTTTAGCTGTTTGTCAATAACATGTTCTTTTGATTTCCGGTAGCGATTTCAACGTATAAAAAACAAAATAATAAATAACAACGATCAAATATTGTATACAAAACTATTTGAATATAAATAAATTTTACTTTTTTGAATTGATTGGGCCGGCTTTGTTAATAAGTTATTTTGAAAATTGGAAAAAAAATTAAACAAGCTTTTTCTTGTAAAAAGTATTTCGAAATTAATGTTAAGTTACAAAAGTGTTCTGTAAATGTGAAGAAAATTATGATTGTTAGACGACTTTTACACACGCAAAGTTCACTGTTGGAACGCTATTTGTATTAGAGGTGAGCGATTTTACGAAACCTGTTAATTTTTCACAGCGATTGAAAAATCACTAATCACAACTGTGGCCGAATTTATCAAGTAACAGGTTTTGGAAATATAGTTCTTTCATACAAACTGTGAATGCTCTTATATGCTTACTTTACAGCAAATAAAGCTACCACATGAATCTTTTTTATACCTTCACCGTTTGTCGAGAAAAAGTCATCGAATCGTGTCAAATCGTCTTTTCTGGCAACTATGTATAGCTCTCACATTTTTGTATTTGCAATACGACAATTCTCAATATTTGGATGGGGTTGATTGCTAATTGTTTGTTCTTGTCGCTTTTCTTATTAGTATTTAGCAAAATACCAATACTATGACATACTTTTAAAGCAGAAGAGCTGAAATGTATTAAACCGTGATCACAGTCGCTGTTTAATTTCACTCCTGCTCTTCTTATTAGATATTGTCGAAATAACAGAACTGCTGCAAACAAAATACTGCTAAACTGTGATCACAGTCACAGTTTAAAAGAATAGTGATTTAGAAATCACGTTCACAAGGAGCAACATTATTAAAAAATCACAATATCGCTCAACACTAATTTGTATACGAGTATTTCCAACTGAGTTAAAATAACATTTTAACGAAATTTCATTACATTGAAGAAAATACAAAGTTTACTGCTGTTTCGTAAGGACAATCAAAAACAAATTAAAATTTTTAAAGTGCATATTATAGATATTCGTTTCTTCAATATGGATTTCCCATGCTTCAAGCTGCTGCCCGGCCGGAATAAATATACAGTTTGTTAAGTAAATATTTGCACAACAAAATAACTTCGACAATGTTTTTTTGTAATGAATAACTTTATATTGGATTATCGTGTTTGAGAGGACAGAAGAGAATATTCTGCTTTATAACAATTCTATGTATGTAAATAAAAAGGCGTTAATTTGCCATTATTCAGTTAACACAAATAAATTGAAGCTTCTGTCAAAACTTTTCAGCTTAATTCGTTCTACTCATTTAATAGACAATTTTACTTGTTATTTAAATACGTATTTAGATAATTTTTAGTTAAGTTTTAGTTAAGTTTCAATACCGTTTAATTTTTTCAGTGGTTAATTACAGTTCTTATAGAATTACGTTGAAAGTATGGCAACACCACAAAATTTTAAAATATTATGAAAAACCTTCCAAGGAAGAGCTGTTTGGCATAAACAAGAAAGTTTATTCATCAACGTGTAGAAAGTTTAAACAGTAAAAAACTCATTTTATGAAACAAAAAGAGCATCTATCGAACGCTACTATATATTTATAATAATATATTACTCGTATGTATATGCATATTTATGAAAAACAAATTTAAAATTCCACAAAATACGACCACATTATGCTCCTGCTCTTCATGTTTTTCAATAAGCACACACAAGCACAAAAACACATACACAATATTGGGCATTTAAGTTTTATTTAAATGTCTTTCAAGTCGGTGTTGAAAAATTAATTTTCTATTTAAATATAATTATAATTTAAAGGTACACATACATATGTATGACATTTAAAATTGCCAAGTCGAATAAATGGCCTTAACTAGATAAAGGAAATACCATCGAAGGTCAAGGTTGCTACCTTGACCCACGGTAATAAATTTTATTAGACGCCATTGAAGTTGATAAAACTCATTTTTACCCGACTGCCAAGAAGGCTTATTTATTTGTTTTTCTTAGGGTTCCTTTTCACCTTTGGTGTCCGTCTGTCACTGGCTCTTTCCTCCAGAACCGTAAGAGCTACGGACCTGAAATTTTCACAAAATATGTAAAACTTTAGCCGCTACAACAACAAATATGTGATAGCTACGAATTAAAGGGATGTTCTAAAGCGAGCAACGAAACATGTTGATATCCTAGTGTAATGTACAGACAATTATATACATATATGTACATAAAATTAGTGTATTTTTAACAGACTACAACAATACTTAAATTAAAAAATAAAATAAAAACTCACGGTATTCTATCAGTTAATGTAACTTTGACAACTTGCTGTATCTTGGAAACCGTAAGAGGCAAACTCTTGAAATTTTCAAAAACGCTAAAGCTAAAAAGTTCTAAATATAAAAAATCGCCAAACCAGAAAAGGCGCCAAGCGAAAAAAAAACTTCAAAACTAAAATAAATCGCCAAAAACCAAAAAAAAATTGATAAAATGAAAAAAAGCCAAAACAAAAAAAAAAAAATTCAAAAGCGAAAATAGCGCCATAAATAAGAAAAACCATCAAAACTAGAAAAACCGCTAAAAACCAAAAAAAAAAAAACTACCGGGCATATATCTTTTTTAAATGTCCACATCAGGTAAGGTATTTGATTATACAGGCTAAAGTTCGCATAGTATTACTTACATATTATGTAGTGTCCGTGCGGAACCCTTCGTGTGAATTTATTTTTGATTATTTTAAATGTAAATTGTTATTAAATATGTTGCGCAAAGCCCAAATATATGCTTTAAATATGGCAAATAAAATAATTGTACTTTAGACTTTTATTTCTCTCTGCAAGTTGTTGTAACTTGCCGATAAAAATTTGCCATGAAAACATAAGGAATGCTTTATAATTTGTTTTAAATGTTTGTTTAATCAAAAAAAAAATAATAATAATACGTGTTTGCATGTACGTACAATAGCCAAAAAAACCATTCGATATCACTTGTTGCTCTTATATGCCTAAATAAAAAAATTTATTTGCTTAGAAATTTTATATAAAGCAGATAAATTCCAAAGCAAAATAAGTATTCGAAAAACTAGGTATTTTCATCTCTTTCGCTCTTAACTATACTTGTTTGTAATGTACTTTTTTGTTGTGAATAGTACCGTTATGGTAGAATTAGTCGATTCGTATCGTGAGTTTACGAAGTAGGATAGTGAATCATGGCCTTTAATATGTATTGTAACGTACGAGTATGTATGTATGTAAGGTTGAAATCTACAGAAAATAGATTTTTACGGAGCAAACGTTACTTCTCTCTTACATACATACACACACCTGTATAAAGCAAACAGAAATACAATAACAGCTGACACGTTCGCTTGCAGCCTGACATATTTACTAACTAACATCCAGATTTAAACGATACGACAACTTCAAAAGTACCACGATACGAATCGATTAATTCTACAATTACGATTCCATTTTACAGTTTTTACGTTTTCTTAACATTTAAATACAAGTGATGGCAAAGATGGGACGCAAAAGAAAAATTAAATTCTATTGAATTAATATATTTAATAATTTATCATTTTGATGTAATAATAAAATCGTCAATCACTTTAAATTTAATTAAAACATAAACTTTTTTGGCACACAATAAAATTAATAAATAAATATCAACAAGCGAAACAGCCCCTTTTTGTTCCAGCGAAATTTATGATGGTAGGAATTTTTTTCGAGGAAAGTGTTTTCTGTGGAATATAAATTCGTAGGGAATATTCATGATTGGGCTGATAATCTTTTGGCTGCGATGGAAAGGTTTTAGTGTACCGTAAACCAAATGTACAGTCAGAAAAGAGAAATATGATACCAACTGTAAAACACAGTCGTGGTTGTGTTATACTTTGAGGGTGTATGGCGGCTTCAGCTGTAGAAAAATTAACGTTTATTAAGGTGATTATGTATCATGACAATATATTAACATACTCCAACAAAATTTAGCACAGAAAAACTTGAACTAACGAACAGATTTAAATTTTATCAGGATAATGACCCGAAGCATTCTGCTGCTTATGCAAAGCAATTATTATTATATAAATGCTCAAAAATGATAAAAAACTCCCCCCATAATTCTCAGACCTTAGCCCCATTGAACATCTTTTACAAATAAAAATCAAATGAAAAACATTTTGCAAAAAGAATGGAACGAGTTTGATCCAGATTAAATCCACAATAAAATTAATAAAATCTATTCCAGAGCATTTAAAAGAGCTTTTTTAATGCCATAAAGGAAGAGTAATGCGCTTCTAAAAGCAGCATTTACATGTTTATATTCATAAAAAAAATGTATTTTAAATCCATTGTAAGAAAATGTTGTATGAAAAATTTTAAATAAAATACATTTCAAACTCATTTTAAATTTTATGAATATGGGGGTAAGGACATTGATGATGTCGAATACTTTTTTGTTTACAATTTTTGCTTTATGTCTTAAAATATGAATTGTATGTGTTTAGTTTCTTTGGAGATCTTATTTTTTCAGTAAAATGTTTTTATATGAATTTTATCAAAATCAACAGAATACAATTTTTTACCGAATAGTTTTTTTTACCACTGTATGTATATTATTTCCCTCTTCCATCTACTACACGCCTCTCTTCTAAAACAACAACAAACAGTACGCTGAATTAAAATTGGCAACGTTTAACGGAACGAAAATTGTAGCCCTGAAAGATATTAACAAAACAAACATAAGAAAAGGAAGTAAAGCATTCACACGTTCGGTCATACATACAAACATACACACGCTAACTTTTAACTATTGAATCGCAACGTTGCAAAATCTGGATATTAAGGGATATCTCAGAATATTAAACGAATTTTCTGGTTATTTAAAAAATCGCCAAATGGCCAAAAATCGCGAAAGCTGGAAATTCTGTGGCTGTGTGCTGTGTGTGTAAGACCCATCCATATCTACATATATATGTATGTATGTTTTAAGATTCTTCAAAAAGTTTCGCAGAGGCAATTTTTTTTGGTAACGTTTTTAAAAAAGACATTAAACATATCGAGCCATAACCGTCAAAAAATCTTAACCGACACATTTTTGGACCTAATTTTTTTTGACGAAAATCGATTATTTACAATAGCAAATAATCGATTTTGTTCAAAAAATCAAATTCGAAAATTATGTCGCTTAAGCTTTTTTGGCGGTTATGGCATGTGTTCTTTTAGATGCTGATGCAGATGTATCAATAATGGTTTGTATTTCACAAAAATCTGTTCGACTGTTTTCCGAAACACAGAAATAGCCCCCTTGCCCCTTATTGGTTCTGGTTTTTAAAATATATGGAGACTACGTGTTCTTTTAGATGCAGATGTATCTACGTTTTGAAAATCATAAAAATAGTTCGAATAGTTACTAAGGGCAGATATTTCTCCTGGCCCTCTCTCTGTTGGTCTTACTTTAGTGTTTTTCTTTTAAAAACGATAATGTAATTAAGACTAATGAACAGCGAGCGATTTGTTGAAGTTTTTGTACAATTTATTTAATATTTCGACCACATTAATAATTATGATCACATATGTATACACACATACATACAGATGTACATACACAGAGAGAATAGATTGGTTAAAAATCTGTTGGAGCAACAAATTTTTAATTATATGTTCCAATATTCCATATTTTCTATCAATTATCAATCAATTGTACGATTTTTTCATATTTATAAACAAAAAACCATAATTACAATACAAATAGAATTCTTACAATAGTTTTATTAGGAATAAAAATTGATTCCGTTCATTTCTAATAAACATTTTAAAGTATTGGTAGACACAACTGAATTCAATTCAAGTTAGAAAGTAACGTAACTGAATATTAACTTTTGAAATTAAAAAAACTTTTCTTGTAAACAATATATAGTATAAAAAAAAAATCGGTTATTGTAACCAACTAATCATTTGCCGTCGTACTGAAATTCTATTACAATAAAAGAAAATAAAATACTTTATTGATGTTCCTAACCGAATTTTTTACTCTGAATACAAAAGGAAAAACATATTTTGTTGTCGCAATTGAATTTTTCCTTATTTGTAGAAAATTTTAAGAGCCAATTTCACCAAATTATTTAAATATCAATTCATATTTGAAAGTCATTTTTCCATAAAAAAATTAATAAAAATCGACATTTAAATATGAATTGATATTTAAATAGAGTTGGTGAAATTGGCCCTAAATATTATAAACAAAAATAAAAATTAGATAGAAATGTCATATAAAAAATATATTTTGCAGAATAATTACACAAATCCCGATTTAACAAAAAGGATAAGGACATTGTTATATATGTATGTATGTATATCGCAAAATATTCGAAGTGTTATTACTATTATTCTGAAGTGAAATTATTTGTGCAAATAATTTGTAAAAATGTTAATTTGTAAAATGTTTCTGTTTAATAAAGCTTAACACCGGCAACGGATGTTAAATGCATCATGCGGATCAAAAGTTTGCACATTTCACTTCAGAATATAAGCAAAAAGTTAAGCATAATTTGCGATAAATATAATAATGTGCTTACATACCTTTTTTATTCTGCAGAAATTGTTTTTATGTATGTATGCATGTATGTATGTATGTATGTGTATGTATGAATGTACATATGTATGTTAGGGCGGGTCGATTTAAAAATCGCTCAAATTACAAGGAAAATCGTATTCTAGTGATCAAAATAAGAAACTTTGCCGAAGGAACCATACCTCTAAAATGTATTTTGATGTCCCGACTTTTGATCCGAAGGGTCAAATTTTTACAAGAAAAAATCAGCGAAATGGCTATGTTTTTTATTTTTGGAGTTTATTTTTCTCTTTAGAAATTTATTTAGTCAGAATGAAATTAAAAAAATTTATTTTACTTAGTAATGTAAAAGAAAATAAAAAAAAATATTGTTTGAAGTCTTTTTTGCTTTCAAGTCTGGGCAATTTCGCACGCTCTCTATTTGGGAACCCCCCAGGGGTGGTTCCAGGGGGTGTGCCACTGGCATAGGTGGGTCGGCCCTCCAAAATTAGTGGGGGTCGGTCATACATTTTGACTCGATTGAGGAACTCTAAATGGGTCAAAGTGAGATTTTTCAAAATTTGACCATTCGGATCAAAAGTCGGAACATCAAAATACATTTTAGAGGTATGGTTCCTTCGGCAAAGTTTCTTATTTTGATCCCTAGAATACGATTTTCCTTGTAATTTGAGCGATTTTTTTGCCTCCATACAAATCGACCCGCCCTGATGTATGTATATGAGCCATGTCTACCAATGATTCCTTTAGAAATACCAATTATATTGGTTGTATCAATTAATTATTTCTATAGTCATTCATTATAAAAATTCACATATCGCTAATGAAAAATTGGTGCTTACAAAAGCTATATTCGTTCATTACAACAGAATTGTGTATTAGTTGTTGGACCGACAAAATTCGATTGGCTACAAATTCGGTTATCACAACAAATCTGTTTTCTCTGTGTACATATTAAATTATATTATTTCCTTACCCGGGAGGCTCTACTTCTAAACATAGTAATCGGAACAGTAGCATAATTAAAAGGCATTAATTACAATGGTAACATTTTTAATGAATTTTTTTTATAGGCATAGGTATTAAACTTACCATTTCTTTCGATGAAATGCTTGTGGAACGAAGGTTTCTACAAAATTTTAAATTTTAAATCACTTTTTTAATTGAAACGCTTTAATCCGATTAAAACATAAGAAAGTTTCATTAGGCAAAACTTGTGAAAAATTTTATAATTTTTAATCTTTTCAAACAAATAGTTATGGATCTGTATGAAAAATGTTTTGTTTTTTTTTTTATACAAAACTTATTAATCTCTTCTCACATTATTTACAATTAATTTAGAAAACATAACTTAAGCCTTGAATTTTATCGTTATTAATAACTACAGACTTTGAGTAGACACCTGTTTGTTATATTAACTATGACTGTACACGTTCAGCACTTGTGACTGATTTTTTTTTTAATCAACTAATATGAAGACAACGTTTCTATTTTGTAGGTCGATAAAAACCCAACTGAAATGTACAGAAAATACTCGAGAATTTTTATACTCAAAGAATATTTTTGCTTTGCTGAATGAAAACAAAAATAAAAATAAAAACAACGATAATAAAAATGAAAATAAGCATTTAATTTGCTTTTTTTTGTCATTGTTTATTTAACACAATTATAATTTAATTTTTTTAATGCAGTTTGTACTAGTAAAAAGAGAGAGCATGAGAATAACAAGAGAAAACAAAACCAAGGGCCATTATCATTATTAGCTACAACAAGCCAGACAGCAGATTGCTTACTTTGTGATAAGGATAATAAAGATAATACATTTTGATTGTATGTATGTACATACATATGTACATATGTATAACTATGCTTATGCAAAATCAGATTATTGTGAACTTGTGTAGATTGTAAAAAGGGGTATTTTTTAAAGATTCAATCCATGAATAAAAAAAACAAGATTGTGCACTAAGCCATACAAAAAAATTTTATACTGCGCATCTACGTCATCATAGAATACACATGTATGTTTGTTGTAAAGTGTGTGAGAGAGAGAGAGCACATTCCACACACAAATGTATGTATGTACTTTGTTTACAACAAAAATTCTATACCTACGTCACAAGCAGAAAATAAAATAACGGACGGCAATGCACAATCTTGTTTTCTTGATTCATGGGTTCAATCAGACGTGCCATCATACCATACTGCCACAGCCATAATCATCAGAGATGCCAATTTAGCGCGTTGCGCGCTAGATTTAGCGCGTTTTAACTATGCCAAACGCGCTTTTTTTCGTCTCAGCGCGTTTACTAAAAAACGAGCGTTTTGAATAAAGTCATCATCATTTCAGTTCAATATTTTTTTTTACTTTTTTCACATTACTTTTTTACTTTTTTCATTTAACAATTTTCTAGTATTCAAAACTCATAAAATTTTTTAAATTGTTTAATGATTCAGCTGTCGCAAATAAAATTCCCTTGACTGTGGTTAGAATTAAAAACGCATTTTAATATTGTAAATGGCAAATATTTTGAAATTTCACAACTAAAAATGTGTACTCGTACTCGTCACCAAAAAAATTTATATACGAGAGTAACTTATTAAGCATCTATTCTAGCTGAAGTACAAAAAGCATTTGAATCGCAAAACTATTCGACAAAAGTTGTTACAAGCTTTGACAAATAAAATAAAAATAAAAACTTAGGATCTCGATTATTTGGAAGGCAATTCTGATTCTGTATTGATTTTAGTAATTTAGGATATAATTTCGAAGAAACAATATTATAAAATCTGAAAAAAAGCTACTAAAAAAATCAATTGTATTTAATAATACACATGTACATGTACATCGACTTTTATTAAAATTTAATTTAGCGCGTTGAAAAATATTTGTTTTGTTTTGGCTATAAATAGTTGACAATGCTGCAACTTAGGGCGTTCTAGCGCATTTGGTTTATAAATAGTTGGCATCGCTGATAATCATTACCAAAACCATAAATATGCATACATATTTGCTTCACCTATTACTGCTGCCATAACTATAAACAGCTGTTTATGTTTTCATTTGTTTATTCATTTCAAAAGTGTAACAACAAATATGTCCAATTAGTGAACAGCTGGTTAAACGTGTTATGACAAGTCACCTACCCTACAAGAAATGAATGACTGAAACTAGCACAAACGAAATTTTTTCACTAACACATTTGCAATAATTTTCCATTGAATTTAAGAGTGCCAGTCAATTGACTGGTCATTTGACCAGTAGTAATGACCGACACATTTATAAATTATATTTGTTCCTCTCTAACATGTATGTTAGAGTGAAACATCTAATGTGCATATACCAAAACTTTTAAGACATCGCATTTTATTGTACATTTATTGCATTTTATATACAATTCGTTCGGTCTGTGAAATTAAAATTTATACAAGTGCTAAGAAAGTTAAGTAACATCAATACTGCATAAAAGAAATTGAAAAGTTTAATGTAATTTATACATTTATGTATGTATTTCTGTTTTAAAATTTTAGTTATTTACTAAAAGAAAGGTGTGTTAGAGCTGGGAAAAAGCGTGAAGAAGACTAGAGTGGTACCACCTAGGTTATTTTGTATTTTGGATTGTATATAAATATAAATGTATATTACTTATTTATTTATTTTCTTATAATAAAAACCAATTAAAATAACATAAAAATTATGTTTATTTATTTAAAAGTTACATTTTACCAGTTTCTATGTAAACATTGACTAGTAATAGTTGCCCAGTTTCTATGTAAGCATTGACTAGTCATAGTTTACCAATGCTTATGTAATCAGTGACTGGCAAAAAAGAGGCAGATTAAGCAGTTCAGATATATTTGTTTTAATTAAGTGAAATGAATAAGGAAGAGAGAGATAAAACATCACACGTACACACATGTTTTGGTCATTTTTTTCACCAATCCCTTAATAAACTAACTGGGGACTGTGACCACAGTTTCGGTGATCGCTACTAGTCAAATGACTAGTCAATTGACTAGTAGTCTTCTTATATGTATACATATAATCAAATACAGTGTTGTCAATTGTATGGTTATGGTTATGGCACATTTAATTTAAGCTTAACCATAAACATAGAAACCAATTGAATTTTGTTTTTTCGCCATAACCATAACCAGCAAATCAATTGACAAATGTTTGGTTTTTTTCAAAACACTTAAATTTACAATTAAATTTTACATACTTCTCATTGTTTTCTTTTCTAGCTCTTAAAGTAAAATACAGCAAAAACAAACAAAAATAAAATGGCGCAATCGTTCTCATTCTTTTTGTTTTGTTTTTGCTTTAAAATTTTTGTGCGAACAAAATTTTTTTATATCGTTGGTCACAACTAGCAAGGCCCTAACTCAAATAACTATAACTTTACAGGAGAAAGTAAAAACATAATAAAATGCAGTACAACTACAGTTTTACTGCTTATGAAAGCGTTATTTTTTACACTATTGCAATAAATTTTTGTGACGAGGTGTATTTGTGTGAAATTTATTGGAATCACTGAAAAACTAAATTTCGTGAAAATACGAGTTAGGGCCTTTCTACTTGGGACCATCGATATATAGTTCTGAGATTTCTCTTCTTGATAGAGAAAAGAAGGAAACTAAATTGATTCCAAACATTTACAGCTTGAATTGGTTGAATGGCACATTTTCATTTTCCATGTATAGGGTGAATTTTTAGGAGCTTTCGGATTTGATTCACTGTCATCAACAACACTGGCGAACACAGCTGCGATATTTTCCTCTGTCCGCACTCTACGTATGCGTGTTGGGGGTTTAATGTTCCATAATGTAATTTTGGTGCGAAATTTAGTCACAAGATTCCGAATAGCCGCCTCTGAATGTGGCCCAAACTGACCATCAAATTTGATAATCTGCAAGCGTTATTTATTTGTATGATTAAATTATAGACCAAACTGAACATGTTTAACAGTGACATGATACACGAAAACAGCTGAGTTGCCAAAAAGAAAGTTGCTAAAAAAATCACCTTTTATAATAAAAGTAAAAAATTTTACATTACTTTACATTATTATTTTTTTATTTATAATTTGTTTATTAAATATGTAATTAAAAACATGTGTGTGACACCAAGAAAAGAGCGAATTGTAATCAGCTGCCGCTGTAAAAATATTACGTCTCATTTACCTACGTATTCTTTTTTTTTTTTTGATTTTCCGGACAAATATTTCGAAATGGGTGAATAGTGTTGCAAAAACCTTTGAGTAAAAAAAAATTTTGTCCGGACAAAAACTTTGTTCGGAAAAAATGCACCCATGCTTTACTCACTGGAAAGATATGAGAATAAACCAACAACTATATAGTTACGTTACATGAATCAAAAAAAAACCTGATTTCGGAATCAGCCTTACAAAAGAAATTTTTACCGAGCATCTACGTCATCATAGGATACAAATAAGTGTTTGTTGTTGATCTAAGCGGGTGAATCGATTTGAACAAAATTTTAAATGCACACAAGAGATACAAACAAGGAAAACTTTTGAGTTTGGGCTTGAAGCTATTTGAAGAAGAGCTTCTTGTTGCTATCAAAGTTTTACAAAATGTTTTTCTTTTGCCCCAAACATTTTTTGAGAGCTTATAGGGCAAAGTATTTTAGTGATTTTGTTCAGATTTTTCGGAAGAGGTTAGAGGTCGCTAAAATCGCCAAAAACGTATTTAACCCAAAAATCGGGTTACTAAGTAAATTTTTTTTAAGAAAACTGTTTAAACTTTACTTTTCTGTGCAGATATTATAAGTTTCGGTTAGTTTTTTGCTCATTTGAGTACCCTTTATGAAATTTTTTTGTAAGTTTAGCATAAATTTTGAAAAATAATGCTGTGTAACTTTTAAGAAAAAAAAACTATTGATTCAGTTTAAAAGATGGATAAATTCTGAGTCAATACTTTGTTTATAACACGTACTCTACGTTTATGTCACACAAACAGCTAATCGCTGATTCATGAGTTACGTTGCGCAATTGCATGCGATTTATAATCGATTGACCAACTAGAAGGGGGATCAATTTCTGTCATCAGAATTCACTGAGGACGATATTGTTTTGTGTTTGTTCTACTTTTAATTTATTTTATTTAAGATATACAATTAGAAATGTTGTAATTTATAGGTGATGTGTAACTTGTTTAAGATAAAAGAAAAAACAAAAATTACAGAGTCCCCGTAATTCCCATTGTTCCAGAGCTTCAAAATATATACTTTCGAATGCTGTGATTTACAAGGGAAAACGCTTAAAATAAAACAATAATATTGCCATTATTTTTCCCTTCACAAAGAAAGCCTTTAATACTTTTTTCGACGCTTGCAGTTTTCTGATAACACTGCCAGCTAAGAAAGACACTCAAGTTTTAATTTGTGTAAATATTAAAAAGATTGTAAAGACGTGAATAATTCATAGTTCAAAAAACTCTCGCTAACTGGCCTTCCTCTAAAAGACTTAATTTCTCTCTCATAATTGCGTAAAGTACTGCAAATCAAATAATCAAGAATTATTATTTTTTTTTGTAGCAAGGTCGACTTAGTTATTTCGTTTAGGGGGTTTACTATAAAGGTATATGCATATGGGTGTATTCGTGAATCATAGCCCAAATTATAGATAAGACTGCACTGGACAGACACAAAGCTGCAGCGGGAGTACACGACATTTTTAACATGTCGCTCAGAGTGCAAACCTGCTAAATTAATTTTTTTTTATAAAATATGACATTTTAATCGCATCGACTGGCTAAAATATTTATTTTAATATGAAACTCTACATGTCGAAAAAACGTAATGTATTAGGCTGATTTCTTAAGCTATATATAGAAAAAGTTATTTGTATTTTGTCTCCCCTGTAATATTTGGTTGAAGTAAGTTAGCAGGTTTACACTCTGAGCCGACGATATAATTATAGTTTTTAGCGTGCGCTTTTTTCATCTAAATCTTCCATTCAAATTCGCTTAAAGAAATACAACTCTGAAAATATCGAGTAACTACTTTTAAGCATTGAGTACGCGAAAAATAGTACAAACACTCGGTACCCACTTACTTTCCAGCACTAATAAATGGTACACGTACATTTGTCATGTTTTAGACTTGGCAGTTTTTCTTGAAGCAAGTCTGAGTTTATGGGAGAGAGGGGAAAGAAGAAAGAAGAGGGGTACTGAGTTGCTTGTACAGAAAAGTTACTTCAATTCTCTTTTGTTATTTCATTCGCTGTATTGAAACAACAGCAAAATTGAACAAGAAACCGTCTGAGTGTAAACAAACGAGCAATTTTAAAAGAGAATTGAAGAGAACTGCTTCAAGAAAAACTGCCGAGTCTAAAACAAGACTTTGTTGCTTTCAGCCCTCGAAGCAGCGATGCCAACTATTTGTAACCCAAGCGCGCTATTCCCCTTCGGAAAACGCGCTAGAACGCGCTAAGTTGCAGCATTGTCAACTATTTATAGCCAAAACGCGCTATTTTCCTGCGCGCTAAATTAAACTTTAATAAAATTCGATGTATTTACATGTGTATTAGTAAATACAATTGATTTTTTAGTAGCTCTTTTCAGATTTTATAATATTGTTTCTTCGAAACTATATCCTAAACAATTAAAATCATTTAATACAGAATTGCCTTCCAAATAATCGAAATCCTTAGTTTTTATTTTTATTTTATATGTCAAACTTTGTAACAACTTATAGGTATATAAATTGTCGAATAGTTTTGCGATTCAAATGCTTTCTGTACTTCAGCTAGAATAGATGCTTAATAAGTTATATACATTTTTTGATCACGAATTTCCATGAAATTTCAAAATATTTGCCATCTACAGTATTAAAATGCGTTTTTAATTCTAACCACAGTCAAAGGAATTTTATTTGCGACAGCTGAATTATTATCCAATTTAAACAATTTTATGAGTTTTGAATACTAGAAAATTGTTAAATTTATGCAAAAAAAAAGTAAAAAAATATTAAACTGAAATGACACTGACTATTCAAAACGCGCTAATTTAGCGCTTTTTTTAGTAAACGCGCTAAGACTAAAAAAAGCGCATTTGGCATAGTTAAAACGCGCCAAATCTAGCGCGAAACGCGCTAAATTGGCATCGCTGCCTCGAAGGCTATAGGACATGACAAATTATACACGCCATTCACCTTTCACACACGAGAAAAATTGTGCTGGCATAACATGCCAGTTTGCTGGTGAGAGAGGCAAAGAGAGTGGTTTTGTGCTTGGCATAATTTTTCAACCCGATACAACCCCGCATCAGAAGCACAAAACCAATACACACACAACTTAAAAAACAGCAAATGTTAAATGAATACAAAAAAAAACACTAATCCACACAAAGCTGTGTGCACGTATACATTTTTATGCCAGATGAATTAGTCTCGAGTGTGAAAGGCCATTTATACGCGTTTCTTATTTTCAAATAAAAATGGAAAGCGTTGCCATATAACTTTTTTATTGGAAGTTAGTAACTCAATAAAACTATGTACGTATTTGCAAATAAAATGTAAAATGTTGCCAATTATTTTTGTTTTGTAACATATGTATGTAATACACAGATAGTCTTAGTTTACACTATGCAAGTGTTATTGCTAAGCTGATTAGTTTGTTAGGAAAGAGAGACGAGGGGAAAAGGAACGTTACTGTTCCCCTCGTCTCTCTCTCCTAACAAACTAATCAGTTTAGCAATAAGACTTGCATAGTGTAAATATGGACATAACAATGTGTCGCAATATAATACACAGATGGCAATGTATGCTGCTGACGTATAAACAATGAGTTCAGTAATTACAAATAGTTTTATTTGCAAATAAGATTTGCGTATAAGCGAGGTAAATGATACAATTTCTAATGCATATCGTTTGGACGTTCAACGTCTAGATACTCCGAGGTAATTCAATATAAAAAATTAAATTCAAACATCTAAAATGTTCGAATTTGAGTCGTAACATAGTGTCCACACCTGATGAATTTATATCATGATGAATGTCAAATTGAATTCATCACGTATAGACTCAATTTATTAACATTACAGCAGCGTTATGATATAATCATCAGAGCTCACGGCCTAATAAATTCATCTTGATATCAAATGTCATTTTATGTGTTATTGTGCATTTAACGTTTATTTATTAAACAATTTTCGTTTAAAAAAGATAACACAACAATTATTTGTGACTAAAAAATTAAACAACACGCAAATTAGATATTTTTGGCAAGTATTTTTCAAATATTTACTTGATTCATCATGATATAAAATCATTAACGTTTGCCCCTTTGTGTTGATATTAATGAAAAAATGACAGTTGCTCTCCCGGCGTCATATTTCGAGTTATGATATAAAATCATCAGGTGTGGACACTATGTAAGGCAGCCCAGAGCTAAAGTGCGATCAGTCTTGTGTGTGTTGTTTGGCCTTCGAGAGTTTTGCGTCTCACTCGCACTTGTCAATGGTTACGGCAACCAACTGTATCGCTTAAGGCCATGATTCACTATCCTACACAATCGCGCGATCTACGAAAAAATACAACCCTGATCTGATGAATTGTTTTTGTCTTTTGAAAATGTTCATAGACTCCATCATACCAGGGCTGTATTTTCTCAAAAATCGCACGATCGTGTAGGCTAGTGTATCACGGCCTTTACAGTTAGTTATTTTGTCGTATTCTTCATTATCAAGTGCAAACGTTTTTAATAAGATTTAACTGGTGGCTCTTTTGCTACGTGCATTTGCCATTTTTTGTTCCATTTGGAACACAGAACACAACAAACATACATATATTCGAATTTTCTAATAAAAAAACCAGGGAATTACATCTAAAAAGAATGCTACTAAAGACTGAAGACATGAGGTGTGTAGAAGCATATGAGATCAAAGAAATTGCTTCATGCTTCAATTGAAAATGCTTCACTATCTTCCCTTCCATAGCACTGCTATGAGCAAATATAAAGAGTTTTCAGCAACAAATTTTATGGAGAATTTATAATGTAAATTCGGTGCAACTCATACAAAATAAGCAACAAAGTAACTTTTTCCGCGAATATTGTTTTATTTCATAATAAAATGAATTGTAGACATCATAAATGTGTGCACACATTTACTCTGATATAAGTATTTACTTCAGAATTATTTAGCATTTAGCACAATTTTTTGTTTGTTTTATATTTTTTTTACTTACCAGATAACAGTAGAAGAAATAATTTTTTTTTTAATTAAACACAGACATCGGTTAGTTGGTAGTCATGGTGCAATTATACCACGTGACACATAGGGACTTGTTGTACAACAATACAACAGCCATAGCTGTGTAAAGAACCAAAAAATGCCAAAAATACAATAATAATTTACCATAACAACAAAAGAAAAAGAAAATTTTGACGTTTGTCCGATACAAAGCAAATAGAACAAAAAATTATCACATGAAATAGAGCTACCACCTACTAGTCAAATAGTCCTTGGTGGTTGTTGCAAATTAAATTCAAAAATTAATATTAAATTTCATAATTAAACATGTGTGAAAGTCAAAATTACACGTCAAATAAAAGATTTTTTGAACAATTATTAAATCATAAAATACAACTGAAGTTTCAGGGGGGTTCATATGAAAACTGTATTTAAAAATCCTTTTGAAAAAATTTAATTTAAAACTTGAACTTAAATGCTTTGCGAGCATCTCGTGAGTGTGATCATGGTAAAATTATACAAGATACTTGCACGACTACAACAAAATTACAACTACAAAAAACACACGCATTTTGTTGGTAGAAACAAACAGAATTTAGTCAAAAACAGATGTGTTTTGTTGTTAAAAATAACAATTACAGGGTAACTAAAGTACAATTACAGACGCGGCATTCATGAATGATTATAGTAATTCAGTGTTGCCAATATGTGTGTAATACACAGAGTGTGTAATTTCTACTCACATGTGTAGGCCTATAATAATTAGATTCATGTATAATCTGTTTGTAATTCTACTTTGGCTTACAAAAAGGACACAAAAGAATGTGTAGTGAAATTTTCTTCAATGTGTAATTGGAGACACAGTCATATGCAAATTCATTGGCAACACTGTAATCATTTTATTCACACACATACACTAACATTTTTGCGGCTTGTAAACAAAGTTTGACAACTTTCTGCATTGTATATATTAACAGGCTGGGCTTGTGCATGAACCTTGTATAATTTTACCATGAGTGTGATAGTTTTTTATACTCACATATGTATGTATGTATATAAGTGAGCGTGTCGTCAAATACTAAAGACGGGACTAATAGTGCATGCATTTTTTGTAGAAAATAATTATTCATGAGCCCATCTCTACTACGGTTATCTATTTATATTTAAACCATAACTTGTTTACTCTGTTTGAAAATTCTTAATATTGCCACTTAAGTCGAACAAATACATATCGTCACCTTAAATGCAAACGGACGTAACTACAAAAAAAATTCGAAATCGAGGTTTTGATTGATTAGGGTTAATTTTATTAAACTTACATGTTCACGCAACTATTTAGACCTCTGCGATCAAAAATGACGACTTTATTAAAGAAATTCAAAGAGACGTAATTACAAATGCATTTATTTCTTATTGCAAAGAACGTTAACTAACATAAAAGCTTAAATATGTATATATAAAAAGGAAATAAATGGTTAAGAACTTATAAGTATCCATACTACAAGTAAATTTCTAAAAAAATTTTGATTTTGTAAAGTTTTTTGTTTCTCCTGAAAAAAATATAAAAGTGTAGTTACGTCCGTTTGTATTTAAGGTAACGATATGTATTTATGTAGACATTTTGTTGTGCAATTACGAGGGCGGATCAATAAGAAGGCCAAGGTGAGTTTGTCGGTCAATAAGGTGATGGCAACAGTTTTTTGGGATGCACGCGGGATAATCCACATCGACTACCTTCAAAAGGGAAAAACAATAATTCGCCGTTTATTATGCCAACTTATTAGACCGATTTAATGAGGATTTAAAAAGAAAACGACACCATATGGCCAAGAAAAAAGTTATTGTTCATCAAGATAATGCACGGGTGCACACGTCTGCAGTCTCAATGGCAAAACTCTATGAATTGGGCTACGAATTGGTACCTCATCGGCCATATTCTAAGGATTTAGCCCCTAGTGACTACTTTCCTATTTTCAAACCTAAAGAAATGGCTCGGTGCAGAGATTTATTATTTATTAACTCCAAAAACGCATCCCATCATAAGGATCCAAAATATATGTACATATCGCTCATTTACTCAAACAACGTCATAACTCAAAGACGAGTTTAAAGTATAAAATTTGCACACAACTTAATGGAGAAAGAAAATTGCATTTTTTCTTTCAAGAGCTGAGGAAACGAGTTATTTGTATGAAATTTTTACACAATATGAATAACGATATGAATATTAATTCTGCAACATTAACTAAAAAAATAGATTTTTTGAGTTATGACGTTGTTTGAGCAAATGAGCGATATATATGTTTTATAAATATTGTAGAAAATTTAACTGAAAAGACCATCTTCCACATATTTATGTTCACACTATGTACATACATGTACATACATACATATGTATACATATATAATCATCACATTGAATTACATTGTGATGAAGTATGTATTTGCACAAACTACTTTCATTTTGATAAGACTAATTATGAATGTTAGTTAAATTTAAGTATGTACGTATGTATATACATACATACATATGACGTATAATTGGCATTGATTTTATAACATTTACTTAACAGCACTGAAGACAAACGTAATCTTATATTATCTAGAATACTGCAGTTTAATTCGCCTTCAAGCAAACATTAATACATAAGCGCGTTATTTCGAAGGGAATGTGCAAGCGTTATTTTAATAAACATCTTCTTTTTTTAAGTAGAAATGAAGTACATATCGCTCATTTACTTCAATAAGGTCATACCTAATGCAAAAAATTCGTTTTTTTAATAAATAATGCAGAATAATTCTGCATTTTATATTTTATTTTGTGTAAAAAATTCATACATGTAAATAGATTATACTACCACCTTTTGAGAGAAGAATTTTGTTTCAAGTTTACATTGCGCTGTATGTAAATTGAAAACTTTAAACACGTTTCTTGTAAAAATAGGGTTTTTGAGTTGTGACACTATTGAAGCAAATAAGCGATATGTATGTAACATGCATAATAAAATTAAAACAATGTAATAATGGTTTTTGTCAAACGAAATATAAAAAAAGTTGCGTATATAAAGCAGAATTTTACATCAACTGACACCACACACAGTGGACCAAACACAAAGAACGCTCATGATGAAGGTGTAGCCTTCGAAAACAGCCGGTTGTTCCGTTCTACTACGTGTTTGTCAGAATATTTACCACTAACTTTGGTGTTATTTGTTCATTAATAATTACCACATGTAATTTGGCTTACAAAGCGATACGAACTTTAGCCTGATCAAATCATAAATATAGAAACAAATAAAGTTGGAACAATAATAATTAAAATTAACTGAAACATATTTATGTAGGTACATATAATTAAAATGTACCTCTTTGAAAAATTTATATTAACCTTTAAATTGTACCTACTTAGTTCTGTTTGTTTTTTAAGTTACTCTACTCTCTGGTAAAAAAGAGACTTTTTAGTTTCCTCTTTTTTTTATAAAAACAGACATTTTCTAAATTTTCGTTAGAACCTATTCATAAAGTACATATGTACATACATATGTGTATAACGTCTTGCCCTAGGGGATTAACAACGGATCTGAAGGTCTCAGAGTGATAGTACTTAAGGTTGTCATTCACTATCCTTCATAATCGTGCGACTTTTGAGAAAATATAACCCTGGTATCATGGAGTTTATGAAAACTTTCAAAAAACAATATCAATTCATCAGATCAGGTTTGTATTTTTTCATGGGTCGTGCGATTGTGTAGCATAGTGAGTCCCAGCCTTTAGTAAACAGCACCCTTGCAAAACTGATATAACCTAACCTATTAAATAGTATCTCTGAAACTATTGACGTGCTATGAATTGAATGGTCCTTATCGTGGTTGGCGTATTTCGACTTCGACTGCTACATTTTGGTGCTGTGCTGTGCTCTTTACTCTTTTACAAAAACGTCAGACAGTCTAAAAATTAGGGGAAATATTAAATTTTCAAAAGACAGACTCATATAGAGGTGGAAAACTATCGTCTCACTATCGAAAGTTTTCGATAGTTTAAATAACTTTATCGATAAATCGATTCAAGACTATCAATATTTCGACGATACTATCGTGATAGTATCAAAGTTGTATGGTTCTCGTATAATGTATTTATTTACACTAAAAATTCAAAACAAAATATTTTTTAAACAAAACAGAACTTTATTTCTCAGATCAAAACAAAATTGTATGAAAAATAATTGAGATCAGTGGAAGAGATTTTAAGTCATCCAGTTATTTTTGTTTAAGACAAGCAACATATTTATTTATTTCATAAATACTGTACAAAGTAAATTTGCAAAGTATTGTTGCACAAATATGGGCGGGGTAACTAGACCATATGCCCAAGATGTTATTAACAGTATTTTAAAAAAGGTTTTGTGACTGACTATACACGACCTATGCCTTCACATAGGAAGTAGCAACGTGGTTGTTAAAGAAATTCCACAAAATAACCGCAAGAATATACGGTATCCAGTACGAGCGAGACGCAAAACTCTCTAAGGCATAGATGATCAAAAATAAAAATGAGATGTATTAGCGCTCGCTCTCGCAACCCTAACTCCCAGCAAACATATTTGCAAACACCTAAAACAAATTTCATAATGATATGAATAAAAATGTCTTTTCAAAATTTTTCATTTCCAGCCTTAAATATTTTGTAGCATAAAAGGCATTGAATGTTATGAAAAGCATCATTTATCATCAAATACCGTTCACATCTCATTTCGTAGACGTGTAGCTTTTATTTTTTTTACTTTGTTTTTTGTGTGTTCAATTGTAATTGAATCGTGTGTGTTTACTGTGCTTTGTTCAACAAAAACCAACAACAATGCTTAATAAATTCCTGAAAAAAATGACGATACTCCGACGCATGTGTTTTCGTCGCTTGCTCAACGATGAATGAATGAGTTTTTAAAAGAGCCTAACAACGTGTATGAATTTTTTTCAAACAATTGTTGTATGGGCTGAACATCTATGCTCTAAGGCCAATAAACAACAGTGGCCTGGTTGCACTTAAGAGATAATTGCCAACGACGCTCGATGTTGACTCGCCCAGAGCTGCTTTACGACTGAAGCAATATATGTATTTATATTTTTTGTTTTTAGTGGTGTATCATTTACTATCGATAGTGACTAAAAAATATCGATTGTTTTCGAGTATTATTCGATTGTAGAATAAAAATATCGGTAGCAGCGTTACCGTTGAGAAATTTCAAAAAGTGGCACAAAAAGGGGATTTAAAATAAAAAAGTGGCACAAAAAAGGAGATTTTGGAAAAAAAAGTCGCAACGTTTTCATAAAGGCATTTATTTTAAACAAAACATTGAAATTTAGTAAAAATTAACAAAAACATAACAGAAAACAATCAGTTCATTTATAAAAGCTGTAAAATAATAAAATAAAATATAATAATCATTAACATTAAAACTAAACAACAATTCTTTAGAAGATATATAGAAGCAAATTCATATACATATGTAAATATTTAATTTAACGTATAGTTGACTTGTGGAATGTTTGGATTTTCATTTCGCAAAGTATAAGTATTTATTTATAAAAAAAAGTGGCAAAAAAGGGGATTTTTGAAAAAGTGGCAACAAAAGTGGCAAGGCGTCAAAAAAGTGTAAAATTGCCACTTTAGTCGCACAAACGGTAACGCTGATCGGTAGTCAAAAAATTAACTATCGATAGAATCGATAGTTTTCCACCTCTACACTCATAGTTAGTTTTTCTCAAGTTTCCCACGTTTACCTTCTTTCATTGTCCATCAGGCAACACTATTTATAGACATCCTAAAGATATGCTATAATTTTTCCTTGTAATTTATTTATATGGGTGGTAGCACCGTCATAAAATTATACTCATGACAATGAACTTTTTTTTCTTGCATGTTTTATCAATAACAGATTCTTTTACGCAGACATGGGACTTATTAATTTATCATGCTTTTAGAACCATGATTGCGATATAACTTTTTAATGTTTTCCTTCAAGTGAGAGAAATCTGAACAGACCTTCAAGACATTTGAATTTTGTATGATGGATGTATATGTCGTTTACTCATCTTAATACAAAAGGTCTATTCCTTGCACTGAATATATTTTAAAGACCATCCAGGTCAGGAATGCGAAATCAGATTTACAAATTGTACTAACTTTCAAGAAAAATTTTACTTTTTTCAGAACGATTGTACCAAATTCTTAATTTTTATTTTTTTAATACTTTTTTTAATTAACTAGTTATATAATATTACCAGTTGAGCTCGGAAATTGCGGTCTTACCTTCAATTATATTATTTTAAACTACAAATTACCCCAAATTATGGTCACATGTTGGGTCAAAAGTAAAACAAAAACCTACCGGGTATTAACCCAAACCTGTGTTGGAAATTTCAACTCCTTAGCTCTTATAATCCCAGAGATCATGCGTTACTAATAAACACCCACTACGATTAATTAATACTATTAACTAATATTGTTCTTTAATGCCAGAAGGTACAAAAAACTATTATGTAGTTGCTACACTTTCCACATTTGCAATTCTTGAAATATCGGAAAACATCGGTTCTTTTACTTAATTTTTCATTTCTAATAGCTTCTAGCAAAAGGTACATATATATCGTTGTCGTTTCTTAAGGACTTAATAACTTCTACATCAACAAGCGCTCGAAACTAGTTAGTTATAGATTCAGTATTTTTAATGGTACTAGGATCGGGTGGTCTAAATTTGACCACTTGACACCTTTTATGTTTTTATTTGATATAAGAACATGTGTATAAAACTAAAACAAAGAATAAAGTCGTCTTTTTTTTCGAGCAAATTTAATTCCCTTTTTACCGTTTTTGAGCCAAGAAATTTTGAAAAAACCTTTATGTTGTGCATATCTACACAAAAATACCTATCAAACCATATATGTTTTACCAACATTGGTGGACGATAAGATACTTAAAAGTGTACGATTTGTAGCATGTAAAATAATAAAAAAAATTAATAGCCCTAAATTGGTCATTGGGGTGATACGGTACTATTGAGATTCAAATGGTTGTGATTGTACCAACTTTTCCATCCCTGCTCCAGGTTCTTCCTCATATAAAAATCAACATAGCCCAGCAAACACGCAGGTTTCATCTTAAATTTTTATACATACATACATACATACTTATGTATAACATATACTTCTTAAGGCACTTTACAAAGCTCAAATGCGATTTTAATTATTATGAGGTCAGTACACTTTTTCACGTATGGTCTAACAGTAATTTGGGAATAGTACTAAGATGTAATTAATTTCCACATTGCAAACAAGAAAATTTTTACATAAACTGCTGCTTCTGTAAAGTTTTCTAGATAAGTTGCATGTTTGTAATATAATATGTATTCTTAATGTACCTACACATTTGCAATGTTAGTGTCCAATAAATGATATTGTAAAGGGTAAGCAAAGTTAGTAGGTGGCTCAATATACCCAAAAACCAAATTTATTTATTTATATTGCGCAAGATGTAATATTTTGCAATGTGTTGAAAACATTTTTTTTACTTTTTTTAGTTTCCATATGGATTGTGCAAGTACATATCGTCACCTTAAATGCAAGCGGACGTAACTACACAAAAATTCGATATCGAGTTTTTGATTTATTATGTTTCATTTTATCAAACTATTTGTTCACGCAAATATTTAGAACTCTGCGATAAAAATGACGAATTTATTTTAAAAAAATATACAAACGGACGTAATTACGAATGCATCTATTTTTTTTTTTTTGCAATGAACGTAACTAACATAAAAGCTAAAATATATATAAAAAGAAAATAAATAGTTAAAAACATATAAGTATCCATACTACAACAAAAATTTTTAAAAAATTTTCAAGAACATTTGATTATTACTGATTTTGAAACGTTTTTTGATTTTCCTGTAAAAAATATTAAAGTGTAGTTACGTCTGTTTGCATTTATGTTGACGATATGTACTATGTATCACGAAAAATTAATTTAAAAATTTCTTAAACATACATGGGTGTAGGTTTTGTTTACTTTTGCATACCAATGTAACGTATTCCGCAAAAAAAATTTTGGGCCATTTACATATAAACATACATATATATTTTTTTCTAATATTGTGCAACTTATTGGATATTGCTGAGCAAAGCGACAATAATAATAGCAACAAAGTACTCTATATATTGTACCGAACGTACGTTTGTTTGTTGGGTGAAATACAACATGTACGTAAGCACATACTTACATTCTAATGAATTAAAATATAAATGTTTACTTACAGAAATTTATTTAATAATTTGTAGAACGACACAAGATAGTAAAATATTGTTGAAATAAGTATCATTTTTATATTAAATTATTCTGTTTTTGAGAAACAATAGTTAATATACATGCATACATAGATACATACATACATACATAAGTATGTATGTACGTAGTTACAAACACTTTCTTTGAGTTTTTATATTGACTTTGTACTTTCTTAATATGCATTAAACAATTAAATAACTTTATGAGATTCTTATACACACACTAACACTTATTTTGTGAAATTTTATTTTTGATTTGTTGTTCAATTCAGAATTTTATTAATAGTTTTCTAATATACAAAACATTTTTTTAGAAATACAATCCATACACGAAATACACATCTACGCACGTTTTCGCCAAAAACACAGAACTAAAACAAACCATCTATAAGGATGCCAGACTAGACGTTTTACTACCATTTTGGCGACTTTTTTAACTATAGCGAGATTTGCCTGGTGAGCTTTTTTACACATGTCAGGCCAAACACGCCAACAGAAATCAAAAGATCTTTGAAACAAATTTTGAATATTTTAACACAATTCTATTAAAATTCAAAGAATGAAACCATTCTCCATGTTATAAGTACATTTATTTGCAAATATGCGCGCACATATATCAGATATTTTTTAAGTGACTTTTACACAAACTTAGACGATTATTATTTTGTTTGGCAGCCCAACGATCAAGAAATAACTTGTTTATTTGCAGCGTTGCCAAGTCATGGCGAATATTAATTGCAAAAATTACCATAATCCCTCGCAAAAACTTTTCTTTGCTCTCGAACTCCTTCGTACATTTGTTTAATCATAGTTTTGTGTTCGATATAAGTCTAATAGTTTTGATCATCGGCTTGTGTCTAAAACGTAGACTTGGGACGACCTCATTTAATTGCTTGGGTTTGATCATAGGTTTGTTTCCAAAATTACCGCCTGAAGAAGTTCGACCAAGTCTACTAAAACGAGCTACTGAAAGAGTTCTATACAAGTCTAATCGTAAAGCTACGAGTTATACCTAAATTGTTTTAAAAGCTCATCAAAGAATATATGTATGAATGTTGTTCGTGTCGACATTGTTTTCAAAAAAGATGTTCTACAACCGCAAATATTCTTACCTTACAATCGCAATAAATCGTTGCTTTTTACTCTGTTTACTCTAACTTGGGTCAAGGTTTAAGCACTTCCAGTCGGACACCTGTAGGTCTATTTTGAAACTGCCTACTCTAAAGGTCCGTAAAACTTATCAACATAAATTGTCGAACGTAAATTTCCCTTCGTTCGAACAACACTACTTTATTTAATTGAAACTTAATTATTTTTAACTTTTTGCTTATTAGTAAACCGTTAAATTTTTTTAAATTTTTATCTTATAATTAAGAATAATAGTACTTTCATCCGTAAAAATTTCTCTAATATTAAATTTCTTTCATTTGCACTTATTTACGTTGCAAACCTTATTGGTGCCAAGACGATTTCAAACAGAATTTAAAACTGAGCCGAAATTGAAGGTATGTACATATGTGTACGAACGGCCCTTTTCAGAATGTATGATTAAGAGTTAACGTGGACTTTAACTGACAGTTCTTCGTACAAAACTTGCCGTTAAAGTGCCTGTTATCATTTAATCGTACATTGTGAAAAGGGCCGTAAGTCATATATTTCTTTGGTCGACTTATTTAGTAGATTACATTTGAACAAATCAAAAAATATCTTTATATTATGCAACATTTTAATTTAGAGGTGTAGTAGCTTCGATTAATATAAATTTATTTAATATTTATGAAATATTTATTGAAGTTGTTTTAAGATTTATTTAAAATTTCGAAGCAAAAATGCATATGACATAGACCACTTGCATAACTAAGGGCACATACATATATATGTTTTTAAAACATTTTTAAGATTACTTAAATTTAAAGCTTAAAATTTGTGTCTCAATAATAAAAAAATACAAAAAATAAAATAAACATTTAGCAATGCAAAGATTTATTGATAATAAAAATAAATCACTAAACTAATGGATCATAAACAGAAATTCACAATCTAAAATACTTTTTCTTCATTCTGAATAAAAGAAATATTTACCCATCGATTTTCACATTATGTCTAATTTTTTTTATTTTATGGTCAGTTCAAAAAACGTTTTCATGACTTTAATTTTTATTGGGATTAAAAATATTAAATTAAAAATTTTCAGTTTGATGTACATACATATGTATGTATGTATGTATATCACAACCCTGTTCGTTATGAAAACCGTTATGTCAATCAAATAGAGTTAAATAAATTACATACATATGTTATAAAAAAAGAAAATTTTATTAAAAAAATATAAATATACATATATATTATACATACATACTTTTATAGTGTTATTATAAAGAATTTAGTTAAATTTTGGGTAAGCATTTTAGTAGTAAGTAAAAAATACAAATGAATATTTTTTTCATACATACTTAGATAAGTATCTGCATACACACCACATGTATTACATATGAAACATAGTCCTTTATTTAATAATAAATAACATCCTGAGTTTAATTATTATTCAGAAATTATCGGCCTGTCCCACGATGTCACTCGAAATCGTTCGATCCACAACTTGTATTGCAAACAACAATAACATTAGAAAATTTGTTGCTGTTTTCGATATAAGTATTCAATCGAACGATTTCTAGTGACATCGTGGTACAGGCCGTATATCAATAGTTATAGAGAATAATAATAACTTCAATATTTTTTGTTTAATTTTAGAAAAAAAATCTTTGGATTCAGAAATTTAGATGCTCGTAATAACATACGACATAGTTTTATACTTTTTTCAATTAATTTCTAGGGGTTTATGCATTTGAAATTTAGATAACTTTATAAGAGATAATTTAAGATTTGCTGTTTCTGATTAGATTTTTATAGCATTCCAGGACGATCACTTTCAACATTGCCAGATTTTTCAAAGAACATGGCATCCTGCAAGTATATTTATTTTATATTAGTATGTATTGTAATAGAACGAAAACGAAAAATTATTTAAAATATAATATGCACTAATATCTACATACGTTATAAGACTATATATTTTACAAATGCATTAGATCTAAAAAACAACACATACACACAACCAAAATTTTTACATGGATTATATCTACCGACAACATTTATACCTTATACAAATCATACAACAGGTTGTGAATTTAACAAATATGTTGAAGTTAAGTCCCATGATTTGTAACGTCAATTTAATTTTTCGTCAAAAGATTTGCTCTAGTAAATTAGTCACGGTATTCAATTAGCGCTGTCTAACGTGCTAAGTGCTAGTTTACACTATGCAAGTCTTATTGCTAAGCTAATTAGTTTTAAGAGAGAGAGAGAGAGAGAGAGATATGAGGGGAAAAGAAACGAGTACGCTTCATGTACTGTCAATACGTTTTGCTTTCCCATTCGTAATGCTAAAAAAACACATACATACATACACACAACTATGCATAAAAAATATGAGGTGAAAAATAAGACTTGCAGTTGTGAACGTCGATGAAAGTTAAAAGAAGAAAAAGTGATAAGCTTAGCAATAAGACTTGACTAGTGTGAACTGGGACTAAGTATTATAATTTTTGAAAACATATGCGCAAATGGTTCCACCAGTCCATAAAATGCACTAAATAGTGAATTTTTGTTTATATTATGGTAAATCAACAATAATTTGCGACATATTGATATCCATTACCCAATAAGTTGATAGAATTGAAGCATATTTATCGGAATAATTTAAACGATTTCCAAGTTTTATTCCGGCAACAGTCATCATAATGAATTACCAAACATAAAACTAGCCCATAACTATAAAAACAATGTTTCAAAGACAAAACAGAACAAAGTGTTTCGCTTCAAAAGAATAGAAAACTCTACTTACATACGATACTCATCATAATTATAGCCGTGTCCTTCATACAACAAAGATATGTACATATGTATGTATGTATAGTATGTATGTACATATGTACGTACATATAAATTTTAAGTAAAAATATATCTATTATTATCTATTATGTTAGAAAATAATTGAAAAGGTATATTATTGTATATGTAAACATCGAATGTATATGTATAGTAAAATCCAGTAGTTGAGTAAATTTTCGATAATTTGGAAAATTTTACTCTCAAGAATGTCTCTAGCACAAAAAAGTACGCGAACGGAAACATTGCACAAATTTGCAAATTAATTAAAACAGCTGATCATAGTGTTGTATAAAATGTGTTGTTTTGACTACCCATCAAATACATGTTTTTGGTAATTGATGCATGCATTTTTATAATTATAAATTTGAAGCAATATATATTTCTAAAATAGAAGTTCGGTTAAAGCTTTAGCTTGTATTTGGTTTTCAGTTTTTATTCTGGGTAAATGGCATACGAAAATACATCAATATTTGATTTCTGATAGTCGTTACCCTGAATGTTATGCAGAAATAAGTATTCTTACATCTCTAAAAAATTAAAGTAAGCAACACAATTAAATCTAATTTAAAAACTGATAAATTTAACGATTATTATTCTTTAATTTGTTTCACCTTGAACATAGTACTTTTACTTTTTTTTTTTTTTTTTGTTAAACTTTTACTTCAACTTTTCTTCTTTTAAATGTTCCTATTAAAAAATTTATACTTTGTGTTTGCTTACTTTTGTTTATTTTATTGAATCATATGTTTTTCTCATCTACTGGATTTTACTGGCAAAAATTTGTCCAGTAAAAATTTGCAGACTCTCAGTCAACAACTGTGAAATTTACTCTCTCAGTTGTCACTCTCTTTTGCAATTTTATGTGTAAACGAACGCATTTCAGCAAAATCCAGTACAAATTTTGCACAAAATTGCACACATTTTTGGGATAAACAAACGGACCTAATATTATGAATTAATAGTTTTAATACAAAATCTACTATTAGGTATGACTGTATGTATTGTATATATGGGTGATACAACAAAATCTTTTACGGCCTATTAAACGATGCCGAAAGAATACGTTCATTCTTTATATTGAAAACAACAATAAAATACGAAAATTTTTATTGTTCTTACTGTAAATTGTCGAACGAATTCATGCATTCGAAATCGTTGAACTTTAACTAAATCTTTTTAAATTATAAGATTTTCCATATATGAACTTTATTTTACACATTGTTTTTTTGGGAGTAAAAATTATTATTTTTTAATTGTTGTTAATATTAAGAATGCTAGCATACATACAACACGTTCATTATAGCTAAAATTCGTTATTGTATTTTTATATAGCGATATTGGAAATTCGGACTTGCTAAAAATGTTTATTTGCATACTCACTATAAGTGAACTATTTTATGTTTAATTTTTTTCTGTTTTACATATGCTCTATTCAATCGCTGCATGAGTTAGAAATAGTAATAAAAAAATTACAAATTTACTACAGAGGTTTTCAAATAGAAAATTTCGAACATTATTTTGACGAACTTAATAGTTTTTTTTTTATAAATAAATATTAGACAATGTGCCTTCTCGTAGTTGGCGTATTTCGACTTCGGCTACGACATTTTCTACTATAATAATTCTGCAAAAAAAAAACCCCGACTTCAATGCAAAGATCAGATCTTTTTCGAAAAAAAAAATGTATGGGATATAAAATTAAATTTTAATGGTCGTGCCTCCATCCACTTTTAAATGCCAGACTTTGTGTTTTTCAGAGCTCAGGGTGTGTGTCAAGTTTTGTAAAAATCGGTACATTAGAACCACTTAAAATAAAATATTAAATTTTAATGGGTGTCACTCCGCTCATTTTTTCTAATGGAAGATTGCGCAAGGTGTGTGGTAAGTTTCGTAAAAATCGGTTAAGTAGAACCGCGTGATATTTAAGAATTGTAATTCCATTTATTAAATAAAATAAACTATCTTAACAAAACTCAAATATGTATGTAGTACATATGTACATATGTACATCCACAGTTCATATTACACATAATTCAAATTCTTTAACAACCTCGAAACAATTATACTCACAATAAGGAATGTTGCACCTAAAAGCACAGCCTTCATACGCACATCCAAGTCCAAGGGAAATGTGATGCCAAAGAAATCGGCATCAGTAAATATTTCACGTGCAAAACCGGACCATTGTTTTGATATTTTTCCAATATTTTCACCAGTCAAAGAAAGAATCTAATAGAAAATGCATACAAATTCAATAATTATTTTTTATATACGAGTACATACATATGTAAACACAAAATGTATAATAACTAACATTAAATTCAACTTCGCCACATAGTGAAAATGTACAAACTGGACCCTCGATGCGTAAAACTGTGTCGCCAATATGATTTTTAATTCTAAAAGAAGGAGCACATATACTCCATTCTTGTTCGATGGTACCGATAACATTACCAGGTGGTGCTGAAACCTCCATCGATTGTAAGCAGCATGGAAACAAACAACTGGAACAGGCCAATGGCCGATTTACATGTATTACTTCGTTGCGAAAATTATCAAATATTTTCATATCAAATGGACGTGCTGGGCCGCACATGTTGCGTGTACAACAATCATTATCTTCCACAGCATAATAGACTTTTTGACCCAGAGCATTTTTAATGGAGAATTTATTGTTGGTCTCAAAACCGGTAAAAGCCTCCAGTAATTCGACTTTTTGCTTAACTAAAAGTTGATCTATACTAGTAAGGTATTCCAAACCGCGTGGACAATTCGGTATGCCGGGCGGTATACTCATCCAGTCGCCTGTCAAACAGAGAAAGAAAATTTGTGCATAAGATAAGAGGTTTGTGACTATTCAAAATGTGTGGTTAAGTCTACTGACGATTTGTTAAAGCAACAATGAAATGCATATAGGCATCGCTTAACCACCAGCAAATAAATTTCACTTATTTTGATGTACCTTTAGAGCCAAAAAAGTTGGCATCACTGGCGCGTTGAGTATACAACGTGTGATGATACATGTTCGAAACCCAGACAAAATTTTAAACTTAATGACTACCAGGTGATTTAAAAAAATCAATTTTAAGTTAGTTGAAAAGTAATGCAGAGTGAGACAATTGACTATCGCCTAGGACATCGCAATGTTGAAATAGTCAGTTGATTTCATTGAAAAGTAATCCAAGTGTCAGTCAGTACTAGTTGCGAAATAGTTAGTTTAAAGTTAATTAACGGAATTTCCGAAAATATCGCTTTTTTTCAATAAAAAAAAATCGCATATACAAAAAATCAATGCATTTATTGCGTGAACTTTTCTCTCGATTTCGAAAAAGTGGAATCGCTTATTTTAATTTTTTCTAGGCCCTACATTATTTCGGAACTGGAGGATGTTGGCAAAAAAAGTTATGGTCCTAGTCTACATATGTACATACATAGTTATGTATGTACTCGTATGTTAAATTTGTTTAGCTGATATTGGAAAACAACTCAATTTCAAACATTTTTTATATACTTAAGTGTACACAACGTCAGCAATTTTTATCAAATTAAGATTTGTATGGATCATATAATCAACCTTACAGTGACTTATTTGTTATACAAATTTATGCGCATACATGTACTATGTACATACATATATACATACATATGTATGTACATATATGTACACATACAGTATCTGACATAAGTTTGTGAATTATATAATATTAAACTATGGTACGTTAAACTAGAACATCATAATATTAGTATCCCAGATGACTATTGTTGTTTTTTCTTTGAAATGTCAAATGTTTAAAAAATTATAAAGTATTTTATAAATTTAAAATAAAAATTATTTTAAGGTGTATTATCCATATTACAAGCAATCCACCTCGTCTAGAAAGTTTTAATAGATCACACAAGAAAGATTTAGGGCCTCATTTTGTACAACACAAACGCTTAGCATAGACAAATTTTATATGGAAAAATTATAAATTACAAAAACAAAATAATAAAACGCAGATAATGGCAAGACTAATGTATATTAGAGATGGTAAAATTGAGCTTTAAATACGATAAAGCTTTCAGCAAATTGTAACACGATGAATCAAAACAATTTCCATATTCCATTTGCACTGAAAACTGAAGTATGTACATAAAGCAAAAATCTAAATCAACTGACGCCACACATAGGGGACAAAACACAAAGAACTCTGATGATGAAGGTGTTTGCAACCTTCGAAAACAGCTAGTTGTTCCGTTCTGCTAGTGTTTGTGTGAGTATTTACAATTAACTTTCGTGTTATTTGTTCCTTAAAAATTATGACATGTAATTTGACTTATATAACGATACGAACTTTAGCCTAATCAAAGTCATAAATATAAAAATATTTATTGTTTTAAATTTATTATAATGTATACTTACGAGTATGTTAATTGTTTTCAAATTAACTCATACCAAATTTGAAGACTCTTGCTATTATAGCTTTTATGATATAACATTATTATTTACTTTGTATGGGGGGGTGCCCCTACCCACGGTCCTTTTCTACTTATATCTTGAATTACTTCTCACCTCGCTCTCAAAAGAGTCCTTACTATATTTTAAGACTTTCTATTATAGCTTTCAAGATATATAATTATTACTAATCAATTTGTATGCGAAGTGCTCCTTGCCCCGGTCTTATTCTGCCAATATTTTAAACTACTTTGCACCTTGCTCTCAAAAGACTCATATAAGACTCTGACTCCTATAGCTTTCAAGATATATACAAAATTTCGTTTCGGAGGAGTGCAATTACAAACACTTACACGAGAATTTTACATCTAATTATATATTTTACATTTATGTATAGAAAAGAAAGTATGCAAATATGTATCTTTTTTTAACGATACAACGATTAATCGAGTGGAAAATATATATTACAAACATATCGCTCACAACTCCAAAAATGGAATTTTCGAGTTAAATGGAATTTATCATAATCGCACTTAATCAACAAGAGAGTATTAACTCAATATTTTTAAAATTTCACATTTTGCAATAAATCAACTAACATCAATATACATATACCTACTGTAAACATTTCAACGTATTCCGATTACTCTTTTGTTGATAAAATTTTTTTTACTTTATGATTTTAATTCGAATGTGACTGTTTTTATGATAAAATTGCTCAATTTTTTTTGGACTTGTGACTCTTTTCAAAACATATGTAGATATTCATCACCAATAACTGGCAGTTCATAGAAGCCATGTAAAAATTCTCGTCTGGCTATTTACATTGAAAACAAAAACAAATTTTGAGTGCTTTGTTTTTGTTTTCAATATAAATAGGCAGACGAGAATTTTTACATGACTTCTATCAACTGGCAGTAAATGCAAGGTTTTAAAATAAAAACAATGTAAATATACATATTTGCAAATGGAATTTGCTTACTATTACCATTCGGATTTTCTAATTCCCTTGTAACTCTCTTATAACTATAATTTCCACAACCATATATTAATTGCAATTGTGGTTTGATACTTTTTGATCTTCTTTTATGTCACCTAATCAAATTAAACTATTTTTTTTATGAATTCTTCATAAAAACATGTGTTTAAGTTTTTCATTACCCGAGTGAAAACTATTTCGTACCATTAATGATACTACGAAATGTAAAATATTAAGCATTAGAAAGGTTTCATTCCATTAATGAAATTTGCATCAATATAATATAATATTTAATTTTATTGATGAAATTTGTTGTTGTATTAATGAAAGCGGTTCAACGTAATGGTTGGTTTCATTCCCGTTACGAAGTGTTTTTCTTTCAGTGTAAAAAGCTTAAGAAAACAAAATTTAATGTGCAGTCATTCTTGACAGACTGTATATACGAGTACATACATATGTACATATGTATGTAAATATATACATACGTAGGTATGCAATGCGATTTGATATCAGTCAAATATAAAATCACAATTCAGAACTGTGTTTGGTCGACAAATTCATAATTATAAAAAATAATTATTTTTACCAAGACCTCATGAATTTAAGTCTTATGTTTTTTTTAGCAATAAATCCTTCGTTATGAGATAACGCATAGTTCTTCTAAAAGCAAAAAGTATGTTTTGTTTCTTTTCTTTAATTGAGTTTGTATGTATGTATATATGTATGTATGTACGAGTATGTGTATGTTTATGTGTTTTTTACGTACATATGTACATATGTGTTTTTTACGCAAATTGATCCTTAGGATCGTTTGTACGGCTAAAGATATGTATGTACATATGATATATGTGTGGCAATATGGGAAAATAGCTTAGTCGACTTAGGCAAAGCAGTGCTTTTCGGAAGTTTTGATGCTACCGCTAAAGGTAGAGGTCCATAGCACGCTTTTTGCGAGTTATGCTTTACACGCGTTTCATACTCTTGTTTCATTCTATACTTTGTTCGCGTTGAGTTACATGCACTGTTTTCATGCACCGTTTTATTTTTGTTTTGATCAGCTGTGTGCGTTTGTTTATAAATACTTATAAAGAAAAAATGGAGAGTGAAATCGAGTTTTTAAAAGAATTTGTAGAGTTAGTCGTAAAAGTAATCGATAACTAATATGCAAAATTTGTTACTGAGAAAAGTGTGGTGAAAAGTTAATTAAAATAGTACATCGCATTAATGAAAATATTCACATATTTTATTAAAGAAGTTTTTTTTTACTAAGAAATTTTTTTTATTGAAAAAAAAAGAAAAAAATTATCCACGGCAAAATAATATTTATCGATAACGTAAGAAATAAAGTATTATTTAACATCTTTAGCATTCAAGAACAGCTGACTTTCTTTCATGGTGCTTGTAACGCGTACAAAAGTAGAAAGTAGACTTACTTTTTGCTTTGAACGCGCCTACGCGTTCTGCGCTTTTTGCAATGTAACTTGTCACATACTATTACATTGATTCTACTTTTTTGACAGATGCATAGAAAGTGTAACGCGCAAAAAGCGAGCTATGGACCTCTACCTTAAGAGATTAAAAGGTTCTATCGCATGATTCTACTTTCGTGAGATCATTTCTTTCTATATGTAGCGCTATGCTATATTTGTAGTATGTATTTTGTCTTAGCTTATGTACATATTTATGTCAGTCACTGTATGTATCACTGAATGTACATACATGGAGAAAGTAATTTAATGGTACGTGTGCGGCCAAGTAATAATTATGCTTAATTGATCAACAAAAGGGTAAATATTTCAATGCCAAAAAATAAATGAATCTCGGTTATCTTGACCGCAGCACAGTGGTGCAAAATAAGAATAAACTGAAAATAGAAATAGTTATAGCCGAATGGCCAACCTTTTTGAATTTTAAATGTATTTCACCGATTTCCAGTTATTCCAATTGTATTGTAATTAGTATGTGTACGTATGTAACTCAAGAATTATTTAGAAAATTTATGATTTTCAACTAATGCCAAATGTAGGGCGCATGAAAAAATTAAAAAAAAAAATTAATTAAACACATCCCTCAGGAATTACCTATAGCAGTGTTAAAATACAAATTTAAAATTTCTGACAAAATTTTTTACAAGTTTAAATATTAAAGCTTTTTCCAACATGTTTACTCAAAATTTTAAAAACCTGGACAGATTTTCTTTAGCTAATAACACTCTCGATCAAGTCACCTTTCAAAATAATTGAATTTTATTTCCTTGATATATTTATTTATTTATTTAAGAAATACTTTACAAAGTAAATTTGCAAAGTATTGTTGCACAAATATGGGCGGGGTAGCTAGACCATATGCCCAAGATGTTATTAACAGTTTTTAAAAAGGCTTTGTGACTGACTGTACACGACCTATGCCTTCACATAGGAAGTAGCAACGTGGTTGTTAAAGAAATTCCACAAAAGAACCGCAAGAATATACGGTTATCCGTGGCAGATCAGTCAACCAGTGCGAGTGAGACGCAAAACTCTCGAAGGCCAATAAACAACAGTGGCCTGGTTGCACTTAAGAGATAATTGCCAACGACGCTTGATGTTGACTCGCCCAGAGCTGCTTTACGACTGCATCCTTGATATATATTTCGCCATACATATGTACATATATAAATTTCATTTGAAATTTTTGGGAAAACCAACTTTAGCACATGCAACAGATACAACAGTTAAAATTATCTTAAGTACTCACTTTTATCATATTTTATTAAAAACTTGAATAAAATATCATGCGATTTATTACTCACATATATATAAGCATTTTTTTAAAACCGAAGTGCTTTGAAAAAAATTATAAACAAAAATAATCTTATCTCTGTGTGATGTAAAACAATAAAAATTTATTTCAATATACCTACAACTTCGTCCTTAGTTAACCACTTTTCGAGTCTTATATCTTTCGCAAATCGTAATTGATTTTAATGATTTGTACTTTGAAATCCTTATCAAATATCGCGTCTATCTCTTCATTGGTTTAGCTGGTATTAAATTTTAATAATTTTGTGCTTTTTCCATGATTTCTCTATTTTAACATTCTTAATATAAAGCGAAAAATAAATAGGGCCTGTCCCACGATGTCGACAGCGTTCAACTTGTCGCAAACTTACATTCAAAACAAAAACAAATTTTAAAATTTTATTTTTGTTTCAAATGTAAGTGTGCGACAAGTCGAACGTTTTCGACATCGTGGGACGGACGCATAAGATAAGAGCACAATAAAAATAAAACTTCTGACTATTTCTGATTAAATTAATAAAATTAATTATCTTAATATTTCTCATGTTTTAAGTCAACATTTTGAAAGTGGTGTCAAAATTGCAATTTGCTTTAAATGCTTACAATATTTTTTTCAAGTTCTGCTGGAATTATTGAAATACTTCCTTAGCAAAAAATTAATGGTTTTTTGCGAGTGTGGTAGGAACTGAGATCTGGTGGGTAAATACTAGAACGGGATATTTGACGTCAATGACTATTGAAGCAAAACATTGATCTTCTCGAGACAAAAACATCGATATATCACACTTTAAGATGCAACTGTAAATGCCGAAGATATATCTAAAGAAGAATGTATTTTGGCGAACCCTACGTTCGGCAACAAAATATAAATTTTTTTCGAAACTGCCTTGCAACAATACTTTATTTGCAAGACACCCTAATGTACATATTGTATTAATAATTTTTTATTCTAAAAATTTTAAAGATATAATTTATCAGGTAGAGTGATATAACTTTGTGCTAACCAGAACAAAAATTAAAAAAGAAACAGTAAAAAAGAAATTAATAGTTATACTTATAAATGCATTTACCGATGGTTTTAATCAATAATTGTATGTATCAAAAAATAAACTATTTCTCATATTCTGTTTCAATAAAAATGCATGCTAAGTAGCTGATGCTAACAACCACCATCTACCGAAGTACATAAGATGAAGTGCGTGGTGCCGCAGAAAAATGCAGGATTTTTCACAACTGAGTAGAGTTTAACATTTCTTGCTTCTATAATAAGAATTGAAAAATACTGAACTCGGACTTGATTAAAAATTCATTACAGGGCGCACAAGAAAATAAATATTGATCACATTTAGTTGAAACATGTTGTTGTCCATAATCACAAAAAGAACCTTAGTCTAACTTGTATCATTGCTTCCTTTAAGCAACTTTATGATTCTTTACTCTAGTTTTCTTTTTTTTATTTAATAGTTTTTATTTCTGTTAGTAAAATAATATGTAATTTAAATTAGATCTATTTAATATGATTCAGTTTAAATATAGATACATTTACTACGGAAAAAGTCACGATCTCAATGTCTAAAAAGTTTTTGCTATAGAAGTACTGACTGTAAAGGCAACCACCGACTAAGCAATTTTATTTCGAGTCCTTGTTTTCATGCTAAAGGTCGTCATCTTTAAAACGGATTTATTATTCATTTTTCTTGAAACGGTTTCAGTAATCAGTTTGTTTTTCGACGAAATACTTATGAAGCCATAGCGTCCGATGCTGGTGTTGGGGTGCTGCAGGTATTTACTCCATGCTGCGTTCTCGGCCCTATGCTCTTTGTAGGAGTTAAAAGTATCAAATATAAGCAATGTTATTTAACATTATATTGCTCCACACTACTCAATAAGTTGATCGGCATTTGTAAAGAATGTTTTTTTTTTAGTTTTTTTTACAAAATTTAGGCACATTACAAAAACTTCAACAAATATTAAATGAATTTTCATTAATTTTAACTAGTATCTAAATTTATATATTGCATAGAATAAAAACATTTTTTATTTATTCCAATGTAATCTACTAAATATCTCGAACCTATAAATATATGACTCAGACCACTTTCATAGTTATGTACATATGTATATACATACATAATGTATATATATGAACTACGCAAAGCCGGACAGACTGATGTTATACTGAGGTGAATTAGCTAAATGTTTATTGGATCAGATTTTACGCCTAGTTATTCATAAGAAGCTTTTAAGAGCTGCTATCAATACAAATAAGAATTAATCTTATCGCAGTGCGATATAAAAATAACTGCTTGTATTTTGTTGAAAAATATAACTTTTAAAAAGCATTTTCATTAAATTTATAATATAAAAATTTATTCAAGAACTTATTTTTAAAATATCTCAAGCATATGAGACCTTCTGCAGACAAGCTAATCGCTTCGCGGAAAAAAAATATGTATAATAAGTGAAGAAATACAAAAGGACGTCTCATAATTTTACAGTAGAAAAACGAATTTATTTAATCACCCTTATTCCAGTTGTCGACATCGACGCCACTTTAACACAATACCAAAAAATTGGGGCTTGTGTACCCATTGCCAAAAACAACTGACTCCTGTTGGCAGGTTTATGCTATTTTCAGTAGCACAAAATTGTTCTCGACAGCAAGTAAACAAGCTCCAATTTTTTGGTATTGTGTTAAAGTGACGTCGATGTCGACAACTGGAATAAAGGTGAATAATCAGCCCAATTCTAAATATTCCTCGGAAAATAATTCCCACAGAATTAATTTTTTTCTTCTAAAAATAAAACCCATCTATCCTAAACAGATTGAGCTAAAAATTTAAATTTGAGGGAGAACTTCGAATTTTCGAAGTCAGCTATTTTAACTGAAAACTTGCAAGTGACTTTTTAAAATGGGGGAACAAAGAATGGGGAATAAACTCACGGGGAAGTGTTATTCAGAATAAGGCTGAATATGAAATTCATTTTTCGCCACAGTTGTGCATATCTTTCAGCTCTCCTTTTAGAGTGGACTTACTACAGAAAAACTTTTTTGAACGCTTTACTTCTCTAGTACAATCACTTGGCTACGAAGTCCGTGTGATTTAATGTCTCTGGATTATTTTCTTAAAACTGAGTGTTAAGCCAGAAATTTTTTCGTTTCAAAACTGTAATTTCTTAAAATAATACCTTTCAAATACTATATTCAAATTCCGTATAGTAAAATTTAAAAAATAAATTATTTGATAATTGGAATCAAGAATTTATTGAAAAATCCAGGGATAAAGGGAAACATTTTGCAAATATTTTTTCATTTATTCAAAGGAAGCAATGGTTTCGTAAGCCAGGAACCTTGGAAGCAGAAGATGTCAGAATTATTAATAGATTGATGACTGGGCATACCTTTGGAAATGTATACCTATCCAAGATCAGGGCCATTGACTCAAATATATGCCAACACTGCCATGTACCTGAAACCCCTGATCATCTTATTTTCGAATGCAGACTTTTTCTACAAATAAGCAACAAACACACAATTTTTGATCAATACAAAGATCTGAAGCAAATATTTGAAAGTGGCAATTACTCTGTATACAATTCACTAACTGAGTTCATCAAAAAGCAAAAATTAAACTGAATATTTTTTTTTTGGGACGTACCTACTAGCAGTTTGTGAATATTATATTCCGCCAACTTAATTCAGATTAAAAAAAAAGAACTTCCAAATATCCAATCATTAAATAAAAAAATCCAAAAAAGCAAAAAAAAGTTACCAAATTTATAAAAAAAATAATTGAGTCATGAAATATATGTATATATTCACAAACTAAGTTAGATCCTAAAACTTAGAAAAAAACCGATTATATAAGATATTTGTTGTTAATTCATTTAAAGTAAATATAAATCTTTTTAAAGTTTTAATTTGAAAACCCCTTAAGCTTCAATTAGAACTGTCATACCATAACATCATAACCATAACTTTTGGCATGACATGACCATATTTGTTGTTGTCGTTTAACTACAAACAGGTAATATTTACGTTGTAATTGATTTATTTACTTTTATAATCACACACACACACACACAATATTATTTTACTTGAAAGCAAGAAAACAATAAAGAAAATTTTAATCTCGAAAATCAAAAAAACTTTAAGTAAGTTATTTATAGCAGGTGGCGCAAAAGTAATGTCACAATTCGAATTGTAGGCCGTTTTTGCAGATGGCGGCAAATGTGACATGTGCTTTGACATTTATGATGTAGTTAGAATATGTATGTAAGTATGTAAGTATGTTAGCTTTAATCAAATACATTTTTGGCCATACATTTTGTTCGAATAACCGTTATGTTAACATATACGAGTACACTGTTACGACAGTTTTATGTTCCTGTCTACACAATTTAAATTTTATGGCCTTTTCTGTTTTACATTTATTGTAGTTTTTAATGAAACCCCGCAATAAAATGGTTTTTTGAAATAGAGTTTATTAGAAATTATTGTATCATTTCTTACGACCGCAAATTTTTGCTTTTAACGAACTCTTAATTGCATTTTTCTTAATGAAAAGTTCAAAAATTTTGCACTTTTTCTAGAAAAGAAAACGGCATTAATTTTCAAAAATATTCACCTCTGATCTTCATCGCTAAGAAAATATTTGTAACCTTTCTTTTTTGCCGATTTATTTAAGCGCAGCGAATGCCGAAATTTTTTAGCCAACGGTTTATTGTTTTCACGATAAATAAAATTTTTAAACACTTTAGTTTGTTTGCGGAAACTTTCATATTTTTCATACAAAGTATGCCAAACAATACGAAAAACTTTCGATCTGTTATTTTCACTATAGTTCGATTGATCTGATGTTTTTTCATTATCATCATTCGCATGAGAATATTCACTCTTGCTTGCTGCCAGTTGTAGGGTTGATTTAAAATTTACTACCGGATCACTAATAACCGTCATAATTAATTCAAATGTGTTTTAATTGTTCTTAAGTCTTTTTATTCATTTCGTTTTTCAACTTCTATCGTTGTATGTAGTGTTTAACTAACTAACGTTCACTTTGTGACTGTTAGTATTAATTTTTTCAATTCTGCTTATAACTCAAAGCTGTGAAAAAATACTCGTATCTACCGCTGCCAGTTGTTGTATTTTATTGCTTAATTTAAAGAACAAGTGATAAGACGACTTTAGACTGCCATCGTATGAAGGAAATATGAATGAATACTAAGACTTTCAAAATATTTCTGTCAACGTATCATCAGCCTGCTAAATTGTTTGTGTTTATCATACAAAATAAACATGTGTGTATACACGTAAATATGCATACATGTATGTATGTATGTATGTACATATGTTTGTACAGTGTATGAGAATATTGTTTTATCATAATATTGCACAAGTGCAACAGCGCATTAACTTAAAGTTTGAGTGCATATTTTCAAATTTGGTCTCAATTCGAGTTGTAAATTGTTTATATGGTGGATCAAGTGCATAAAACACACTTTAATTTAAGCCAAAACCGAAAACAACACCATTAAGATGAAACACAAAGTTTACAGTCTAAACACTTCCCCTGTAGATATTTGTTCTACAAATAAAAAAAAAATGTCTACGTAATTATTTCCTTGATATAAAATAAGTCCATATTTACACTATTCAAGTCTTATCTCTCTCTCCCTCAAACTAATCAGCTTAAGCAATAAGACTTGCATAGTGTAAATATGGACTAAGTTTTATTAAATGCACCTTCATACACATAAGTATGTACATATGTATGTATGTACGAGGTGTGTTCAAAAAGTATCGCGAATTTTTACGGCCTGGCCCACGATGTCGACAAGAAATTTTATTTCGCTTACTTACATTGAAAACAAAAACAAATTCTCTTATTTTGTTTTCAATATAAGTAAGAGAAAGAAACTTTCTTGTCGACATCGTGGGCCAGGCAGTAAATTTTGATTTTTTGTGGCGTTATGTTGGTACTCATGTCTCTCACTTATGCCGACAATTTCGGCCATTTTGAATGTTCAGCTAATTGTTGACAGCTACTTTGCTTGCACGTGTTTTGGCTCGTCTTCGATTTTTACCTATTAAAAAAAATGGAACAAAGAGCCTGTATCAAATTTTGTGTGAAAAACGAAATTAAGTGCGCGGATGCATTCCGAATGTTGACTGTGACATACGGAGAAGCTACTTTGAACCGAAGCAACTTTTATCGGTGGTAAAAATGGTCTCAGAAGGCCGAGAAGAGCGTGCCGGACGCCCGAGCACTTCAACAACAGACGAAAAAATTGATGAAGTGAAGAAAATGGTATTGGCCAATCGTCGAATAGTATGTATGTATGTACACATTGCGTGTTTTTTAAGCTCGATAGAACTAAATTGTAAAAAATAACACACAAAAATTGTTTATTCGAAAAATCAATAGATGACATTAATCATTGAAAATTATATCGGTCATATGGCAAGAAAGCGTGTTCTGGACGTCAAATTCTGGGCCACTTTTTCGAGCATTACGAATAACACGTAAATTTGTTGCTGGTTTATCAGCACAAACCAGTGACTTCAAGTGGCCCCACAGGAAATCCAAATCATCTTATCGCCAAATTTTGATTTCAATAAGTCAATGGTTTTTGTAGCCGTATGGTACGTAGCACCATGCTCTTGAAACCACATCTCGCCCGGATGAATGTCATCCATATTTCAAATAAAAAAATTATTGTGATAATGGTCTATAAGTTGCAAATCACCGCATTCGAAATCGAATACTTTGCCATCGAAATGTTGTTAACTTGGATCACGGCAACCGTTAACGAAACGTATACACTCGAAGTTGCACTCGATGGGTAATCTACTATCGAAAACAAGTAAACTCTAGCTTTTTGGCGCGAAACAAACCAAAGAAACAAAAGAAAAAAGAAAGAAATAATTAAAAATTTAAGTATTTTCCTGATATTTTCGCTAAATTAGTTTAGAAAATGTCATTTTAGTTGATTTTAGTTAGGGAAAGTGAATATCAAGACAAAGACTGAGCAATAGCCAATGCAAAAAAAATAAATAAATAAATAAAGGAAAAATCGCTTACGGAACAAATACAAATAAAGTAAATGGGAAGCTAAAAAGAAGTATTGGCGCAATTTATGATGGAACATCCCGTTTCGTTTTGTTTTTTTAATTGTCATATGCTAACAGCAATGTAAAAAATAGTAGTAGGTAACATAAATCGTCGGTTGGTTATTGGTTTGCGGCACAGTATATTCAAAATACTTTATGACTGCAGCAAACCAATAACCAACCGACGAAATTACGATCGAATACCGTGATTCAAAAAATTTTAGCCATCGAACGTGCACTCGATTTCGAATGCGGTGATTTGCCCCCTGATTTTTAAAGTAAATCTGGATATTTTGATAGCATTGCTCAAGCTTCAATGTATCATTACCTTAATATAGAAAGGCCCTAACTCATAATTTTTTTAAATAGATTTTTTGGTATATGTATTTCGATAGAAGATGATTTGCCAGAGTATACTGAGCATAAATGTGAAAAAGTGAGCGTAGTATGCAAGTTCGTTTGGTAGTTAACGACTAAATAGAACATTTTCTATAAAAATTTACACAAAAAAAGCAGCCCCGAAAAGCAATCGAGAGCAGTGATGCCAACTTTTTTGGCTCTAAGGGCACATCAACATTTAAAAGATATCTAAAAAGCGTAAAAAGCACTAACTTGAAAAACGGGTGAAGATCCAAACGAATGAAGTTTAATAATGTTTAATATTTGCTAAGCTTTTCTCTACTTCGGCAATAGTATCATCTTTAATGAAATATATCAGACGAAAAAGGTATGCTTTACACTGAAAAAAATTAATATACCAAGATTTATTAAAAGCACTACATATTGCTTCTTCTAAGTTTGGCACTAACGCTCAAAATTTGGCGTTTTCAGTCTTCAAAAAAGCACTAAAAATAGTGCCAAAAGCACCAAGTTGGCATCGCTGGTCGAGAGATAGAATCCAGTGATGGGAAAGTTGGTACGATCGTACTTTTTTGATACAATTTGAAATTTAGAAAATACAAATAAATAGTATGTGTTCTAGCATCCGAATTTAGAAGAAAACAAATTGGAAATGGACGATATCAAGCTTTTAGATTTTTTCGTTTTCACTTTTGAGCAAAAAACTCGTATTCTTTTCACTTGTTAACAGTCTTGTAAAAGCAAAACGAAACAAAAATATAAAAAAATTTTAAATCGTCCATTCAGTTTAAGGCTACTTATTTGCAAAGTTAGCGTATTTTTATACAGACTGCAACAATCAACACTAAAATTTAAAAAATAAAAATTAAAGGATATTCTATCAGTTAATATAATTTTGACAATTTGCTGCATCTTGGAAACCGTAAGAAGCAAATTCTTGAAGTTATCAAAAACGATGAAACTAAAACATCACAAAAATAAAAAATTACCAAACCGAAAAAAATCGCCAAAAACCGAAAAAATCGCCAATTCGAAGAAAAGCGCCAAACTAAAAAAAAATCTAATACTAAAATAAATCGCCAAAAACCGAAAGAATTGCCAAAATGAAAAAAAACACCAAACTAAAAAACGCCAAAAACCGAAAAAATCCCAAAAGCGAAAAAGCGCCAAAAAAAGTTTGTCGGATACTTATTTTTTTTAATGTCTACGAGTACATCAGGTGAGATATTTTGTTATATAGGGTTAAGTTCGTATAGTCTTACATACATACATACATATCGACGGCTTATATTCAATACCCGCCATACGCCAAAACACAATTTTTCAGGAGAGAGAAAAAACTGTTTCATTCCAAAATTCTTAAGGTATGAATTAATCTTTCTTCTATAATATTTTTTAAATATGACTACCGAGTCACCCTTATAAAAAAAATAGAACTTTTTACTCTATTCGTAGCGATATGGTTGATGTCGGGTATTGCAACTGAAATCTTCAAATATTTTTATGGCGTATAGCGGTTATTGCACAGTAATACAAATATTTTTTTTTTTTGCTCTAATATGTAATTTTATTAAATTAAGCATTTGTTTAACGTTTTTCTAACATAAAAGAATTCAATAACAAAACAATAACAAAAAAATAAACATAATTAAAAAAAAGGTAATTCAAATTGGAAATTTATTCGTTCCGTATTCTCAATGTATGGCGTATCGCGGGTATTGCACTAAAAAAAAATCGTGCGGTTGATAGCGATATAACAAATATTTAAAAATAAGTACTTATATTAATTTTTTTTCGGAAATTTTTGTCAGAGATTAAGCTGGCATCAGTGAACAATTTGCGATCAAAAAGTCATTTTCCAAAAATTGGTGTATGGCGGGTATTGAATATAAGCCCTCGATATGTAGTATCCGTACGGAACCCTTCGTGTGCGAGTCACAGTCACACTTTACTGAATTTATTATTGATTCTCATTATAACGTTGTTGAAGTAAATGAGCGATGTGTACAAATTTAGCGTCGGTTTGTTGATGTCGACAACGTTTGACTTGCCGCAAACTTACATTCAAAACAAAAAGAAATTTTAAAATTTTATTTTTGTTTCGAATGTAAGTGTGCTACAAGACAAATGTCTTTTTCACACAACAGTTAAAAATAATTTTTAAAGCTAAAGCTGATGCTATGCTCTCTAATTACATTTAATTTTAGAATTATATTCCTTAAGATTAAACAAATAAATAATAAGAAAAAATTTTAAAGCTAAAAATAATTCCAGTCACTAGAAGGTAACAAAAGCTTTATTTTATTTCTTTTGGTTCTTTGATTAATTAAAAAATTCACAATTTTATTAATATATGTACATACATATGTATATACCCATCACAATAATAATTTTCTAGATTATATGAAGATTTTATGTGTGTGTATTTTTATCAAAATTGTGCTATCTGCAAACAAACAGTTTTTCATTCCATCACAATACATATGTATGTCATAAAAGTTTAGAATAATTAATATTCTACCATACAAGGTCTGTTCAAAAAGTATCGCTAAATTTTGAATTTTCGCAGGTTACGTATATTCGAATTTTGATTTTTTTTGTGGCGTTATGTTGGTACTCATGTCTCTTACTTATACCGAAAATTTCGACCATTTGAAATGTTCAGTTAATTTTGACAGCTGCTTTGCTTGCACGTGTTTTGGCTCGTCTTCGAAAAAAAATTACAGTTTTTAAAAAGAAAGAAAAACAATTTTGAGAACATTGTATAAACAACTTAACGAAGTTGCAAAATCAATAATGAAACTTGTGATAATAAAACTATTCTCTGAATCGCATATTGATTGTAACTAGAATTAAACGGAAAGCAGAATTACAATATTACACCCATGATTTAAAAGACTTTTTTCTCATCTGAAATTTTAGGTCGATGGTTTTATTGTAAAGAAAACCAAAATATTATCAGCTTTATGAAATTAAAAATATTGTCTCTTTTGTATGTAAATATATGTCAATAATATGTATTTAATCAGACAAACGTAACATAATAAACTGCATTCAAAGTTTATTGACTCTGAATCCCATTTATGAAAGCAAGAATTAATATGAGTGGAAAATCAAGAATATTATAAAATTATCAGTTAATTACCATCGTATTTGCAAACGATTTTTTTTCTTTTACTTAAGCATAAGAATTGCGTTGTACTTTCTATGAGAGAAGCGTTACTAAACTTGAATGAACTCGCTTGCCTATAGAATTCTATTTTAAAAATAATGAATTAAATCATAAAAATTAAAACGTTTACTTACCAGGTGGTCCCATAGATTGACCTGGTGGCATAGGCCCTCCTGGCTGAGTTACAATTGGAGCTTGTGGTGGTCCATATCCTGGCTGAAATCCTCCATTATACTGTTGTGGAGGCACTCCTCCATATGGCACTTGCTGTGGAGGGACGCCTCCATATGGTACTTGCTGCGGAGGTGCACCACCGTATACTCCACCACCAAAGGGTGTTTCACCATAAGGCAGTTGAGGTACTGGTGCATAACCCTGTGGTTGTTGTCCGGGACCAAATCCCTTTTTATGAACAGAAATTTAAAATTATAAGGCGACTAACTATAAAGTGAAAGTTTAAAATTAATAAAAAAAGTATTTGCTTTTTACTTAAAAATTTGTTTGAAAGTAAAAAGCAAATACTTTTTTTAATCATACTACCCAATATTATTGGATAAACAGACATAACTTACTTCTAACGCAGAATTTGTATTTTTATTTTGCAGTTTTGAGTAATTGTTTTTGACTACACTGCAATAGAATTAAACGATGTGAATATCTCTTTCGGATTATTAAAACTGTTTTTTAACTAAGACTGTTTTCCTACACGTACGCCAACAAGCTTAAAAAGCGCAATATAACACGATTAAACAAATTTTATTTCATAAGTAATGTCGAGTACACATCTGGCACACATTTGCCCAAAATTACTAATTACTAATGAACTGTTTGATTCAGACATGTACATATTTATTGATTTAAACAGTTTCCAACCATGTTGCATTAATTTAAATTGTCTATTACTTATTTATGAAACTGTTTAGCTTAATAAATACCTGTCCGAATCAAACAGTTTTTTCGTTAGTAATTAGTGGTTACGCTTTTTTGGGCACATATGTGCTAGATGTGCACCCGGTATAGCTCTTTAACTACTTCCTTTACGTAGAAATTATTCGCAAAGTATACAGGGGTGTTCTGTAAACCGCACGTTTTGAAATCGCCTAATTTCCAGGAAAGAACTTAATTAAAAAGGTGACTTGTTGCAGCTTTTTAATTGGTTTTAATATTTTAGATGTTTAAGATATTTTATACGAACTGACCTGCGAATGCACTAAGTCGTCCGATCAGCAGATCACTGTTTTTCGTTTTTGAAATCGCACGATTTCAAATCGCGCGGTTTGCAGAACACCCCTGATAGTATTATTAAGATCAATTCAATAAATTTTTTAGAAGTTATTAGCACAGAGGATACCAGAGGTGTCACGAGCACAAAGTAAGACGGAAGATAATTATGATTTTGTGGTGTTTTTAGAGGTCTCGCTCACACAGTCATCAAATCCTCTTTATTTTTTCTTTCGCGTGGTATTATTTTAAAGTAATTACGTTTTATTCCTTGTGGTCTCATTCGCAGCCTAGTTTTTGGAAATAAATGGTAAAAATTAATATTTGCGAACGAAAATGCTTAAAACAAAGTCTCTAATCATTTGAAATCAAATTTTAGTCACTTTATTAATACTAATAATCCTTTTCGCATTGTGTTTTTTAATTCAATACCACAAATTCCTCCATTTAATTTTGTACAAATGTTTATGTGCTCAAGTGTATTTTCGTTTTATGCTTTGTGGTCTTATTCGTTGTTTGCTTTTTGCAAGTTCAAGTTAAAAGTTAATATTTTTGAAGGAAAATGTTTAAAATTGAGTTTGTAAGCATTTGGAAACTAATTTTAATCACTTTTATATTACTAATAATGTTTTACACATTGTTTTATTTAGTTCAACACTGCAAAATCTTTCATTCAATTTTGTAAAAATGTTCAATTGTTCATTTCACTAAGTATACATTTCTGCTGTTTTGATTATTGTACTAAAAATATTCAATAACAAACACACTATATTTGTCCCTTTTTAACAGTGATCAAATCAGATGATTTGAGCTTTTTTCTTAAGTCACTTTCTTCAACTCTGGTATCCTCTGTGGTTATTAGTGAACAGATGAACATACATACTTGTGTATATCTGTAGTATACATACCGGTTAAAATTATGTATCATACCTATGTACATATGTTTAATCTTTTTGTGTAAGAAAAAACTATGTACATAATTAATTCCAACTCATTGGTTTGAATTTAAATATGAATTTGAATTTAGTATGTATGCAACCGCCGTTATTTTAATATCTGCAGCACATGACTGTTAACAACATTTGTACAACAGATGATTTCGTACACTCTTACACAACCATGAAGATTATGAAATATGGCAGCACATTTTACTGTTTTCTTTCATTCATTCTCTCTCTCACTACATTGCAAGATTATGAAGTTTATTTTTTATTTATTTATATTTATTTTTTATCAAGTTTTGTAATAAATAAAATAAATAAATAAAACAAAAATTGATTTTAGAAATTTCGAACCAATTTTTGTAAACATTCAGTGAGAGCCAATAAAATGGAAATGGAGACTTTAGCCGATGTAGTGTTTTTAGTTGAAGGCTCTGCCGCTAATGGGGCATACATCAACGAACTGAAAACAAATTATATTGTACCCACACTGGAACATTTCAGCCAAGGTCCCATAGAAGACCGCGAATACCTTATATCGGAAAGATATTCCACGCAGTATTGCGTAGTACTCTACCGCACTGCCGCGAATTTGCTAGAACCAATGTGTACCACATTTGGTCCTTATGCATCCCCTCAAAAAGTTATGGATCTATTTGAAAGGCTTCCCTTAGTTGGTGGTGGCATGGAATCATGTGCAAATTTGGCCGAAGGTTTAGCCACAGCTCATGTTTGCTTTGATGATATGAAAGAATATCGCTTACGTTATAATAAAGATGGAAATATGTCAACGCAAAAGCATTGCATATTAATGTGTAATAGTCCATCATATTCAATGCCGGTTATGGAATGTTGGAAATATACAGGAAAAACAGGTAATTTTTGTAGAACGAAATTTTACTATTCGTGCACAATTATGTATGCATGTATGCTGTAGAAGTTATAGTCACACGTATGCACTTAGGAATATATGTATCACATACACTGTGTATTTTTGACATACATACATATGGATGTATTAACATTAGTTTATTTTTCTTATTTATTAATTCATAAGAACTTGGAAACAATGTAGCCTTTAGACCACAATCGGTTTCACTAATAATAGTACAAAATAAACAATCCAAAATGTTTTCATTAATTTGAACTTGTTTTATAATTTTTAGTTGAACAATTAGCTGGACTCTTTCATGAGCGTAAAATTAATCTCTCTATTATTGCACCACGTAAAATACCCATGTTATTTAAAGTTTTTATGAAAGCTGATGGGGACCAGCCGTTAACAGCAAAAAAATATGCTAAAAATATAAGACATTTGGTATTGCTTAAGGGCTACCATCTTAAAGAGAGACCACAAAGTCCGAACAGTGTAGCGGCTGCTATGGGTAATCAAAACAATCAAGTAGTAGTTGGTGCAAACCAACAGCAACAACAACAACAACAACAACAGCAAAAGAATCCTCAACAACAGCAGCAAAATGCAGGATTAGCAATGGATAATACACATGCTTCACCTCAACAGCAGCTTCAACAACAACAAGTTGCCCAAATGACTGGCATACATCCCAATCAGCAAGCAGGAAATACAATCAACCAGCAAATTTTACAACAACAGCAGCAGCAACAACAACAGCAGCAGCAGCAACAGCAACAATTCGGAGCTCAAAATCCAATGCAAAATCCAAACTTCCAAGGTCAAGGCAATCGGTGGGTATTTAATCCCAACCAACAACAGCCTCAAAACCGGCCGCAATTTTTACCCAATGCACCTGGCGGTCCTATGGTATCAATGGGCGGCGGGCCTGTAAACCAAGGTGGTATTGCTGTACAAAATTCTGCCCTAATATCTCAGCTAAGCGCTCCACCCAATCAAAATATTAATCCAATGATGCAGCAGCAACAAATTCGAATGCAAATGATAAATCAGCAACAGCAAATGCAACAACTTCAACAGCAACAACAACAGCAACAGCAGCAGCAACAACAAAATGCAATGAATCCTAATATGTCTGGGCCTGGTGGGCCGAATCCTCAACAGCAACAAGGTTCAGTTGTTGGAAGCAATCAGCCAACTACTTCGATGGCAAATCAACAAAACATTGGACCATCTTCAGATCAAGCAATCATGCGTGAAAAAATTTGGTCGGGTACTTTGGAGTGGGTTGAGAAAAGCAAGCCTGACCAACAAAAAATACCCCGTACTCTACAGTGTACTGTGGCTGCCTCCATAAAAGATGGAGAACCTGAAATAAAAGCCATCAACTGGCCACCCAAATTACTAATGCAGCTTATGCCGAAACATTTGGTTGGCAATATAGGCGGGCAGTTTCTAAAAGACTCGAAAATGGTGGTTTTTAAACCGCAACCTTGCGAGGCTCTCGACGCTCTTGCCAAGAACATGACAACAATATTTGCTGGTTGTGTACACTTTACAACGCCGCCCAATATGCCAGCTTGTGATATTAAAGTTTTAATACTGCTGTACACTGCCGACAAGAATGCATTCCTGGGCTTTATACCCAACAATCAGTCTCTTTTTGTTGAACGCTTGCGCAAAGTTATACAACAGAAGCAATCAATGGGAATGCAACAGACAGCTGGTGGTGGGCCTAGCAATATGCAGCAGCAGCAACAACAGCAGCAACAGCAACAACAAGGGCAACAACAATTACAAAATCCAATGGCCGGCCAAATCTCAAATAACATGAACCCTCAACAACAGCAGCAGCAGGATCCTAGCCAGCAACAACAGCAACATTTTAATCAATATAATCCACAGCAACAAATGAACATTCAAATGGCTGGGGGACCCATGAGTCAACAAATGATGGGAGGACCACCAATGTCTGGAGGCCCGGATCAGATGGTTGGAAATAATCCAATGCAACAACAACAGATGACTATGATGCAACATCAACGCATGCCTATGATGGCTGGAAATAATCCAAATAATCCTCAACAACAACAAATGCCTCCCCAACAAATGCAACAACGAATGGTCCGACCAATGATGAACAACAATCCAGGGCTAAGACATTTACTCCAACAACAATCAACACCTGGCCAACAATTTCGTCCACAAATGGGTGTTGGTGCTGGACCTGGCGGCGTGCCAATGGGTGGTACCGGCATGCCAAATCCTAATCAAATGTCGGGTGGACCAGGCGGTCCAGGTGGTGGACCAAATCGAGCATTTGATGATAATAACTTTGAATATATGTAAACCATTTGTGTCAATAAAGTACATACGTATATATTTAACTACCGATTTCTTTCTTTTTAATTTTATACACACACACTTGTTGCTTTCACAAATTTATACTCTTTCACAAGGCAATATTGCGATATTATTCCATTCATGTACACGTACATTTTTACAAAATATTAAAATAAATATGGACTAGTGGATGCATATTTGACCAAGCTATTAGTCCGGTATGTGTTTCTTAGATAAGGCATAAAGGATCGTTTGTTTTGCCTATGTTACATACAAATGAACAAGTAAAAATAAAATATTTCATCATTTGAAACAAAAAAAGTACGTACACAATTGAATGAATATATCTTTATAGTATGTATATATGCATATATGAATGTACGCAGAAACTACACACATGCACATAAATAGTATGTACATGTGTGTGTATATATAAATGCTAATATCAAATGTAAATGTAATTCCTAATGTAGGCATTTACAGCAATTTTACTACTAGGAACATTTCGTCATTTATTTCTAAAGAAATTTAAAGGGGCGTATCAAAGAAATTTTGTAGATGTCACTTCTAGTTTATTTTTAAGAAATTTAATAATACTCACATAATTACCGGGAGCTTGCATACCGCCATTAAAGTTTCCTGCAGCTGGAGGAGCGTTGGGCGCATAACCAGGAGGCACATACCCACCCTGATTCACATTACTCGTTGGCATTGACATTTTTGTTAAAGAATTAAAGGGCGAACTAATGTAGTTGTCTATAAAAGCTTAGTGAATCTGAGGAGAATATTAAATTTTAGGTATACTATAGTGGCTTTACAAACATGCATCCATACATATATGTATGTATACATATGTATGTATGCATAATAATCAAGCTCATTGTGTTAAAATGCATTTCCATCATCACACTTTCATTTAAAAAAAGATAGTAAACCTACGTACGTCATAGTTGTTATTTTTGTCCGGATGTTGCATGTAATTTTCATATATTGCACTTACATTTATTAACTTTTATGATTTTGTTACTTTATATACACATGTCAACTTTTTTTCTTTTAAGAAATTTATTAACAAGGCATTTTGTTTGAGAAAAATCTAATGCAGATAACTTTTTTATTTTGGCTAGATGTTAAATCCTAACAGGAGTAAAATATATGAATAAGAGGCACCCTATCATAAAAAAATATGTGCAAATTAAATCAGCTGTGTTAATAAGGCTGATGCTGCCAGACTATCAGGTTTGTTTTGAAGTTTTTATGGTGCCGACAGACGAAGGAACCTGTGATTCTGCAAATGTTTGCCGGCGGATAGAACCAAACACCAAACTTCAGTACTGTGTTTTTCGAATGTGACACTACTAAAGGCTAGGACTGACACAAAGAAATAGCTAGAAAAAACAGTTTACTTCGATACAGACGAAGGAACATTGCTATAGGCATAAAATATCAAAAAGGTTTTGATATTTGAGAAACCAAAGAGAAAACAAGAATTTTAACAAGAAACATTGACACACACGATGGAACAAGGCAAATTGACACCAGGTAATCTCGATTCAGGAAATGGTGATCAGCTGTTAATTTCTGTGTCAAGATAAACTTCCGTAATTTTTCTGACAGCAGGAAATTTTACATTAAAGGCCGTAATACACTATCATACAAAGTCGTGTGATCTACGAAAAAATACAGCTCTTGTATGATGGAGTTTATGAAAATTTTCAAAAGACAATAACAATTCATCACACCAGGGTTGTACTTTTTCGTAGATCGCACGACTTTGTATGATAGTGAATCATGGCCTTAACTAATATATATGCATTTTATGTTTTAAGTCGAGATCACCTGATATGAATATTAGATGACCATCGAGGCGAATTGATACCAGGTGGTCTCGATTTGCAACTGCGTTGTATATTTGTTAATGTAAAATTTCCTGCTTTTAGAAAATCTCCGAACGTTTTGCTTTGATTTGACACCAGAAATATTAACAGCTGATCATCAGCTGCCGAATTGAGATCACCTGATATGAAACCCCTTGATGCCGATGTTTCTACTAATGTTCCTTCGTTTGTGGCCTGCTTTACTGCTAAAGTAGCCAAGTTGACAGCACCGTTAACCGGCACAATTGTTGTGTATATTTATGAATTTGTACTTTTATAATTAATTAAAATATAAAATTATAAGTTTTTCATGAGTTAATAAAATATTTTTAGTTTAATAAAACAGAATTACAATTAAAAACTACAAAAAAGTTTTTAGTAAAGAGTGAACACAAATCGCTCGTAGTACATTCCACCAAGAAAAAGTAAAATATAATTAGAGAAATTAACAAATAAATGAAATATGCACTTACATATATTAAAGATCTTTGTTGTATATTCACAAGAAAGAGTTAACTCTTTCCTTCATTTCATTCATCTCTCTAATTGAAAGAAAATATCTGTTGTCTAAAAAATTGTACGCGTGGCTAATTTTCTTTTTAATGTGATTATTTTTTTTGTAGATAAAAAACTACCTATACCTGATTTTTTGTTTGATTCTTCTGTTTTGAAAGAATATGGATTTGCATATAAGTTTTGCAATTGTGATTTTTGTTTCGGCGTTACTTACGGCCCAAACTTTGGTCGCAGCAGACGATGCAGAATCTTGTCACTCCTACGCAGGTGGTACTGTATATCCCGCTGAAACACCAAAAGGTGATCATACTTTAAAAACAACAAAGGCAGTTAGTAAGTGATTTAATGTGATATTTCTAACACAAATATTTATATGCATTGGTCATTTTTATTTCATTTGTAGTTTCCAAACTAGCTCCCTATTTTGAAGGAACTGCAGTGGTCAGCAAAGAAATTGTCAAGTTATCTTTGTCACAATATAATAGCAAATACGTGGTTTTATTATTCTATCCTCTGGACTTGTAAGTTAATTTTTTATCAAACTTTTAAACACATCTCATCATTTTACCAAATTTGATATTCTCTACCAAACGAATATTTGTAAATCATGGTTTCTATGGAATATATAGTTGAAATTTTAACGATATGAATGGCCTATAATACAAATTATTGCTATGGCAATTTTTTCTAATTTATTTGAGCACTGAATCATAATATGGTTTACTTAAAACCATGCCAAAAAAGCCAGTATCAATGAAGTAATTATGCAATTAAATTGGAATAGAACTTATTACGTTTTACAACCTGCTTTCATAAATCATAATTCCAAGCAACTTATTAGCTGGACAACAAATAATCATTGGTTGAAAAGTTTATTTGAATTGCACTTTCTTTTGCTTAATTTGTATACGAGTATGTATTAAAATATGTATCTTAATCTCTACTGTTTTAAGCACTTTTGTTTGTCCTACTGAGATTATTGCCTTCTCGGACCGCATTGAAGAATTTCGTGAAATTAACACAGAAGTTATTGCCTGCAGTGTCGATTCACATTTTACCCACTTGGCATGGATTAATACGCCTCGCAAAGAAGGAGGTTTGGGTAATGTGAAAATACCACTACTATCAGACTTGACACATAGAATTAGTAAAGATTATGGAGTTTACTTGGATGATTTGGGTCATACGTTGCGTGGCCTGTTTATAATTGATCAACGTGGCGTCTTACGGCAAATAACTATGAACGATTTGCCTGTTGGTCGGTCAGTAGATGAAACCCTTAGATTAGTGCAAGCTTTCCAATATACCGATAACCACGGTGAAGTATGTCCAGCTGGTTGGAAACCTGGGGCTGATACTGTAAGTTTTCTTATTTTACGTTGTTCGTAATTCCTTTGATATTCTATTTTTCGATTTTATAATATAGATCGTACCAAACCCCAAAGAAAAAAGAAAATATTTTGAGAAAAATAATTAAAAGAAAATAACAGCACATCGACATGACAGACAACTGCATTTGATACCACCTTAATACTTTATTTTTTTAATATTTATGCAAAAGTTTATACATGTACATATGTATTTTTCTATTTTTAATAAAAATTAAATCGCAAGTTTTATAAAATCATCGTGCATGTTTTTTAGAGAGAGAACCCTGAGAACTAGCTTCTTTGCGTTTTCGTTTATTTAAGGGATTACGTGGGTCGTACACGTCATACCAGTCATCACCTTTAGTTGAGGCATCTTTTGCCAATATCGGGGTATCGTCTTGAAATTTCAATGTATGGCAAAGCCAATCATCCCCTTGAATTTCGGTTTCTACTACTGTTTCATCAAGCTTAGCATAATTTTCCTCACTTTCATCTCTTTTCTGTTTTATAGCATCCAATTTGGAGCGGAATTTCGAAAGCAGACTTAATGTGAAGTTTTCACGCAATGCACCTTTTTTGGGTACTATGGTTTTCAGTTTTTCATATTTTTCCTTTTCCTCAATGAAATTTTTAATAACTTCATTGTTGTCACCATCCGACTTCAGGCTTTTGCCTTTTGATTCCTTTTTAATCTTTTTTTCCAGCTGTTCATCTTTGATTTTCTTATCAGTTTGATATTGTTTTTTTAAGGACTGTATTTCCTGGCGAATTTCACCCCTGACAAGAAATAAAATGTGAAAAATAATTAAGTTCGTTATTCTTGGCATGAATAAAATTAGCTTACATTTTCCTATCAATTACTTGCTTCTTTTCCTCTTCATGCGTTATAAGCAAATCTTCTTCTGAATCGGAATTTTCTATCTTTATCTCTACAAGTGTTGCATTCGTTTTGGGATTTTTCGAAGATTTCAATTTTTCCTTAATTCGATCACGTCTTTCAATTACCTCATCGTCATCCAGTTTTTCTTCTTTGATGGTAATATTATTATCTTCAGGCTCTGATTCTGTTTCGTCAGATACTTCTGTTTTTACTTTCACTGGCTCTTTACTCAATTTTGGATCATCCGCAACATTATGGAGTGATTTGGCTTTGCCAGAATTCTTTTGCACATATTCAATGGTTTCAAATTCATCTTCTTCAGCCTCTGACCCAAACGATAATAGACCAAAATTTCTTTGTAAAAGAAACATTTATGTATAGAATATATATGTATATAGTATATTTATGTATAGGCTGATTCACACTTACTTTACTCCCTTCTCTTTTTTCTTTTTCTTCTCTTTTTTAACTTCTTTTGTGACTTCTCTGGGTACAATGTCTTCAAAAGGATTGCTAAGTATTTCTGCTCTTAAAATCTTATGTGGATAAAAAGGTCTTTCATTTTGATCGACTAGGCCTTCCTCCAACTTGAGCATATTAAAAATAGTATCTCCTGTAACTTTGGCAAATAATGTGTTTTTGTTTTGTAGCTCAGGAGTGGGAGCCATGGTAAAAAAGAATTGTGAACCATTGTCATCCTTATCTGAATTGGCCATTCCAACCAAACCACGTCTTGCGTAACGTAGACGAGAATGAAACTCATCTTTGAATGGTTTGCCGTATATTGACTCACCACCTGTACCGTCACCGTTGGGATCTCCGCCCTGAACTATAAAACCTTTTACTACACGGTGGAATATAGTGTTATTGTAAAAACCTTCCATACATAACTGTATGAAATTCCTGCAAGCCTTGGGACATTCACGGGACCATAGTTCAATGTCGATGTCCCCAACTGTGGTTTGCAGCAGCACCTGCAAGTTATGAAAGTTATTATAATTGCATTTCAAATGCTTACAATGAAAGCTTTATTACTTTTCCTGATGTTGGCGGTTCTTGTATGTAAATATTGCTCATTTTGTATTTAATTTGTGTTTGTTGGTTTGATTTTAAAGTTACTCGGTATTTGCAAAAACTGAGATTATTAGGCCGTAGGAAAACGCCAACACCAATTATGGAAACCTATGCAATTTTTTGTTATATTTCCAAGTGTGTTTCCAAGTGTTTTTGTTGCAGCTTGACATAAATAAAAAATTTTAACTGCAATGCTGAGAACTCTAAATTTTTCGTCAAGTTTAGTGATTTGTAAAGTAGCGATTTTTACTTGAAAAAATTATTGTGCGAATTAAATAATTCCACAATTTCTTGGACATGTAACTTTGAATACCGACTCAAGTCAATATAACTTTTCACTGTATGTATTCCAAGCACAAAACAAGATTGATTACATTTTCTCAGGTCTCAGCAGGAAGCAAAAGTAAGATTTGTGGAGTACACGCATGTTTACATAGTAGAAAATAGGAAATTCTTGCAACAAAGAAACGGCAGCCCTTAACCTAAGCTGTTGAACGCTTTACATCACTGTTTCAGAGTTTGAACATACCCTAAACATGAATAAACAGGCCAGCCATATGTGAATGACAAATAAAACGTCAAACAAAAAAAGTGAACAACGAAATTTCTCTTTACTTCCATCGAACAAAATTGTTTGCAAAAAAAATATCACAAAAATATTACACACTATTTCCTAATAATTTAATAATAAACAAATCGAAAACCAAAGCAAAAATGTGTAACCGAAAATTGTTTAAAAAAATTAATCACAAACGTAAATAAAAGTGCATGGAAAGTTAAAAAAATTACAGTGACTTTTTTTAGAATTCCAGAAGAAACCACATAACAAAATAAAGAAAAAAGCTAATTTCGATTTTTTTCCTACGAATTTTTAGTTGAGTGGCAATTAAGTGAAAACAAATTGTATAATTGAAAATTGTGTAGAGTGTAAAGACCAAAAATAGTTGATATTAATAAAAATCGAAAAGATCATATTTCTGGGTACCGTCCGCACGCCCACTCTGCGGTTGCAAGGACAAAAGTGAGAGTTGCACATAAATTGTTGCAGTAGCTTATAGGTAATGTACTTCTAACATAGTAGGTAAATATTTAAGGTACCTGCAACAACTTCTAAATTGTATAGGTAGCATTTTTTTTATAAAAATGCACTACGTATTATGCATAAGTTTTTATTTCAACACAGTGTATGCATATGTGTACATGCATACATAAAATAAATGTGTATGTATGTATATGTCTCCCTAAGGCATGGTAGATGTCTGACCACTTTCAACTTTAGGGGGTTATTGAAAACAAGATCATAGCAGTTAAATGTGCTGTCATACTGTTTTCATTTGTTTTCTATTGCTGTGCCCCAATAGCACTTTTTCCTTTGTTGTTAACCTTGCCTTCATTATGTTATTCGATAGATTTGGTATGTTGCTGATGTTGTTTTTTTATTATTTGTTTGTTATTAAACTGTTGTTACGATAAAATTTAAATGCTACAACTGCAAACACATGGAAACAGACACATACACACAACTGAAAGCAAACCAGTAAACAAACAATATTGTTTTAAACGAAATAAAACTTCAAACATTTGTTTATTACTAAGGAAATTATTAAAAAATACTAAGAATTTTATTTATGTAGATGAGTATGCGCGTATATCAATATACTTTGCCATTATAAAAAAAAAACATATTGTGAAATAGTAAAACATTTAAGAAAATAATAAAATTTTATAAGACTTGATTTTTCTTGCAAAATTTTATGCTTTTTTAAAATCTATAGACCTTATGCGTAAAAATACTTTTTGTATATAAAAGGTTTATTAACCAAATTCTTATAAACAATTTATTTTGTAAAACATTTGTAAACCAATTGCCCAATTCACAAGTTATTGTAGCAGATGTATGTACATAAATTTTTTGTAATTTCAATAAAAACGTACATATAAAAATTAATGTTTACCTATGTACCTATATAAAAAATGCCAACAGAGTTTGCACGACCTACGACTCCTACAATAGGTTCCGAATTTTTTTTTTTTTGGTATGCACAGTTATTCTTAAGAAATTAAAACTAAAATTTTGTAATTTAACGCTAGATTTATGTTTCGTATTACTCATATAACTGCTGTGCGAACGCGATTATTTATTTCATGTGTCTGTAAAAGACTAAAAAAATTAAAAATGACGTACTACATATGTTTCTTTTATGCAAATAATAACAATCGGCGAAGGATTTAGACAGTTACTCTACAATAAAGAAACACATGATGTCAGTAGTTCTTGGAAAGGAAAACTTTAAATTTATATCGACAAAAACGGATATTGAACTTTTTTTCAAGAATTTTTCATTACTAAGGCTTTTCCAATAATTTGCCTTCCTCCAGAAATATTTTCCAGTTTATTTATTTATTTATTTATTTGTATTTCTTTACTGAAACAACAACTGAAGAGCTATGCTATGAAAATTTAAAAAATGAAATAGATAATATTAACAAATGGCTAAAAATGAATAGACTAAAACTTAATGAAAATAAAACCAATCTAATGGAGATAAATATGAATACAAATATAACATTCAAAATAAATAATGTAATAATAGAAAAAGTAAATAATATAAAGTATTTGGGTTTTCTAATAGATAAAGACTTAAACTTTAAAGATCATATCGAATTTATATGTAAAAAAAATTGGGGAAAAAATCGGGTTTTTTAAACGCTTGAGAAACAAAGTAACAACATTAACTGCAATAAACATATATAACATCATGATAAAACCTCATTTTGAATATGGATCAACCATATTATTTACATGCTGCTCTGATCAACAAATGACAAGAATACAAAAACTACAAAATAAGATCATGAGATCAATTTTAAAATGCAATCGCTTTACGTCAGTAAGATATATGCTAGAAACACTGAAATGGATGAATATACAACAAAGGCTACAACTTAATACAATATATTTTATACATAAGATGAAAATGGGAAGAGCACCTGATTACTTGATTGAGCAAATAAGATATGTTGGAGACGTACAACCGTATAACCTGAGGAATGCCATAGATTTTAGAACACAACGAGCAGACACCAATGCAATGCAAAAATCTCTGTTTTTTAAAGGACTGAACCTATACAATATGATACCAAATAATATAAAGAATGAAACAAACATAAACATTTTTAGAAGAAAAATAGTAAATTTTATAAAAAATTCTAATTTTTAATTAGTAATTTTAATTTATTAATTTGATTTATAAATTATTAATTTTTAAATGCTATTAGATTAATATGAAATGTCAGTTAAAAAGTATTTTAAATACTACTAATAAATACATATGTACATACATACACATATATACATACATTAATATTAATTGTGTTTACATTTAGTTTAATTGTTTAAAGAGGTTAGAATACATTATCCTTTTCTACTTCGACATTTTGATTTAATTATGATAGTTTAAGAATAACTTAAATTAATAGATATTTAGTTTGTAGGAAAAAATAGAAATCAAAAACCTTTTTGAATCGTGTTTTGGGTTTATATAAAAAGAAAAACTAAAGCTAAGGGATAAAACATTTTTGAAAAGGAAAGTTCATTTATATGATTATATTGAGAATTTTGGCATTTTCTCAAGTAGTTTTCGTTCAGAATATTTATTTTTGCGTCAACAGTAGGAAATTCAGCAAGAGTGTGTAGTCTTTGCGTTGAATAATGTCAAGGGAGCTTAAATAAATAAATAAACCTGCCAAATCTCCACAATCATATCGTCCTATTAGTCTATTACCATCAATTAGTAAAATCTTTGAAAAAGTCATTTTCCAGTTAAGCTGCTATATTATTGTCGATTTCTTTGCCAGTTAATTATTGGATTTAATTGTTTTAGTACTTTTAAGTGAAATTTCATAACACTGCAACATATCATTAGCTTATACGATTTTTAAATAGACATGTTTTAATTTAAGTAAAAATCACCAGGAAATTACAATCATACATACTATATGTATATGTACACTCATATGTGCCCATAATTATGAAAGTGGTCTAAGTCATATGTTTTTTTGCTTCGAAATATCAAATTAATCTTAAAAAAAATTCAATAAATATTTAATAGATATTAAATTAATTTATATTAATGGGGACTACTACAACTCTAAATTAAATGATGCATAGTATAAAAGTATTTTTTGATATGCTCAAATGTAATCTAAGAAATATCTCGACCAAAGAAATTTATCACTTAGACCACTTTCATAATTAAGGGCACATATGTATTTATTAATGTAGCAAAATAAGGATTCGCTCCCGTATTCATAACGATTAATTTAGGTTTTTTGTAATCGTTAATTAAACAAATCTACTTACAAAATTCGTTTTGCAAACTTTTTGTAAACCAAAAATTATTTTTAGAGAATATCATTTATCTCCTTTTTTTTGGCGTTGAGGCGAAAAATTGTTTTTGTTCGAAAATTTCTATCATGATTTTTTTACATTAAAAATTAAAAAAAAAAAAATAAAATATGCCTTTTCATTGAGCTAATTAAAATCAATGAACAATTTTGGAATTTATTCAATGGCAAAATATCTCTACAGATCATAAGATTTCAACAATATCGGGTGTCTATTCACCGTTTGATTTTCTTAATCGCCCTTATTCAAGTTGTCAACATCGACGTCACGCACGTCAATACAATACCAAAAAAAATGTAGGCTTGCTTACTCGTTGTCGAAAATAACTGACTGTTATTGAAAAGCTGTCAATAGCATAAAATTGTTCACTTTAAATTTAATAACTGGGAAACAAACAAAGAAATGTATTTATAAAATTAACTTCTATATTACAAAAGATTTTTATATTTCTTATCTTCAAAAAAAAAAATATATATTTAAATAATATTTTTTATGGAATTATTTAACTAAAACATTTTTATTTTCTTTTTATTTCTAGGCGTTTGGGAGACCGAAAAAGAAATCCGTAAAATGAGTGGCAAAGTTCGCTTAAAGTCGAATGGAATTTTGGATGAAAATCCACTGACACTTCAAGATATTGTATACCGTTATATTTGCAAAAATTTAGATGTTATTAGATGTGAAGATAACATTGATGACTTCGATTATGATGAAGAGAAAAGATATCATTTGCGTGATGGCATCGTTTTGCCAAATGACATTTGCGACCGTCTTATAGATACGTATCAAAAACACTTTTATCGTCAGTTTGATGATAAATTCATCAGTTTATTTCGGGACACAAATCGGACTTCATTGAATGTTATACATTTGCGTAATAGTCATTTAACAAATTATGGTAAGTAGATTTTCTTTGTTTACTTTAATCTATTGCAATAACATTAAATTGTATTATAATTAAATGTTTTGTTACAATTAATCGCATTCGTGCGATTTTCGATTTTTTTTTTGTAATAATATTCTGTACGCTTGGATAGATTGCGGCATACATACTATGTATTTGCACGTTGTTTCTTTTCATAAATACATTTAGTGATAAGCATTCAATTAATATGTTCCTTGTGTTGTAATAATAATCAGAAATTGGAAGGTGTTTAGTAGTAGTTCGAGATTTTGTATTCAGTTGAGTGCTATTAACCTTAAGTAATTATCATCTATGTATGTATGTATGATTGAAAATTGTGTAAACGAAATGAACATACATATGTATGTAAATGAAAATTATTTAGGCTTATTCTCGTTTGAGTGTCGTTTTAAAACGACACATAAAATGGAAATTTTCATGTTGAAATGATAACACGGTGCTTAGGGTAAAACGGTGCACTTTCAATGCAAAATTGTTGTTCTTATGTATCTGTCGTTTTAAAACTGTACTCAAAGGAGAAGAGGCGGGCTTATTTATTTTTTGAATTAAATACACCGCGGGCCAAAGTAGCACCAGCGTGCCGAACATCAATCGGCTTCTTATACAAATGAATACACATATGCGAATACAGTTTATTAATTAATTGCGAGTATGATCAGTATGGTGTAAGTAATTTGAATGAATAATGGCTTCGTTAGTCAAATCGTATCGTCTTACTTTTGAAGTTGTCGTATCGTTTAAGTCTGTATGTCAGTTAGTAAAAACGTGAGGCTGCCAGCTAAAGTGTCAGCTGTTACTTTGCTTTATACGTGTGTGTGTGTGTATGTATGTAAGCCAGAAGTTGACGTTTGCTATATGACGTTATCTATTTTCTGTAGATTTTTACGTAGCAAACGTTGCCAACACATTTTCAATAAGCATCAACATGCTTATTAAATGTTACGTATTTTGTCAGCTGACACGCAACAGCACGATACGATTTCAGTAATTCTACCATAAGTTAGCATAAGTGACGAAATTTAATTAGGTGTTAACAAGTTCCTTCATACAATTTGATATTAAAAATGGGCGCATTACGTACTTTTAACCCACTACTAAGTCTAAATAGTATAGTATTTATAAAGGAAGGAGAAAATTTTACAAAAACCTATATAAAGCATTTAAGATAAAAAATAAAAAAACTATGCTACTGGTAAAATTAGGCTGAAATTAGTTCATTAATATGTCGGTATTGCGAAGATAGACATCTTGTGTTGAAATTGGAAGTCAATCTGGTCAGTTTGACATGTACAAGTTCGAAACCGGAAAGATTATGTAGACGACGAGTGGAATAGTGCCACGGTAGGTTATAAACCATTTTAAGAAGTTTGTTTTGAGCTACTTGAAGCTTGTTTAAATGACATTTAGCGGACTTGCACCAGACTGGGGCACTGTAGAACATTACGGGATGGAAAATTGATTTAATTATAAGTTTTTCGTTTTCAACATTTAGCTTTGATCTTCTGTTTATAAAGGGATATAATATTACTATTAATTTGTTAATTTTGTTAACAACATATGGTATGTGATTATTAAAATTTAGCTTGGTTCAAGGATAACGCCTAAATATTTAACTTTCTCATCCCACGGTACGTCAAAGTTCATGAATCGCAACGAACACTGGGGAATAAAGCGTTCCTTACGCTTTCTTGTGAAGTATATAGCTTGGGTTTTTTCGACATTTAACGGAATTTTCCATTTGCTAAAATAAGATTTAAGCTCCGTAAGGGCAAATTGAAGATTAGAGATTATATCAGCTGATTGAGTACTCGTGCAGAGTATTGAAGTATCGTCCGCAAAAATAGACATCGTACAATTCGGAAACTCAGGAACGTCTGCAGTAAAAATATTATACAGGACTGGAGAAAGGCAAGATCCTTGAGGGCAGCCAGCCGAAATGTTAATTTGTTGGGAAGACGTATTGCCCAGAAAAACATAAAAGTATCTATTGTGTAAGAAATCTTTAACAATTTTTATTAGTTCTATCGGAAAATTGAATTTCTTTAATTTATAGATGAGTCCGTTGTGCCAAACGCAATCGAATGCAGATTTGACATCGAGAAGTCCCATACCAGTGGACTTTCCTATGTCAAAGTTATTTTTAACCTCATTTATAATTTTTAGTTGAGAAGTTGGTTGAGAAGTGTTATGTTCGGTTCTGAAACCAAATTCATTGATGAAATTAGTTATTTTTTCCTTCAGAATTTTCTCCAAGATTTTGCTGATTGGTCTGTACGAATAGGGAGATGCAGCAGGCTTGTTTGGCTTAAGAATGGGAATAATCTTTGACAATTTCCAAGCACTTGGAAAATAGCATAAGTTTAGGCAGACGTTAAAAATGGCTGTCAGAAAGTGTATGCCTTTGTTTGGCAAGTTTTTCAAGCATTTATTGTTTATTCCATCTAGACCGGGTGATTTTTTATTTTTAAGCTTTTTAATAACTACTAAGTCTTAGCGTGATTTTTAATTTGAAGTTTTATGGCAAAACTCTTTAAGATCATGTTAAATTTTGCCATTTCTGCTAACTTCATGCCAGTTTTTCCTTATACATAAGGCCGTAAAACTTCATTAATGTTCAGGAAACAGGTGGAGTAGTTGATTTTACTAAATCATTCAGAAAGTCGGTCGTTAATCTCTCTGTTCTGTTACCACTTTGAATATTGCTTGAACTACATATGTATATTATCTAATTGCATCCATACTCTCTGACAGTATTGGAATTACTCCTGCTCATTGGCAAATTTTCTATGTATTTTGTTTTTGCTATATACATACATAAATTTTTTTATATAAAATCTGTCAACTATAAAGTAACCTAAATATATATACAAAGTAACTTTAATATACATTGAAATCATTCACTTGTGATGAAAAATATTCATGAAGATAATCGTGTCAGTTGTACGCTCTCAAAAAATGGAAAAATTTTGATCTCCAATAAGTCAGAGATTTGCATTGTATCAATTAATTTTTAGTGATAAATATTCGAGTTAAATATTTACAGATAAGAACTTTCAGATTTAATAATAAATCAGTAAAACTTACATATGTACATAAATGTATTTATATTTTTGAATTAATAGGGGTATTCGGTTAAGATGTTAATTGTCTCTTTTATTTACCTTTTATACTTTAGAGCAAAATTTAAAATTTTATTTGAGTTCGAGATTAGACATTTGATTAATGTTGTTTGTATTTAGTTATCGAGCCGTTGATTATATGGTTCTGCTTGCAAGTTTAAGCGACCGATCGTAGTGGTTTAATCTCACATTAATATTGACAGTATATAAAAAATAATTAAAAACAAACAAAATAAATTTTTAATTAATCTTAATATTATTTATCTATTTCCTTTTAAATACACAAAGTAATATTTTAAAAAATATCGAACTGTGTTGATATCAGTACGGCATTAGCAAATAAATTGTGGCCACGATTTGGTTCTTCAGTATGGTAATACTGACAAGTTTAAACTATCAAGCTCATTCAGGGCCTGTCTCATGATGTCGACACCTTTCGACTTGTTTATGTTTCAAATGTAAGTTTGCGGCAAGTCGAACGTTGTCGACATCGTGGGACAGCCGCTTCTTAATGTTACACTAAATTAACTTTCGTATTAACTAATTAGAGAAAGAGGTATAAGAGGCACTTAGCAGCTTAAACGAATACCCACGCTTAATATTTCATAATTTCTTTACAATTAATATTTTAAAATTTCTTTAAAGGACTCGAAATACTTATGCGCCACAAACTCTATTCACTTTCAATGTGGTATTGTGACAACGTTACCGTACAATCTCATGAACTGCTTGCACGTTATGGCGAAAGTCTACGCTCCCTAGAGCTAGGTATTAGCTCACATATGTTACAGAATGCCGAACCGAACGATAAAGATCCCGTAGACTTTCAATTCAATTGCCCTCACCTACGTCGTCTTGTATTGAATGGTGTTGTGCTACATCATCGTTTGCAGTTCGCACATCTGGAAGATTTAACACATTTGGATTTGACTTCATGTGTTTTAGCGAATTTCAGTCTTCAAATATTGGATACCCTGCCTAAACTTCATACTCTTATACTATTTAACGTTTGGCCAATTGTAAATCAACTGCCTGCCATTTGCTGCTTAAGACGTCTTCGTACATTGGATATATCGATATCGAGTTCGGGAAATGGTCACGGTACATATGATTTACCTGATCAATCGCTTGAAATGTTAATGGATAATCTGCGTGAGTTAACGCACTTGGACATATCCGGTACTAATTTGGCTGGAAATGGTGTGGCAACCAAAGAGTCCAGCTATAAAGTAAATACAGACATACCAGGTCTCGCGACACGGACGCAAAGGCCGTTACAGTTTTTGGGCTTATATCACACAGCACATTGGGCTTGCAAGCGCCATGACATACCAGCTATAGAGGTAAGATGCTTTTTCTAATGAAAAATCATTATATTTTGATATGTGTCGTGCGTGGGGAGATTGACGGACAGCAGATGCTTCTGCAAATATAGTTTATCTCAAAAGATAAAACCCTCATCTAAGGCCGAGCCTATTCTTGCCAGTTCATTGGCAATTTCATTTCCCTCAACACTGTTGTGGCCAGTAATCCAACATAGTCTGATACCATATTTGCCCATAAGCAAGTTGAGGGCTCTCCTACAGTCACTAACAAGTTTCGACTTGACATTATGTCCCTTCAAAGATTTTAGAGCTGCCTGACTCTCGACGTAGAAGGTTACCTCCTGGCCTTCAGCCACATTTCTGGCCACAAGCTCCTCGGCCCTAAGGAGCGCCAAGATCTCAGCTTGGCAAACGCTGCATTTGTTATTATTACTTTTATACATATACGAGTACATTTATTTATTAACTGATGCATATTTCTGATGGATTTTAAATTTTCCTCTCTTTAGATTGCAGGAGATGCAAATGAACAACAGATTTTAACTGCTGCGCGATATTACTATGATAGACCTGTTCTACTGACAAGAGTGGGTTAAGCGAATATACATACCTGTATATAATTTGCTTAAATATAGTATATTTTCTTTAAGGTTCTCAATGACTTGTATCACCTCTTCCGATTTGAAAATTGCAAAGATATACCCACCGCTTTAGATGTTGTTTTGACAGCTATGGATAGACATTTGAAATTTAAGCACATGCAAATATCCGGCAGGTTAGTTAATCATGATGTTTGTAACGCTTTTTTCATGACATTACTATAGTATAAAACTAATTTCTCTTGATCATTCAGCGCGACATTATTTTATATTGTGAAGGGACGAGATCGTTCTAAATTTGGCACACCTTTGAGGAATCACATAATAAGGACATTGCTCAATGGCATGGAAATGCATGTAAATGACGATACAATGCTACGAAATGGTTACCTTACCTTAACACAGTTTCAAATGCCTAACGATGTGGTAAGTTTCAAAAAAAAAAAAAAGTTATTATTATTATATAATTCTTGAATCTTATTAATTCGTTGGTTTGTTGCTTGTTTTCATTTAAAGCTATTTGAGTATGAACGTCTTATTACTATTCTTTTGTATGGAGTTTCCAAGACAGAACAAGAAGGTTTTGTACAAAGAATAGCTATATATTTACTAAATACGTTGGCCTGTCAGGTCGATGGGCGACAAAAGCTATTTTTGGGTGAACTTGGAGTTGTTAGTGTAAGTGGTTAATTTCGTTAAGCATTCTATCCATTTATCCATTCTATTCCATTTTGTATAGACTATGTTAAGCTTAATTAAAGATCGTTTAACACGTTCGGTATTCGATGATGTCATGGAAGTGGCATGGTCAACTATGTGGAATGTAACTGATGAGACTGCTATTAATTGTAAGAGATTTTTGGATGGCCGCGGTATGGAGTACTTTTTGCGATGTTTAAATGTAAGTAATTGTGTAAGTATTTGCTTTATAGTTGGCTGCCCAACGATATATTTAAAATGACAATTTTGTTATGTGTTCGTCTTATAAATTAATTACAGGCATTTAGGGAACGTGATGAATTGCTAAGAAACATGATGGGCCTCTTGGGAAATGTAGCGGAAGTTAAGTGGTTAAGACCAAAATTGATGACACAAAAATTTATCGAAGTTTTTGCTGAGCTATTATCATCAGAAAGTGATGGCATAGAGGTATGTACTGAACGTTCGGCTCAAAGCGACGAAACATTCTTATTGAAATTCGATTTTGTAATATAGTGTAATTAAGCTTATAGTGCGTTTATATCTGAAGAAAATTTAGTACCGATTATACATATTTCGAGCAAAATCAACTTCGTCTGTAGTATGGTTTTTTCAAAATTATTCTATTAGGCCATTTAGACGAAATTTAGTAGATTTTAATTGAAATCTTTATCAAAATCTATATTTGGGTATTTATCAAGATTTCGTATTCAAAACAAAAGTCATTGACTTAAACCTTTTTCTAAACTACAACCAAACAACTGCAATATATCTAATTCACACACCTTTTTAAGTACAACGGTTTATTTTATAGAACAATTTTGAAAAAGAATATGGTTGCATCACTAAGTTTTACTAGATTTTAAGTAGATCTACAAAATCTAGTGACGAAGTAGATATTGTTTTGTATGGGAAATGTCATCGAAATCTACTAAATTTCGCTCGAAATCTCGTAATAGTGCTCTTACGTTTTAGCTAAATCTAATACTTACGAGATTTCGAGCAAAATCTAGTGGATTTCCCATGAATGAATGAATTATGTCTAGCGGGAAGCACAGGACACTGGGACCAAAGTAGATCTATTGTATCCCCTGCCAGGTGCTAGAGCACCTCATCTAGACCTACTCCCCTGATGAATCTCAGGATTGCCAGTGGGTTCAGAGTTGGCAGTTCCCAATCCTCCAATAGGTGCTTGCCTATATCTTCTGTCGCTTAACGCTTCACAGTACTTCAGAATATGCTCTGGAGTTTAATCTTCGTAATCACAGAATCTGCACAGGCTGTTACTCTCAATGCCAAGTCTGTTGAGGTGTTTTCTCAGTCTACAATGGCCTGTGAGGAAGCCTATGAGCATTCTTAGATTGTTTTTTACTTAGGGACATGAAAGCTATGAAACGATTTTGGTTATACGTTCCAATCATTAGTTTTGCATGTCCAAATCCTGGGAGATTGAGCCAGAGGTTTTCTCTATTACTCTTAATTTCCGTCGATATATTTTCCCGTATTTTGTCTAATCCGAGTCCATAAAACGGTTCTGGTCCGACCATGGGTGTACTAGCCCGCCTTCTGGCCATTTTGTCTGCATTTTCATTTCCTAACACACCGGCGTGTCCAGGAACCCAGCAGAGTGTGACCTAGATTTCCCATACAAAACAAAATCTACTACGTCACTAGATTTTGTAGATATCTACTTAAAATCTAGTAAAACTTAGTGATGCAACTACTTACATATATATATATTTTTTTTTTCAAAATTTGTGCTGAAAAATAAACCGATGTGCTTAAAAAGGTGTGCGAATTAGCTAAATTACAGTTGTTTGCTTGTAGTTTAGGAAACATTTCAGTCAATGGTCTTTGCTTCGAGTCCGAAATCTTGATAAATGTCAATAAAACTTGGTGTGAAAAGTATAGATTTCGATAAAGATTTTAATTGAAATCTGGTGGATTTCATGCAGGTGTAAATGCCCTATAAGTACTAGATTTTGCTCAAAAATAAACTGCTGCACTTAAAAAGGTGCGTGAATTAGATATATTGCAGTTGTTTGGTTGTAGTTTAGGAAACAATTTCAGCAAATGATTTTTGTTTTGGATATGAATGCTTGATGTACATATCGCTCATTAACTCAAAAACTCCATTTTTTGAGCTAATGATGCAGAATTAATCCCCATATCGTTCTTCATATTGTGTAAAAATTTCATACAAATATCTTGTTTACTCAACTGTGGAGAGGAAAATAAAATATCCTTTTTCCATTACGTTGTGTGTAAATAGAAAACTTCAAAATCGTTTTGCGGCAAACTAGTTTTTTTTTAGTTATGACGTTCTTTGAGTAAATGAGCGATATGTCAAAAAACTGGGTTAGAACGGTATAGATTTTGATAAACATATCCATTGAAATACATACAAGATTTCGCTATTAGTAGAAAAAATATAAGTTTAGAGACATACAAGTTCTTTAAATTAACTCAAAAGTATTTTCTTCTCTCTCGAAAATTAGGTAAGTTACAATGCAGCTGGTGTGCTGGCACATATCGCATCAGATGGTGCAGAAGCATGGACTATTAAAGAGCCTTCGCGCAATGAGGTTTTAATTAGTATGGTCAACGCAATTAGACGTTGGGATATCAAAAGTGAACGCAATATTAATTATCGCAGTTTCGAGCCTATACTAGGATTAGTGCGTTGCTATGAGACACCACAGTGCCAACATTGGGCTGTGTGGGCTTTGGCAAATCTAACACAAGTAAGAATTTGATATAAAAATTAAGCAAATTGTTTTTATTTTTCTTCTTCATATTGCACTAGGTCTATCCTGACAAATATTGCCAGCTTGTAGAACAAGAGAATGGCATGCAAATATTACATGAACTAATTGAGCATCCGAGTCCGTATGAAGAAATTAAAGGTATAGCACGTATGGTCATTGATCAGTGCACTAGACGGCCTCGTCCGATGCTTGAGGGCTAGATAATTCAAAATCTTGTTACCACTATGAGTGAGTGAGTGAGTGTAGTGTTGTAGTATAAGAAGGGCGATTTTAGAGAACTACAATTAATAAAGTGTATAATTACAGAAGAGAAAAGAAAAACGTAAAACGCTAAATTAAATATTAAAACTATATACATATTTTATTTTGTTAAGTCTAGACTTTTGACACATTTCATTCATTTCTTTCTTCTCTATATGCATACATACATATATTTTTCTCCAACTATTTTTTTTTTTTTTTGCTATCATTCATTTTGTTTACTCATTAGTTTTCGTTTGCGAAACGAATGAACTTGTATAGACTACGTATATATGTAGAAAATAATTTATCGTAAAGTGAAAACCGAAATAATATATAGATAAATAATAAAAATAAAATTGCAAAAAAAGAAAAAAAAATAATATACCATATAATTTCAAATGAACAGAGCAAATATACAACAAGAAATTAAATTGTTACTAAATATTTAATTGTTTCTATTCCCAAATTCTTGATTCTTGTTTTACTTTATTTGTTTATTTTGAATTGTATTCAAGCATATGCAAGAAGAAATTAATATAGATTTATAATAAATTATTAAAAAAAAACTATATACATTAAAATACTTGATGTTGTTAATTGTTTTTAAATTTCCTGTAGCCATCGTTTGCGCTCAATTTATTAGTTCGACCTTAAAATCTTTCAAAAGTGCTGCTCTTATTTTTAAAAAGAAGAAATTCAGAAAGTTTTGTAACATGTGCCTATAATTATGAAAAATTTCTAAGAGCCTATTTCACCAACTTATTTAAATATCAATTCATATTTAAAAGTCATTTTTCCATACAAAAAGTGATGAAAATCGACTTTTAAGTATCAATTGATATTTCAATAGAGTTGGTGAAATTGGCCCTGACGATGTTAACAAACTGTTAACGAAATATCGAAAAAATTTATTACAATTAAACAAAAACGACCTCGAGCTTAATAAACATAATTAAATTAAAATAAAAAAATAAAATTAAATCGGGAGCTGTAAAGTATATAAAAAAATACAGACAAATGGATAACCTCCTCCTTTTTTGCAGTCAGTTATTTGGAATCACATCACATATTTTAAATTGCAATTTTCACAATTTAGTCAAAAATTTATTTGTTGGTAATTATGAAAGTGTTTTAAGTCAAAAATTTTAGAAAAACTAAGCTGAGCTATGAGAAATTAACTGCCAATAATTTATCGGGGGTGTTCTGCAAACCGCGCGATTTCAAAAACGAAAAACAGTGATCGGCTGATCGGACGACTTAGCGCATTCGCAGGTCAGTTCGCATAAAATATCTTAAACATCTAAAATATTAAAACCAATTAAAAGCTGCAACAAGTTACCTTTTTAATTAAGTTCTTTCCTGGAAATTAGGCGATTTCAAATCGTGCGGTTTACAGAACACCCCTGTTTATCACGAAGATAACACATTCTTTGAAAAAGAATCGGAAATTCATTATTTAAAAAAAAGCATATAAGATATGAGGAAAATGTAAAGAAATATGAAGAAAATAATAATTGGTTTGTTAAGTAGTGGACCTACAGGAAAATATTTAATACTGAGTTTAATTTAAATTTCTATTTTCCTCTAAAAGGCACGTGTCAAAATATGAAGAAAAATCGAAGCATTTAATTTCAACAAAACCACTAAAATAGTAAACGACAAAAAGGATGACTAATACGGCGAATGGATGGGACGTTTCATAAAACTTTAGACGTGTAGATGTTTCACCTCAAGGAGGAAGGACATAAATATTCGTAATTATTGAACTATTTCCACTGTATACAGAAATATTTAACTATGTAGTAGTGGCGAAAGAAAAACATAAAGAACATTTTAAAAATACTAATATATAATGCTAAAAGTCTGAAATAATAAAAATGGATTTCTTTTTAAAAAATATAAAAAAACTGCATCCTTTGCTAATGCAGATAGTCAGGGAACCTTTACCCGCAAATTTCGAAGAACAACTAGAGATATTCGTATTAAGACTATGACAGTTTTGTAGTAGACTAAAAAGTATTGCAAAATATTTTCTTTAATCTAGTACAAAATCGTCGTAAACGTAGTCGAAATACGAAACTCGTAATTATGCCAATTATGTTAAACTTTCAGTTAAATAAATGAGAAGCTCAACGATTGCCATAGTTGACATAAGAACTCAATAATCAACAACAACAAATATTCATTGCTTTCGCCAGAATAGTGTGTTGCCCAATAAGTATTTTTCACCGGGTGCTGTCAAGTTCATAGTTGGTGCTTTTTTGGGGATTTTTCAATGTATTTTTAAGAAACAATAAAAACATTAAAAACAAATATTCAAACTTAGTTATAAAATAAAAAAATTCCAAAAAGCACAAATTAGTTAAAAAAGTTTTTTTTATGTGATTCATATCTATTTAATTGAACTATACTGAATTTTTTAATTAATTTTTTAAACTTTTTATTAAGAAAAATTTAATTTAGCGTTCGTTTAAATCAAAAATTTACGCTCGTATGGGGTGATACAATAATTTCTAATTAACTCTCTATTAAAAAAAAAACATTTTATTGCGAATATTCATTGAAAAGTGCAATAAATGTAACATCTTTTCATAGAAAAAAAAAACACCATTGATCAGGAATAATTTCGTGATCAGTCTCAAGTTCAGCATTTTCAATTCTTACTATAGAATGAAATACATATTTTATTATCAGTCGTAAAGTAGCTAAAGTTGACTCGCCAACAACATCAAGCGTCGTTGAAAATTATCTCTTAAGTGCATCCAGGCCACTGTTGTTTATTGGCCTTCGAGAGTTTTGCGTCTCGCTCGCACTGGTTGACTGATCTGCCACGGATAACCGTATATTCTTGCGGTTCTTCTGTGGAATTTCTTTAACAACCACATTGCTACTTCCTATGTGAAGGCATAGATCGTGTATAGTCAGTCATAAAAACTTTTTTAAAATACTGTTAATAAAATCTTGGGCATATGGTCTAGTTACTCCGCCCATATTTGTGCAACCATATTATGCCAATTTACTTTGTATAATATGTATAAATAAATAAAAAATATTTTATTAATTCATTTACTTCCTGGCGCACGATGTCGACAAGAAAGTTTCTTTCGCTTGCTTATATTGAAAACAAAAACAAAATAATAGAATTTGTTTTTGTTTTCAATGTAAGTAAGCGAAATAAACTTTCTTGTCGACATCGTGGGCCAGGCCGTTAATTTCTTAGTCACAGAAAAACGTGGCAATTCGCTTAGCCCAAATCTTGGCTTTAAGAAATCACATTAATTAATAAAATATTTCATTCAAGCCCGATTAAATTTTTTTTCCTAATTATTATTTTTTATTAATATGGTAAACAGAAAGTGTGATTTTTATTTTCAAAATCCTGAATTTGCTATCCTAAAGTACGAATTTGGTTTTTAAAATCCTGGGGGCAAATTACGGCACTCGTTATCGAATGAAATTGCGAAATAATTCAATAGAGTTTACATGGAAATATTTTTAAATTTCGAATCGTATCGAATGCCGTAATTGGTCCCCTGAATTCGACATGAAAAAGTCTCAATTTAAATTTTTAAAATCTTGAATTTGTTATGGAATACTCCGAATTTGAAATTAAAAACCAATACATATACATACATATGTAGTTACATACACACATATTCATTTGCAAACTTGCATTGATTAAAAAAAGTTAATTTTTGATATTATTCCAATAGAATCAATGTTGTAGGTGAGAGGGTTTATTTATTTTCACAGAAATTCTCGAAGGAATTTCATAAATAAACATAAAAACAAATCCTTTTTGCATAAATTGCAATGCAAACCTGTCAAGTGTATTTAGTGTTTAAATTCTAATGCGCAGGCTCTTAAATTTCGATGACACTACTGCACGTTTTACAATGCATAAATAGCAACCACCACCCACCCACCCACTCATTGTATATTAACATTTCTTCCCTAACATCCCTTTAGTTGTTAGTTTGGCTCCATTGACTTGAAATAACCCATTTGAGTCAGAATCTAAAACGAATTTAGTCTTCTTTTGGTATCTTCACATGCAAATAAAAGCTTATATTTACATTGCGAAAGCGGCAAGAATGTTTTGTGAAGAAGCAAAAATTTTAGCTTATTCGTTCTTTTGCTGCGGTATTCTTTCATTGTAACCGCATCATATCTACTGTGGTGGTATATTTTCATTTTAATTACATACCACTATAAGAAATTTTATCCATTTTGGGGCCATAATTAATTACAGCCAAACGGCAAGAACTATTCAAATTATTTTTTGGAATCAAACTTCGGAAGCCTCTCTCTTACCGCCCTTAGAGTTTTTTTTATCACTTAGAGCCAATTTTACCAAACTTATTTAAATATCAATTCATATTTAAGTAATTTTTCCATACAAAAATTAATGAAAATCGACTTTTAAATATGTATTGTTATTTAAATAGCATTGGTGAAATAGGCTTTTAATCTCACGAAGAAAATTTTTTATCACTCACACTCACGTGTGACAGTTTTTGACTAATATCAATAATACAGTCACCACCCTTCAACCCTTCAACATTCTGCAAGTTCAAAGAAGTCATGTAAAAATTCTCGTCTGCCTATTTACATTGAAAACAAAAACAAATTTTGAGTGCTTTGTTTTTGTTTTCAATATAAATAGGCAGACGAGAATTTTTACATGGCTTCTATGAACTGGCAGATTATTTTATTTATTTATTTATTTAAGAAATACTTTACAAAGTAAATTTGCAAAGTATTGTTACACAAATATGGGCGGGGTAGCTAGACCATATGCCCAAGATGTTATTAACAGTTTTTTAAAAAGGCTTTGTGACTGACTGTACACGACCTATGCCTTCACATAGGAAGTAGCAACGTGGTTGTTAAAGAAATTCCACAAAAGAACCGCAAGAATATACGGTTATCCGTGGCAGATCAGTCAACCAGTGCGAGTGAGACGCAAAACTCTCGAAGGCCAATAAACAACAGTGGCCTGGTTGCACTTAAGAGATAATTGTCAACGACGCTTGATGTTGACTCGCCCAGAGCTGCTTTACGACTGCAGATTATTTTATATTTTCAAAAACGAAATTTTTCTTATAGAAACCTTTATTACTACACTCAATCGTTATTTAAAATGACTTAAGTGACAGTAAATCAAAATTATTGAAAAATGTTGAAAAGAGTAGGTTCTTTGTTATTCTTTTTATATAAAAGCAAGAAAAAAATAAAAAATTAAAAAATATTTATACAGTCCGTTTTTTGAACCTTGTAGATTAATTTATGCATGCATTAAAAAACTTGTTTTAAACTGGATTTAAAAAAAATGATTTTTGATTTCTTCCCCTTCCAGTAAATATTTCTTTTAATTACCTGGAAAAATATTAATAATTTTTTTTAAATTTCAAATATTTGCAATTGACAGAAAAAGAGTTTATAACTTTAAGGTTCTGCATACCAACAACCCGTGCCGTTTTTCGCCCCCATCCAAAGTTATCATTTGTTTTTATTACTGTCTTATGTGTCGATTCATTTTAACGGGTTGTTGTTGATGTTGTTGTTGTTGTTCTTATTAATGGTTTTTCGTCCCAAAGCATGCACAATGTTTTCCCTACACGTACAATACGCACAACATGTAAACCACAAAGTTGTGAAGACAGTACAGAATAACAACCCTTAAACTCAGACCTATTGTTATTCACACTACTGCTTACTTGGTTAACAAAAACTTCCCATTTTATTCTTTAGTTGTCAATTAGTCTCGTGTCTGTTCGGTGGGAGTGTTGACGTGCATGTGTGTTGTTTGTGGTGGTTCGCAAAAGTGCTTGGAGAATATTAAAAATATTTATTAAATAAAAGAAAGCAAGAACTCAAGTAAAACAATTCCACCATGTGAAACATTTTTATAAAAAGCACATTTTAATAAAAACTATGTTTAAATAAAAGTATACATATGCACATACATATCTATTCTGTAACTTAAAATAATAGTTTGCAAATGTGTGGTTTTCCTTTTAAGCACTTGCGGTCATTCGTCTCATCATTCGTGCACTGCAATTATAAATGGCGGTCAATTAAGCAGAATTTCGTGATAATTATTTAATAAAACAGTTGCTTAAAATGTTATAAACAAACTAATTTGTGCATCTAACAAAAATTTAAAGCATACATACATATGTACATACATACATACATATGTAGGTATAAATAAACATTAATTGTTAATAAAGTGTTTTGATAAAATTAAATAAAAAAAGAAAGCTTAATGTAAGAAAAAATATAAATAGAAAAGTTGGAAAAGGAAAAAGTGAGATTCTGCGCAGTTCTTCTTTCCGCTTTATTGTGAAACACATCTGCCAAACACACCGGTATTTATTTCTTCTGTTTTGATCTTAAGCATCGCAATAAAAGTCAGTGCTAATAAAAAAAACTCTTATATAGAGTGCACGTGCAAAAAAGAAAATGACTACAGTCGGATTAAAATACCAAAGAATAAAAATTCATATTTATTGCTGAATTGATGGAAATGCGTACATTAGTACATTATTATGTATATGGTAAGAAGTTTGTGAACAAAATGAGCAATTAAATTCAGTTCTAATTACAAATTTTGTATTACTTAAATTAATTTAAGTTTGTTGTTGAATTTCAATCCTTTTATACTGGGTGGGTGATTTACAAAGGGAAAGGAGTTTGCCAACAGAAAACTAAATATGTATATATGTACATATATACAGCTGTTGTCAAAATAATAGCACCACTTGAATAGTTCATTTTGCACGCCTTCTAAAGGAAAATTAAGTTAACATTAAATATCAAGAATTTATTAAAATGAGAATACAACATAAGATAACGCATTTTATTTATATTAGTTTTAACGTATAAATTAAAGTTTTTTTTTAAGTCAGGAAAAATCATCTAAGAGTCAGCTAAGAGTAAATACTCAAATACATTAATTTTATTTCAAGTTATGTGCTTATTTTTATGTAATCTTAAATACATATTAGTACTTAGTTGTGTTTTCCTTGTTGAAAATAACCGCTTGGCAACTTCTTCTCATCGAGTTTACTAAACTCTTGGCACCTTTATGCACTAATGGAATAACATGCCTGTTGCAATATATCCCATATGTCATTATTATTAGTGGGTTTGATTTCTATTGTGTTAAGGTCTGGAGACTGAGCAGACCACTCCATGACTGATATTTTGTTGTCCTGGAACCACTTTTTAGTTTTTTTTTCTAGTATGTTTTGGGTCATTGTCTTATTGCATGAGCCAAATCAGAGGCATGTCCTCAGATACATATGGTAGCATTGTTTCTGCAAGGATTCGTATATATTCGGATGAATCCATAATGGTATTTATATGATGAAAAAGCCCAACATCATAGCATGAAAAACAACCCCATATCATGATACTGGAGCCTCAATTTCTTACCGTTTTCAAAGTTTGGTGGCCTTCTAAAGTAAGATCTTGAGCCGTTACCACCACCACTTTTCAGTGGGCCAGTCTAAGTGGCTCTTATAGCAAGCGTTACTCGTTTCTTTACATGCTACCTTGTGAAAAGCGACACCTTTCTTGGACTGTGAGCTTGCAGGTTCTGTTCTCTCAGCCTGTGGCATATAGTTTCAGTGCTTACCTGCACATTTAGCTTTTCTTTCTGACATAAAAGGAACTTGTTTGATTTGTCGAACTATGCGATTAATCATTAAAGATTTTTCTTCCACGAGTTTCGGCTTTAAATTTGTAAGTTATTTCGTTTCTTATCATTTTGTTTGAACAGCCAATAAGATTTCTAATTTGGGAGTAAGTTTTTCCCTCCGAAATGACTTTTTTTTAATAAGATTACGTTTTTCACCTGTAGAATGCTTGGCTTGACCCATCTTTTGCAATTTATCACGGAAATTACTTAAATTTTGAATGCAATATTATTTATGAAAATAAATTTAAGCATTTTATATCAATAACGAAAGAAAATTTTCGCTCACGAGGCTTTTTTACACAACTTTTTGAATTTGGTGCTATTATTTTGACAGCTTTCTTTACGACTCATTATAAATTTTAAATTGTTTTTTTAAACTTATATGAGAGAACATCATATAAGTAACGGAACTAAGAAGTTATGAATAAAAATCCGAAAAGCTATATTTTCCACATGAACTCTATACCACTTTTGTGGTGCTACTATTTTGACAACAGCTGTATATATGTAAGTGCACCTTAAATACAAAAGGCCATAACAACCAAAAAAATTCAAAATAGCCTTTTAGATTGATTATGATGTGATTAACCAAAATACATCTGTCCTTAAAAGTTTACTCAAATACATACGAGTATGTTCAAAAATACCGATTTTATTCATTAAATCCAAAAGGCCGTAAGTACAATGTTAACAAATGTATATACCAAAAAGCCGTAACTACACTTTTAATTTTAAAAATAAAATAAATTTGAACGAAATTGGCATTTGTTTTATGTTCAGTTAATGTTTTTTAAATTAAAATTTTTGCAAGATAGAACGCTGAGAATATTTGTTCCTCACCACAAAAATAATAAAATGAGTACTTAAGGCCATGACTCACTATCATACAAAGTCGTGCGATCTACGAAAAAGTACAAGCCTGGTGTGATGAATTGTTATTGTCTTTTGAAAATTTTCATAAACTCCATCATACCAGGGTTGTATTTTTTCGTAGATCGCACGACTTTGTATGATAGTGTATCACGGCCTTTACTCGTATAGTGAATATGGTTCTAATAACAAAGTTGAAAAAATTAATTAAAAGTGTAAAACTTAAATAAACCGAATGGAAGGAAAACAATACACGGCAATTGCCACCGATTTTACGATAATACATATCGCTCATTTACTTCAATAGTGTCATAACTCAAAAAAGTATTTTTTGAGTTAATAGTGCAAGATAACTTTGCATTTCGTATTTTATATTGCGTACAATTTTCATATAAATAGCTTGTACTATCACCTCGTGAGAGAAGAATATTTTTTAATTTCTTCATTGAGTTATGTGTGAATTAAAAACTTTAAACGCGTTTTCTGCAAAACTAGTTTTTTTGAGTTGTGACACTATTGATGTAAATAAGCGATATATATACATACATATACTCAGATTAAATTCATCGTTTTCTTTCCATTTATGCAGTAATGAATTTTCGTTATTTATTTTATTATTTTTTGAGTTCTGAAGTGAAATGATTTTTTTCCGAATTTGCAAATGAATTTTTATCTTTTATATTCAAAACGCAAAGGATAGATTGAAAAACACAGTTTCAGTAAATTACGGTTGAAACCAAATGTTTTTCAACGTAATTATAACTTTAATGTACTTACGGTTTTTTGGTTTCAGAAAAAACGATTCCAAAAAGCCCTAAGAACCATTACTAAAGCCTTTTTTTTTATTGAACCAAATCCGCATTGATTTTTTTAATGATAATTCTAAAATTTGGTACCTAACAAATAAATATTTAGTGTTAAATTTATGAGGTTTTTTGCTTCTGCTGTAAAAAAGTAAAAAGTGTACTTACGGCCTTTTGAATTTTAGGTGACGATATGTATATCTGAAGTTTACTGAAACAAAATACATATGTGACAGTGCATAGAGAAAGGGACCTAAAGATAAAAAAAAATCAATTTTCACTTTTTGATGTGGACAATATCTGAGCATCGAATGAGACCGATCCCATGCCCCAAAAGTGTTCCCTCCCAGAGATATGAGCGTTTTATTCAGTGTATGGTACACCAAAGATACACGTATTTAAATCTTTAAAATGGCTCTCCTGAACAAAACCGGTTTTTACCCATAGGTCCCTTTCTATTTTGCGCGTCACATATAAATATATGGTTTGAAAGGACTTACTTAGTCTTAGTTTATAAATTTAAGATAGTTAGAGGTACGAAAAACCGGTTTCTTACCCGTAACTCCAGATTTTGGGGGTGTTTGGAAAATTTCAAATGCAGATTGTTCTTATACTCGACAATACCTACCAGAAAAATAGTAACACGTTACAGATATTTTTTTGTCACACAGTGTAATAAAAGTGAACACCGAATTTCCCAATGAAACTGTAACAGACCAACCTAAATTACGACGCTTTTACGCTGAAATGACTAACCTAAATTAAAGCGTTAACGTTGCGCCAGAAACAGTAATGTTTACTCACTTTGATTAATAAAAAACTCTACATAGAAATAAGAAATAAAAATAAAAACGCTAAATTGACCTGAAAGTAGCTAAAGTTACATTACTTAACAAAAAACAACAGTACTTTTGCAGCCAACTTCACTTCCTTACGCGCTGTCAAAATTGGATTTTCCAATTGCAAAGCGTTGACGCCGCGTTATTTCGGTTGGTTTCATACATTTTGTATGGGCATGAGAAATTTTGACAGCCAGACAACGCTTGGCGTCGTAATTTAGGTTGGTCTGTAAAAGAAATAAATTTCTGAAAATATACCTTAAAGTGCTCTCATACCAAACAGTAAGTACATTTTCCTTATTGCCACACAATTAAAAACAACTTTAAGTAAAAAAAAGGAAAGTGTTTGCCCAAGCATGAAACAGAACATGGTATTGAAAAACCTCGTCTAGGATTATCAAGCTAATCGATCTGGCCCACTGTAATGTTGTGAAGTAGATTCAAATAAGGAAAACAACTTCTGTTACGAACATTTGAGGGCAAAAGCTAATATTTTAAATTAATTTTTCTGAGATTTGAACCCAGATCACAGAAGAAATTGTTGTGACGCGGCAACAGAACTATTCAGCCACGCACGCATTTTCATTTGTTATTGTTAATAAGAGATTAGAATCATTTTGCTTTAACAATCAGCAAAAATTGCATACTTTTAGGCAGCACTCAAAAAGAATAATGTTATGAACAGTAAGACAATTATGAATGGAATTTCTACCAAAATAGAAACATCATTATGACTGATTTTTACCACATCATCATTAATAAACGAGCTTCAAGTGCAATAGTACTAAAAATAATATTATCAAAAATAAAATAAAAAATTACATGAATGGAATTCATAAAACGTAAAAGCATCCTCATTCGTTATTACATGGAACAACAGCAACAACTTCATTACCAAAGATAACATTCCGATTTAAAATACATATACTCGTATGTTCGATTATGTGGACCAGTTGCGAACGCAGTGCACCGCGTGTCCTCGAAACAGTGATTAATGGCAATGGTGGTGTAAATGGACTCGGTGGCAATTGCGCTAATGCTGCAGCTGCTGGTAGCAGTCAACAGGAAACCTTGCCTGACATCGAACATATATCTACTATAGCGGGCTCATTGGTATCCATTGGTTCAGTATCACACGCACAACCGCGCTATGTAAGTAATTGATAAGTTGTTTTTTTACATTAAGTTTAAACATTTTAATTGGTTTGTTTATTTTAGGTAACTAATGATGGTGGCTATGACACCGAGCATACATCACTCAATTCGGATTTTGATGAAGCGGAATTGCGCAGAGAACTACTGAGAGATGTGAGTTTAATTATCGAAATTATATAGTATAAGTATGCATGTAATTAAAGTAAGAGATATAAAAAATTGTGTTGCTCATTTGCGAACACTACGTCGTAACATTAGTTTTATCCGATAGAAAAATGAAATAAGAGGAGAATGTGGAGGATGTTTATATAAATATTTTGCACAAGATAAAAGAACGATTTGATGTTTAATTATGCTCGCGTAAATAGCGGCACTTTGCTCTATGATTTACTAGATTATAGATAAAATGAGATTTTTTTTTTTATAAAAAATATGTGTAATGAAATTTTAACGCATTTGTTTTTGTCATGTTTTGTCAAAAAATTCTAAGATTAGATTCTTATAGACAATCTGATGTCGGCCATTACACATTATTGCAAAACTAACTAATATAGTTAGCTTTTTTTAATTCCTCGACGAATTTATTTTTGTTTCCTTGTTTGGTTTTTGAGGAAGCCAAATTTCATGTGATAATTTTGATAGAACATTTTACACAATTATAATTATTCTTATTTCGAAACCCGCTGCACCTTCATAATCAGCGTGTTTACGTGTTTGGTCCACTGTGTGTGGTGTCAGTTAATGCAAACTTCATCTTTATATAAAATTTTTTCAGTGCAAATGGAATACGTAAACTATTTAGATTCATCGTATCATAATTGATTGAAAAATTCTTTGTAATGAAACCCCTAACTTACCATCACTAACTTACAAAAGTTTTGCTATTATTATTCGTTCTTTATTAGTCGTGCACATGCCTGTTTATTTCCTTATTTTTATTTGGGCCTTATTTTGTAAAACGTAACTCGTAAATTACAAAAACGAAAGACATACAATATTTGTCAAGGCTTAAGGTTTTTTTATTGCCATTACAAATGTGAAAAAATTTTTAGTTTATTTTTAAAATTATTTCTTTTTTTACTTAAATGCAGTATATAATTTACTACATATTCAAACAAATTAAAAATTTAAATGCTAATTAGTATTTTTTGTTTGTTTCTGGAGTCATTTATGAATATGTATTATTTACATATGCACGAGTGAGTATGTTATGTAATACCACATTCCATTTATTTCTTAAAACGAGCAAACAATTCGATTTAGAGTAGCAATTGAAAATGGTTTGTGTGACTTGAAAACACTAAAAATTCCATAATGCTATAAAATAAGTTTCTACGACAAAAAGGGACAACACAGCTCAAAATCGGGCTTGATTAATTTGATGTACAAGAAAAAAAAAACAAAAAAAAAATATTTCGAGCTGGGGGTTGAACTCACGATCTACTGTTTGGTATTGGCACGACCTAGCATATACACAAGGGTATTCATTTAATCGGGCTTTTGTTTAAATCGGTTAATCGCTCGATTAATTAATCGAAGTATTGGCTTAATTTGGTATTAACATGTTAACCGATTAATAAAGTTTTTTCATAAATCAAGTAATTTCAACAAATTATTTATTTATGTATTTAAGATATTAGTAATAGAGTCTTTACTAAAATCCTTTAAAGCCGCGTCCAAAGACTTTGAAGTTTCAGAAAAAGGAAAAATAATTTCGAAACACATACCTTCGACTGAAGTTAACTGGTTTAACCGATTAACGGTTAACCGCATGAATACCCTAGTATACACCCAGCGCACATAGGGGTTTTTTGCCACTCTAGCCGAACATTACTTTTTTTAGTTTATATTGCTTGTGAAAAGTTATTGAGGGCCTCTAGATCAATGAAACAGAAATATTTCTTATAGTCATAGGCTGTAAAAGCTTGAAAATGAATACAATCGGACAAAGGGGAAAAAAGTTCCTCTTAGAGAAACTAATCCTACTTCTGAAAAGTGCAATTTTTAGTTTAAGTTTTCCCATACTTTTGTTTAGTAAATGCAACTTTTAACGTTGCTAAAAGCTCAAAAACCTAAACTTGGACCCAGGAGATCCAGATCAAAAGGTTTCTGACTCATATGTACCTTACTCATATGTATGTACCAAGATGAGCACAACCAGAAAAAGGTGAAATGTTCAAAATACATATCACCAAAAAAAAATGTTAAACTTTTTCTTTGCGCCTAAAATTAGAGATTCTAAATTTTATTGTGGCATAAAATATAATTTGTACCGTAGCTACCTTCACTTTTAGAATTTTCTTCTTCTTCTTTTTTTTTTTTTTTTGCTTTTGTGATTTCCAAAAATATTATTATTTGTGAATTCTCAAATAGTTTTTGGAAGTTTGTGCATAAGATTAGAGGTTTGTGACGGTTCAAAATGTGTGGTTGAAGTCTACTGACGATTTGTTAAAGCAACAATGAAATGCATATAGACATCGCTTAACCACCAGCAAATAAATTTCACTTAAAAGTATATAATTTTTTTTAATTTTTAAAAGAATTGTTTCAACATTAATATTCAAGATCATTTCCTTTTAAATACTGAAAATATCTTTTGCTCAAATCTTGCAGCGAAGAAAAAAAGAAGAGGGGTGTCTTAGAACACCCGGCTATGTCTATGCTGCTTTAGCTATATAAAACAAACTTAATGTGTAAAATAACAATGCATAAAATTATATTATATGATGATGACAAATTCTCTGCAAATATTTCAAAACGTTTCCATTTATTTCCCATTATTTTCCTTTCTAGCGGCATACGATTAAATTAATGTATTGTTTACCGGCGGCGGCTGTTTGCCGGCTTACAGCCGATCGGCTGCGTGCTCTGGTTTGTGGTCATGTGCAAAAACATACAAAAACAAATTGAGCAATCCTTCTCATTATTTTTGTTTTGCTTTTGTTTCACTAAGTTCAAATAAAGAAACAAAACAAAATCAAACAAGTTAGTTTCGTTTATTTTCGTACTCTGGTTTTAAGTACAAAGAAATCAAAACAAAAATAAGTTTATAACTGTAATAATGTCGATTATTTGTGTTACGAAAATCACGTCCTAGCTCCTGTGTCGCGACATAAATAGCATAGCTATAAAAAAATCAACGTAACACCTTTATTCGTTTAACCACAAAAAAGGCATATACTCATATAATTTTCTTCACTTTCCTCATCTTAGGAGTATCTCAGAGCTACAAATCACAACTTAAAGTCTTCAAAATTTACAATATGATGTATGGAAAATGTTGTTGCGTATCGAGCTACGTACGTACTTAGTCCTTAAAATTTCTTTAAATTAACTTTTGCCTTTTTGACCAGCTTTTTGGCTCAAATAATCCTCTGTGCGGCACACCGAAAGGTATTCCATATAACGACATGATAAAAATTCGAAAATACGGATTCACAGAATTTTTAATTCATCTGTGTTTTTTATATCTTCTTACAAACTTATAACACTCCTTTAAGAAAAAAAACTTAGATTTATTTTAAATCTTTACATTTGGGAACACAGGCTTATACGAGTGTTATAGGATTTTCACTTAAATTTTTATGCAAAGTTTTTATGTCCCACTTTTTCAAATAGATTCTGAGTTTGCCTTAAAATTCTTGATTTAAATTCTACTTATTATAAATTCGTTCCATACATGCAAACGTACGAGTACTTACTTAAATTTTTATTTCTTTTTGCAGAAATGGAAACTTTTATTTGACATGGTACGTATATAAGTATGAAAATTAATTCGAATGAAATAATTATGTAAATTTTAATGTAATATTTTACTCTTAGTTTGATCCTGAAGGATTTGGTGAAATAATTGTAGATGAGTTTGTAAATGCTTTAAAATCACCAGAATTTATATCACAAGTGCCTATGAATAAACGTGAACTTTTATTGGAGAGAGCAAAAAAGGCTAAATCACCCACTGGACCAGGCTACATAACATTTCAGGATTTTGTGAATGTGGTGAGTGCGTCTAATATTTCTATATTTATTTAAATGTAGTTACAAACAATTCTAGTAGCTCTTGGGAAAAAAAACTCGAAAGTATCGATGCTTTATAGTTTTATTGGTTGTTGGCATGCTAACGAAGATATACATTTATATTTTATATTGGGGACAACCAATGCTGACACAGTCCCAGTACGGGATTTCAGTTATTCGTTTAAATCATGTTGTCATTTTGTCAAATAGCGTACCATCGAAAATTCGAAATTGAGTTTTTTTTTAACCAAAATTTTAGTCTTCTGTTATAAAAAATAATACAGTTATACAACCTTGCTACGTATTCAAGTTGGGGACCATTTTGATACTCCACAAGTTTGGCAACTGAACTTTAGTTGCGTTACCAGCTGTCAAACTGTTAATACGTATGACAACTGATAATATTGGCAACCACAAATTTTTAGTTGCTGCCTAGTTCTTAAGCCAAAAAGGTGGTAGAATTATAAAAATTTAAACTTAATTAAATTAACTACTGATTCTTTAGGAAGACAAAAGTATGCTTTTAAACTAAAAAAGAAATCATCATTAAAAAATTATTTTAATCAATAACATTTCCACAGAGTAGATAGAGGCTTTAATTCTAAAATATTCTAAGCGCCGTGTAATAGATGCCACATTTTGCACTTCCTTATCTTCATCGAAAAATCATATCACTGAACTAAACGTCTTTATTATAAGTAATTTGTTTAAGCAGTTTTTCGTAATAATTTTTTTTATAACTTATAGGCCATTTACACCACCTGCACAAAATTTAGCAGATTTTAATTAAAATCTTTATGAAAATCTCTACCGTTTACACCAACTTCTTTTGACATTTATCAGGATTTTTATTTATCCAAAACAAAACCCGTTAATTGAAAAATATCCAGACCTACAACCAAACAACTGCAATGTAGCCAATTCACACACCTGTTTAAGCAGACCGTAGCTAATTCACTCATCTTTTTTATAAAGATGTTGTACAGGGTAGTAAAATATAAATAAAAATATTCGTCTATGTTCAGCAAAAAACTCTTACGGCCTGTCCCACGATGTCACTCGAAATCGTTCGATCGACAACTTGTATTGCAAACAACAATAATATTAGAAAATTTGTTGTTGGTTTCAATATAAGTATTCGATCGAACGGTTTCTAGTGACATCGTGGGACAGGCCTTTATTCTTTTCACAAGACTGTTAACAAGTGAAAAGAATACGAGTTTTTTTATAAGTGAAAACAAAAACATCTAAAAGTTTGAAATCGTCCATTTCCAAATGGTTTTCTTCTAAATTCGGATGCCAGAACACATACTTTTAATTTGTATTTTGTAAATTTCAACTTAAACAAGTGTAGCATGTGTTTTAGCATCCAAACTCACAAGAAAACATGTGAAAACGATGTGGAAGCCAGAACATAGACGATTAAATTTGGATAATATTTCCTACAAATCAACTGACAAAATAGATTTTGTTTTGTGTGGGAAATCTAGTAGAAAGCAGCAAGATTTAGCTCGAAATCTCATAAATAATATATTTCGAGACAATGGGCCGGTTTATCAATGTCTTGACAAAGTTCGACTTGTCGCACATTTACATTTGAAACAAAAACAAAATTTTAAAATTTATTTTTGTTTTGAATGTGAGTGTGGGACAAGTCGAACGTTATCGACATTGACAAACAGGCCCACTGTAAATGCCCTATTATGTATATTACTGATATTTTAAAGGTTTTTTTTTTTAATTATTTTGAATTACCAATCTGTCACAATAGTATTTTCGATAACTTTAAGATAACTGGCAAGTTGTCATACACAATACTAATTTCAATTGCGTTAGCGTTGCCAGTTGACAAGGCAGCTGAAATTCGGTTGCCAGTCATAATCGAAACATTTTAATATTGAAACCATCTGATTAATTGAAACCAGCTGATTCGTTTATTAGAGTCAAAAGTTCTCTACTGAATTATGTTTAGATAAAAATCTCCGGAAATTCCGTAGTTATGTCTCGATTTCCATATTGACCCCGACTCCATTCTTGCTACAACGTCGATATGATTAAGAAGGCTCAAACCGCTTCAATGACTGTCCTCTCTGGGACTGAGTAGAATATGCCTTTCTAAAGCAGAGCGTTTCTAAGAAAGTCACTAGACTTGCAGGCGAAAGCTTGCAGGTTCAAATACAGCCAAACAATGTGAATGTTAGTTCATACAATCTAAAAAAACATTTCTCAATTTGTACATATTTGTTTATAAAGAATAATGCATAAACTTACTTGGAGAGCTCCATTGTTAAAGTTAAATACATACATACATACTCGTATGTATATAAAATTATTTCAGGGAAATTGATTTTAATACGATACTTCGTTACATAATGATAATTAGGGAAGTAATGGAAAGAAATCGTATGAAATAAAATTTGTTTATTACTTTTCATTTTCTGCGAAGTCATTCATTGCAAAAGATTGTAGGACATCGAAATTCTTGTACTGCTCACATCATTTTTCTTATCAGCGTGCGTCTGCATTTAATTCGAAAACAAAATGCAATGTAATTAGAGTATGTGTGTACATTTATTCTTTGTAGTGTTTTCCCAATTCGCAATTTTTAAAATGAAATTTTTTTGTATGCTAAATTGGGACTAGTTTATCGTAAGTATTTTGCCACTATAAGGGCATCAGAGTTATGCATACTACCCTTCCGGCATACTACCCCTTTAATCTCCTGCAAAGTTTTATTTAACACCAGCATTGTTTTTTTAAGAGGCAATGAGTGCCTACTATTAAGACTAGGTTTTAGCCTTTTTAGCAAAGGGATAGTGATAGAGAAGGCAGGTGGTGAATGAAGAGATAAGGGAAAGCTTCATTCTTTTATAACTCTGCTTTGTGCGCGTTTTTAATAATGCATGCAGTGTTGCAGCGCCTCTGGTGTCAATCAGGCGTATTAAATTTTCTAAGCTGTGTTTAGTAGCAATTTTATTGATTATTTTACTTCGCCGATAATTCTGCTACACAATACCGACAAAGAAGTGCGCTCTATACCTGTATTCAGTAACCTTTATTACGATAATCGTATTGCTATAATAAATATAACGTAATATATCGACTTTGCTATTTACTAAAATATTTTATTTATACTCGCTGTCAATCGCGATAAACAAAGTAAAATAGTAAGCCCAAATTCATTTAGTTTTTCTTTAATTCTTTGTGCTTTTCGTTTATTTTGCCATTTATATAGAATTGAATGGCGAGTAGAACACACATGTACACTATCGTAAAAAAGAAATTGTAGAATCACATTTTCGTTACCACAAACGAATAAATGTATCGATAAATATTACGATTTTCGGTTTGCAAAAAGTTACTGAATCCAGGTACTGATGTTGCATTAGGATAATTCACATCAGAAAAATGCGTGGTGTTTTTATTTAATGATTGTCGAAGACTGGATTCGAACCCAGGACTTTCGCTTTTGTTGTCAATGTGCTAACTACTTCAGCCAACGCCACCTCTGAAGCTTAACAACTCTGGACTTAACAAAAAAAAACATGAAAAAAGTGGGGTTGAATCATGGTTTCAAGTCACGACCAACTGGTTCGGTTTAGTGGAAGCATGCATGATTTTTACATTACCATGTTATTGGAGATCATGTGTTAGGTTAGCCTAGGTTGAAAAGAGGGGCAATCAATATGGACCCAATCCATTTTGGATTACACTTATGCTTTATGTTGTGTGCTATTAATTAATTTCGGATCATGTGTTTGTGCCTGAATTTAAATAAATTGCTCTTCACTCCCTGATTTTAAAGTTAATAATGACGAATTTATTAGAATTTACGAAGGTGTTAAACTTGAATTCAGTAAGGTAATAATGAAGAAGGAGTGAAAATGACGAGCTCTTTTAAGTACTTCAGACTTTTTCTTTTTTTTTTGCTGAAAAAGTTTTCGAAATCAGCAGTTTGTTCCTCTACAGCTCGAATAGAAAAGACAACTGTTCGAATTTGTAGTTTATTTATATTTAAATACGAAAGCTTTTAACGCATAAAATAGCGTAGAATTATGCATAAATCATAAATTTAAGCAACGATTTGCTAAAAAGCTCGCTTAAGCATCAGCCACATGCAAACAAATAAATTAACAAATTGTAAACTGGGAAACAGCATGTACTCGTATGTAAATGAATACGATTTAAATTGATTAAAAGCCATATTATATATATAACATTAAGATGCAGCAGCATCAAGTTAAACAGTTGAATTTAAACTACAATAATGGCAAGTGATTCGCAGTGTGCGCAGCGCTTCTCAACCACATTCAATGAAGAAACAAAAGTTTGGCAGGGTGAAATGCGAGAATCCACCTTGGGGCCACAAGCTTCAATTGGATCCGTTGCCATATCGTCACTTCGCACAGATGCCGATCAAATAGCCCAGGTGAAGAGGTACACCTGCTTTTGTGTTTAGTGAAAGTTAAAAAATATTAAATCTTGTAGATTTGCTATCCAAGTGGCAAAGAGTATACCAAACAGGAAATAGCTAATCTCTCAATACGAGTGGCCCTTAGTTTGCAAAAACTTGGTTTAGTTCAAAAAGATATTATTGGCTTATGTGCAGCTAATAGTGATTTTGTAGCTCCGTTGGCATTCGGCGCCTTGCTATGCGGCCTGAGCATAAGTACCCTAGATCCCAGTTTTGATAAAGGAGGAATTGCTCATATATTTTCCTTAACAAGGCCAAAGCTAATGTTCTGTGATGGTGACATTTGCCATGAGGTTAAGGAGGCCTTACAAGAATGTAATTTATCCACCACCATCATATACACTTTAAGCAATCATCTGGATAATGTGCCAGCAGTGATGGAATTAATGAAGGGCTGTGAAGAAGAAAATGATTTTAAGTAAACTTGCTTTTGAGCACAATTTTCTTCAATTTAATATTACATATAAAAAATTATTTGTGATTTAGAGCTCCAGTTTTAGAAGATGGTTGGCATCAAGTAGCCATGATATTGTGTTCATCGGGTACGACTGGTTTGCCCAAAGGTGTAACTTTGTCACATGCCAGCATTTTAAGTCCTAAAAAATTGTAAGTTGCATTAAATATTGCGAGAATTTTTTCTAACAACTACATACGTACGATATGTTTCAGTGAAATGCATCCTGCAGACAAAATCCTTTGCTTTAGCACACTCTATTGGGTAACAGGTGTAATAGCTCTCATTCATGGCACCATAAATGGCTGTACTCGAATAATATCTAACCGCTGTTATACACCCGATGACTTTATTGATATCGTTGAACGTTTCAAAGTTAATTCTGTTATAAGTCCACCTTCTCAGATTGCCATGACTCTGGCCTCTGAAAGAATACATAACTGTGATTTATCCAGCATTAAACATTACCTGGCCGGTGGTTCTTTTGTACCCTACAGCCTTGTCAAAAAATTTAAACAGTATGCTTGTAATGCCAAGTTTTTTACCGCCTATGGCATGAGCGAAATTGGCAATGTTGTTTCTTATCTCGAAATCAGTCCAAAAGATACAGTTGGTCAATTGTGCGGAAATGTTGAAGTGAAAATTATCAATGATGAGGGTGATAATTTAAACAAAAACGAAGTCGGTGAGATTTGCATACGCACTCCGCATCCATGGTCGGGTTACTATGGCAATCCCGAAGCTACTAGACAAATTTATGATGCAGATCGCTGGATTCATAGTGGCGATGTTGGCTATTTCGACGATGAGGGAAATTTGTACATTGTGGATCGTAAGAAGGATATTTTGAAATACAATAATTTTCACTTTTCTCCTACGGAAATCGAAAGAGTCATCATGGAGTTGCCGGACGTCATTGAGACTTGCGTAGTCGGCATACCAGACATTGTTTTTACACATTTGCCAGCGGCAGCTGTTGTAAAGCGTGCGCAAAGCAATTTAACTGAGAGAATGATATATGAACATGTCGCAAATAGAATGCAACATTTTGAGCGATTGCGCGGTGGTGTATATTTCTTTAAAATTCTGCCAAGGACTGCGTCGGGAAAAACTCTTCGTCGCAAGGTTGCCGAGTTATGTGAACAAATTAATAAGAAGGTTGAGTGTATCTAATAAAAGTTGTATAAGGGTGTTTTTATTTTTTTAGATTGTCACAGCTTTGAGTTGGCATCACTGTCTTATATGAGCACCCATTTAACAGCTGATAGGTGCTTTTTTTCTTAATTTGCTTTGAAAATTCATTATGCATCGACTTACACCAGAGAAACGCGTGCAAATTGTTCAGCGATGGGGGCTGAAGCACAAATTGATGTTTGATTTTCAATTTCTATTCAAAATTTTATTTTCCAAATAAGCAGAATTGTAGCATTTGGATTGAGGAGAATCCACAAGCACCATTACAACGACAGAAAATTGCTGTTTGGTGCGCTTTATGGGCTGGCGGAGTCATTGGCCCATACATATGTATGTCTTCAAAAGCGATGGTGGTCAGAATGTTACTGTCAATGGCGAACGGCATAGAAACATGATTCGAAATTTTTTCGTACCTCAATTACGTGGCATTAATCTTCGTTTCAATAGGACGGAGCCACTGCCACGCAGCGGGCGCTACAATTGATTTACTCAAAGAAACTCAAAGTTGTGACACTCTAAAAACAAAACACGCTTTATTAAACAATTTATATAAAAAAAATTTGTTCTTACAAATTCCTTTGTGGGACAATTAAAAAACGAAAAAGTTTACATTCCCTGAAGGGAATTTGTAAAATTAGAAATTATGAATATTGAGTTTGGCTGGTTTTTACTCTTTTTGTTAAGTTAAGGGCTTCGGTGTGTTTTTGCATGTGTAGTAAAATTTTATGGCCATCATTTTTGTACAGCATTTCATTCCCGCCTTCCCCCCTTTCAGAGTTGCTATTTACGATGCGTTAGAATAGAGCCAAAAATTTCCGTTATGTTGGGGACTTAGCGGGTTAATATGTCTTAATATTTTGTGCAAAGTTGCTGAGCACACCCTACACCTCAAATGTAAAAAACACAGATTCGTATATGGATATGATGCACGACCTGGCCAAAGAGGCGGGGGGTGGGGGGGGGAGGTTAACTTTAACACTTCAACATGTCGATATGTGTACAATGTACGCATACGATTTAGTACATATATTTTGCATTTGATCATGAAAACTTTATTTTATTTTTAATTCTGCACATTTCTATAAATTTAGATGTGAAAGCTGATACAGTTGTCTTTTTTATATTATTGGATACTAAAAATATCGAGTTTTACCTCTTTTTCCTTTCTGAGTTTTAATAGCATAGAGTTCACAGTTCATAGAATTTTTTGCTATTTTTTTTTTTAATTTTCCACTGCAGGTTAGGAGTACATCACTAACCCAATGTCTTTTTTTTTCTGAGAAAAATATCATGGGAATATTGTCTTAAAATTTTGTAAAAAGCTTGTTTGTTGTGGGCTAAGCACGTCTCAAAAAAAAAGTCTATATATCTTTAACTTACTGCGAGAACGCAACGAATGTGAGGAGCGTGAGCGTATGTTAATCGGTTGCGTGGCTCTTAGGAATCCATTTACTATAGTGCGTTTCTTAAGATTGCGAAATATTAGAGGTTTAAAGCACTTAAATGACCCACGAGCCGAGATACAAAGATTATCAAAAATGGTAGAAAGCGTTCAAAGTGTCCGAGGATTGACATCGTGAACCAAGCAATTCATCATAAAATGCATTTTGGAATGAGTGCCACCAAGACAAGAGTATACAAATTGTGTAAGGTAAGTGAGGTCAAGTTAGCAGGTTGCTGAGAAGAGAAAGTAAGTTTTCAACTCACTTGCGTTCAAATAACATTCCCTTTTGTGTTACCTGAGATAGCATATCACAAAAATCTATGAATGCTGGCATGACTATGATCTTGAAATCGGGCTCTCGAGCACCGGCATTTGCTTTGTAGTTGACGCACTAACTAATTCAGCCAGCAGCCCCAGAACTGTATAATATATATTAATTTTGAGTAGCCCGTTATTTTAACACTTGTCCAGACTCAACCTGTAACTACTGCTCAAATGACAAGTAAAAACTACGCCATTAATGAAAATGGAACGATATACATACGAGTACATTTCAATAACGCACTAAAATTATTAAAACTCATTCATTCATACCGCTGTCACAGTTCGCAAGTCTAAACATTTTTGTCGGCCAGCAAGAACAACTGAGAATATTGCTGTTGTAGCCCATAGTATAGCTGAAAAATCAGGATTTTCTCATTTCTCTTCCATCTTTGAAATTTGAAATTTCACAAAAGACATTAGAAGACTTTGCTGTTAAGGCTTTTACGGCCCAGTTAACATAAAAACTCATGCCTAGCGACCATCAAGAACGTCTTGCCTGAGATGATTAGGTGCTTGAAATGCATCAAACTGATCCGGATTTTCATCAAAAAGTCATTTTGGTCATAAGTTCCATTTTCACCTCGAAGGCTACCTTAATAAGTATAGTTGTTGCATTTGGAGCTCAGAAAACTACAGAATTATTGTAGAAAGGCCTCCATCCTGAATGTGTGCACGTTTGGTGCGGTTTTCAGTGTGGTTTTTGGGTCAATGGCCTTAATTGATTCCAGACCTCAAAGATTGAATTCATAAAGCTATCGAGCACATACAGCTGCGAATTGATGAGGGCAAATTTCATAGAAACTGTATGATCCTGCAGGTGTAGCCGTGGCGGCAATTGCACTTTATAATTAAATAAATATGCTTTGATTTCGCTTGAAAATACTCGCTTTTGTGTGAACACCCTTTATATTTAATTAAATAACTAAAATTTGTGCCAAAAAGGCTTACTAAATATAAACTTTCGTTTGAAAGACCCTGATAATGAAGAGGCAGGCGTTGGATGGTTGGCCTCTCTTCAGAAGTAAGCATTTTGTGTTTGTCCTCACTTGCATCGCTGCTTGCGTATCTGGGAAATTCATGGCGCACTCTTTAAATGGCTCCACGAAGGTTAATAGGATAAATTCTTTTTTTTTTTTATTTACGTCATGTGTTTTCTATTGATTGTATTAGATGGATCCACATCATCCCACGTTTCTCCACACTTTTCTAAGCAAGCTTATATAGTTAATATTGAAATGAGAGATTGCACCATTTTAGTGTTAAGTTTTTGATCTGCCAGAGATGTCTGACAATATCATGCCCAATAGAGATATCGGAACAATGCGCCTGCACAGTAACTCGGGTGAATGTTAACCTGCGATCTAGCACCGGCATTCTTTCAGCACTAAGGATACAGAGTATGAGCCATTCTTAGTTGCAATAGCGATATTATTTAATATATGTATGATAAAATCGGTTTCAGAACCAAGTACCACGTGCCACAACAAGCTGTTATAAATTTATATAGACAATAAGAGTTTTTAAAAAATAACTTTGAAATTAATGATAAATATTTCTAGTATATTAATGTTATACTTAAGCAATATAGAAATGCTCATGTCACCATTTAGTTACATACGAGTACATATGTACTCGTACATGCTTACATATATTTGCAACAAATGTGTTAAACATGTAATTAAAGTTTCCTCCTCTTAGTAGGCTGCACATCATTTCAGCTTCAGCAAATGTTTTTTAATAAAATTCTTAATTTTTTTTTCAAGAAGTAGACGACATTCATATTTATACTACATACTCGTACATATAGTGATAAATTGAATCCCAATGAGGAGCCATGTGCTGGCAGTAATGAATTGCGTTTACACATGTACAAAATGCTGGAACATACATACGAGTATGTATGTATGTAGACATAAAGCTGGCCATATGGACTGGGTCATTAATATTGAAACTATACAATGTCCACTATTTTAATATGGTTAAAAACCGGCGCCTACCGGGTACAAGAACATTCCTTTCACGAACGTACTTGTTTGTGTCTCCGTATTTTGATCATATTCATACATTCATTCAGACAACAGACAAATAAACGTGGTATGTTTGTAGCCTACCGAGTTTGGCGAAGAAATCCATATTAGGAGTATAAATGATTTAAAGTAAAAAGGCCGCATGCACTAGAATGATCGAGCAAACGACCATTGAAAATCAATGATGCAACGGCATTTAACGCCTTCACTATAGATATGTATGAATGGTCCATGGTGTTCATGCAGCATTTTAAAGGAATTGAATTGCTGCCAATGTGTCGCACATATGTAGTCGTACAGCAAACGCTGCTCTCTTCTGATCAAATTATCTCTATAGCCCTTTAAGATTTTAAGCTAAATTAATCAGCTTTCTTTGAAAATCTTTAAATTTATTAACAAATTCATTTTATTGCTAAAAAAAATAACAACGTAAAATAACTCTATTTTCAACAACCAGAATGAAACTTGTATACTAACTTTACCTCTAGGAAGAAGCTATGGCATAAGTTAGGTTAGGTTAGGTTAGGAAGGGTGGTGCTGTACCGCACCTCCACTCGTAGACCCAATTGGGTCCATTGTGATTCCCTTCTGTTGCCCAAAAACTAATATTTACCCCCCACTTATAGCCAGAAGTGACCCTATTACCCGTCCTTGAGCCACCGAATTCTCATGATGAAGTTTACACTTCCCGATATCAGTAATGCTTTCATGGAAACGTCTGCTCAGCTATCTAAGCCTATAACGTTGCAGCTTCGGGCAGTGAGGAGAGATAATATGTTCAATGGTTTCTGGTTCTTCTTCATCCCCGCACATCCTACAAAAATCTGGAGTGCCAGTTTCCCAAATGCTGGTTCTTGCCCTGACCGAGCAGTGACCTGTCAACGCGCCTATCACAATTCGCATCGCCTTCCTATTCATGTCCAGTAGCAGTTTGTATCTTCCTGAGTCAAATTTTGGCCACAAGCCTCTTGAGACTCTACAATCCTCCCTACTTCGCCATGAACTATTGGTCCTGCTTTCTAGCCAGCTACTGAGTTCCCTATAGTAATGACCTATCGGTAATTTCACCGACCTGTCTGTCATTCCTTCATCTAATGCCGACCCTATTTTTTTCAGCTCATCGGCAATTTCATTTCCCTCAACACTGCTGTGGCCAGGAAGCCAACATAGTCTCACACTATATTTATCCATAAGCAAGTTGAGGGCTCTCCTACAGTCACTAACAAGTTTCGATTTGACAATGTGTCCCTTCAAAGCTTTTACAAGGTTACCTTCTCACCTTCAGCTACATTCCTGGCCACCAGCTCCATGGCCCTGAGAATCGCCAAGATCTCAGCCTGGAAAACGCTGCATTCACCTAAGTACTAGATTAAAAATTAGTACTAATCCAGCAAAAATTACTGCTTCGCCATAAGCAGGTTTGTAAGGGAATGTCAAGCTGCTATCCCAGCAAAAATAAATTTGGTACAAGTAAGCACTAAGGCGAAACGAAGCGCTTCGGAAGCGCGGAAAAGCACACAGCGCATCCCCTCTGCCTTACAAGGATGCAAAAACGTAAGCGAATGACGAAATTAAACACAAACTCTGCGAAGTTGGTCGGCTGTTTATACTCAAACACTAAAATTTTTTATAGTGTATCCTCCCTCGCTTACTTAGATACAAATTTGGATGCGAATGCGACTTTTACTTCGTGATTGTGTACGAAATTAAATATGTGCTTCGTTAGTTCAGTGGGTAGTGTTCTGGCCTAACATGTCGAAATCCTGGGAACGACTCCTAATTCAACACACGAACAAAAAGTATTTCATTTGATATTGTATTTTATATATAATAAATATAAAAACAAAATAAAGTATTGGAAGTTAATCTGAGAGTAAATATAAAACTCTGATCTAAAGAGCAATTTTTTTAAATACATGTGAGGCATGAAGTATGGGCTTCTTTCTGCACATCCTGTATGCATTCAGAAGCTCATACCTGGAAACCTACCAAGTGGGACATCACGAACAAAAATCATCCGATACCGAAGCAGGTTGGTGAGGGAAAGTTATATTCTATCTCCCTTACCAACCTGCTTTCAGGTAGACAAATATTTTTGCTGGGAAAATAGTTCAGTGACAAGTCACAACGTGTTTGCAAAGTATCGATTAATCCCATAGGCCATCCCCATGTAAAAGTGACTGGTCCGCTTCATAGAAAGTGTTAGAACTCGGACTGATCCCGTCCCTATCACTTTTGGATCGGTCACCTGACTAGCTTTGTGCCAGTTCCATTTCCTGCAGAGCTGTTTCCAATATGATTCGATCCTATCAAGTTAAAAACCCTAAGATCTTTGATGTTTGAATAGAAAGGAATTACGAAACCACAGGGATGTTGTACACCGAGTTACTGTGTTTTTGTATTCCTATACTTTAAATATCTTGTTGTATAGGAAATGGAAATGAATAAATAAATAAAATTAAAATTAAATTAAATTAAATTAATTAAAAAACAGAATAAGCCAGCAGTTAAATATAAATAATTCAGAGACTAATGGTAGAATTACTGAAATCGTATCGTGCTGTTGCGTGTCAGCTGACAATATCCGTAACATTTAATAAGCATGTTGATGCTTATTGAAAATGTGTTGGCAACGTTTGCTACGTAAAAATCTATTTTTTCTTCTGGCTTACATACATACACACACACACGTATAAAGCAAAGTAACAGCTGATACTTTCGCTGGCAGCCTCACGGTTTTGCTAACTAACATCCAGACTTAAACGATACGACAACTTCAAAAGTAAGACGAAACGATTTGACTAACGAAGCCATAAACAATTAATACGTATTCTGTAAAATAATGATGACATGTCTATCTAAATATCCTGAGCTGGAGTCGTTGTGGGCGCGATTCATAAGTATGGCTTCAACTACTTTTAGGAATAGCTAATAGCATAAGTCATCTTCTATACATCCATCTTTTAAATATAAAACTTTTCAGAGTTCATAATTGAATTCTTTTCGATTTCTGATCCCCATCGCCGCATAATTTATTATTTATTTATGTAAGAGTTACGGCTGATAATGACGACGATGATGCGATGCGATGTGATGCGATGATGCTACTGGCTGATTTTTCATCCTGCAGTTTCATACCGCCAATTGTATGATTACTGAATATAAAGTAACAAATCGCACGTGACAAATCCTTATTTGGCAGTACATCGAAATCTTTTATTTTCTTTTGCGTTAAACGCAAAAAAAAACGACACGATCAACATTCCGCATCTGATTTTAATGATACGAACGAATGCTATTGTGATCAGTCGATTGATTGGAGCGTTTTAATTTTGACGTGTCCGTTGTTTTTCTTTATTTCATTTTTTATTTGTCTGTCTGCTCATTTGGTCTGCAAAACAAATATCATGTACTGCTCACAGTGTGTGATGTGGTAAAAAAATATATTTTCTATAGTTAGTTTAATTAGTTTTATGATTAGGCTAAAGTTCATATTTTTAGGAAGTCAAATTAAATGTGATAATTTTTAGAGGAAAAATAACACCAAAATAGTTTTACAAACACCAGCAGAATGGAGCAACATGCTGTTTTCGAATGCCCCCACACCCCTTCATCATCAGCATTCTTGTGCGGTGTCAATTGACGCTAATTCCAGCATTATATACATATTTTTCACTGCAAATGGAATATGTGAATTGTCTTGATTCATCGTGTTACAATTTGCTGAAAGATTTTTTTTTTGGTAATGAAAGCTCAATTTTACCATCTTTAACTTGCAACATTGGCAAAACTTTGCCAAGATGCCCAGTTACAGGCTAGGCTCCGTTTTAATACAGCATTTTAACCCTGACTGTAAAAATTCGATAGGCACGGGTCGCGCAACTCCTCGGTTTAGAGCTGAAAAATCTTTGTTATACAGACCTTTGAAGTCAATTGCTTTTCAAACTAAAATGACAACTATGGTCCTGTGTTGAAGACATGGTCCACGGTCTGTACTTAAGCCATTACAACTCTGCAAGGTAATTAAACCCATATTAGGAAGTTCACAGATAGTTGCAATTCCCTCGTAAATGTAAAAATATCGCCAAGTTCGCAGGTTACTCAGAAATGATATGGCACCTTGATAGGGATGCCAGATTCAAATTCGTAAGAAGCTGGACAAATCCACAAAAAGTTGGACATTTTTGTTTTATTTATATAATTTTCATTGAGAAAACACTTTTTTAAATTTAAAAAATGTAAATTTTTTAAAGTTAATACATATTTCCAAAGTAGTAACGATTTTTCAAATAACTGACCTCTGTTTTAAAAAAGTAATCTGCTTTAGTCTTGAATTTTTAAACTTTTTTTTTCAAAATGCTGTTAATTTGACTGAAAAAATAATTTATAACTTATTCTGTCTATACATTGAAGGATATTCATAAGTAGGGTCATTAAATCATGCAACTCTAAAACTGTACATGCAATAGTCATTTTCAATATTTCAAAATTTGTTACGGCATCAGCTGTTCAAGTATTAAGATGTGCTGCCAGTAGGTGTGTTTGCTTACTTTTGCAGTAAAGTGCAGTAAACGAGTAGTTACTGCGAACATTTTAAAATTTTCTCTCAAAAAGATCTATTGCCGAAAAAAGTACTCGAACGGAAAATTAGTAAAAATTAGTATCATTCAGGTTTCAAAATACTGATACTTACAAGGTAAATCAATAATTGTATACACAATAACCATTTCTCATATTCCATTTCATTAAAAACTCACGGTAAACATCACTTAGTTAATAACAATCTCTGCCCAAGTATATAGATAGACATGGTTGCTGATGAAGTGCGTGACTGCATAGAAAAATGCACATTTAAAAGTCTCCCAGCTAAAAAGTCTAGTTTAATTTTTTTCTCTTCTTTAGAAAATCACATTAATTAATAAAAAAAATAGTTGATTCAATAAGAATTGAAAATACTAAACTTAAGCCCGATTAAGAAATTATTCCTGATTAAAAATTTACTCTAGTTCAATTAAATTTAATATGTATCATTTGCAATAGTTTAATTTAGAACTTTGATTAATATTTATTAAATATATATTGAGGCTTTCTTAAAGATTTATGTAATATTTCGAAGCAAAAATGCATATGACTTAGACCACTTTCATAATTAAGGGCACATATCGTTAGCTAAAACGCGAAAAGGCGTAGCTAACAAAAAATTCAAAATCGAATTTTTGATTGATTATTTTGAATGCCATTAAACTACAGAGTAGTTGTGATAGATATGAAATGAGCATTCAATGTACATTCGGAAAATTTTTGCTACAATTTCGAATCCAAATCTAAGGACATTAATATTTATTGTCCCATAAACTTGAGGCTGTTTAATAACCTGAGACACGCGGTAGCGCCCTAATTGAAACGAATTGTAATGCGTGAATTTATCAAGTGCTGGCACTCAATATTCATCATCAACATCATTATAAGCAACACGGCACAAAACTTAAGAAAAAAATATATAATGCGCACACAAACAAACAAACTTATGAAAGCACACGCAACGCAACTCGTACAACATTTAGCGCATGTGGTGGACCAACTACTCTTGCAAGCTAAACATCGAAACTTCACGAAAACTTCTTAAGCTTTTGATGCAATACATCATCATCATCAGCATCATCATCGTCAGCGTTCGTCTAAAAGGTACATACATATGTACGTGAAGTGTGCCTTTGTGTGTCCATAGTGAGTGTTTTTGTGCGAATAAGTAACATGTGCCAAACACGCACCAACGAAAATTCCACAGTCTTGTTCTTGAATGAAAAAATGCAACAAATGCCAGAGTATGCAACTGTTGAATGCAACGTTATGCAGCAATGCACTTATCGATGCAAAAGGTATACCAACAGACAAACGCCATGAATACAATTCAATAAGAACTAAAGAATAAACGAAGAAGAAAAACAGCTTTTGAAATACGGTAGCGAAATTTAAAGCAAAAACAAAAACAAAAAAAAAACAACTGAAAATTATGTTGGTTTTTTATATTTATTTTGCAAATCATTTATGTCTGTCTGTACGTCTGCTGTTGGTTCATATGAGTGAAATAATGTTGAGCAAACAAGCAGCTGGAGCGGCAGGTTTATTGAATAAACATTACAAAATACATACAAGTACTTCAAGTGCGCAAAAATGAAAAAATAAAACAAAACAAGATATGAACCGCACAGCAAATGATGAAAAAAGTAGAATCTTTTATATGTACATACATACATATGAACGAGTATGTAGCTTTTTAGCAAAATTCAACAGCGCATCACTCACTGTACATCTGTGCAACGACGTCCTTATACAAAATGCAGTTGAAGTTCGAGTGAAGGGGCGCATGCGCAAATAATTGCAAATACAATTCGATTTTTTTTACTTAAGCAGACAAGCTTGTGATGATTATGCGTACAGCACGCGCTATAAAATGTTTCTTATGCTGCTGTTGTTTGCTGCTGTTGTTTGTTATTCACTTGGTTTCATTTAAGTCAACTTAATTATTTATGTATGTACATGTCGTTTGTATTTTGAGTACCTTTTTTTGCCTTGCAGAATATTATATTTATGTTTTTATTGCCCACTTTTAGAATGCTGCAAGCATGTACTTACATATTAGACATAACCACCATGGACTAGCCAACCAATAAACCATACAACCAGCGATCCATCTCTCCATCTCGATGGGCATCATCAACACGACATTAAGCAAAACAACGGCAACAAGTTAAGTTAATATCACATCAGCACCCCTTTTGACAAATGAAAATTGTTTCTTAATCAAAATAAATGTGGTCAAGACAACTGTCTTGACTGCTTTGTCTTAATCTTATTACCTGGTTAATATTCCAATATTCCCCGAGAAATTATTCTAAAATTCTAGAATAAACTGCATGTTCCTACAAAATTTTTGATGGTATTGGAGGGAGGGAGGGAGGCTGATACCCTCCATACAAAGTAATTATTATTTTTCTTATAGGAGTATATCTTCCGAACTACAATAGTGAGGCACACTAAATTTGATGTGGATAAGTCTTAAAACAAACTGCGCGTTCCACTAAAATCTTGGAAGTATAGGAGTGGGGAGAGGGGTACCTCTCAAACAAAGCAATTATTAATAAACTAATAAACATGATTTTTTTTTACCAGACTGCGCGATGCAAAGAAGGGTATTGTGTTTATCAGCCTATGTACGTTTTTTTTTTTTTTATTCATGGGATGAATGGGATGAAATTTGCCAGGAGTGCGAGACTTTAACACGCTAAAACACCCCTTTACACTGACCCAAACCTTCCCCGTGGTACTGCCGCAAGGCTTTACATCACGGGGTGGGAATAGGTCCTAGACCTAATCTAACCTAAAGAGATTCTTCTGCGAATCTCTTCTAACCTACGAAGTTCTAATAGAACGGATTTTGCAAAATTACATACACACGTCCAGTTATACAAAGATTCCAACATGGTTGGAACTATGTTGTCCGGCCTAATTCTACGCCCTAAATCTACTTCTAAGCACTCTCTTCTACTATCAAATCGTGGACAGATGAAGAACACATGTTCGGCATCTTCCACGACATTACCATCACAGCTCGGACAAAACGGAATACTGTCATGTCCGAAACGGTACAAGTACGACCTGAAGCAACCATGTCCAGTCAAAAACTGTGTAATATAGTAGTTCAAGTCACCGTGCTTTCTTGATAACCATGTACTGATGTAAGGTATCAGTGAGTAAGTCCATCTTCCCTTATCAGTCGCTGTCCATCGTGCCTGCCACTTACGTAGGCACAAATCTGTCACACCATCCGTACTGTCCGATAGCGCCTCTAATTCGATGGGCATCAAACCGGCAATGACAAAAGCTGCCTCGTCGGACATAGTTCGGAATGCGCTACATACTCGCAGGGCGGCCAGCCTATACACAGGGGATATCAGATTCACATACGTAGAATATCTCAGTGAACCTGACCATATAGGGGATGCATATAGGATAATGCTTTTAACTACACTAGAGATCAATTTCCTCTGCAGATATTTTGGACCTCTTGTATTCGGCGTGATCCGGGATAGAGCTGAGCAGGTCTTCGATGCTCTGGCACCTATATACTTAAAGTGCTCATGAAAAGATAGACGTGTGTCAATCATGACTCCAAGGTATTTTAGACATTCCCTGGATTCTATGCTACACGTACCAATATTAAGCGTAATGGTTTCCCTACTTTTCCGACTACTAATCAGAACCGCCTCTGTTTTATGGTCAGCTAGAGCTAGACCCATTGACCTGAGCCAAGACCTAACGATCTGAATACTGGCATTTGCAATGGTTTCCGCCTCTAGTAACTCTTTTGCTTCACATACTAACGCTATGTTGTCTGCGAATCCAACTATCTTTGCCTTCTCAGGTAGATTTAACCTCAATACTCCATCGTACATGACGTTCCACAGTAGTGGGCCAAGTACTTATCCTTGAGGCACCCCGCCAATTATCTGGCGTCTCCTAGTACCTTTATCGGTATCATAAACTAGCTCTCTATTTCGGAAATAATCCTGTATAATTGCCAGTAAATATCCTGGGATGTCTAATCTTGCTAAGGCTTCAACAATACGTCCCCAGTTTGCCGTGTTGAAGGCGTTCTTTACGTCTAGGGTTACGACTACACAATACTCCTTAGTTTCTCCACCTCTCTCCTTGGATAGCCCTAGCAGCAGTTTCTACTACAACCTTGATAGCATCCACTGTTGATCTTGCTTTCCTGAAGCCATATTGGTTATTTGATAAACCATTCTTAGCTTCAACACAGCCTTCCAATCTTCTACAGATTATACTTTCTAGCAGTTTCCCACTCGTATCTATCATACACAGTGGACGATAAGAGGAGGGGTCGTCTAGCGGCTTATTATCCTTAGGTAACAGTACCAGCTTTTGTCTTTTCCACATTGTTGGAAAAATTCCCTGGCTCAAGCATGCGCTTATTACCTTCAAAAAGTACTCAGGGTGGAGTTTGACAGCTTCTTTTAGCACCATATTTGGAATACAATCTAAGCCTGGTGCCTTCTTGTCTTTAAATTTTGAGACAGCGCCTTCTATCTCGGAAATCGTAACCGGAGGAATATCGGAAAATCCAGCGGAATAGCTGTATTGCCACGTAGGAATTTCATGTTGGGGAAAGAGATGATCTACAATTCCCCTGAGGATAGGCTCCTCTCTTGGCGGCGATGGACCAAGACATTTAAGTCTCTTGGTTACCAGTTTATATGCAAGGCCCCAAGGATTACCATCTACTTCCTCACATATATTAAGGAAACAGCTGCGCTTACTCCTATGTCAGCCTATGTACGTACGTATGTATGTATGTATGTGTGTGTGTTCCTTTGCGGCCTTATATAAACCGAACGCGTGAACTGATTTTAATGATTCTTACGTCAATATATTTGTCTTAATCTCTGGAGTGTCACTAAAGGTATGACAGTAGCAAAAATTCAATATGGCGGCCAACAGACGTCATTTTGTAAATAAAATGTCGGCGAACTATATCAAAATGGGTATCATTCGACAGGTATTTTAAAATCATCTTTAGGTTTCTCTTATGATTTTTCATTTCGAATGACCGTTTCGGATATTGAACGGTTCAAAGTTGGTCGCAGTCGCAGTTTTTAATTTTTTTTAATTACTACTTGTTGTATAAGAAATACCGAAGCAGTAACAAAATTCATATAAACGGTGCTTAACCAACAAAACAATCAAAACTTCATCGTTTTTTTATTCACGCACGCTCCTGATGAATTGTCTGCTATTGAATGACTTCGCATACGAATTATCCAAAAATTGATATTTTAACAAGCCTAAGAAAATTTTTTTAAAAATCATTATTATATATAAATACAACCACACGACCACAAATACTGGTAACAACTATATAGCACGATGGATTTTTAAGATTATCAGTGTTGCCGTAATTTTCCGGGGAAGTGCCGGGGAACTCCTGGTATTTTGGGGATTTGTATTTTAGCTTTTGGGAATCTTCAAAATATACATATATTTTCCCGTAGTTCATAAGCGGAATATAATGCCCTAAAATCCCTAATATTGTTTGTGTCTTTTCTAAAAAGTTCGTGACTTGGATAAGTGGTTCGTGGCAGTGATAGCTGAAGCTGTCTCTGCTAAAATAAAATAAAAGAGCATACACACAACTTATGCGTGCATGTACATGCATGACCTTTGCATACGCAAACATCACAAATTCTTACGTCACGAAGTATTTGCTTCTTTACTTCTATACCTGCCATAACTGAAAAAAAATTTCTTGCAAAACAGTGTTTTTCACTGTTTGTTTTTGAAGACTTCACTACAGTAATACATTTGAAGAATTCCTCATGTCTTGAAAGTTCTTTTAAATTGTCTTATGTAGGGCTCTAATACACATTTGTTTTGTAAAAGAAAAATGGTTCATATATTTTTTTTTTTAATTTTTTTTTGTAAATTTCTGGGTTATATTTGAGTATAACTTTACAACCGAGTTACGCCGTTATTTTGCTATTCGTGTCACGATCTCGTTGAAAGGTCTTTCGGCTTCGATTTTGCTGATAGGAAGTTTCATTGTTTCTGCGCCTCCATTGAGTACCAGTGGAATTGCGTCCGATGTTGGGAACGGGTCGCACCATCACTATAACTATGTAGTGAATAAAAAGTTAATAGATTTTACTCCATAAAATTATCTGCGTTTTCTTTTAAACCTCCCTAATGCACTTTTTGTCACTTGCGTCATATACTTGGGCACAATTATGAATTGGAAATTTTTGCTCAAGGGCTCAAATAGTATTACACATGGAATGACAAAACCATATCCACTTTTTATAACATATGTCATTTTAATGCTGTTCGAAAGAGAACGAGACTCCTCTTCGACTGGCTAAAATATTTATTTAAATTTGAAACTATATATATGTCGAAAAAACTTAATGTTTTAGGCTAATTTCTTAAGGTATGTATAGAAAATGTTAACAGTATTTTGTCTCTCCTGTAAAATTTGCTTGAAGTGAGTTAGCAGGTTTACACTCTAAGCCGATGATATATGTTTATGTATATGTGCATACGGTTACCATTTTTGGCAAAGGCTATATAAAGATAATTATAAGGTAAAACTTAAAATATATTAAGATTTCATAAGGCCATTTTAAAAATAAAAGCCTAAAACGGTCGTGAAACACAAAAGTATAAATTTCAGTGATAAGCGACATAAAAAAAAAATATAATATAAAAAAATCAGACATCGAAATACTAAGCTGGTAACACTATTATCGAGCTGGGACACAAAGATACTACATACTCAAAGCATATTTCTCAAATGACAACACATTAAAAAATAATAGTACCTTGCAAAAGATTTTAATAATCTAAACAGCAGTATAAAGAGTATGAGGTGTAGTTGTATGAATTATTTGTTAAGTTACTGACTAGCTATCTGAATGAATGAAGTCCCGACCGCTAAAACTGCTATTCTACAATACTGCCATGATAAACAGAATTAGATCAGTAACTACATTATATCAAAATGCTTCAAAAGTGCTTTTGTGGTAGGCATCGAAGTCCTGCAGCGTATGCCTAGTGACAGGGTAAGCCGAGCCGCAGCTGATGAGGGATACACCAATATGTATGTGCCAGGGTGCAATGTTTTAAAGTATTTTTACAAGTTTTCTAATATACACATAATATACACAGTGGCACAAAAAAGTCGAAATACACCTCGGTTGGTGGGTGTTCCGATGAATTGCTGCAAAATGCAAATACAGCAGAACCTTTTCAGAGTTGCACAGGCTAGATGGTTAAATGAGGTCACTTGCTCTGCCTCTAGAATGACATGGCCCTGTTATGATATGAGGAGGTCCGTAATATTGGTGAGGATTCCAAGAGGACAACTCCGTACTTTGGTTGCAGTCCTAACAGGACACTGCTATATAGGTATACATGCTGGTAGATTAAATCTACCTTATAATGACTTCTGCAGAAGCTGTCAGGACGAGGAAGAGGAGGAAACTGTTGAGCATTTTCTCTGTCATTGCCCAGCACTTGCGGAGGTGCGGTCACTCTACATGGGGGCTCCGATACTGCAAGGTTTGGAGAGTCTGTCGGAATGTGACATCGGCGGTGTGAATTCATTCATACGCTTTTCGGGTTGGTTTAATCAAAGCATAAATAGTGAATAGGATGAATGAGGATGGGCAGTCCACCTCAACCCGCCCAGGTAGCACAACGGGACCTCAAAGGACCCAAGTGTGCTGGTTTTTTTACTATAAATCGGCAGCCTGTTATAACTTAACCTAACCTAATATCGATAACACATCCAGAAATTTTAAAATCTGTTTACACAAAAAGAAGGCGAATCCATGTCAGGTGATCTCAAGTGCGCAGCACTTTATTCGGTAAAGCTAACTTAGGGTTTACATGTGCAAGTGCAAGTTCGAAAAACCTCAATATAACCAAGCTCTTTTACAAATACAACTACACTTTCGTAACTTGCAGTCTACTTCCATCTCAGCAGCCAAAGAATTTTAGAAGACAGTGACTTGTTTTCACTTGAAGCAAGTAAATGAAAAGTTAATTAACAGTGTTGCCCTATTAATAGTTTAGTACAAGTTAACTGCATTGCAGTATAATGTTATTGTAGTTTTTACTAATTTTAAATACATTTAAAAGCAAATTTAAAAAATTTTTTCTTAAATATTCATAAATCAAGCAATGGATGAGTTTTTGAGACATAAATATCATTGAAACGATACAAGTAAGGTTCAATACTATTTCGTTCCCTTAAAATTAATCTTTTTTATGTTATGGACAAGTCGAATATTTTTTCGAAATTTTCGTTGATAATACGTACACAGAACTTATATGCAAGTACTTGCACGTCTAAACGCAGGGTAAAGATAAATTCAATCGCTAAGATGCTGAACAAATACAAATTTTTTTTTTTTTTAATAAACAAACACAACCCGCAAAGCGATTAGCTTGTCTGCAGAAAACACCCAGGGTCTATGGTGGGAATCGAACCCACGACCTCTGGACTGAGAGGCCAGCATCGCTACCACTCAGCCACAGGGACATTTTTGGCGATAACATAAGACATAATATATATTTTAAATCTGTGAACTTAATATGGATTTTTTATTGTATTATGGCCCACGGACATTCAAGTTATCAAATTACACTTTAAAATCTAGTCAGTGGTTCAGAAGAAGATACTGATTTATTGCAATTATTTTTGTCTTGTGCGCCACTGTATACCGCCACAAATTTCGCGGTGTGTCTCTGTTTGTGCTTTAAAATGTAAGCTTTTATCTCTGGCTAGAACTGATCATATTTACTAGCATCCACTTATGAAAACCACTGCTTATTACTAAATATGAATGTGTTCATCATCATCATCATCATCGTTATCACAATCGTCATTATCATGTTCGTGATCAAGGTGCAAAATGCATCGCGCTTACAGCTCCTGGGACGCAAGTCATAGATAAACTAAGAATGTTGGTATGATACTGCGATTATTAATGTGAGTAAACTTTAGTATTTATCGTATATTTTAATATATCAGAGTAATGCAGGTAAATGTCGTAAATGTGTGTATTACTACGTTTATACGAACGGCTTATTTGCAAATAAAATTGTAAATTGTTGCCATATTGTTGTTTTTATTGCGACATACTAATTCAGAAAACTACTCACGATTAAAGGCTTAGTTAGCCGACTGTAATGCAATGTAAGTGTAATGTAGAAAACAGCTGATCGATATTGTTATATGAAAAGTAGGTTACGTTACATTACATCTCTATAACCATTTTCATTACTTTTCACATAAAAATATCGATCAGCTGTTTCCTACTGTTGCAGTTACATTCCATTACAGTCGACTAACTGAGCCTTAACGCACTATTTGCAAATAAAATGCTTAAGGTTGCCACACTTACAAATGTTTCGTAATAAAAAACTGTAAATTGATAAATATTGCACACAAAAAAAAAAAACATTGATAGAAGAAAATAATGACAATAAAAACAAATTATTATTTGTTATTTTGTACATTTACACAATTCTTTTGTAAACATAAGTAACATTTATATAGAAGTGCTGCCAAGTTTTTACACATTTACAATGCTGTATAAACAGTGATTTAATTTATTTGCAAATATTTTTATTTGCAAATAGTGCGTGTATAAACGTAGTATATGCTCGCTGTTCTTTTAATATTCGAACTTAGAAATCCTAGAAAGATTTCAGTCCAAAGTTCTGCGAACAATCACAAACTCGCCCATTAAACAATTATACAAGGTACTTGCACAAGCCCAGCCTGTTAATGTTTACAATGCATATAGTTGTCAAACTTTGTTTACAAGCTGCAAAAATGTTAGTGTATGTGTGTGAATAAAATGATTACAGTGTTGCCAATGAATTTGCACATAGCTGTGTCTCCAATTATACATTGAAGAAAATTACACTACACATCTTTAAGTTAAAATTAAAACCATAATAAATAAAAACAGAATCCAAAGTATAATTACACACATATTATATATGAATATCATTACAAGGCCCACACATGAGAGTACAAATTACACACTGTGTATTACATACATATTGGCAACACTGAATGACCATAATCATGCATGAATGCCGCGTCTGCAATTGTGCTTTAGTTACCCTGTGATTGCTGCTTTTAAAAACAAAAGACATCTGTTTCTGACAATGTTACGTTTGTTTCTACCAACAAAATACGTGTGTTTCTTGGTGTTGCAATTTTGTTGTAGTCGTGCAAGTACCTTGTATAATTGTATCATGAACTAGCCCTTCTATGTTACAAATAAAACTTTACATAATGACCTAAGAATACCGTTTTTAAAATCTGCAACAAACGAATTTAGTTTTAATTACTTACAACGACTTAGTGATCTGATGTATTAGCAATTACACTATTATATGCAACTGATGAGGTCCGAAGGCTTAAACGGAAGAATGTTCTAGATCTTCCTTTCATATAATAAATTAAATTGTAAAATATCCTTAATATTGTTAATTAATCTTATCAACTAACAATATACATACATATGTATGTATATGCATGTATTCTACACGTACATTCATATATAACACATACAGTTGACTCTGATGGGAATCAACTAATTCAGTTATTTCTTCTTTCATGTAATTTGCTCATTATTGTAAAATAGGTCGCACATAAATTTCGAAGAAAAGAAAAAAAAATAGTGCGCGTATAAACGTAGTATATGTGTGTGTATTAATACAAAGTCAATTATGATAACGGCAAGGTAGTATACAACTGGTGACAAAAAGAGTTTACAACATTTGTTATGTGAAAACTATTATCTTTTTTACACACGTTGTCATTGCGGAGCAGGTCTTCCGCTCTCGCTTCTTTCGCCAACGATTCTCAAAGGCTGTCAAATTAATGGGTTTTGCTTTTGCTTTGGTAACAAACAACGTGTGTCTTATGTTGTATTCGAAAGAGTCGAGGCATTCTATAAAATATTCTTCAACAGAATAGTAACTGAATCAAAATAATTCCTCAGCTGGCCTTTAATATCTAAGGTTCTGAGTTTTTCCGCTGGCTTATTATCGGGCCATCAATTTAATATCGGAATTTAATTTGATTCAAAGGGTCTTGTTATCTGGCAGGTGCAGAATGATTTTTGTCAGGCTCAAGTGCTTCAAATAATTGTTTAATATGCCCAATGCACACGACCCCATACATACATATTACTGAACATACATACATGCATGCATGCAACATATTGTGTAAAATGTTCATTATGCGCTTTCTTTTTCCAGTTCAGTTAAATTAAATTAAGATAAAATCATTAATAATAAGACGAGAATTTTCAATGTTTGTTTATTAGACCATCCATTTGGATGCACATACATATGTATGTACATGTGTGTGTAAGTAAGTATCTATGAACATGAATTTAACTACTGCACACTTGCTATTTTGATTTCATGTTCAACATATTTTAAATTTGCATATCGGTATCTATATTGCACGAGACAAAATGCATTTGTATGTTATACTCTGTCGGAAAATCACTAGTCGATTACAAAAATAATTAACTTATAGTTAACTTTTCTTAGACTAACTAAAAGCTAACTACAATGTGATTTAGAACTTCCCCAAATTAAATTTTTAGTTGAGCATGTAATCGGATTTGGTGAGAGCCAACAAGTTCACTCTCAGCTGCTTTAAACATTATTTTAATTTTATATTAATATTTTCTGTTATTATTTGAGATGGTACCTTAGCTGGATGGTAGCGCGTTGACTCAACAGCGTGAGATGATACATGGTTCGAACCCCAGCAACATCTTTTTGTAAATTTATTGACTACCAGCTCACTTAAATAAAGTCAAATTTAAGTTAGTTGAAAAGTAGTGCATAGTGGGACAATTAACTACCGCCTAGGACATCGCAATATTAAAACAGTTAGTTGTTTCCATTGGAAAGTAATCCAAGTGTCAATCTGTACTACTTGCGAAATAGTTAGCTTAAAGTTAGTTTAAAGTTAACTTAGTTTCCGACAGGGTATATACTCGTATACATATTTCAATGTCTATGGATATGTTAATGTTTCGTACATACATAACTAAACATGTATATGCATAAAAAGTATGTATGGAGTAAATTAAATATTTATTATTAACTTAAATTAATGAACCAACTAAAAGCATTTATATTTTTCAAAGCTGTAAATGAATCATTCTTTTTTGATTTTAATTCGTTACTAAATTTTGAATTTATTCTTTTCACAACAAAACAGAATTGAATGAAATTTGAATCAATTCAAACGAGTTAAGCCTCGTACTCGGTTCACAATTCCGTGCGAAGTGCTGTCAAACTATATATGTAAAATATTTGCGAAATAAATTTGCAAAAGTAGTACTCTGTTCTTATTGCGAAAAACATGTAAAATCTATCTGGCAGCATGTTTTTCCATGCAAAATGACTCTGGCATCATTTTAGTTTCGCTGCGAAACAACATGAGCAGTACTTTTCCCGCACGGAATTTTGACAATGTTGCATACTTTCAAGGAATAAAAACGATAAATTTATAAAAGAAAACCGCAAGTTGGGCTACATTTAGTACATGTCAAATTTTTCAAGCGAAATGATCAATGTTGCTGAAAATTTTTCACAACCTCGAACAGAGTACCAGCCTTTAGGCAGAAATGAACTTCATACGTTTCCAATTCAAATGAATTTGTAGAATGAGTTGCAATTCGTTTTCAATTCAAATGAATTTATTTAAAGAGAATTGCAATTTATTTCTAATTCGTTTGAATTGAATTGATTTTGAATTCATTCAAATGAATTACAACAATGAATCAATGCAATTGAAATGAGCTGATAATGAATTGCTAATTATTTTTTCTAATTTATTTGAAATGCAATTCACTTTGACAAATTCATTTGAATTGGAAATGAATTGCAATTAATTTTTACTAAATTTCATTTGTATTGACTCAAATTTTATTCGATTTATTTTTTGGTGTGAAAAGAATTAATCCTAATTTGCTAATTCAATGCATGAATGATTCGCGAATTAATTAAAAAATGAATGATTCATTTACAGCTCTGATATTTATAAATGGCTCTAATAAGAGTGTGTAATATAAACATAATTCTTTGAAATAACTAATCAGAAATGGAATATCTGCATGCACGATTCTAGCAACTGCATATTAAATTGACTGCAACTCCATTAAACACGTGTCAATAGTTAATATTATTACATCTTTTGCTAACTCGAGACCTAATTGCTATTATTTTAAATCATACCTTTTCTATTCTACACTTTGTATGGTCACAAAATTGTAACTAATCGGTCTCCTTTCGCAGTTACATAGCTACTAAAGATTAGATGGGGAGAAAAAATTTAAATAGAGAGGAATACTGATTTTCACTTACGTTTTTCTATATAAATAAATAAATAAATAAGAAACAAATCTAAGCAATTTCGATGATTTAGGCGATTATTATGAGTTGCATCCGATTGTGGATCTTCGCTGGCTATCGAACATCGAAAATCGATTGTCAAATTCATATTATGAACATCGAAAATTTTGTTGAGGAACGAATTTTCTATCAAACAGAATTGTGCTTTCGATGAAGTATTTTAATTTGAAAAACTATTAAAAATCTAAATGTTAAACGATTGGTTTTAAATCTCAATTTAATTTTCGTTTTCATTGTATTTGTTTTGTTTTTGTTTCACTCACTTTAAAGAACGAAACAAAACAAAATCAAACAATTGTTTCGTTGCTTTTAAGTACAAAGAAATCGAAACAAAAATAAATTTATAACTGTAATAGTGTCGATTATTTTTGTTACGAAAATCACGTCCTAACTCCTATATCGCGCAATAAATAGCATAGCTATAATAATAAATTGTATGTACATATGTATATACTATATCACATACAGTCAATAACTTCACACATTTTTTTAATTTTTTTCATCATAATGGGGTAACGGAGAACACCCTGTTGTAATTAGTATACATATTGGTAAAGTTCAATTGGATCCTTGAGAACTTTCTATTTATATATTAGAAAATTAATTAAAAAAAAAGCAAACAAGAGATCGAAAAACTTTTAAACATAATAATAAAATAAAAATATCATATTTCAATATCTTTTCAATCCACAAAAACACCCTAGGATACATACATATATATGTATATGTATGTATGTATTTACGTTCGTGTATTAGTACCCTGCAGTTTTAAAAGTCGTCAGATATTTCACTAACGAAAAATCTACTAACTACTACAGTTGCCACAAGTAATGCAAGACTTCTCCTTTTGACTCTCTCACTCATGGATATGTTAATGCCCTTAACCTTAATTTTTTTTTTTGTAGAAAAAAACTGTGCTGATATTCCAAACAAAATCAACAAGAAAAAAAAATTATTTTAAGTAATTTTAATTTTGTCGGCAATGTTCGCGTTCTTTAATTTTGTTCACGGAAAATATTTCACGTGAACAAAATGATCTCCTTATATTCCCGATAAGGGTGAACAATTAATTGTTTTATCAATGAAAAATTAATTGTATTGATTTGCGAAATCACTGACGAATGGTTATGCAGATGGTGGCAATTGACTACCGTCAATGTTAAAATCGTCAATCGTGTACATTGCTAGTAGTTAGGCTGGTAGTTAATGGTAACGATTGTTAGTTAACGAAATAGCTAGACATTCGCTAGCTACACCGACTGCAGGGTATTGATGGAATATATTTGCACATGTATGTATGTATGAATGTGTGCATTTCTATTCAATTGATCGAGTGCGAGCACTTTGTTTGAGCACATGTCGTTTTTATAACAAACTCAACACAATTCAAAATTATAGATTTAATGCAAAAACAATCGCTATACAAATAAATGATGTTTAATACTCCACAGCTCACGCAAAATTATTTACGCATGATTTTTTTTAATTTTTTTTTGTTTGTTAAATTTTCGATTGCCCGAAAAAAGTTTTGACTTTTTTGTTCGAGTATTTCATATTGTAGTTATTGCTTTTGTTGTCGGAACTACACTCGTGTCATTTGGTTTCCGGTTAATATTTGTTTGCTTTTCATTCATTCATTTTGAAATTTAATAAAAATCCCTGCTTAAACAAAAATTACTTTAGAGCAATTACCGAAATCTTCAAGAATCAGCGATGCAAGAAAAACACATCTGCCAAAGAAGAAGTGAGTGGCAGAGTATTCTTTCAATTGTTTGAGCACAAAATACGCGAATTTTGTTCTTTAAAAACCACTTAATTTCCTCTACCTATTAGTAAAATTTTTCCATGTTGTTTGCTTTTTTTTTAAATAACAAAAAGAAAGAAATCATAAAGCCAATAAGAGAAATTTTGCAATTCAGATTTATTTATGTCTTTTGTTTATTTCTTGATATACAACATCATTATTTGATGTCATTGCTGTTAGTTTTTTTATTTTTCTCATTTTTGCCATGAATGACTTTTATTATTTATACCTATTCCTTTATCTTGGCAAGAGAGAAGTTTCAAATTGGCAGAAGTTGCATTCTTTTGCATACAATCAATGTTAAAGGTTGTAAGTTATAGAATACAATTGAGATGAGAACGCGATACGTTTATTATCACGTACCTAATATGTAAGTGCGTAAAGCAGGGATTCCCTTGAATTTAGGTTTGTTGACCCTTTTACAAAATTTGTATTTTGCGCATACATGTGAAGTTGAAAAAGCAAAATACAACTTCGCAGAGTTTCTATAAAAATGGATCCACCTGGGTCTCTGAGTGGCGGTCTGTTGCAGCACCACCCACCCTTCCTAGCCTAACCTAACCTTCTATAAAAATACTGTCCTCGTTTAAAGGGGAATACAAAAACTAAAGAAAACAATAAATCGAAAAAAAAAAAATAAAGATGATCTTCATTTCTTATGAAAATTATGCAGCAAAAACTTTCCAGATTTCGGAATTGGTAATACCCTGTGACTAGTCTTGTGTCAGTTCCATTTCCTGCAGGGTTACGTTAGATTTTTGACGGTCTAAGCAAATGTCTTTAGATTTCTTTATTGTAAAATTTTATAAAAGTCTTTATAGCTTGAGTGGCCCGTTGGAGACATGGGGATTTCCCGTAAATATGAAGAAGCTTCGCTTATAATTTTTTTTGGCATATATAACTCGATGTTGTCTTAAGCAGACTTATACTATTATCGCTTTTAAGCATAGATATTCAGAACTGTGTGATGACTTCAAACTGATTCTCATAAACCAAAAGTTTTCTTAACAGGTACAAAGAAGGAGAAAGAAAACTTTGAAGTTTACAGCTTCACGATCGATACACTCAGATAAGAGAAATAAAAAATTCTAATGTCAAACGTAACGAGTTATGGAGAAGATTTGAAGATTCTATGTTCAATGATTTAATGATTTTAGAATCATCGAAATCGGCCTACGCGTTTGGTATTCAGACTCTGAATTTCAGAGTGCCACAAAGGAATACATATGCATACATACGACTTTACACTTGACGCTGACTTTCGTTAATGATGTCGATTTCGAATATATTTATCTCGATCATTTGTCGTGTAAAACCATCTAGAATCACTTTTGATTTCGAATGTTAGCTAGCATTATCAAAAGTGAGCCAATGTCGAACTAATTTCGATATCACAAAAAGGTAGAAGATTATTTTTGTTTTAATTACATATTTATTTTTTAATTTATGTATTTATTTAAATTTATTTTATTTAGTTTTTAATTCTTTAACTTACGCTGCAGTCAATCAGATTTGAACGCGGTACCTCTAGTCTAACAGACTAGCACGCATCCATTAGGCTATCGTCTCACGTTCGAGAAACTATCGAGAAAAGTTCGCTTAAGCGAACATTGGCATTTTTTTTAGATTCGCGAACAAATATCGAAAAATTTTGTTTCAAAATTTCTTCGCTTCAGTGAGCATTCGTTTATATCGAATTTCAGGTCAAGTGGGCCCATCTATTCATCGCGCAGTCGGGTAAAAAGCTTTAATTTTATATGACAGATATAATAAAAACATTGGCTTCAACTCTTTTCCCTTTAAACTTTAACTTTTCTTTTAAAACTTGCACCAGTCGAATATACATGCTTACGTACGGTTTGCCTGTGTATGATAATGACAAAAACGGAAGTTTTCTAAATGTGCAAAAGAACTTCCGTTCAAATCAACATCAACATCATCAGCATCGACGCCATTGTCATCGTTGTCTACCTCACTTTAAATGAAGTGAATTGCTCAGGCACACACACATGTCAAGGAAATTCCTAGTAAAAGGTTCAAAAAAAAATTACAATGTAAGATATCTTTGATATCCTGGTTTCAATAAAATATCCTTGTTACCTTTTTGTGTTTGTATTGTAAATCATTATATTTCAATAGTTACATACATATATGTACATACGTCTTTAGAAATTTGCTGATGTATTGACATGCCTTAACTTACAAAAGTTAACTACAGATGCTGTCATCGTAGTGACATATGACTTTTTCAAAATGGATGGATGTGAAATGCAGAAGCTACGGTTGATGAACATAAGTATGTAAATATTTGCCCTTCGCTATAAACTTTGAAACTTTATTTACCACCAAGTCTTATGGTTGATTTATGTAATATCAAAGAAATAAAATTTATTTATAATATCTAAAAGAAAAATAAAACATTAATAAGTTAGGAAGTAACACGCACTTTAAATTAACTTCATATTTTGCCAAAGGTTAAGTTAGGTTAGGTTTGAGAAGTTTTCAGCTCACTTGGGTCCAAATAACAGCTCACTTTGTGTTACCGCAGAGTAGGAATGCGATAGGGCAAGTACAGATGGTGAAGTGACAGATAGATAAAGAGAAGATTCCTTTTCTAATTCATTTGCAGTTTTTACAACTAATTTTGCTAATTTTTTTAGCCTGGTTGCAGCGCCTTAATAATGTTAAGTAGGCGTATTATTTTAAGCTTTGTAGTCATTCCATTAGTTATTTTACTTCGCCGACCATGCGTTGATGCGAATATCGACTATAGACTATAGGTAATTGGCCTCCAGAAAGTTCCAAATTATTGAAAGGCTATGTAGTTGTATAACTAATCTTCTGAACATCATAATAAACCACAGGACTCCACAACCTACCAACCCAAAACATTGATCAGGTAGCCACCGTCATACTATGCGATTCCGAAAAAAATAAACAACAACTTCTAATATTTATTAAACAAAGTGTTCAACCTGAAAAATTTTCCTTATTCACAAATCGACTGTAGATTAAACATTTCGTGCACAAATTTCTAAATGATTTCAGTTCATAAACGTTGTTGATTACACACTGTAAACGTACGAGAGAGTTTCATTCAATACTTCTTTTTATCTAAATATTTATGGGCGGGGAGTCATATACGCCGTACGTCGTATGTACTTCCATATGGAATATATGTAGAAGTTTTTGAAACGCATTGGGTTAAACACACATGTTCAATAGGACTACACACAGAAAAATTTCAACGTAAATAAGGTTTATTTATATTTTTTTGGCAATGTTTTTCATGTTAGTCTAACATGATTTACAGTAATCTTCAAAGGAAATGTTTCCTTTTGAAACAACTTTATCTCATATTGATTTAACATTTAATCAAAATGAGGAATCTTCTTGAATCAAATTTATTTCAAGTTGGAACAAAGTAAATGCGATACTGAAATAGCACAAAGAACAATGTGAAATCAAAGTTATTTCAAGTTGAAACAACATGAATTTAATTTAATGTAGTCATTGTATTTTATTGATTATTTAACTTACATACGTGTGTATATTGGCACATACATCAGAAAAATGTCTTTATGCCTGTAACTGGCTTCCCCAGCCAAACTTTGAACTCGGAACTCATCATGTGGTAGTCAACGCGCTTACCGCTGCAGCTACAACAACCATAAATATTCTTTAGATACACACTAAAGGGCCACTTAGACTATTATATATGTATAACACACATATATAATAGTCACATTTTGCTAGAAAGAAATCTAAAGACATTTGTTTCGACTGTCAAAAAATCTAACGTAAAGTTACATTTTGTGTTAACACCATCACACCTCATATTACATTAAAAACAGAGTTGGAAAGCAAACAGCTGTTCAGGATTAACATGCCTGCATTAATCGTTGACTTCCGTCGGCATAGCAGTTTCATGAAAGCTGTGGTCGTGCCGGCCCTTGAAAATAAACGACATTCAAAGTAGTTGATTTAAATAATATAAAGAAAAAGAAAATTCGATAATTTCGCTCGTTTTCAGGCATGGCTTACACGAAAAATTATTCAATACGATAAGCATATTCAATATTTATAGCCGGTTTCAGACGAATACATATTCCCATAAACGACGGCACGGCAACGGCGTCGAAACAGACGACTTATCAGTTTGTTTATTAGTTGATTTCGTAATAATGCAACTCTGATCAGATGAAAAGTATTAGTCCATATTTACACTATGCAAGTCTTATTGGTAAGCTGATTAGTTTGATGGGGGGAGAGACGAGGGGAACAGTAACGTTTCTTTTCCGCTCGTCTCTCTTTCCTAACAAACTAATCAGCTTAGCAATAAGACTTGCATAGTGTAAACTAGGACTTATCGTTTTGTTTTTTTTTTTAAATGGTCAAGTCATTCGTCATGACATTTTGCATTCACAATATCGCACTTGCACGTATTACTTGAATTTTTGACATGTATTAATACAAAGTATAATAGTCTGAGTGGCCCTTAAGGGCCATTAGTATGACTTCACGATAAACTTCCGAATAGTTAATCATAATATTAGCAAAAGTGAACTATAAAGTGACCTTTAGAATTTTTCCATTATTACAACTGTCCCATAAAATAAATAATACAATTTTTGTTTGGTGGCAACATTTCTGTGGATCTTGTGGATATTGATTGCTAAAAATACTTAGTGGCAACCTGCTTTTGTTTATTTGCCAAATTACAAACAAAATGAACCCACGTTTGTCAATTCTTTAATATTCTTTTTGTATATATTATATGTTTGTATTATATTGTTTTTTTTGTGTCATATTTTGTTCAAATAAAATTTGACTGTAATATATAAAGTAGAAAGTGTGGCAACGTATGAAAAGGTGGCAACTTCAAATGTAACTATAAAAGTTACAGGTTTGGTGAACTTGCCTTTAACTTATCGCTCACTTTTGGTTAAAGTGAAGTTGTAATAATGAAAAAGTGTTTATCTATCCAATAAAATCCTACCTTTAACTAACGGCAAATTATAAAAATGCCCCTAAATAGATACGATCATGATTTAAACTTTAATTCAAGATAATTAATTTAATATAAATTCAAATCAAAATTTTTGCGTAGTGATTTTGCATTGGTATTTTTTTTCTGTGTGTACGAATAAATTTTTTCTTCATGGTCAACGGTCAATTTGGTAGCCATTTATTGCTTTTGTTTTACATGCGGAACGATAAGCAAAGTGGAACATGTAGCCAACAACCAGCCAAGCGTCTCATGTCTTTTTTTTGTATATAGACATGCACTGAGGTTTCATTAAAGCACACACCATTTTGTGTTTTCAATCCTTTTTTGCTACTACGGGGATAACCCAGCAAAGAGATATGCAGGGGAAATAATTTTATAAACATTTCTTTTTAACTAGAAAATTGCACTTTTTGCTAATCAATTGTAGAACGTTTTTAATTTGAGAACTTTATTTTTTAAATGGTTTTTAAAATTGATTTCAGCGTTGAAAAAAGCATTCAAATAAATATTAGTTTGATAAAAAAATCGGGCACTTAGTTTGATATACGAAAGCAATCTCAAAACTAGTTGATCTGACATATATGTAGATGGCGGCAGTAGCTTACAAGAAATACTTTGGTGAAAAGTGGCAACTTTATGAAACATATGTTCTAATTTTTAAGTTGTTTAGGCCGAGCTAGATTCTAGGGGAGTCTGGTTCTGTGTTTACGACTATAAAATATTGGGTAAAACTGTAGCAGCTACCATACAGGTCACCCCAAGGATTTTAGCAAAAAAATTTATCTGCTCTGTGACTCGGCTTTAAGGCACAAATTTTTCACTGTTGCCAGGCTTGCAGATTCATGTAAATAATGACAAAGTGCGATTTGATGATTTTTAGTCGTAAAATGACGAATGTTGAGAAATTAAGAAAACTTTTATCAAACTTGTTGTGTTAGGTGGGCTAATTTTCCTACCGCCCTCCTACGATCATAAAACTATTAATAAAAACTTGTTAACATAAGATAAGTTTATCTTTGAATATTGTTAGCCATGTTTTTATTTTATACTCATACAAAATCAAAACTTGCAAGAAAACTTGATGTGTGTAATGCCCTAATTCAGTAATGGTGTGTCTACATCTGAACAAAATCTACTAGTTTTCGAGTGGATTTCCCATACTTATGTTAAAGGCCATGACTCACTATCATACAAAGTCGTGCGATCTACGAAAAAGTACAACCCTGGTTGTTTTTGTGTTTTGAATTCTCATAAACTCCATCATACCAGGGTTGTATTTTTTCGTAGATCGCACGACTTTGTATGATAGTGTATCACGGCCTTAAGTATGCATTTGGCATTTCTTTTGTTGTCATTTTCAAAATGTGTGCAATGCTGTTCAATGAAAAATCTCGGAAATGATTAACGTTGCCACTAGTACACACTATTGTGATGTCACAAAATGCCATAATGTGTACTCAGCATTAGTGATGCAAAAATTGTACTAAAAATAAACCAGTGTACCTAAAAAGGTGCGTGAATCTGCTATATTGCATTCGATTGATTGTAGTTTAGGAAAGATATTGGTCAATGGTTTTTGTTTTGGATACGAAATCTTGATAAATGTCAAAGGAACTTGGTGTACACGGTATAGATTTTTATAGGCTTTAATTAAAATCTGCTAGATTTCGTGATTTCTCCAAAGGAAAGTAATGTTGTCAAATTAAATATCTCCGCCTCCAAAAATCCTACATAACTATACATACATACATACACTTTCTTGATTCATAGAGAGTTTATCATGAAAAAAAAAACTAATGCCCTTAATAATCCTTAATCGGTATATCTTTTAACATACAAACACTGTAATGACTTGTTTTGAGAATTGGATTTAATGGTTTTTAAATTGTTTACGTTTTATTTCATAAGTAGTCGGAAATTTCCTTTTAACCTGATGTTACACCCCTTTAGAGCCACCGTATGTTTAATCATTTTGTCAGTCAGTGTCTGCTTGAAGGATGAGAAAAGTAATAAAATATTTTAACGTTGACTGGTGAACCTTATCAGAAATTGTCTTCTAATTACATAAATCAACACATTTTTCATCAAAGACACCATTTTTATTCAGTTTTCTTTTTTGTGTGCGTTTTTTTAATATTTGCTGCTTTTGCGGTCTACAATTTTTAATCATGAATAATTACAATTGTAATGACCAGATCTCTGGGTGCCCTTTATCACTTCCGTAAGACATCCTTTTAATGTTTGCTGTAAAAACTGTCTACATATTTCTCTTTATCGCTATCTCACTCTGTGTATGTGTATCTCTCTCTCTCTCTCTGTCTTGCGCTTTTGATATCCCTGTAATTTGTATGTGTGTGAGTGTGTTGGTGTTTTAAATATATATTGTAATTATCCTGGTGTTTAATGATGAGTCTCAAAATGATTAATTTACCAACTCGTACTCTGTGGCAAAATGTATCAACTGGAGTTGTGATGTCTTTCGGTTGAGGCTTCTGCTTTTATTTTCTAGCAAAGCAATTTCTAGTCCCTTCAAAGTATTGCCAGAAACATTTCATAGAAACTAGCCATAAAATGCAAAAGCATGAGGAGGAGCACTGGCAACGGAGATGAACAGAAGAACACGTTACAAATTACATTTTAAATAGCAGCAACATGTTGGATGTCGTGCAAATGGGCAGATAACTAAAATTATTTATAGGTACATACACACACATTGCCTACACACATATATAGAACGAAATGAAAAATGTGATATTTTCCATCAGGTATTGTTGCCTTTAATTATATAAATTCTAAAAACAGGTATGATTTCCTAGCGAACACAAAGAAAGTTAAGATAAAAGAAAACTTACTCGTAATTTAAAAATATTGCTGACAAGGATATTCTCACAAGAGTTATTGCTTGGCTTTCGTGTTCCAAGTTAGTTAAAAATATTTATTTCTCTGTCCTTCATAACCCGTAGACATTCCCAACAGTTTTGTAAAGGATTAAATAAGTAAAAATTGCCAAAGTATTATTCACAAGCCCTTTATTGTAGGGAAATACTACAGAAGGCTTATCAGAGAGGCTGTTAGTTTAAGCCCGATGTAATTTTAAATTGTAAAAAATTACATAAAAATATTAAATTTGGAACCAAAAAAATTTTTTTTCCATACATACATAAATACATGGCATCAACATATGAAAACGATTTCGGGCACATGCCCCCCCCCCCCCCCCCGCGGCTGATCTTGATGAACCAAGCGCCTTCTGGACGTTAAAAGTTGGGGAAGTTTTTCGTATGTCACGAGTAGTCCTAACTCTTTTCTTTTTTAACAAGTGTCCAGGGTTCTCCTACTTTGTAGGGTTCCTTACACCAAAAGTGAAATGGAATCCTGTTATTTTCGCAGAATATGCAAAACTTTGGCCGCTAAAACAATAAATATATGTCAGTTAACAACTATAGGGTGTTCTAAAGCGAGTAACGAAACATGTTGAAATCCTAATACAAGTATATAGTATATAGACACTGGAAATTTGCAAAGTTAGTGCATTTTTATTTGCGGTCTCCACCTGACATAAAATGACTAACTTTAACATTAACTTCAAGTTAATGTTATGTGTAGACTGCTCAAGTTAATGCTTTTTTGAAGTTAAAACATTATTGTTAGTGCATTTGTTTTAACAACTCAGTTATAACTTCAAGTTACAGCAAAATTTCATGTCAGGTGGAGACGTAGAGTTATGCAGACTACAAAGAAAATAAAAATTAAAGGGTATTCTATCAGTTAATGTAATTTTGACTATTTTATTTTGACAACTTGCTGCATCTTGGGAACCGTAAGAGGCAAACTCTTGACATTTTCAAAAACATTAAAACTAAAAAATCCCAAAATTAAAAAAAATTGCAAAAGCTAAAAAATTTTTCAAAAAAATGCCAAAAACAAGAAAAGCGCAAGAATTAAAAAAAGCTCTAAAACTAAAATAAATCGCTGAAAATCGAATAAATCGCCCAGACGAAAAAAAAACTCCAAAAGCAAAAAACGCCAAAAACCGAAAAAATCTTAAAACCGAGGTTAGCGTTAGCTAAAGTAATTAGCACGTTAACTACAAAGCCGAAGGTCCTGGGTTCGAGCCCGGTCTCCGACAGGCATTAAATAACAACTAAACGCATTTTTCTGATGTTCTTCAGTGTCCCTTTGTATCAGTTGTTATAGGAAAGTTCAAGTGATGAAGGCATAGACACAGGTCACTGAACTACAACGACTTCAGCGGATAGTAATCCCAATGTTACAGCAGAGCGCACTCCCTCGTCGGTATTGTGTAGCAGAGTCATCGGCGAAGTAAAATAACCATTACAATGGCTACTAAGTACAGCTGAAACAATTTAGTACGCCTCATCAACACCAGAGGCGCTGCAACACTGCATTATTAAAAAACGTGCAAAAAGCAGAGTTGTAAAAGAATGAAGCTTTCCTCTATCTCTTCCTCCACCAACTGTCTTCTCTATCACTATCCCTTTCGTAAAGAAGGTAACACCTAGTAATAGTAGTAGGCATGCATTGCTTATCTTTAAAAAAAATCCGAAAAAGGCGCCAAAACTAAAAAAATCCTTAAAAATTTTTACCGGGTCCTTAAATTTTTTTAAAAGATGTCTTCAGCAGGTAATATATGCGATTATATAGGCTTATGTTCGTATAGTTTACTGAAGTTATTTGTTTTTATCCATAATTGTTTTTTTTTGTTCCATCGCGACTTGAGCAGCTTCTTATACCTCATATATTTTGGATTGGCATTTTTGTAGGTTTTGTAGGTTTTCTCGAAATAAAAGATAAATAATAACACAACCCTTCAAAAAATTAATTGATAACTACCAAAATACAGCTGAAAATTAAAAAAAAAATCATTTTGTAGTACATATTAAAATATTCTGAAGAATTATGAATCTTAAATTTGGCAGCTATGGGCCAAAAATGGCGAAAAAAAATATATATAAAATATTAAAATTTTTTGACATTTTAATTCAATTTAAGATTGCAATACAATGAAAATTAGATTTTCTGCAGATAAGCTTTTAAGCTTTGCTGAACTTATTCTAGTAATAATTGTATGAAAATGAAATGAATAAATAAATACTAGTAAAAATTTTTTTTTACAATTCCAAGGCTTTACACACAGAATAGTTTCAAATTAAAATTTACATAAACAATGCTAATTTAACATTTTCCGGCAATGACATTGCTTCTTATGTGTTTCATGTTAATTCAGCATTATTTATAGTAATCTGCCTTTTTAGCATTCCTTCACTGTTAAATTCATATGTAGAATCATGTTGAATCAAAGCTACTTCAAGTTAAAACAACATGATTGTAATACTGAAATAACATGAATAACCATGTAGAATCAACGTTATTTCAAGTTGAAACAACATGAATTTCATTTAATGTAGTCTTTGTAAAATACAACTAAGGTTCTTGTGTGTGGTTTTGTTTTTATTTTGCAATATGTTTAAGACATGCTGCCAAAAAGATATGCTAAATAATATAAATTAAAATACATTTTTTTTAAATTATTTAAAAAAATTAAAAAAAAAAATTAAAAAAAATTTTAAAACCGCATAAAATTATATCGTTATCTTAATATAGAAAGACCCTAACTCTTGCATTTTTCGATACATTAGATGTTCTTCTAGCGAAATATAAAAAAAGACAGGATATCAAAAAAATAATGAGTTAGGGCCTTTCTACATTAAGATTATTTCTACATTAAGATTATTTATTTATTTATTATATTTTAGGAATAATTATTTAGATGCACAACTCGCTTTCCAAAAACATTTCAAATTGCAATTTTTTAATAAAAATATTTATTTTTTTCTATTTCAATATTGAGCCAATAAAATCAGGAAAAAATGTTATGGCATCAAAAACACCCAAGATGACGTCATGTGGCGATGTTTGCGTGTTTTGTAACAAACAAAAAAGCAGAAATACAAAAACAGACACTAAAAGAAACAACAAAGGACTTCGTTCATAACACTATTTAGGACACAATAAATAAAAAAAATTTTAACAGCAAACCTAAAGGCCAAAAATAGACGAAATAAAAGAAACGTTGACAACGTTAATATAAAACACAAAAAATACATTATCGCCCAGAATATTAAATAAAGGCAATTGATTTTTTGTAGGTATTTCCCTTTTTGATCTTTGTTGGAGTTTATTTGGAATTGGTGTGTGTTACGGAAAATTTAAAGGAATAAAGATAAAATGAGCGTGTCATTTAGAATGATGATGATAAACAAACAGAGGGTCTGGTCTGGAATTTAAAAATTTGATTTTCTACCACCGAATTTTTGAAAATCGATTTCATTTGAAATACACAAGTCTGGCAATTTTATTGATAAAAATTTCTTTTTTGCAAAAGAAAATCAAAAATCCTTGTACGCCTGACTTGACTGTGTGCGGTAAATTTGCTCGTCTCGAGAACTATTGCAATTAACTAATGCGGTCTTGACGTTTGATCCCTGCTTGGTTTATAATTGTTTGTTGAGTTTATTTGATAATTGCCGAAATATGTATGTACGAGTACATTGATCATACGGTGATCAATTATAGACAATTTGTACAAAAGAACATAAAAACTTATACATATACATACATACATACATATGTATGTAGATATTTATGCATGTGTGTGTTTAATGTTTGGGTGTTTAATTGTTGGCATTACAAATGGTTTTCGGATTATTGTCAGAAAGTAACAATTTAATTCAAGAGAATTTCCTTAAATAAGGAAGTGAATGAAATGTTTGTTTTTATTTGGCAATTAAGGAAGATTAAAGACGACCTACATATCGTCGGCTTAGAGTGTAAACCTGCTAACTCACTTCCAGCAAATTTTACAGGAGAGTCAAAATACTGTTTACGGTTTCTATACAAAGCTTAAGAAATTAGCCAAATACATTAAGGGCCTGTCCCACGATGTCACCAACGTTCGACTCGTCGCACACTTACATTCAAAACAAAAACAAATTTTGTTGTTGTTTGCAATGTAACTGTTAAGTAACATTAAGTTTCTTCGACATACATATAGAGCTTCAAATTAAAATAAATATTTAAGCAAATCGATGAGGCGTCTCTTTCTCTTTCGAATGGCATTAAAATGTCATATGCTATAAAAGGGGATTTAGCAGGTTTACACTCTAAGCCGACGATATATATGTACATATGTATGTATGTATGTATGGATGTACCTAAAAGAATCGGAAATACTAATGAGTTACTTGTCTTATCAGTTAAAGCTCTTGCAAAAGTAATTAATTTAATTTCAATCCAAATAAAACGATTTTGCCTTCGTCTGTCCATTGTTTATTTCTCCATTTTTCTTTTGGCTTATTCACTTGATCTTTCGCGAGCTTTAAAGCCTAGTACTCTGTTCGAAGTTGTGAAAATTTTTCAGCAACATCGATTATTTCGCTTGAAAAAATTTACACGTAACACGTGATGCCCATATAAATTTTTCCAAAAAAATAATCGTTTTTATTGGTTAGAAGTATGCAACATTGATCGACTTTCGTAAACATAAACATCAGCTGTCAATATTTCACGCGAAATAAATGCCAGTCACCAAAGTAAATTTATACATATCAAGTATATGCAACTACTCAGGTGATTTATTTTTTGCTCGTTTCGTGGCAATGCCTGAATGTCAAAAGTTGTTTACAATGTTCGTACGCCATTTTGTTTTCTTTTGCTTTGTTATACACAATTGTGTATAGTTTTCCTTTTCTTTAATTTGTACGTACATACTTATAAAGGTGCCCTCAATGAACTTTACTGTATTTTTTATTTTATTATTTGTGCTATCTGATAAAATAGGTTAACGTTTTAATCAATATTACTGTGTACAATATTTGATAATGCAATAATATTGCATTACTTCATGATGACTAAGCACATCAATACAAAATCAGTGCATTTTTCGATATGCTAATGCAATATTAATCCATTACTTTTAAGAGATTTTATTGAAGTGAAAAAAATAGTGCACTACAAGCATTAAATTTAAATTTGCACTAAAATTTTTGTTTTTCAATCAGTGCTTATGCAAAAGTGATGCAAGTTGCCCAGGTCTGGTTGTATTCATCTGTTTTTGACATTGATCCATTATTCTTACACAAACAAATCGCCTGTTGTTTTTGTACTTTCTTAGTTGTTGTAGACCTGCATATACTTGATATAAATATGCTTTGCCAGTCACATTATTTCGCAGATTGCAAGAAAATGTTGCCAGATACATTTCATACATTTTCCACGAGTTGAACAGAGTACAAGTTTTGCAAAATTTTTTCATGAATATTTCATGTGGATTATTTTTTTTATATGGATTATGTCAACATTTCACGTGAAATTTCGAACAGAGTACCAGGCTTAACCGAGCATCTGAATGTTTTTTAGTTAAAAATTAAAACTCTCTTGGACTCCTTTGTTGTATCTATGCACTATGAGGCGGTTTGCTGCCGCGAGTTTCTTTCTGACTTCATTTTGTAATTTAAAGCAATCGTAATCATTTGATCAATGTATGTACATAGTTTGACCCACTTTTTAGGCAAAATTAATTTCAGCCAAATTGTTGGTTGAAATTTGGAACATAAAAGTTGTTCATGAGCATGCACAGCTTATTTTTTTGATTTTTGTAATGCTAAAAATTTTTAGGGTTGTCACCATATGAAAAAAGTTAAAAACTTAAAAAATATCTCGAAGAAGAACGGTTAATCTTTTTTTTTTTTTAAATTCGGCACGATGAAAATACGCAAGGGGGCTAAAAAAATGGCGTAAGCGCCATGTAGACAAAACTTACTTGGAAAAGTTAATAAGTTTTCCGTGGGGTTTGTGCCACCTTAGCGATAAATTTTTCCTTTTAGAGCAAACAAGTGTTGCATTTCATTCACTTAATGTTTCGTCGTCTCCAATTTTTCTAAGCATAAAAAGGGTGTTTTTTTTTGTAGAGTGACACAAGTTTAAATAATAATAAAACGAGGAAATATATTTTTAATATCAATGAAACGGGCTTTGTTGGAAAGAAAATTTTATGAAACTAATGTTTAAATATGATATGTGGCCGCCACGGCTGGCGTGTAGAAGGCGCAATCTCGAACACATTACATAATTCAAAACAGCTGTTTCTTTCTGTCTTTTAGCAAGTTCGCTATAAGTCCCGGTCCAGACTTGCAATTTTTGTTGCATCAATTCTTGAATATGTGTGAGAGTGTTGAAATAGAAATATATACTTTTTGTGTTCCTCTCTCTCCCTCTTTTGTACTAAATGTGTATATAAAAGTAGCAGAAAAGCGCCAAAATTTTTCTCATTCAAATTCAAAATTGTTTTAATTCCTTTGAGACGAGTTTGAGTAGAATTTATTTTTGAAACTACTCCTTCAACAAACTATTTTTCCTGAATTATAAAAATTTTGATGTTCAATTTTGTTAAAAAGAAGCCATAAACATCGACAACAAATTTATTTATCGCCAGAAAAATCGCCATGTCACCAGACCAAAAATTTGGACGCCAAACAAGTTGAAAAATCGCTACATTTGGCGAGAAATCACCATATCTGACAGCCCTGGTAGCGGGTGTAAGAAAGAAAAAAAGTGGTATGCGAAAAATATTCTATGATCAACAATGCCTTTCGCGATATTTAATGTGTTTTATGTTACAAAACTTTTAAGGAATGAAATGAATATGTATTTAAAAGACATTTTTGATTTTTTTTTTGGAGCAGCTTCACTAAACTGAATTTTCTATCACGACTTTAATGACCAATTTCTCGCAAAATATGGGTCGCAGCTAGTTTTTTTTTTATTAAATATTCTTTCTTATTATTCAAGTTTCTATCAGCTAAGCTATTTAAAAATTTCTTTTTGGAGATTCTTCACAGTTTCCTATGAAAAGTTCAGAGCCCCATAACTCGGAAAATATAGATCGCTGCCAACTGTTTCTTCGGAGCAATTGAATTCAAGATTGTGTAATGAAACAACAAAAAACGGCGTTACCTCATGGTTACTTTTCACTTTCTAAAGCTAAAACAAATTTTATTTAAAAACCTTTTTGCACACTTTTTTTGTAAAACTTAATGGAATGTGCATAAATGAATAAATTGTATTCAACACGTAATGCTTTTTATTAGCTTCCGCTAGGAATTTTCTTCTTTCATTCTATTTAAAGTTACGTTAAAATATTGCGTGCTTTGGAAGTTTTCACACAAACAATTTTTACCTCTAAAAATATTGGCTACCACCACTCCTATTATTTTGAACACAGTTGTATCTACACATACATACAAATGTACATATATGGGGCATTCCACGCCATATCGTACGGTTTACATTTCTATTATTTCCCCAATCTTGTGATATTGTTCAATACCCTTCAAAAGAGCTTTCCTGGTAAGTTTTGAGCTTATTTTGATTACTCGTTCAAAAGATATTAAATTGTCAATAAATCACTTATTTTACATTTTTTTTTGTTTATAACTTTCTGAATTAATAATGTTCCAAATTGAATTTTTTCATTAAATTTTCGTTATCACATGTTTTTGCAGAAAATAGTTCTGCCAAAAACAACCGACTTAATGCAAAGATCTGATAGAACATTTTCGAAAAAAAATATATATGGGATATGAAATTAAATTTTTATGGGCGTTGTTGCCGCCGATTCGAAAGAAAACGCCGTGTATAGTGCAGGCGCTGTAATTTAAAAGTCAAAAGTATTTTAGCGTGGCGGTGATCTTAATGGCAAAAGAAAAGTCGAGGAGAAAACACAAATTTTTAAGCTTCTTCGTAAACTATATTTTTTATTGTAGCTTTATTTCAATAAATATTTCTTTTATATAAATGCAAAATAATAGAGTTTTCAATAACCTGTAGTTGTATGCTTTCAATAGCTCTAGTTCGACTGTGCAAACAGGCGTAACTCCGCTTATTTTTTCTGATTGCAGATTGTGTCTATTTTTGAGCTTAAGGTGTGTGGTAAGTTTCGTAAAAATCGGTTAAGTAGAACCACGTGAAATATAAGAATGAATTTTAATGGACGCAGCCCCGACCATTTTTTCAACTCTAAAATTGTGTAATTACAAGAACCAAAGGTATTTGCTAGGTTTCGCAGCAATCAAATGAGTAAAATATCATAAAATCAACTAAAAAAAATTGTGGATGTGTCCCCGCCCATTGTTTACAATGGGACCAATGGGAAGCTATACCCTCTCAGACAAAAAAAAAATTTTATAATTTGTCTTACATGATCCGAGTTATGAAGCAACACCGCCAAAAAAAATAGAGAAGAATTGATAACATCCTCCTTTTTTTTAAGTCGGTTAAAAATAGAAAAAATGTTCCAAGTGTTTTTGATTAAGATTTTTTCGGTTCTTCGATTATTTTTGAAAATTTGTAATTTTAAACTATCTATCCACTAAAGGCCGTGATACACTATCATACAAAGTCGTGCGATCTACGAAAAAATACAACCCTGGTATGATGGAATTTATGAAAATTTTCAAAAGACAATAACAATTCATCACACCAGGGTTGTACTTTTTCGTAGATCGCACGACTTTGTATGATAGTGAGGCATGGCCTTCAACAACTTTTAAGTTGATATTTTTTATAAGCTGATAATGTACAGATTCATTCTTTCCGGTTACATCTCTATAATCATTTTCATTACTTTTCACATAACAATATCTGTCAGCTGTTTCCTACCATTGCTGTTATACCCCACTTCCACACGCAAAGTTTACTTTGCAAAGTCTTAATTCAGCTGTTTGAAAGACAGAGGTAGTAGTGCAGGCTGTTTCTGTCTTTCTCCCAGCTGAATTAAGACTTTGCAAAGCAGACTTTGCGTGTGGAAAAGGGGTATTATATTGCATTACATTATTAAAATAAGATAACCAATTGTTTCATTTTTCTCGAGGCGAGAACTTGTCACATGTTACAGAAACGAGGCACAGGAATCGGTAGTGGAAATTCATAACTACTATTTTTTTCGATTTTTGATAGTTAAAAATATTATGCACATTTATGAAATCCCTCTACTGTACAAGTATTGAAAATAATAAAATAAATAAATATGAAAATTTATTTCTATTTTCAATACCTATAAAATATCGAAGGAGCGTTTTCTTTCGACATTGTGGTCTGGTTGTTAATATTCCAACTATAATTAAGTTTATCACTGTGTATTAAATGTACCCCTTTTAGTACCTTCTTCCCACATCCATACAAACAAATGTATGTATGTACTATATACATAAGTATGTATGGATGTATGTACATATGTACAGAAAAAGTATGTTATTTGATTCTGCAGCTCTCTGTCAGAAATCAAATTCAAATTGTTTTCAGTTTATCGCGCTCATCAACTGAGAGAATACGTTCGCTGTGTCTGTGCATTTATTTCTTTTGCATAATACTTCATTCATACGCACATTCAATTGTATTTCGCCAGCTTGTTTTTGTTTGTGCCAATCCTTTAAATACAAAACAGTTTCTTGCAAATGTGAAAACTAAGAAAAAAAAGTTGTTTAATTGAATAAAAAGAATATCGCTTTCTTTAATTAGTGTTGTGTGAGTATTATTTTCCATTCATTCCTTTTGATTTCATTACGTGTTTTGTTTTTCTTGCAAGTGTTGAATGAAGCTTTTACCGTTATTTATTTCGTTGCTTTTGTTTTGACTGTCGGTGTGGTCAACTGAGTGCTTTTAGCAGTGTTTTAGTGATCTTAATAAAATTTTCTTCGTTTTCATGTTTAAGGAATAAAAAACGTTTTTAGAAGTGATCTTTGTTCATTACCCTGAAGGAAATGTCGACGGTGAAAATGTACTGAGTCGCTTTTGACTTTGTCACCAATACTGTCACTGTCTAACGATTCCGCATAGGCACAATACTTTTTGCTATAGACATTTAGCATGTGCTTGTCATTGAAAATCTACTAGTAACACTAAAATAATTGACTAGATACTGACTACGTAGTTCTTAAGGCAACATAGAGACATACCAACCAGACATTTACTGGTACATTTCTATACCTTGCAGTCGCAGTCGAAATACGCCAACCACGATAAGGGGGAATATAACTACTAGAATTTCAGTGTTGACATAAAGACACTTGGCCCCAGTCTGACTGCAGGTATATACACACATATACATGCATACATATATGTATGTGCATATGCATTTATTTTATTTTTGAGTTAATTTATTTACATAATGGATTATTTTTTCTTAAAATTAGTGGGATACGATTTATTTATTTGTCAATAGGAGGCCTGGAAATCTAAATCAGATCAAGAAAGTTGCCAAACATTTTTTAGAAATTCTCTAGTCTTATATTGCTCTGCTATATATTAGCAAATATAAAAAGTATTGAAATAAATTTCATGAAATATCATGAAAAAGCAAAATTTAAATTAGTTTAATTGCAATCAAATACTTTGCAAACTCACGTTTTGCTTAATATCTAGATTTAATTGCATGTAAACTGAAAATTTTAAACTCCGAAAATATGTATGTACATACATACACAAACACCACTTTGAAGTTTAGAGCATGTTGCAATGAATTAGTGATAAGCGTTTTCAGATAATTGTGGTGCTTTTAAAATTTAGAAGCTGACAACACTGTTCAAAGTACGAAAATAAAAGAAACAATTCGCAAAAGTTTTAGGCAAAGAGAAAACATTTTAAACTAAAATATTAATAGTATTTGGAAAAATTAAGAAAATGGTTGCTATCAGTGGACCATACCAAAGTCAAGTTTGAAAAAATATTTTTCAATTGACTTTCAACTTAGAAAATGTTTGATTTTAAATAAATATTTAACTGTGTGGCTTTGTGTTTGGTGGGTAGATCGGAACCTCAATACATTGACAGTTCACCAATACATTCACAGTGGAGCTGGGTCCAACTCGTTAATTTTTGCCACAAACCCATGTAATTTAAATGGGTTTGATCATAGGTTTGTGGCAAAAATGAACGAACGAACGACTCGGACCCAGCATTAATCAGAGTAGCAGGCCGATCAAAATATTTCATCGGCGGCTGAAAGGCAAATATTTCCGGCGACGGCGGCGGCTGAACGGCTTAACGCCGAATTTTTAAGCATTCAAATTTGTCCCCAATCTAGTTCTGGGGAAGTACGTGCATTATTGAATCACCATGTTGTAACATTATTTTATTTGCAATAGTTTAAGCATTAAATTAAAGCAGTAATTGATGTCCCAAATGTCAAGAAAAGTACCTTCGTAAATTATTGATAAACCATAGAAACATATTATAGACTATAAATAAATTTTACGATTTTCCAAACTAAAAATTAGTTACTTTATGCAACACTGCTACATATGAACAAATAAAAAGCATTGATAAAATCAATGACCCTTATAGACTCTTACTATGACGTTTTTGTAATAGATTAAAGAACGCCGCAACACTTGTTCTTTAATCTAGGACGAAACTGTCATAGTCGAAATACGCCAACCACGATAAGGCCCATTGTCACAAAGTCGCCTGAATGCTGCGACAAAAAGTCTTCGTGTAAACGAGCATGGGTTTTCGAAGCGACTCAAAGAGAGAACGTAAACGTTCTCGGAGCTCTTTCTATGTGATTTGTAGTCTTAAGATTTACGTAACACAACAAAAGCGAACACAACTATTTTTCAATATGAAAGCCAGCATGCTTTCATATTCCATACGAAATATAAATCAAAACTATACGTATGATAAGTAGTTACAAAATCAAAAATAATTAAAAATTCGGCTGAGTATTAAGCCGCCGATAACCGAGTGATTCGGCGGCGGCTGGGCTTCTTGCACTAAATCACAGCGCCTACCAGTGCAACTCTGCACTTCTCACATTGTTTCACAAGTAAAGTGAACTAATGTAGTAGTAATAGGAAATTACCGTAATACTTGTGTGCCTTAAGTACCGTCAGTTATTTGAGCAGCCTGAATATTTTTATAGAGACATCGCATTGGGTCCTCTAAAGGGATAGAGTGAAAATTTTGCAATTTTCATTGTGTGCAAGAAATCGATGTACAGTGGTAATATCTACATAAGAACATAAGAACATTTCATGATTTCCTCTACTATTTTATCAAAAAATACAGAGAATTTGTCAATTTTGAGTTGACTATCTGTAGACTCTGTGTAAAGGAACAAGTGCTATATTACTACGTCTGAACTTACGATAGAGTATGTAGTAGAGATGGGCAAAAATATCGATATTTGTAAAAATAAATATCAATATATATCGCCGATATTTCAAAAAGAGATATATCGATACATCGATTCTTATTTACGAGTATCGGGTTTCGATATTTTCAAGAGCCTTTTTTTAACTGTAAGATATTGGCATTACTGCTAGTGATGCAAAGAAAAAAGAGAAATATCACAATAACAGCCAAGTTGCATCTATATATAGATTCTATAAGGTGATTACACTAAACCAGGTGACTTTTATTTAACTTAGCTAAATGACAAATTTGGTTTGTGTGGGTATAAACCTAATGATTTTACTTTCTGTACTATTACGAATCAGCTGACTCTTTTTTGTTCATATACATAAATCTTAATACCCTTTTCGACAAAGAAATTTTCCTTGCAAAGTCCTAATTCAGCAGGGAGAAAGACAGAAAGAGATTTTATTTCTCCCTCTGTCTTTCACACAGCTGAATTAAGACTTTGCAAAGTAAACTTTGTCTAAAAGGGGTGTTATACAAGCCGGTAGTTTTTCCCTTTCGTTCTGTTCGGTTGCGGTTCAATCTGTGAAAATCAAAAAACTGTTGAGTGATTGTAAGTTAAAGCATAAATAAAATAAAAACATTTCGAAATAAACTTTGATTGTGCTTTAAGAATTAAAAAAAAAAAATAAATTTTGACCAGAAAAACATAAAATAATATTGAAACAAAACAATGGACGGTGCAAAACACATCACTTAAGTGAAAAACTGTGACCTTTCTGGTCAAAAACAGCTGATAATTTATTACAGAAAAAGTAACTATTAAAATTAAGAAACTGAACGGTACAGGACAGAACAGCAACAGAAGGAAAGTAAAGACTAATGAAGCCTTAAGCAGCTGCAGTGGCTTACGTATAATTTAACATAGTTCTTTTGTAGTAAATTTCTTAAAGTGACTACTTGTGCATTCGAAATTATGTCGCTTAAACTTCTTTAATTTTGGAATATTTTTGCAATATTTGTAGGCAAAAAATTTTTTATATATCGAAATATTGATGTTTTAATAAAATATATATCGATGCTGTTCAAAAATATCGATACGATATATATCCAGCGTTACCGTTTGTGCGACTAAAGTGGCAATTTTACACTTTTTTGAAGCCTCCTTTTTTGCATCTTCTAAAGAATTGTTGTTTAGTTTTAATGTTAATTATTATTATATTTTATTTTATTATTTTACCGCTTTTATAAATGAACTGATTGTTTTCTGTTATGTTTTTGTTAATTTTTACTAAATTCCAATGTTTTGTGTAAAATAAATGCCTTTATGAAAACGTTGCGACTTTTTTTTTATTCAAAATCTACTTTTTTGTGCCACTTTTTTTATTTTAAATCCCCTTTTTGTGCCACTTTTTGAAATTTCTCAACGGTAACGCTGTATATATCTACACATTTTTTGCATTTGCCCATCTCTAGTATGTAGTATTCCTCCAAAACTTTATTAAAATAAATAAAATTAAATTTTGTTGTTGTACTGGCTGACCTCTTTCTGTACATCAATAGTCTCTATATTATTTTACATATATTTTTAGCTAACCATTTACAGTTTCCTAATTGGCCAGATTTCGCTTGCTGGATATACATACATAAACCCTAATATGTCACTAAAATGTCAGTGTTAGTAGTTATTGTCGCCGGCTGCTAATTATTTTAGATTTTGTTTTATTAAGGTGGGTGTATGATGAGGGAAAGGAAAATTTTATATGAACAGTATGACTCTGTGGAAGTTGATAATTGCTAGCAATAGAAATACATACGAGTACATATGTATACCCACATACTTACATTTAAAACAACTACAACAGAACTAAATATTAAATTCTGGACGAGATAAACAAAATGGACCAAGTAGCGACAGGAAATAGCAATTTATCTTGTAGACTTTTTTGCTTTGATTATTTAGCTTAAAGTCTATTTTCCATTTGTGATTCATAATTCCTAAAAAAATATGTAATTGTCGTAATGTCACTAAACTTATATACAAAAAGTTTAATTATTCTTATTTTAATTAATAATAATTCGTACTTTCCTGCTTAAGATATCTTTGCCAGTCTTATATGTATGTAGTTTTAATTAAATATGTAAGTATGTATTTAAATTTTAAAATCACTGTAGGAATTTAACTTGCTCATTAAAGCAGGTTGTACACGACATGTTTTTTAAGTCTGACATGTCAACTTTTCAACTCAGATGTACATAATTCTGCATGTCTCTCAAAAATTGTGTTTTACAGAAGGTTTATAATATTCGGTCACAAACGTGCATGTACAAATACGTCTGACATTGTCCGTGTTTGTACCCAACAGCTGATCTGTGCTCAAATTTTATTAAATATTTTGTTAAGTGGTTGTAAAATGAATTCAGAAAATAATACAATTGCAGTGTGCAGCATTATTTCAATTATAACTGCAATTAAAGCAAAATCAAATATAAAAATATGTAAATATTTTTGCACAAACCTATGTCGTTCTCCGTTTCAAAATGGAGTGTTGTCGGCACAAAAATTTTGCTTTACGCCGTAAAAAGTTCACTCATTTTAAAGAATTTTTCTTTAAATTCGAAGAAATCATGTTAGGATATAAATATGGAACGCAATTTTATTGCATGTACATGATTGTTATTTAATAGTTAAAAAAAAAACATAAATATATCAATGTTGTAATATATCAACTTTAGGCGGCTAATGCTTTCGTCAATATCGGAACGCCGCTGAATGTTTCCTCACGGCATAGATTTTTGACGACATATTTTGCTTAAGAAAAACAGCTGATGTCAGAAATTTTGTCAGAAGAAAATAGAACACGCTCTAATTGAAATTTTGTCAGAAGACTTTGCGTCTGACTTTTACAGAAGCAATGTTTTAAAGGTACCACACGACATGTACATGTTATACACTGGGAAATATGACAATTCAGATGTAAAAAACATGTCGTGTACGGGGGGCTTAAACGTTTAAATTAAGAGAGCATAACAGCTGTCATAGTGTGTTCTTTTTTAGACGCGGAAAGCTTTAAAATGTCATAACAATTACGTTGTCTCGTATCTAAAGCGAAACCAGTGCCCATGTTCTGTAACTTTGGCGAGAACTTCTTTCGTGAAACAAAATATTCCATCGTTTCTCGAAAAGTGAGAAAAAAGTGTGTCTGTAAGTCATGTCGAAAACCATCAAAAGTGATTACGTCGTTACGTTAGAAATGTCAAAATGTAATAGTCGAAGCCGACGTGACATCGCAGACGTTGTGAACGCTTATCACAAATGTCGTGGACGGCGACCAAAATTTACTAAAATTGAAAAATTTTCAACGACGGCGGCGAAAATATAACGGCTGACGGCTGTACGAAATAATGTATAGTGCGACTTTAACGTTTGTTGTTTAGAATATGTTTATTGTTTACTAAATATTTTCCAATAATACAAAAAATAAAAATAGCTTTGTGGTGTAATTAAGTGATTGTTAAAACAAAATTGTTGAAGTGGTGCATATAAAGAGTTAATGCCATCAAATTGTCTTCTTGCGAAGACATATACTACATAGTCTACCAATTTTTCTTTTTGTTGCTTAGAAGCATAGTTTTCTAAAATTATAAAAGAAAAATTGTTAATAATGAAAAAAATCACTTTAAAAAAACAAAATACTAACATTTTCCGTGTTATTATCCATCGCACTTGGCTTTTTAATATATTTTTTATTTTTGAATTAATTTCTCACCGAGTTTTTATTTGTGAGTGAATTTGACAGTTCAAAGCGGGAACTTTTCTCGCAAAAATTTTACAGACACACTTTTTCTGTAAATTGGCGAATAATTTCTTTACGTGACAGCTGTTACTCGCCATAAAAAAGTTACAGACATAGCAAGGCATATCAAACAGGTACATGCATCAGGCAAATTGCTCATCCGCTGATTTTTTGTTTACACGTTTATAACGAAGAATTCATGTGACAATTACTTTTGTGCCTTGTTTGATGCATACAATTATTGACAATTACTTTGTAAAACTATGTGAGAAGCACAGAGTTGCCACAGTGTTTTCTCTAACGCGTGTACCTGTAGTAAATGTGCCTTGAGACACAGTTTAGTGAGAAAAGCAGCTGTTTGTTTCAATTTATTGCATTTTTGTTTCATTTCACACATTTCAAGCGAAAACTTTCTCGACGCGGGAGTTACAGAACATGGGTACAGCTTAAACCATTTTTGTTTATGATGCCCATAGGACGAGTTTCCGCAGATTATGGTTTCTGAGGGTCATTTAGAATCTTTCGCTGGGACAGTTTTTCTTCGGATTACTCATTAAACAATAGCAATTTTTAAATTAGTGTTGTACTCGTAGTTTTGCATTTTGAGACTGCACTAAATATGTATCTAAAATGTACAAATACATATCGCTCATTTACTCAAACAACGTCATAACTCCTAAAATAAAGTTTTTGAGTTAGTGATGCAGAATTAATTATCATATCGTTCTTCATATTGTGTAAAAATTTCATACAAATATCTTGTTTACTCAACTCTTGTGAGAAAGATAAAATTTTCTGTTTCCATTAAGTTGTGTGTAAATTGAAAACCTTAAACTCGTTTTGTAGTAAACTGGTTTTTTGAGTTATGACGTTGTTTAAATAAATGAGCGATATGTACTTATGTATGTAAATATATATTCACTTAAACAGGAAAGTAACTTCTTCATAAAAATGCCTCTTCCATAAGAACTTTCTGTATGCAAGAATTTCTAAACTTCCACATTAAAGTCATTCAGCATTTATGTAATCACATGTCATTGCATAGTGCATGTATGATCTTTGTGTAAATTAATTGTGAAATGAGATTAAACTATTTCTGTCAGGGGTCACCAACAAACTGCAACAACATTAGCAAGCCATGTTCATTCATATGCAGCAGAAAAAATTTAAATTTTTCTGTGTCGGATAAAATTCTTATTTGTTTTTCTCTGGGAACCTTTGGGAAAATTGCAACAATAAAAAAATCATACAAATGAAAATAGACACACAGAAGTAAAAAACTTACACAATTTAATTCTTGAACTTAGTAACGGCAAAAGTTTTAAAATAAAAATTACAAAATATGTTACACTAAAGAAAAAACATAGAATGACTTCCAAAGCGTATCAAAACATGTTTGTATACTTTTTAGATGCCTTATTTAGATCGTGTACAGATACAAAGTTGCGCAACATTGTAACCCTGACCATGAACTTTGAAACCGATGAGCTGACAGCTTGCTGGAGGCGTTTTTTAAAAATTGTTCATGTTTTGTACTGCGGCGTTATGGAGAACTGTCTTTGATCGAATACAAAGCAATTGACATTTTGGAACTCAGAAATTTTCATAAATCTGAATTCATCAATTGTTTCCGCAAAACATTGTTTTTACTGAGAGTTTTTTGCAACCCGATTCACCTATTTTGAACAATTTGTGAAGAAAATCAAAGCTGCCGCATGAAAAATTTGACATGTACTAAATTTAGCCCAACTCGCGGTTTTTTTTTTCTTATAAATTTCTCGCTTTTATTGCTTAAAAGTATGCAACATTGTTAAAATTCCGTTTCGCAGCTGACAAAAATGATGCCAGAGTCATTTTGCATGGAAAAACATGCTGCCAGATACATTTTACGTGTTTTTCGCAATAAGAACAGAGTACTACTTTTGCAAATTTATTTCGCAAATATTTTATATGTAGTTTGACAGCATTTCGCACAAAATTGTGAACATAGTACAATGCTTAACGCAAGAGTTCAGTAATAGAGATTAAATAAAAATTTTATGTTTTCATTGCCAATAAGAATGTGTGTTAATAAACATAAATATCTTTTTTTGTTTGAATAAAAAATAAGATAAAAAGCGTAACCATTCACAAGCATGCATGGAATAACTTTATGCTGAGAAAGTGAAGCTAAAACTGATCAGTACCTGGATTCAGTAACTTTTATTACGACAGTCGTATCGCTATAACAAATATAACGAAAATTTATCGACTTTGCTATTCAGTAACGTTTTTAACGATATTCGCTGTAAGTTAAAGTCAGCTGTGTCACTATTTAAGCGACACTAATTTATGTGCTGTTAATTTTATCAATAAAGTAAATGTGTTTGGTGTTACAAATGGCTTTTGAATGAATATTTGGGATATAAGACTTTGGAGCTCCTAACATAGTGTCCACTCCTGATGAATTTATATCATGATGAATGTCAAATTGATATCATGATGAAAATTCATCACGTATAGACTCAATTTATTAATATTATGGCAGCGTTATGATATAATCATCAGAGCTCACGGCCTGATAAATTCATCTTGATATCAAATGCCATTTTATGTGTTACTGTGAATTTAATGTTTATTTATTAACCAATTTTTGTTTAAAAAAGACAACACAACAATTATTTGTGACTAAAAAATTAAACAACACGCAAATTAGATATTTTTGGCAAGTATTTTTCAAATATTTATTTGATTCATCATGATATAAAATCATTAACGTCTACCCCATTGTGTTGATATTAATGAAAAAATGACAGTTGCTCTGCCGGTACGAGTTATGATATAAAATCATCAGGTATGGACACTATGTAAAAATATGTAAACGTAACTATTTTTGGAACTTTCTTATAGACAGAGATGCCACAAGACATCAACAAAAATCAGCAGAAAATATCAGCTGTGTACTATCGTTAAAAAGAAGCTACAGAATCACACAATCGTTATTGCAAGCGACAAAATGTATAAATCGGATCGTTCAAAGTTACTGAATCGCACTACAGTTGCAGATGCGAATGGATTAAATTCCCAATGACTGTATTTATTGATTTATTATTTGTCTATGGAATTGAATTCCTTACAGACAATTAAAGATATTATTAACTGATATTAAATTAACATTTCACAACATTAAATAAATTACAAAAAATATAAAAAAATACAAAAACAATTTAATTATGAGTTTAGAAAATTTACAATGGCATTCTTTACTACATTAACACATTCTTCTAAAGCGGCCCACCCACTTGCAATATAATTGCACAACTTTTCGTATTGTACAATAATATCGCCAATGTGTATGTCATATTCGAAGGTGGCACAATATATTGGCAAATATCAAAAGACTTTTGATTTTTATTGTACAAACAAGACAATTGTGTAATGTGGTGGAAACATTGTTCAATGTTGTTTACTTTTTCACAGCCAGGAAAATTAGTCAATATTTTCTTTAAAAGTATTGTGCCATTTATTGCATAGTATAGCTCGAAACGACAATAATATGTATAACAACATATGCAATAATATTGTATAATGGTTGGGCCGCTTAAGAGGATCGGCATCAGCATAATTGGCTCTATAAACTTTTACAGATAGAGGAATAAAATTATGTACTAAGGAGATTGTAAATTTTATAAATTTTTTCTGATCGGCCTTGATGTTAGAAGGAAACAAATCTTCCAGGGAGAAAACTCTCAAAATATTCTCCCTCTCCCTCATATTTAGAATACTTAAATTTTTTCCGTTGTGCAATTTTTAGTGCAATATAAATCAAAAGAGTCAGTCGTAAAGCAGCTCTGGGCGAGTCAACAGTAAGCGTCGTTGGCAATTATTTCTTAAGTGCAACCAGGCCACTGTTGCTTATTGACCTTCGAGAGTTTTGCGTCTCGCTCGCACTGATAACCGTATATTCTTGCGGTTCTTCTGTGGAATTTCTTTACCAACCACGATGCTACTTCCTATGTGAAGGCATAGGTCGTGTATAGTCAGTCACGAAAGCTTTTTTTAAAATACTCTTAATACCATCTTGGGCATATGGTCTAGTTAACCCGCCCATATTTGTGCAACAATACTTTACAAATTTACTTTGTAAAGTATTTATGAAATAAATAAATCAAAAGACAATTGATTTTATTCAATATATTGTGTGACCTACTAAAGTACATAATACGCACACATTAAATTTACAATATCAATTATTGCACAATAATATTGCAAATATGTGAGCGTCTTAAAAACAAAAGCAATGAAATGATTTCACTTTTATAGAACTCATGCACATGCAAAGCTTACTTTGCAAAATTTTGAGTTTGGGGGAGAGAAGAAAAAAGGGAATAGGAGTGAGTGCAAAACTTTGATGTACTCGCAAAGTTGCAACGTCTATCGTCCTTTACAGCAAGTTGCAGGGCTGCATGCTTATGTCTATTTTACGAAATTGTACTTGTGCAAAAGTGAAAGAAAGTTTAAAGAAAATTTAAAAGACTTTGTCAAAGTAAACTTTGCATGTTCAAAGAGGTTCTTATATTGCGAATATGAGCACATACAATGTATGCGCTCCGTCTTAACGTATCTTCCGAAGCAACCCTTTAATTCCAAATTTAAACAATGAGAAAATTATTCTTGGAAATAACCTCTTCTGAATGTAAACTATTTTTTTAATTGTTTCTCTAATTTTCCATAAAAATGAAAAACAAAATACCATTCATTTTTTATGCAAACAACAATGAATTGCAAAAAAAAAAAAATTCATATTGTTGTTGTTTCACCTGTCATGACAGTGTTCTTGCAAGAGGTGTTTTTAATTTAGGTTACTTGATAAATTGTCTTCAAAACCACTAGATTCTTCAAGATACTCGTATGTTACAAACGAATGCATTTTAGTTTTATATTAGCATATTGTGTTAAAAGATTTCACCCAAACACATTGATGTTCAGTGGTTGCATGAAGGCACAAAATTATCATCTCTTTCTGGAACACTCACACTCTATCCGCTTCTCTAAATTGTGCAACTAAAATGGTTACATGACTGCATGAATTTTGATGTTTAGCACATCCATTTAATGTACGTCATGAAGGGGGTTAAAACCCCATGCATGCTATTCTTTTTTTCATGTTTGAAGCTGTTTGTTTTCACTTTGAATTTCTTTTTTGTTCTTTTTGTTCAACTTTACTAATTGACTAACTCACTCTTTAGTGTTACTCGTACATGCTACTTTTATATATGTATGTATATATATGTAGTTATAACCAGGGCATCCAAAAAATATTCCTTCTATCCCAGAAACAGAACATAGAATGCTGCTATTTATTTCTATGCTTAAAAGATAACAGCAAAAGTCGACTTAAGACAAAAACGCGTTTTACTCGTATGTGCCACAAAATTCTACAAGCGAAGCTTCATATTTACATGAAATTCTTTCTCATGTCTTTAACGAAGTTTATTATAAAGATATGAACAAAATATATGTACCACAGACTGTATGTTTACAAAACGTTTAACAAACAAAATTTGTTCTGTAAACAGTTTGTAAACCAGAATTATTTTTTATGAATATGGCAGTTATTAACGTTTGATTTAGGGTTTTTATTTTATTAATAAAAATTATATTACGAAGCTAAAAACCTATTACGAATGAAAATTAAAAAAAAAAAAAATTATATTACGAATGAAAAACTTGTTCGTACGACGTTGCGTTATAAATCACTTACTGTGTGTGTGTGTAATGTAGTATAGAATTCTCGTTTATTTTCTAATACAATTTTTATAAATAATTCTAATTCGAGTTTACTGAAAATTCATAAAAATGAACAAGAAGAATCTTCTCTGATGAAAAATAATATTGCTGCAGTAAATTTTTATTGCTTCAGATTAATGAAAGTATAAATTTTTTAATAGAATGCCTGTTTATTTGTGTAAAATATTTTTGGTTTTCCTGATCAGGACAAAAAAATTCATGTGGGAAACTTTTGTTCATACATACATACATATGTATGTATATATGCAGTTTTATTTTTCCTATTTATTGTTTTAATTTACTCCCTAAAAATTTATGTATATATTTTCAAATGAAATTGTTGCCCTAAAACAATTACATATAAAGTTAAAATTCAATTAAAATGGTTAAAAATATAAAAATACAAGTGGTTTTATTGAGAATAAAAGCTAATGATTCTGAAGAAAATAACTTTAGAATTTTACTACAGCAAATACATTTTTTTAACCAAATTCTTATAAAAAAGTGAAAATTTTCGAAAAATTATACACATATCGCTCATTTAATAAAACAACGTCATAACTCAAAATAACTAGTTTGCCAGAAAATGAGTTTAAAGTTTTCAATCTATATACAATTTAATGGAAAAGGAAAATTTTATTTTGCTTTCAAGAGTTGAGTAATACCATGTTCACACTTACGTGTTTAACGCCTCATTCGTTTAACAGTAATTTAAGAGTTTTAACACGACGATTTTGAGATGTTTTACCATACATTGACTTGTTTTGTTAAACATCTCAAATGAAGTGTTTAAGATTTAAACACTTCCTTAAACACGTAAATGCAGTATGTTCAGTGCGATTTTTTGAGAACTCTGGCCTGAATGTTACTTCTCTTAAAAAAATATATAACAAATGTTTTTATAAATAATTGAGTATTTTTTAACTAATTACTTGTTTAACAAATAATTTTTTTTATATATAATACTCAATTATTTATAAAAACATTTGTTATATATTTTTTTTAAGAGAAGTAACACTCAGGCAATGAATGCTACTACTATTACTAGGTGTTACCCTCTTTTGGGAAAGGGATAGTGATAGAGAAGACAGGCGATGAAGGAAGAGATACAGTAAAGCTCATTCTTTTACAACTCTGCTTTTTTTGGTGTTGAATGAGGCGTATTAAATTTTTGAAGCTGTGATTAGTAGCCATTCTATTGGTTATTTTACTTCGCCGATGATTCTGCTACACAACGAAGGAGGGCGCTCTGATGTTACATTGGGATTAGTATCTGCTGAAGTCGGTATAATTCAGTGACCAGTGACTATGCCTTCATCACATGAACTTTCCTACAACAACTGATACAAAAAGGGCACTAATGTACATCAGAAAAATGCGTGGTGTTGTTATTTGATGACTGTCTGATAGCGGGCTCGAACCCAGGACCTTCGTTTTCGTAGTCAACGTGCTAACTACTTCAGCCTAATAGTTCGTAATTTTTTACAAATACAATAATTTGCTGACAAAACGTCAACCTTAAACATCTCAAATGTAATGTGAACGGTTGTGTTTAGTTTTTTAAAACACTTGCCTTAAACACGTTTAAGACCACAAGTGGTGCTCTGTAAACCGCACTTTTTGAAATCGCCTAATTTCCAGGAAAAAACTTAATTAAAAACGTGACTTGTTGCAGCTTTTTAATTGGTTTTAATATTTTTATTGGTCAAGATATTTTATACGAACTGACCTGCGAATGCGCTAAGTCGTCCGATCAGCAGATCACTGTTTTTCGTTTTTGAAATCGCATGATTTCAAATGGCGCGGTTTGCAAAACACCCCTGCATAAGTGTGAACATACGAGATGTTTGTATGAAATTTTTGCACAATATGAAGAACGATATGATGATTAATTTTGCATCACTAACTTAAATTTAAATTTCATTTTCTGAGTTCTGACATTCCTTACTCAAAATAAGAGCGATATGTAACTTAATAAACATTTAAGGCTCAGTTAGCCTACTGTAATGTAATGTAACTGCAACAGTAGAAAACAGCTGATCGATATTGTTATGTGGAAAGTAATGGAAATGGTTATAGAGATTTAATGTAACATAACCTACTTTTCATATAAAAATATCGATCAGCTGTTTCTTACATTACAGTTACATTGCGTTACGGTCGGCTAACTGAGCCTTTAATAACTTTTTAGTTTCTCACGAATAAATCATTTGTGGTCAAAAATTCCTTAATTAATTTTTCCCCTTTTTTTGAAAATCTTCACACATTCAATCAAACGAATTTATTAATTTAAATACAAAAACATAAATTTTTCACTAATTACATGAAGAAAAAAAAACATTAATTTAATTTCCTTATTTTCCAGATGAGTGGCAAACGTACACGCAGCTTTAAATGCGCCGTTCATCATCGCGATCGTGAAGTTTGCTCTGAGAATGATTTTCATTTAGTTTTCGAAGAACCGCCCCTCTTTAAAAAAATGGTTCATGTTATTGCAATGGAAATACTGCCCGAAGAGCGCGATCGCAAATATTATGCAGATCGTTACTCATGCTGCCCCCCGCCATGGTTTATAATTCTCATAACTATTATTGAGGTAAGTCGTTTTTTTATTTTTTGTTTTTTTTTTGTGTCCGAAAGTAGTAAATCATCATAGTTGTCAAAGCTCTAACGTCTGGGCAATTAAAATTTATTAATATTAAACAAACCCTCCCTAAAATCCAATCACACACATTTATAAATTTAACATAAAAACTATTTGTTATGCCGAAGATTTACCTATTGAAATATTTATATTTGAACATGATGAATATTTAAATTTAGTGAAAAGTAATAATTCACAGCACCAGTGTTGCCAGTTTTTTTTTATAGAGATTATGCCCAATTTTTGATTTGTCATCCCCGAAAATCCCCAAATTGAGTTTTTTTATTAAATTTTTTTTAATTGTATTAAAAAAAAATACAATAATAACATAATTATTCAATAAAATTCATTTATATATTTATGATTTGACCAGGCTAAAGTTCGTATCGCTTTGCAAGCCAAATTACATGTGAATACACTGTGCTTGAATTCGAAACTTTTTTTTTGTAACAAGCCGGGGACACAGTGGATAAACCTAATTCAAATACGCTGAATCCATTTTTTTTAGGTTAGCTCTTGTTTAAAAAATAATTCAGATTGAAAACTTGGTTAAAAGCACCTAAAAATCACAATTTTTTATAGTTTTATACCATTTATTAACCTTTATGTCGATAACTGTCGCCGAAAATGACATGTATTGAAAAACTTGCGTCCTAAGAAGTTTCTGAAAAAAAAAATTGAAATTTTTTTAGAATTTTTTCGTAAATTTTTTTGGGCAATTTTTTTTTTAATTGGGGCAATTTTTTAATTTTTCTTTCTCAATTTTTTTTTCAAAAATTGCTTTAGGACGCATGTTTATCCATAATATGTTCTTTTAATTGATATAAAAATGAATGAATAGTAGAAAACTGGGGAAAATTGCGACTTTTAGGTGCTTTTAAACAAGATTTCAATCTTAATTATTTTTGAAACAAGAGCTAACCTAAACAAATGGTTAGCACCATTGGATTCAGCGTACTCGAATTAGGTTTACCCAGCATTTCCCCCGCTTGTTAAATATTTGAACTAGCACAGTGTAATTATTAATGAACAAATAACACCAAAGTTAGTTGTAAATATTCTGACGAACACGTAGTAGAACGGAACAACCGGCTGTTTTCGAAGGCCACTACACCTTCATCATCAGCGTTCTTTGTGTTTGGTCACTGTGTGTTAATGTAGATTTCTGCTTTATATACGCAACTTTTATTACAAATGGAATATGTGAATTGTTTTGATACATCGTATAACAATTTGCTGAAAGCTTTTTTGTAATGAAAGCTCATTTTTACCATCTCTAAATTTACAACACTCTTGCCATTGTCGTTTGTTCTTCACTAATTATGCACATGTTAGTTAATTTGCTTATTTTTGTTCTACTTAAGACAAAATTTTTTCATTTCATACTACTAAGTATATTTTTATATTTAGTTTTTTTGCCACAGGCCCATGGCTATTAATTTTAGTTAATTTTAATTATTAAATGTTATGTACATTATTGGTTAATCTGCCTTGATACTTGTTCTTTATTAGAACCCATTCACAATTTTAGACTTGCTCGACGCATATTTCTTACTTGGAGGCTACACATTCAATTTTTGCTTCAATTTTTGTTTCAAAGTTCAATACATTCAGATTTTCTTACTACCACACTCATACATTTGGGAGTTTAATACCAGGTGGACTTCAATTTTTCTTTCAACGCATCATTCAATTTTTCTTTCAATTTAACAGCTGTTTTAAAGTAATTTTTGTGTTTGTAAAAAAGTTAAAACAGAATTAATTTTCTTTGCTGACATAAAATATGTATAAAATCAATAAATATAGTGAAGTGCGAAAATTTTTAATTTTTTCCTCGACGACGGCATTTTGAACATAAAATTGGAAATCAAATTGCTTGCAGCCTACGTCACATCTTCAATTTTAGTAAATTTTGACAAACCATACGTGTGAAAAAATTGAAAGCAATTTATTGAACGTGTAGCCGCAAAGTTAGCTCAAAAATCATTCATGTTACCATCAGTTATAAAAAAAAATTCCCTAAAATTTGGTTATCATACCCAACAAATCCCCTGATCCCCAACACCAAATTTTTATCCCCAATCTCAAAAAAAACCCCAATTTTTGAACAAATCCCCTAAACTGGCACCGCTGCACAACACGCCAATAGAAAAACAATAAAGCTCACACATAAAGTGGCAAAGTGATAAGTTCGGTAGTCATGCAAATATTTTAGACAGTAGCAGCAGGTATTAAGATTAACCTCAAAATGGTACAGTGTTGCCAGCTTGTAGCATTTGAATACTTAGGTATATTTTCCTTTTGTTGGCTTTTATACCAGGTTGATATAAAAGGAAAAAAAAATAATAGGGAAAATCCTACAGCAATGCTAAAAAATAATATAAAATAATTACATTTCTTTCTAATGTTTATAATTTGATTAGGCTAAAGTTCATATCGTATTAATTCTGCCACGTATTGTAATTAACACCGAATTTATGGACTTTATGTGCACACGTACTTGAATGCAAATGTTACAAACGGAATCATGAACTTAAATCATGCAGTTAAAAAAACAGCGGTGCTTTCAATATTCAGCAATAGTATATTTGTAGGTTGCTTCATATTGATTTGTGTTTTTTTTAATAATTGAATTTTAATATTTTGTTTAAAAATAACCGCCAATTCCTTCTCGTGCCGTTAAAAAAAACAGTGTGTGTTTTATATCATATATGGCCACAGAATATTAATTAACGCAGTTTGGCAGAAATATTTTGGTTTATTTTTGTTTGCTATTAGTTATTAAAAAAGAAAGAAATTTTTTTTTGATAAATAAATCATTGAGTTAATTGGGTTTATTACAAATTTTATTATGTAGACACTTACATGTACATAATACTTAATAATTCACACATTAAATTTTATTACTAAAAATAATCAAAAGGTATTAAAGAATTTTTAAATAAATTATGCATGACTAGGTGTTTCGATAATTGCTGTAATAAAGCTTTAATGAATAAATAAAAAATATTTGTATATGTATCTATATTTTTTGCTATAACTTGTTTACATGGCAACAATTGAACTGAACAATTGATTTCGTCGTTATGTAGTCAGTCGAACGTAAAATCAAAGTTACTTTATTGAAAATTAAAAGTTCATTTCTCTCTGTACAAATTTTATAAATAACTGGAAAGTTCATACTAAAATAAGTACTTTTGACAAATGATATAAATTACGACTTATTTTATTCATTAGAGCGAGTTCATTACTGTAACTATAAAATAATTAGATAAATAAGTACCCCTCATTACTTTGTAAGCCATTAAAAGAGTACTTGATACCCATTACAAAATCTGGGCAATATCTTCTACAAAACAATTCATTTGATTTTATAATCTCAAACTTAATTTATGTAAAAAAATATTTATTAACTTAAAATAAAAAGTCTGAAAATGTTTCCTTTTCGCAGCACACATTTTAGGTAATTTTAAATTGCAGCCAACACCCCATAAGATGCCTGCCTCATGTTGCATAGATAGAATAGAATTTTATTTAACAAGTCATGGCAATTTATGTGACGTTGTCATCTAAGTCTACGACCCTAAGAATGCTACTGCATATAAATATCGTTTAGACGAAAGAAAAGCACATAAATACTGGCCAAGTACTTATGAATGCAAATTAAAAAATTCGAACAGCATGGTTCGGTTAAAACGAATTTTGCACTAATATTAAACTAAAATTTTTACGCTTATAGCAAATTCTGGTTATACCGAACTTTAATTTATAAAGAACTTATAAAGAAAAAAAAAAAATTTACCCGTTATTATCTGATGTTGTTGAAAACAGCTCTGTGAAAAGAAATATTAGAATTATTAGAATGAAATTTCCAGGTCCCTGGGAGTTCGTTATAACCGAACTCCACTATATGTGTATATGTTCTGAACATTATACGGTGGGAATTTTTGCGCGAAAAATTATTATGAATTTCTGATATTTCTAGCACCATGAAGAGCTCTTATTGGAAATATTCACCCGGTTTTATGCTGTTTGATCATTAAGTGATAAAAAATTTGAAATACGCTCTGAGGTAAAATTTATTCCAAGTCGACAGAGATAAAAATTAGTTTTTAAATTCTGAAACTCGAATTCGTCTCAAAGTTTTTTGCAAATTTCATCTAGATGAATCAATCACCCTTATTACAGTTGTCAATATCGACGTCACGTCAATACAATAACAAAAAATTAGCGCATGTCGAAAACAACTGAATCGTGATTAGAATCGTGCTACTTTCTAGACCTTATTAAACAGAAATAAACTGTCAATAGCAGGATACTGAACGGCCTTTAGATATAAAGGTTAGCTGCGAATAAGTGGCTCCCTACACCGGATGTTTGTGCTTTGCAAAATCGAGAAAGTGTGTGTCTACCGCCTTTCAAGCTGTAACTCTCATACCATACATACCTCAGCAAAGGCGAGGGTTTACATTAAGCGTTTCTTTATAAACTTGCATTATGAACAGCCAGTCGTTAGTGTTAGATGACAGCCCCAACATCAGACTGGAATCCAGTAGATAAATAATCTACTCATACGGTATTCAAAGGCTAACGAAACCTGAAATAAGAACACGAATGGAAAATTGTTCGAAGTATGTACTATTTTCATTATGGGATCGATGAGAATATGTTATTTGCGAAGTTGGGCCATTGTTCCGCATATTTTTAGAGCTAGGAAAACAGCTTGTGTGGGTGAGAATATAGTGAATAATCTTTGTGGGTATTTTATTTGAATCTGTCGACATTGAAAGTGGCAGGAAAAAATTGTGCGGGTAATTTATTCCACATATGAACCGTGCGTCTACAAAAAAACTAATTCGTAATGCGATTCCCTAGCCAATCGATCTCAAATGCAAACGAGCAGCGTTAATGAAGAACATGTTGTTCGTAATATAAAATTTGGGTTTCGGGAAAAGCTTCCCTGGTTTCATTAGATCACATTTCATTGTAGTAGGAATAGAGCAATGAAATGCTCAATTGAGTCAATAAAGTTGTATACCCTACTGTTATCGCTGATATTCTTCTCATAAAGTAAAGTAAAGTGTCTCTTAAACCGTTAAAAAAAGTAGAGAGGTGTCTTACGACACCCGCTTAGAGCTAGCTGTGCTACTTATGTATGTAGCTATATAAAACAAATTTCATGTTTATTATATTTATATTTCGATTAAATTAATGTATGGTTTGTGCTCATAAGCAAAAAAACAAAACAAAAACTAATTGAACAATCGTTCTCATTGGGTTTGCTTTGTTTTTGTTTCCCTCACCTCGAAAAACGAAACAAAACAAAATCGAACATTTTGTTTCGTTTATTTTCTTACTCTGTTTTTAAGTACAAAGAAATCAAAACGAAAATAAACTTATAACCGTAATAGTGTCGATTACAGAAATTACGTCCTAGCTTCTGTGTCGTGGCATAAAGAGCAAAGCTATAAAAAGTGGAAGCACTTGTGTAATTCCTTTGAAACTTCAAGGTGTCTGTGACTTAAGCTTGATTACACTACACTAAAATTTAATGAGTCATATAAAAAAAAAGAAAGATTTAAATACTTAGGAGATCAGATAGAGTGAAGTATATCTGAAACTATTTAAAAATAAACGAGGCAGTAGTATATTTCCTTTGAGACTTGAAGGCATCTGATTTGAGCTAGACTACACTACACTAAGTTTAACATAAAAAATACATTAAAATTAAATGAATTTATTTTAATTTTATTTTTCTTGAAAATGTCCCACTGTGTGTTGAAATTACTACTTTTTTCACTCAACGAATTACTTTAAAATTCTGACGCGACACAAAGTCTCGTCGAAGGAGCTGAAAAACACAGAAATTTAAATACATTATGAGTAAATGTTTTTGATTAGGACACAACGACATGTTTAATTTGAAATTGTATTTAAGAAATTTTTTATTTAATATGTGATGGGTGGTTTTTTAAGATCCTTCCGATTGTATTTAAAAGGAGCATATGCAATTTAGAGCAATATATGAAACCTTTATATGATATAACGATCTATATAATTTAATGTTTAAAGATGATTTCATGTAAATGTTGACCGCGCCTACTCCTCAAATGCTTCATACGTTGGGTCCAATTTTTACATACTCTCTTCAACATAAAGGCCGGTATCTCACGAATAAATTCTTCTCCAGTGCATCAACTGTTGCGGGCTTATCCCTATGGATATAAGCCATAACATAGCCCCAGAAAAAATAGTCTAAATGCGTTAAATTGCACTATCTAGGCGGCCAATTGACCGGTTCCAAACGTGAATAAACTATTCAATTGGGCCATTTGTTCAGCTTGCTGCGTGTCATGTATCATCGTCTTCCTGAAACTTCATGTCAGCCAAGTTCAGCTCTTACGTTTTGGGCAAGAAAAAAATGTGTAATCGTCGCACGGTAGCGCTCGAATGGCGCCGAGATTCCGAATAACCGCCTCAGAAAGTCGCCCAAAATGACCATAAAATGGAATAAGTGCACGACACACTTTATTAACCGAGCATGGATTTTGATAATAAACTTTAACAATCTGCAAGCGTTGTTCATTTGTAAGTCAATTCATGTTTAAATTATAGACCAAACTGAAGATGTTTAATACTAAAATATTACACGAAAACAGCTGAGCTGCTAAAAGCAGTGTTGCCAAAGAGAAAGTTGCTAAAAAATCGCCCTTTTTCATTGCTAGATTTTGCATTTTTATTTTGTGAACACATACGTATTTTTGTTGTTGAAAAATCTGCTAAATTCTTTTATTTTGCGGAACTTTTTCCAAGAATATAATGTTTAGCAAGTATGACTGAAGCAACCAGTGCAAGTCAACTTGTCAGATCAGCTGTGCGTTCATGTTTAAAAGTTTTTATAAATGTAAAACTTCATATTACTCCTTTGTTAAAGTAAAGGTGTAATAACGAAAAAGTGTTTATCTATCCTATAAAATCTTACGTTTAACTAACGCCAAGTTATAATAATGGCCCTAAAAGTGTCATATATATATATATATATAGATATATATTGGTTCCTTTGACTCCTTATAGGGAGCATAGGGCCTCAACTAAAAGGTGTTAGTTGGAGAAAAAATGTGTGTGTGTAAGTGGACGTATGTGTGTGCATGATTGTGTAAATAATTAATTAATTAAATAAGTCAGTCATGCATTTTAACAGAGTGTGAAGTAAAAATCTAAAGCCTTATTGCAGAATTGTTTTTTAATTTTGCCGATTTAATATTCTGGCATCACTGTTGCTGGCGAGTATGATGAACTCAACTAATTGCAATTTCAACTTTTTATTAATTTCCTTTGCAGTTGTTTTTATTTGCATATCACACCTTAAATACAGGGGAAGCTGATCCCGTCGGTCCCGTACCCATTGACTCGTTGTTCATATACCGTCCCGATAAACGTCATGAATTATGGCGTTTCATGTCTTATATGTTCCTGCATGCAGGTTGGTTTCATTTAGGTTTTAATTTACTGATACAACTGGTGTTCGGTCTGCCATTGGAGATGGTACATGGTTCCGGTCGTATTGCTTGCATATATTTTTCTGGTGTTTTGGCAGGTTCATTAGGTAAGTTACGAGTTTTATCCAAACATCTATCCTTTACACATTCTTTCCATGTGATTTGCAACGAATGCACTTAAATGAAGTGTGTTCATGTGTTGCTCATACGTCTTGTCTTGTTTCCTGTTCATTCATGTTCATGCCTGCTGGCCACAGGAAACATGAAACGAAGGAAACAAGGTAAAAATGCTAAAGATGCATGTGTGTAAGTGATTTGTGTAATCGAAGTTTTTTTTTAATTTATTTTTGTTTGGTTTTGTTCCTTTTGTTTTTCTTGCAGGCACCAGCATAATTGATCCGGATGTTTATTTGGTTGGCGCCAGTGGTGGTGTTTACGCTTTACTAGCTGCCCATTTGGCTAACGTTATGATAAACTATCATCAAATGCGTTATGGAATCTTACGTTTGGCAGCCATTTTGTTTTTTGGTAAAGTTTTGCTTTATTACTGCATGTTTACAGCTTAAAGTTTTAAATGTTGTGCACAGTGGAGGTGGTAAGGAAGAGACTAGAAAACGGAGACTTTAATTAACTACAATTTTTAGTTAAATATTCTAAAAATTATTTAGGTAAATTGTATTGCAATCTTTGCATTAAATTCTTAAAATATTTTTAAAGCCACTTCAATATAAGACAATAGTTAAAGTAAAGTAGTAAATTTTAGGGTTCCGTGCACCAAAGGTGAGTGTTTTCGCTAGGTGGTGTTTAGGCGTTTTCGCTACGATGTCTGTCCGTTCGTACCTCTGTCTGTTTATCACAGGCTGTTTTCTCGAGAACCGTAAGAGCTATGGACCTGAAATTTTCATGGAATGTGTAAAACTTTAGCCGCTACATCAGCAAATGTATGTATGTTAGTTAAAACTTAAAGGGTATTCTAAAGCGAGCAACGAAAAATATTGAAATCCTTATAATTAATTATATATAGACACTTGAAATGTTCAAAGTTATATATTTTTATGTAGATAAATGGTGTACAATTAACACTTTCAAAAATCAAAATTAAAGGGTATTCTATCAGTTTATGTAATTTTTGGTATGAGATTTTAAGAGCATGCCGTGTCTTGGAGACAGTAAGAGGCAAACTCTTTATATTTTCAAGTAAATAAAAACTCCCAAAACTAACATATCGCCAAAACGAAACAAAGCGCCAAAACTAAAAAATCTCTAAAACGAAAATAAATCGCGAAGAACCGGAAAAAATCGTCAAAACGAAAAAAAACGCTAAAAACCGAAAAAAAAACCAAAAAAAAAAGAAATAAAGCGCCAAAACTTAAAACCCCAAAATAAAAAAAATTGCCAAAATGAAAAAAGCGCTTAAATGAAAAATATCATAAAAATAAAATAAATCGCTAAAAAAATCACCAAAAGAAAAAAAAAGAAAAAAAAGAAAAAGAAAAACGCCGGCAAAAAAGTAAAAAATCGCCAAAAAACAGAAAAAAATCTGTAATTCGAAAAAACGCCAAAACAAAAAAAAAAAAAACGTAAATATTAAAAAATTTATAAGAACCGAAACAAGCGCTAAAACTAAAAAGTTCGTATAGTATTACATAAATATATATAGTGTCCGAAAGGAACCAAGATCTTTGGCAGCAGTGAATAATTTTAGCATTACTGCTTTAATTTAATAATAAAATAATGTTGCTTCGGGATCATTCATGGCTTGGAAATTTGACAATCACAAGCTGAACGAGTGTGATTTACCAAACCACTGTGCGTAAATATTTTTACAGCCTGTTTATTAATCTCAAAACTAAAATTTCTATCTTGTTGTTAACTTGTTCATTTTGTATTTTTCTTCCATTTCCTTTATCTGCTCTCTAATGTTTGTTACTGGCCTCTACAGCTTCCTGTGATGTGGGCTTTGCAGTTTATGCCCGTTTTGCCGACGACTATCCCTCCGTGTCTTTCATCGCCCACTTAACTGGCGCTTTGGCTGGCCTCACAATCGGCCTGTTGGTGTTGAAAAATTTCGAACAAAAATTGCACGAGCAATTGTTGTGGTGGATTGTTTTGGGCATTTATGCCGCCTGCATTATATTCGCAATTATCTTTAACATTCTCAATAGTGCGGTAATGCAAAGTCTTAAAGCGAAACCGATTTATGCGACAGAAACCTACTACAATAACTTTCAAGTTTGATGTAAAATCAAAAGCTTTAATATTTAATACTGACATTTAGATACTCGTATCTATTTGCTTTAATTTAATGAATTAATTTAATTTCGTTTTTGTTTGCAAGTTTTCACATTCCTAAAATTCAAATGAATTAATGTTTACATTCCTTATGTATATATTTTATTTTCGTTATTTGTTTATTAAAAAAAAAATAATAATAATACTATTAGTAAATTTGTCATTTAATTGAAATTTATTATTATTTTGTACTTTTTTTTCTAGTCCGCTTATTTGAATTATTTCGTTTATTAGTTTCGAAATCTGCTTTTAAACCACAAAAAAAAAAATAAAACACTGATTTGTGTGCAATAACAGACATTTGAATGCATTTATATACAAAACAACTAAATTTAAATAACCAATACTAGTAAATAGATAGTAAGTAAATCACATATGCACACTGATATGTACATAGATGCAGTGCGCGTCAAAGTGCTAAGGTAACTTCATAGCATAAGCGTTTATAAATTTTATTTGCTAAAACTTTATTAAACATTTAAAAGAGTTTCATCTTTTCGATGAGTCTGGATAATAAAAATATTTTATATATAGCTGAATATATATAAAAATATACCGGGGACACATAACAGCATACGATATCGATCGAAATTTCCATTGAAAAACACAATTAAAATTTTATGAAAATTTTGTCCGATATTGAATGCCAAACACAAAATTATTTAAGGGCAATATAATTTTTTATATAACTCCTTGTATTTGAGAGTTTCGTTTTATTCACCCTTATTCCAGTTGTCGACAACGATGTCACTTTAACACAATACCAACAAATTGGGGCTTGCTTACCAGATCTTGAGAACAATTTTGTGCTACTCACAATCCATTTCCGTTCCCTAAGATCTAGAAAATAGCATAAACCTGCCAACAGGATTTAGTTGTTTTCGACAACGGTTACACAAGCCCCAATTTTTTGGTATTGTGTTAAAATGACGTCGGTGTCGACAACTGGCATAAGGTATGTCTGGTTGATCACACATAGCAAGTTTCAATTTACGATTCTAAAATTTAGACGTTAGAGGTAGACGATACATACATATCGCTCATTGCCTTACACATCATAACAGAAAAAAAATATATATATATAATTTTTAAGCTTATAGTGCATATCGTTATTTATAACGTGTAAAATTTTTCTCAATTCTTGAGAGAAAAATAAAATATTATTTTTCCATTAAGTTGTGTGAAAATTGAAAACTTTAAAGTCGTTTTTTAGCCATGAATTTGTGCAAGTCAAATAGCGATATGTATTTCTTTCTCACATCTCTCACACATGAAATGAAAACTTGAGCACGAAAACTTGATGTGTGGGAACCAGCTGTAAGTATGTAAGTGTCCATGAATCAAAGAATACAAGATTACGCATTTCGCATGTTTGTTAACTTGAGTGTGCTGGTAAACAAAATGGCCCTATACCAAATAACGTGTATTTTGTGTGATTGTGTTTATGTTTATCGGCTGATGTGACGTACATGCGCTAAAAAATAATTTTTTCAGAAGCTGAATGCGTTATCTTGTATTCTTTGATTCAAGAAATTTATTATTCGACATATTGTCATAATTATATTATAAGTGGAATTTATTAACTGGTGGTTAAGCGATGTCTATATGCATTTCATTGTTGCTGTAACAAATCGTCAGTAGACTTCAACCACATATTTTGAACAGTCACAAACCTCTTATCTTATGCACAAACTTCCAAAAACTATATGAGAATTCACATATAATAATATTTTTGAAAATCACAAAAGCAAAATAAGCGTAGTAGGCTTAGAAACTTCTACAAAACCCAGCAATAATAAATTTCTTGAATTTTTAATTAAGATTTTATTTTTCATTTTGCCTTATTAATAATTTTATTGTTATCCGATGGATTTCTAATTGTATAAAGGCATAGAAAAATAAATGGATTCATATCGAATAAAAATTATTTGCTGGGTTTTGTATAAGTTGCTAAGCCTACTACGCTTGTTTTGCTTTTGTGATTTTCAAAAATATTATATGTGAATTCTCATATAGTTTTTGGAAGTTTGTGCATAAGATAAGAGGTTTGTGACTGTTCAAAATACAATGTGGTTGAAGTCTACTGACGATTTGTTACAGCAACAATGAAATGCATATAGACATCGCTTAAACACCAGCAAATAAATTTCACTTATTCTTTCATTCATGTTAAGTATCCTTATCACTTTGAAGCGCACTATACATACATACCTACATATGTATGTATGTATACGTATGTATGTTTGTTTGTTCACACTATGCACTGTGTTCCACTATACTTTTAGTTTATTTAGATTTTATGTAAATATTTATTTAGAAATAGCACATTTGTAGGTGTAGGAGAAAATACATCCATATGTAGTTTTCAATTAAAATCCAAAAAAAAGTGAAGAGAAATTTGTTTATTGTAATAGGACAATATTGAAATTGATTTATAACTTTGGACAGATGATAAAATATTAAACATTTTTATAGTACAAAAGAAAAAAAAACCAAAATCAATCGTCATTGAATAAATTATTTTTTTATATAAAATAAAACAATTTCTATTTGCATAAAAAGTCTCTTTGTAAGCTGGGTTTAAAATAAAATAAAGTGAGTAAGTACTACAAATATTATTTAATATAATTCAATTAAAATAAAATTTTTAATGCAAATAATTTTATAATATTTGCAATATTGATGGCTGATATCAACATAATTGGTTTGAATTTATTTTTAGATATTATTAAATTTTTTTTCTTCCTCAGTCTTAAGCTTTCGAGGTATGTCACTGCGCGGGAGGCTTTTGGAAACGAAGAGCCTTATGTATATGTGTGTATGTATAAAAAAAAAATTAGCATGAATAAAAATTCGTACATAATGCAGTTTTGATTCACTACTAAGTCCTAGCGAGATTTTTAATGTGAAATTTTATGGCAAAACTTGTTAAGATCATGTTCAAGTTTGCCTGCCACTTAGTCCATATTTACACTATGCAAGTCTTATTGCTAAGCTGATTAGTTTGATGGAGAGAGAGACGAGGAAAACAGTAAAGTTTCTTTTCCCCTCGTCTCTATTTCCTAACAAACTAATCAGCTTAGCAATAAGGCTTGCATAGTGTAAATATGGACTTACTATGATAACTTCATGCAGTTTTTCGTTATATAGGGTGTTTTTTATTGAGGTATAGAACTTTAAGTTGGCATCACTTTTTTAACTGGCGGCCATTTTGTCAGCTGTCAAGTGATTAATATTTAGTTTGGTTTGCCATTTCATCATGAACAGGTTGACAAAAGAACAACGCTTGCAAATCGTGCAAATTTATTTCGAAAATAATGGTTCAGTTCGCGAAGTTTACCGCAAGCTCCGTCCATTTTATGGTCGACATAATCGTCCATCAGAGCAATTAATTCGGTTAACCGGAATGGACCTGTCAATTGACCACCAAGATCGTGTGATTTGACACCATTGGATTATTTTCTTTGGGGATATGTGAAGTCGCTCGTCTACGCCAACAAACCAGAAACGTTAGGGGACTTGGAAGCCAACATTCGTGGCGTTATTGCCAACATACGGTCCCATATGCTCGAAAAAGTGGTTGAAAATTGGACCTGTAGAATTGGCTTTATTCGAGCCAGCCGCGGCGGCCACATGCCCGAAATCATATTTAAACGTTAATGGCATAAAATTATCCTTCCAATAAAGCCAAATTGATGGACATTAAAACGATTTTCTTGTGTTTTATTTCAATTCGAAGTTCTATACCTCTAAAAAACACCCTGTACATAATTTCTCAAATTTTTTAATTTTATTTCACTTGAATTTTGTTTTAGAGAGTTTCTTAACACTTACTTTACGTTTACCAAGTAAAAATTATGTCAGCTTTCTTAAAGTCCTTTAAAAAAACATCAATGATTGCGTGTATGGTAAAACTGTGTTCAAAATGGTTGTGCTGAGTTACAAGTTTCAAGTTAATAAAACAAAGTCAAGTAGAACGAAAGTTAACAAACAAAAGTTTTTAATGTTTAAAAAATAAAATACAATTGATTAAGTGGTGCAAGAAACGATTCATTGACAAAGATTAATATGTCATGTTTTGTTGGTTTTTCAGCAGCGGTTCTAAACGTTTTTCTACTTATTCTCTTTCATATGAAATGGACTAAAATTATTGAACTTAACACACGTTTCTTCTTCAAAATAAATACGAGCGTGTTTTAATTCAGTCAAGTGAAAGATGTAAATTGTCTCCAGTGCGGTTAATCACCTCATTCTTATTTCCTTTTTCAGAAAATAGAGCTTTTAATTTTATTATAATTATATTTCATCAGTATGGTTTTAGACATAAGTGCGTATGTGACAAGCATGAAATCAGCTGGACAAAAAATTAATTTCGTCATAGATATTCCACTTTACACATCCCTTAAAAAAGTAATCGAATAACAACAAATGTCTTGAAAATTTTTCAAATCCATTTCGTCATATCAATCAAATGGGGATAACTTGTTATACATCGTTTTGTATGGTGCATTCTCGCCAAAACTTCGTGCCACCATCATTAAAATCTTTCAAAGGAGACTAGAAAAGAAGGCAATTGCACTAGAGGGACAAATAGCATGCTAAGACGCTGATAACGTTAATGGGATCGGGTGTCTATAGGCCATGCTGCTACTCGAATTTAACAATGGCTTTTAGCCCCAAAATCGAGCTGTTATTGTTTTTATTTTTTTATTTTTACGACTGTTGGGAGCCAATGGCTCTTAGAATGTTTCAGTTTTCGCATTTATGTTTATGTATACATTTCCATCACGCGCAACTGTCAAATGTTGCCTAACTTTTTCTCATACGACAAACACGATTAATCCTTCACCATCAAGTCAAAACCAAAATGAAACAAACTTTAAACAAAAATATAAGTATTTATGCACACATTTGCTTGTTTTGGGAACATTTTGTTTTCAGGTTAGAATAAACAACTGGTTGTACTTAAAACTAGAAAATAAAAACAGAAAGATAAAACCAAATATACAGTCGTAAAGCAGCTCTGGGCGAGTCAACATCAAGCGTCGTTGGCAATTATCTCTTAAGTGCAACCAGGCCACTGTTGTTTATTGGCCTTCGAGAGTTTTGCGTCTCGCTCGCACTGGTTGACTGATTTGCCACGGATAACCGTATATTCTTGCGGTTCTTTTGTGGAATTTCTTTAACAACCACGTTGCTACTTCCTATGTGAAAGCATAAGTCGTGTACAGTCATTCACAAAGCCTTTTTAAAATACTGTTAATAACATCTTGGGCATATGGTCTAGTTACTCCGCCCATATTTGTGCAACAATACTTTGCAAATTTACTTTGTAAAGTATTTATTAAATAAATAAAACCAAATATAGTTGAATATATTTACATAGGTCGAGTAATATAAATTTGGGTTAGCTTGAATATAAAATGCAGACAGAAGCAGAAATAAATACATATGTAATTACTTATAAAAATGCATTTACTGATGTTAAATTAATAAATGCTTATCCAAAACAAGAACCACAATTCTCGTATTCCATTATATTAAAAAGTTGAGGAGGGCGTTGACTGAAGTACTTGGCATGTCGTCGGTTGGTTATTGGTTTGCTGCAGTCATAATCTATTTTGAATATACTGTGACGCAAACCAATAACCAACCCACGATGTGGACTATAAAATTAAAAAAAAAATTAGTTGGGTTCATTCCAAAAATACTACAAGTTGTCGGATATTTCAGTGTGATAATAGTTTTTAAGTACATACATGTGAACGTTTCCATTAATGTCGATTTTGCGTTAGGGAAATACCTACTTTTAAAACTGGAGGTTTGTTCTAAAGCTGGATCAATTTATTTTCGTTTCTTTATGTATGTGTGTATGTACCTACAATATGTCGTCGGCTTATAGTGTAAACCACTTCAACCATATATTACAGGAGAGACAAAATACTGTTCACATTTTCTAAACATCGCTTAAGAAAATAGCGGAATGCACTAAGTTTTTTTTTGACATGCAGAGTTTCAAATTAAAATAAACATTTTAATCAGAAATAATTTCTAAGTCGGGCTTAAGTTCAGTAATTTCAATTCTTGTTGAATGAAATATTTTTATTAATTAATGTGAGTTTCTAAAGAAGAGAAGAAAAATTAAATTAGACTTTATTAGCTGGGGGAAATACCGATATTTTTCTGTGCAGCCACGCACTTCATCAGCACCCAAGTTATTAACATCAGCTATTTAACGCAAATTTTCAATGAAATGGAATAGGTATATATTTAATTTATCTTCTCTTCTTTAGAAACTCACATTAATTAATAAAAATATTTCATTCAACAAGAATTGAAATTACTGAACTTAAGCCCGACTTAGAAATTATTTTTGATTAAAATTCACTATACCTAGTTCAGCTAAAAATTTAAAATTGTCCCAATAAGCATTTTATCCAGTCGATGCGGCGTGTCTTTCTATTTCGAACGGCATTAAAAGGTCATTTATTCTATAAATATTGGATTTAGCACGTTTACACTTTAAGCCGACGGTATGTGTTTTAAAAAAATTTATCGGAAAATCTTAACTTGCATATTTTTTTTTTAATAACTTGCCCGACGTTTGATATGAGCCACGGTATACATGCATGTGTACATCCATACGTACTTGTGAAAATCCCTTTAAAATTGATTTGCAATAATTAATGATAATTATCTACTTTTTCTACATTCCAAAAAAAAAATATACTATGAAAAGGGCAATCTTATTAAAAGAAGAGTAAAGGGTAAACAACGAATGCAAACTTGTTTTTATTATTCGGCTAATAAGCCCATATAATTACAATAAAAATATACAAAAACACAAAAAAAAAACACACACACACACACACACTTATCAGTCAATCAATACTTTGAACTTATGCGAGTGTCAATGGAACATCATCTTTTAGTTCCAGATCAGTGTTAATAGTGTTTGGTTGTCAACATGTAAGTGCGGGACTTTAATTAAATATTCGAAGTAGTAAAATAAATAAATTAAATAAAATTTGTTTTAAATTAAAGGGAATAGCAAGTGTAATTAAAGTGTGAAAAAATTACAGCGATCGCTTGTGTAATAAAAAACTTATAATTGTTTAAAGTTTCCAATTCAATTGTCGGCACGATGCAAGCAAAACGTTGTAAGAAAAAATTTGGTATGTATAATAATTTTGTTGTTGGTGTTTTTAGTTTAGAAGTTATTAAACGAAAAGTAAGCAAATACACGACTGCGGCAAATGCAAATGCAAGTGCTTTTGTTTTTGTTTTTGCTTTTTACTCTGCCAAAATAAAATGTTGGTTTATTTGCTTTCCTTTTATTATGTTTCTTACAGTGAGGAACAACAAAAACAATAAGTTGTACCTACTTAATATATATTAAACGCACGCAGCTAGAAAACACAAGAATTAGTAAAAAATTTAATTGTCGTTTCGGTAGCAAACGTTTGTCAATTTATTTGCTCATCACTAGGGATAGGATTTTCATGCATTTAAAATCGCATTTTATGTATGTACATATGTAGTATGAATAAAGGCTCAGTTAGCCGACTGTAACGCAATGTAACTGTAATGTAGGAAACAGCTGATCGATATTTTTATATGAAAATTAGGTTACGTTACGTACGTAATGTAATGTAACTGCAACAGTAGGAAACAGCTGATCGATATTGTTATGTGAAAAGTTACGAAAATGTTTATAGAGATGTAATGTAACGTAACCTACTTTTCATATAAAAATATCGATCTGCTGTTTCCTACATTACAGCTACATTGCATTACAGTCGGCTAACTGAGCCTTACTACATACTTACATACTTAATAAATACATACGTGTCTGAATCAAAATATTTTTCATTAGTAATTAGTGGTTACGCTTTTTTGGGCACATGTGTGCGAGATGTAAACTCGGCCATACACAAAAAAAAATAAATTTTATTTATTCAGCATTAAAGGTAGAGGTCCATAGCTCGCTTTTTGCGCGTTACGCTTTCTATGCATCTGTCAAAAAAGTAGAATCAATGTAATAGTATGTGACAAGTTACATAGCAAAAAGCGCAGAACGCGTAAGCGCGTTCGAAGCAAAAAGTAAGTCTACTTTCTACTTTTGTACGCGTTACAAGCACCATGAAAGAACGTCAGCTGTTCTTGAATGCTAAAGATGTTAAATAATACTTTATTTCTTACGTTATCGATAAATATTATTTTGCCGTGGATATTTTTTTTCTTTTTTTTCAATAAAAAAAATTTCTTAGTAAAAAAAAACTTGTTTAATAAAATATGTGAATATTTTCATTAATGCGATGTATTTTTCACCACACTTTTCTCAGTAACAAATTTTGCATATTAGTTATCGACTACTTTTACGACTAACTCCACAAATTCTTTTAAAAACTCGATTTCACTCTCCATTTTTTTTTATAAGTATTGGGTGTTTTTTATTGAGGTATAGAACTTTAAGTTGGCATCACTTTTTTAACTGGCGGCCATTTTGTCAGCTGTCAAGTGATTAATATTTAGTTTGGTTTGCCATTTCATCATGAACAGGTTGACAAAAGAACAACGCTTGCAAATCGTGCAAATTTATTTCGAAAATAATGGTTCAGTTCGCGAAGTTTACCGCAAGCTCCGTCCATTTTATGGTCTACATAATCGTCCATCAGAGCAATTAATTCGGTTAACCATGGATCGTTTTCGCACTACGTTTACTCTATGTGATAATACGCATCCGCAGAGACGTCGAACAGTGCGCACCGAAGAAACAATTGCCGCTGTAGAGCAAAGTGTTGAAGAGGACCCGAATGAATCGATTCGCCACCGTGCACAGCAATTGGAGCTTTGTCCATCAACTTTATGGAAGATTTTGCGCAAAGATCTTGGCTTGCGACCTTACAAGATCCAGCTTGTGCAAGAATTAAAGCCGCGAGACCATGCAATGCGTCGTGATTTTGGTGTATGGGCCGAAAATGAGATTGATCTCGATGCTGATTTTCATCGCAAAATTTTGTTCAGTGATGAGGCTCATTTTTGGTTGAATGGCTACGTCAACAAGCAAAATTGCCGCATTTGGAGTGAAGAGAATCCACATGAGACCCTTGAGACGCCATTACATCCACAAAAACTGACTGTTTGGTGTGCTCTATGGGCTGGTGGAGTCATTGGGCCATACTTCTTCCGAAATAATGCTGGAGAGTCAGTTACCGTTAATGGAGACCGGTATAGAGCCATGATAACCGACTATTTTGTTCCCGAATTGGATGGCATGAATGTGGATGAGTTGTGGTTCCAACAAGACGGCGCTACATGCCACACAGCGCACGTCACAATCGATTTATTGAAGGAAACATTCGATGAGCGCATAATTTCGCGGAATGGACCTGTCAATTGGCCACCAAGATCGTGTGATTTGACACCATTGGATTATTTTCTTTGGGGATATGTGAAGTCGCTCGTCTACGCCAACAAACCAGAAACATTAGGGGACTTCGAAGCCAACATTCGTGGCGTTATTGCCAACATACGGCCCCATATGCTCGAAAAAGTGGTTGAAAATTGGACCTGTAGAATTGGCTTTATTCGAGCCAGCCGCGGCGGCTACATGCCCGAAATCATATTTAAACGTTAATGGCATAAAATTATCCTTCCAATAAAGCCAAATTGATGGACATTAAAACGATTTTCTTGTGTTTTATTTCAATTCGAAGTTCTATACCTCTAAAAAACACCCTGTATTTATAAACAAACGCACACAGCTGATCAAAACAAAAATAAAATGGCGCATGAAAAGCAGTGCATGTAACTCAACGCGAACAAAGTATAGAATGAAACAAGAGGATGAAACGCGTGTAAAGCATAACGCTCAAAAAGCGAGCTATGGACCTCTACCTTAATATTATCAATTGTGTCAATACTTTTGTCCACTTAAAATGGTACTTTAATTTAAATGGTACTTTAATTTTAATATATTTTTATAATGCAACATACGAATGACTAGTTTCTCTCTGTGTTTTAATAAGTACTAAGTTAATAAACAATTTATAGAATATCAGATTTTGCTAGGTCTTTTCATCTGAAAAATATTAATGTTCAAAATTAAAGTGAGGTGCTCTGTATACATTTTCCCTTGCTTCGGGATTTACTGATGGAGGCCAGAAATGCCGAACCAGGACTCCGGGATTTTCGGGACTTAAAAAATCCCGAAAATATTGTGAAAAAATGTACGTCTTTATATGAAAAATTATATTTTAATTTAACAATTCATTTTCATTGCATATTTAAAAGGTATGTATATACATACAGACGAACAAATGTATGTACTTATATAATTCAGACATTTAATTAAATTTTGTAATTAATTTTCTTTTTTATATTTCGTTTCTGGAAAAAATTTCACATTTTTTAATTTTTTATTAAGAAAAATGAAATTTGGCGTCGTTTTAAACAAAAATGTACGTTCTTAAGGTGGGATACAATGGTTTCTAATAAACTCTCTATTTCGAAAAACCACTTTGTTGCAAATTTTCATTGAAATGTAACATTTTTTCCTAGAAAAGAAAACTCTATAAGACATATTATATTGGGAGATTTTTATGAATTCTTTATTTGAGTCGGTAGAACGATCTATATATATAATTCAATGTTTAAAGATAATTTCATGTAAATTTTGAGCGCGGATATGTCTGAAATGGTTTATACGCCGCGTCCAATTTCACGAAAAAATTCTTCAATATTGTCTTCTAGTGCGTCAACCGTTGCGGGCTTATCCCTATAGACATGAGCGTTAACATAGCTCCACCTAAAAAAGAGTCTAAAGGCACGATCTTCGCGGCCCATTGACCGGCCCCAAACGTGAAATAAACTGTTCACCGAACTTATTCGCGTAATGTGTGTCATATGGCACCGTCTTGCTGAAACCACATGTCAGCCAAGTCCAGCTCTTCCATTATGGGCAAAAAACAAAAAAGCAACACAGGTCCAATTGCTGCGAATGACGCCCAATCGATAATTCACTGGCGGATACATCTGCGATATTTTCCCCTGTCCACACTCTACATATGCCTGTTGGTGGTTTAATATTCAAAAATGTAATTTTGGTGCAAAATTTAATCACAAGATTCCAAATGGCCGCCTTAGAAGGTCGCCCAAACTGACCATAAAATGGAAGAAGTGCACGATGCACTTTCTTAATCGAGCATAAATTTTGATAATAAAATTTAATAATCTGCAAGAGGTAATCATTTGAAAGTCGATTCATGGTTAAATTATAGACCAAACTGAACATGTTTAACAGTAATATGATACACGAAAACAGCTGAGTTGATAAACACAGTGTTGCCAAAAAGAAACTTGCTAAAAAATCACCCTTTATGTATACTATCCACAGCAAATCATTATTTATGCAGAAACGGGATTCACTACTAGAGATCAGTTATTAATTTTTAGACTATACATTTTCTGTTATTTTAAAATTGATGCAACACAAATTTGTCGACTTCAATAAATCGTTTGCTTGTAGGTCGCTTGCATATTGTCTAGACTAAACTTAAAATTGGAAGCAGTAGACACGTTTAGTCTATTAATTTCCTTTGTCTTAATTAAGTTTTGGAAAGGAAGATCACGTTCAACATTAGCCGACAAATGTTACATATACAGAAGTCCTCTTACAACTCTTGAAATGGTTATGATTATAAACTAAAGTAAAAAAAAACAAGAAATACTTCAATCTTTGTGAAACTTATCTAAGTTTAACCACATTGTCTAGTGCTCTGTATTGATTATTTATTGCCTCATATCGAAACATTTTCACCAGAAGAGTTACGAGTACTATTGAATTTGTTTTTCACAAAATTGCATTTTCTGGAATTAACTTATCGAACCATTTTATTACTTCATTATTAAAGTTCTCTTTTGATATTATAATAATACAAAATTGCGAATAAAATCCCCAGCGTTTGATATAATATTTTGTTTAAAGTACATAACAAAAGTAAAAGAGCGACAGTGCTGTTAAAAATTGGAGTGAGCATTCCAGTAGTTGTAATACCCTAATGCAGATCCATAAGGTAAATCTTCGCGTAATACTGACATTTTATGATTAAGATTCATATAATTCGATGAAAAATTATTACCGCTATCGACCTTTATCGATAATAAAAGGTCCACAATGTTATCTACTTGAAGTTTTGCTATTCTCTGTACAAATCGAGGTGGTATAAAACCAGGCGACCTTATTTAAGCAGCTGATGATCAGGTGCTAGTTTCTCTGGTATTAAATCAAGCAAAGACTTCGTAAATCTTTTGGCCTCAAGAAATTTACAACAATAAATCTGTGGATAACGAAAAAGTGCCTAAACCATATTTGACTGTTTTGCAGGAGAGCACTTTTAAGCATTCAAGTCGATTTTCTGAAATTGATTTCTTTTAAAGTTAAATTGGGAAATTGTCTGTTAAGCTCTATTTTTTTTAAGCAAACACGTTCTACACACTGTAAATAATAAATACATTCAAGTTGAAATATACCAAAGTATAGCCTAAATTAAGCTATTATTCCAAATGAGATTAGAAGTAAAAAAAAAAGATAAGCCGCAATTCATTTTGCTATAACTTCTTCAAAAATCGCACAAGTTAATTGAAATTTTGTCCAGGGGTACTTTCAAATATGCAGATTACGGAGGTACCATTCACTCAAAATCAGCTTATCTCGACTTAAGCACTTTTTCCTTTTTACCACAGAAATATAAATGTTATTTTCTGCAGTGTTGCATTTTTTTATATCAAAATGAGTTCCCCGTATTGAATTCACCTTAATGCAAATAAACAAAATTTCACATGAAAAGTGTCTTTGTGTTTTATCCATGATAAGGGGGATTATTCGAAATGATTGTTTAGAGATTATTTCAAATTAATTAATACTCGTAAGTATAGTAAACAAATTAGATTGAGTATAGTAAACAAATAAATATGTGAATAAATATTTGTTTACGACATGAAAATTATGCTTCATGAATACCTAAAACAAATAATAAAAATGAAATCTAGTTTTCCCCCATTACTCGTACCAAAATAATGCATAATTTATCAGTAAATAATTTGGTTTTAAAAAAGTTTGCACTGTAACAACAATAAATCTGCTCAGCAGATGAATAAAAAAAAAAGGAAACTTGTGGTCAACAAACCATATTGTATGGACAGAGCAAATGTGAAATACGTATTTCCATTTGCTTTCTGCCACTAACGTTGTATGAGAAATTAATAATTCCATAAGGATATATTGTAAAGAACAAGAGTGAAAAAATGTGAAAAAATGTGCAAACGCCAACTTACACTAACACGTAGAGAGACCTCTAAAAACTGCACACAAAAAGAATTATGAAAAAAAACTACATACTCGTACATAAAAAAATGATAGAAAAGGTCCTTAAATATAAAACCAAATCTCCAAACTAGGACATCCGACTACAGAAGTATTAAATGAAGCAGTTAAGTTAACATGGATGGCGCTGGAAGGAAATTAACAGACAAACTACTACAACAATTATTTCTACTACAACTACTGAATGCTGCTGCACACAAAAAACCATAAAGATGTTTTTTTTGTGCAGTTTGAATGTTGGAAGAGCAAAAAAAAAAGCACACACACACACTCACATGACAAGAATTATGCGAAAACTGTGCAGTTAGTGAAAAGCTAGATAAATTTCAATTTATGATTTTAAGATGACATAAAAAATGTAGACAAAGTTCTGCAGCACTTCATAAACTTGTTACCCAAAAACTATTCTATTTAGTACATGTGAAAATTTATGTTGCTGTTTGTTGTCTCTTTAATATATATTTTTATATGGAAGTAAAATTCATTAATTTGTGGCAAAAATAAAAATAAAGAGCGCAGTATAGGTTTGCGCTAAAATAAATATTATTATTATAAACATTTACTTTATAATTGAATTTATTCACCCCTATTCTTTAATTCGATTACATTTCCGTATTCAGTTACGCCAAAATGTGAAAAAATGTATTCCAAAAACTGAAGTAAATCGCTAGAAAAAGAAGAAGATGAGAGTATTTTAAAAATCAGCTGTTTCGCTGTGGAATAGTATGAAATAGAATTATATAACTTGAGCAGTTTTCTAAACATTTTAACCGATAAATAAATTTAGTGCACATAAAACAAAACGTGATTTTAAATAAAGTATAAAGTTTCTTTCTTTTAATTTCAAGCAGAGTTCTTCAGACTTGCCATACCTTAAATAAATCTTTCACATTTCGGTACGAAAAAAAAAATATGGGAATCGGTTGAACCTGCAGGTCCATCCCTGAAACTTTTCGCCAGTTTTTAAGTCCCAAAAAATTTATGTGTCTCCAAAATCGATGTGATAAGAAATTACGGACCAATAAAATACAAACAAATGCTTAGCAAATTTTCGACAACAAGATCTCCCACAACATTTTAGAGAAAATTTGTGTGGGGACACGCCCCCAATTTTTTTATTTGATTTTATGATATTCTACTTATTCTATTACTGCGAAATTTAGCAAACACCTTTGGTGGTTGTAATTACACAATTTTAAGGTTGCAAAAATGGGCGGGGCTGCGCCCCACATACCTTGAGCTCAAAAATAGACACAATCTTCCATTTGAAAACATGGCCGGAGTCACGCCCATTAAAATTTAATATTTTATTTTAAGTGGTTCTACTGTAGCGTTTTTTACCAAATTTAACACACACCCTGAGCTCTGAAAAAGACAACATTTTGCACTTAAAAAATGGGCGGAGGCACCCCCTTTAAAATCTAATTTTATGCATATCCCATAATTTTTTTTCGAATCTATCAGATCTTTGCATTGCAGTATTTTTTTTTGTCAGAATTATTATTTTATTACACACTTTTTTAAGCTAAGTAAGCAAATATTGGAAGAGCTCCGGCACCAAATTAAAAACTTACAAAATACAGAATACACACACTCGCAACAAACGGAAGCGAAAAGGCATGAGGAATATTAAAGTGCAATTCAAATCGAAATGCAGAATAGGGGTGATTATGTATGAATACATATCGGGCCTTATTTTCGATTTTATCGTAAGCGACAAAAATTAAAATTTAAAGGAGAAGGTATTTTTTTTTAATATTCAAATATGTTTTTGTACCTAAATTGTCGCTTACGATAAAATTTTACAGCCTTTACTTTAAAAGTTATCAACAATTTTGGCATTTTGATAATTCTAAATTATGGGCCCATAAAATTTTAATTTCAATAAAAAAAGAGTATATTTTCGATAACATGTGGCTTACGATAAAATCGAAAAAAGGCTCGATATGTATGTACATATGTATGTATTTACTCTTATGTAAGTATGTACAAAGCAATGCAGCTTTTTGTTAAAACACAAATGGGATTTACTTGCACATTTGATTTTGAGCAGAAATGAAAATTAATTTTAAGCAAAATTTATAATGCTGCTGCTTTTTGTAGCAAAATAACCGATGGAATTAACGAAAGCTAAAACGCTAGTTAAAATTAAATAAAGAAACAAAAATAGTTCAAAGAAAAATGAAATTTGACAAAACTTTGAGAAATATTATTTGATTTGAAAAGCAGGCAAATGATGATAAATGTACTCAACATGTTCGTTTAATTATACAAAAATTCCAGGGAATGAATGAATGAATACACAGTGCAACAACTAAAATGGGAATGGGCTGGGACCAATTTGCAAATGAAAGTTGACATTATCCATAACAAAACCTTGAAGGGGTTTTTCTTGGTTCAGTGCGAGGTAAAATAATGCTTTGTTAATCAAACCCATGTAGAAAATTAACTAGTGAATGAGTTTGACTAAGGGACCGCAAATAACGATTATTTTCCAAATTTAAACTAAAAAAACATCAAACTAATAGAGAAGTGCTATGTGCACAAGGAATGCACCATGAACTACCTTTAGATGCATTGCTTTTTATTTGTTTAATTTTTATTAAAAAAAACTCAACTTTACCGACTATTTCTTGATTTTTATTTATTCCTCAGGATGTAAGTTATTTTTTGCTTTTAATTTTTTTTGCTTAAAAAAATGGATAATTTTTAAATTTAATTTAAATTAATATTAACTGATTTAAAATCGAATTTATCGCTAGAGTTGGTAAAAAAATTATTTTTTCCTATTTCATTCAGTTTGAAAATTACCTTTTTTTAAGCAAAAACAAAAAAAAAATGAAAAAGTAACTGTTACATCCTGAGGAATAAATAAAACTCAAGAAAAAATTATAAAAAAGTAATTTATAATTTAAAACTTATAAGCGTTACGATCCCTGGTTCGACCGAAGCTTAATATACTCGCCATCTTGTCAGTAGGGCTGTGTCGTTCATGAACGAACGAGTAAAATTTGACGAATCACTCACACATAAAAATAAATTGAACGAAATGAACGACCGATGACCGAGCGCACTTGGCTCTTTTTTTTGTTTTGTTTTGCTTTTTCATCGTTCATGTGGGATTTTTTTTGTCATTTTCTCGTTTTCATTTGCCTTTTTATCTACTTTTAGTAACAGTGTTACCATTATGAAATTAATTAAATTGCCATTTATATTTCTTAAGTTTTTAAAACATAATAATAGGAAGTTTTTATAAAAAACTACGTTTAAAATTTTTCTGAAAAATAAAAAAAATTCGTTTCAAAAAATATTTTGCTATAAAAATTTCAAAACGAAAAATCGTTTGTGTTTACAAAATCTATCCTTCTTTTTTTTTCAATCTTTCAAATAAGTAAATCTAATCAAGAAATTCCAACAAATGATTTTATGAATTAACTATAAATAAGATAAATAAATATTGTTTATTTAGATTTTGAGTATAAATAGTTTTTTTAAATGAGAAATTTAACGTATGTATCATATTGGCGAGCTTCGAGTAGTTGTTGCAGATGATCAAACCAAAACTATAGGTTCAAATAGTTCTTTTTTTTAATGGAGAGGTTGCTGTAAACAAAAAAAAAGCAAATACAAATTTGAATTTATTCTGTCATGTTGTCATGTATTGTTATCAATAAATTATAATGCTATAAGTTTTCATTAACCACTAAATCGAAATTACATTTCATGTAATCAATTGCACAGCAAAGAAACGCAAATTCAATCCGTTGATACACCTTAGCATGAACTTTACTTGTTCAAAGACTGTTAGCAGCAATATTTCCCAAGTAGAAAGGTCATTATTTACATAGAACGATACAACATATATATTTATATACTAGAATTTCCATTTCTTAATAAATACCTGCTCTTCTTTTAGTTGTACTTTACAAAAAAGCACTTGCAACATTTTGCAATTTTTTAAACTGCTTTAACTTCTCACATACGTAATTAAGTTATTTTCGCTCCCGCTTTTTGAATTTAATTCATTGGCCATAGATTTATTTACCAGCAGAGACTTAATTGTGGCAAAATAAAAACACATCTTGAGCACTTCTTAATGCTATTAATATTTTCCAAATTCCTTATTTTATGTCACACAAAAAAATACTTTAATATTGCAAAAAAAAATTTACTTGCTGATTTTTCCTTTGTGTTATTTTGTTTGTTTTGATCATTTTGCCAAAAAATAACAAAAACATTGCATTTGTCTCTTTTTATTGGCCGAATCAACTGTTTGTTTTTTCATTTCGTTCTTTTTCTTGAAAAGAGCGGATGAACGAAATGAACGAACTCGTTGTCAGCCTCTTCTTTGCCAGCGATACCCTGGAATCCATATTATCTCGATATTTCCACAATACCTGTGTGAACTTTTTGCTTTCTTGTGAATTCGATAACCTTTCTAGTGTTCGCAAAGATATCAATTGGCAGTCTTTTGTCAATTTCCTTTAGCAATTTAAGGCCCTTATTATGAGTTGCGTTCGATTTTCGATCTTCGAGGGGTATCCAGCATCGGAAATCGATTGTTCAATTCATATTATGAGCATCGAAAATTTCGTTGAGCAATGAATTATTAAAAGCGATTAGTTTTTATTTTTAGCTGAAGTTGTTGCAGATTTTAAAAATCGCTCTGAGTGATATTCACAATAAGGACATTCTTTGTCATATACTCATCATAATACTAGAGGTGTGCAGCTCATGAACGAACTAGTTGAACTGAACGATTCACTTCACTGAGCGCTGTGAGCCGTTCAATCCACTGAGCGCTTTCGGCTCAGTACTAAGTGGTTTCTACATTTTTATTTTATATTTCATCTGCCTTATTTTGTAATGTATGACCACACACATACACTGTATAAATCTGTCACTTTTTATGTTTCTGTTTTCGCTCTCTCTTTATGCTTGACAAAAGATTTCACTACAGATGAACTGAGCTACTGAGCCAACTGAATGAAATACTTCAGTAAAGTGAGCAGAGCTGAACAGAGCGGTCATTCAAAAGAGCTGATAAGCACAACTCTACATAATACCAATTGAAAATTCGTTCGACCAGCACTTTCGACTACAGTTGAAGATCGAAAGTTGCTCATTAATAAGGGCCTAATACTTTCCATAATAGCGGCGATTTCAGACTAAAAACTTCTACTATGATTCGGCAGACGAAAAAATTTACCTGCATTTCGGTTTATAAAATGTTTATAAAAGCAATTTTCATAGAAAATTTGTTTTTTATGAATAAGGCGGTTAGAATTTATTAAAAACAATTTCGAGGATTTTGTTAAAAAAAGAAACGTTTTAATAAAAACATTTTTTTTTGTTAAGAGGAATTTCCCATTTTTTTACATTTCGCGAACTGGCATTGAATTTGAAAATCTGATGTTCACAGGTTGTAAGTGGTACAAAATGGAAAAAAGTGTATCTGTGGCAAAAAGGAAAAAGTGCTTAACTCGAGATAAACTGAAGTTGTGGGAGGGAGCACTGTGTAATAATATAAATTTTAAAAATTAAAATTTAAAAAAGTAGCTTTGAAATTATTGTAAGCTAGAATAATATTTCTTCTAAAAAAACAATAAAGCATAACATCTGAAACGAACAACATAAAAGTTTACTATTTCTTAATTGGAATAATTGGTGACCCCGAAAATGTTAACACACACTCCAACCAGATCGATTAATACTGCGATAAGTCAGCCAACTGGCGAAGGGCTTGAACATCCATCGCAGGACCTTCAAGACCAATCCAGTTCACAGAATACTCCACAACAGCAACATGTACTAAATGACAACAATTCATCAGCTATTAAGGCCAGAGAAATAGGAGCATCATCTGTCCACAAGTTGCCACCATTTTGGATAAACAACCCTAAATTATGGTTCATACAGATAGAATCTGTGTTTGCTATAGCTGGGATAACAAGAGATGAAACAAAATTTCAATATGTTGTTGCCAATATGGACCCACAAATAAGTGAGTACATAAGTCATATTATTTTTAATCCTCCACGAGATATGACGCAATATGCTGCTGTTAAAAAAGCTCTTTTGAGTGCATTTGGCGAGTCCGAATCAAGAATACGGAAGCTTCTACATGGACAATCGTTAGGAGATAAGAGTGTAATGTGGAAGCACTGTGTAATAATATATATTTTAAAAATTAAAATTTAAAAAAGTAGCTTTAAAATTATTGTAAGCTAGAATAATATTTTTTCTAAAAAAACAATAAAGCATAACATCTGAAACGAACAACATAAAAGTTTAATATTTCTTAATTGGAATAAGTTATAGCAAAATGACTTGAGGCTTATCTTTTTTAGACTTCTAATCTCATTTGGAATAATTGCTTAATTTAGGCTATACTTTGGTATGTTTCAACTTCAATGTATTATTTGCAGTGTGTAGAACGATGTTTGCTTAAAAATATACAGGTTAACAGAGAATTTCCCAATTTAACGGTGAAAGAAATGAATTTCTCGTCGAAAATCGTCTTGCAAGCTTAAAAGTGCTCTCCTGCAAAACAGTCAAATATGACTTAAGCACTTTTTCCTTATTGCCACAGATACATACATATGTGCATAATACATTTTCTTTTGTTTTTTTTTACTATTTCCCCACTAAAAAGTGTTGTAGTACTTGCAAACATTTTTTGTTATTTAGACATTCAGGCGTGGGTCGATTGTAGTGCATTTCATAGGAATTATTTGCAGATTGTTCACATTAAAGTACGAGTACATGTCATCCAAAGTTATTTCCATTATGCATGTGATTATATCATGGCATATTATTTTGTTTTTGTTTTATGTATTTGTTCTTCTCTTTTTAGGAATTACTTTTTGTTAATTTTTTTTTTTTGCTTGCACACACACAATTTTGCTCCTCAATGTTAACGAATTCTGGGATATTAAGATTTACACTAGACAATACTACTATTTACATGCATACATACATATATACATAGTAAATCCATATGTATGTATTTGTGTGCATTAAGTCTTATTTTTTGTTTGTTTAATCAATAGTTTATTATTTCTTCTTCATTTGACTTTAATACGAAGATGAACAACGTTAATGCTCGTATGTGGATGACCAAAAACAATAACAACATTCTATTGATGCTTAAAGTTTTTTTTTTTGTTATTTCAACATGTGCACAACTCATAAATGTGTAATTTATGTAGTTCTTGTAACTATTATTAACCATAAATGTACTATGCGAACCCGGTACTCATGAGCTTCACAGTGGTGTAGAAAAATATAGCATAGTAGTCTTGATGTAGGAAGCTTTGAATTGAATTTTTAAGTAAAAGTTCTTTTTAGTGTTTAAGAAATAATTTAAATGAGAAATTTTTTGTTGTACTACTATGTAGTACCAAACATAATAAATTCATATAGGTACTTTCGACACACCCAGTGCCTGTTTGCTTACCATGCTTAGAATTTTGTGTACTTAAGGCCATGACTCACTACTATACAAAGTCGTGCGATCTACCAAAAAGTACAACCCCGGTGTGATGAATTGTTATTGTCTTTTGAAAATTTTCATAAACTCCATCATACCAGGGTTGTATTTTTTTGTAGATCGCACGACTTTGTATGATAGTGTATCACGGCCTTTACTATTATAAGTCATATGTGTAGAATCTGATTTTGCCTGCCTGGGTGTAGCAAAAGGCTGGTACTCTCTATACTACATACTAGAGTTGTGCAGCTCATGAACGAACTAGTTGAATTGAACGATTCACTTCACTGAGCGCTGTGAGCCGTTCAATCCACTGAGCGGTTTCAGCTCAGTACTGAGTGGTTTCTAGATTTGTATCGAACTCTTTCAGTAGCTCGTTTTATACACAAACCTGTAATCAAACCTATTTAAATTACATGTAGACTTCTATCAAACTCTTTCAGCAGCTCGTTTTAGACACAAACCTTTACTCAAACGCATGTAATTATAATTGGTTAAAGGTTTGTGTGTAAAACGACCCAATGAAAGAGTTCCATACAAGTCTTTATCTGCCTTGTTTTGTAATGTATGATCACACACAAACACTGTATAAATTTGTCCCTTTTTATGCCTCCGTTTTCGCTCTTTCTTTATGTTTGACAAAATGCTTCACTACAAATGAACTGAGCTACTGAGCCAACTGAATGAAATAGTTCAGTAAAGTGAACTGAGCTGAAAAGAGCGGTCACTCAAAAGAGCTGATAAGCACAAGTCTACTACATATTCTTAGCTAATTTTTAATTATTATTGTTCGAACTTCATTTGTTTCTATATTTATGATTTGATCAGGCTAAAGTTCGTGTCGCCTTGTAAGCCAAATTACATGTGATAATTATTAATGAACAAATAACACCAAAGTTAGTTGTAAATATTCTGACAAACACATAGTTGAACGGAACAACCGGCTGTTTTCGAAGGCCACTAAACCTTCCTCATCAGCGTTCTTTTGTGTTTGGTACACTGTGTGTGGTGTCAGCTGATATAGATTTCTGCTTTATATACGCAACTTTTTTGCAAATGTTTTGATTCATCGTATTACAATTTGCTGAAGGCTTTTTTGTAATGAAAGCTCATTTTTACCATCTCTACATATTCGTTCGACATTTGAGAAAATTCAACCCTGATCTAATGAGTTGTTATTGTGTTCAGGGATGCGAAATCAGATTTAGAAATTGTACTAATTTTCAAGAAAAATTGTACTTTTTTCAGTACGATTGTACCAAATTCTTTAGTTTTAATTTTTTAATAATTCTATTAATTAACTAAAAAGGCACACATAGTATATAGCTTAACAATTGACAAAAAGGCACTTTGAAGTTCAATGATTATAATATTATTAATTAATACTATTAATTAATATTATTCTTTAATGTCAGAACGTATAAAAAAGACTACTAGTTGCTGGGATCATCCTTTGGAAATATATTTTTCACATTTGCAGATGAATTTGGAATAGATAACATTCCTCCAACATATTTTTGAAATATCGGAAAATATCGCTTCATTTACCTAATTTTTCATTTCTAATACCTTCGAGCAAAAGGTACATACATATCCTGTCGTTTCTTAAGGACTTAACAACTTCTACATCAACCTGCGCTCGAATCTGGTTACTTATATATTCTATATTTTTAATACTGTTTGTATTTATATTACATAATAGAAAAAAAATTCAATAGTGCTAAAATGGTCATCGGGGTGCTACGGTACTTTTGGCATTCAAATAGTGCTAAAAATGGTACAATTGTACCAACTTTTCCATCCCTGATTGTGTTTGAAAAATTTTCATAAACTCCATTAGACCAGAGTTGCATTTTCTCAAACGACGAACGAACGTCTATTTGCTGCCAGATGTTAACTAACTATAATCAAATTCTACTATATCGGCAACCATAACTGTATTAATATATCATACACATGAATTGTACATCACAGTGGGTTTTTTTTGGAGATTTTTATTTTATTTGAGATATTTTAGATATTTTCTGAAACTTAAAATAGATAAATGATATTATATATTTATTAAAATTATTATCTATTAGGCCAGGAATTCCCATCAACTTTTGGCCCTTCTTGTCAAGTATTTTTCTCTAGTGGACCTCAATTTATAAGTAAATGGTCTTAATTTTAGTAACTGCTTATAATCTTAATTGTAGCGATAACAATTCGTATGCTCATAAATATACATACATTCTCTGAAGCAATTATAACTATTAGCAGATTCCAACATACAAGAACATCTTGTGTGTGTTTCAGTATATTTTTTTTTTTGGAAGGCAGAGGTAGTTTATGTTTTTGAAGTGAAATACCCCACTGTGCAATGTACTCGTATGTTGCTATTAAAATTGTTTGTTGGCAAATATCGTTTTGATTGCATTTCTTTGCTGTTATTTGAGCCATTTATTATCGACTTTAATAGCAAGTTTTGGGTGGCCACCTCACCTCGTAATGCCGTAATGATTGACTTTATGACTTTATGAATGAAACAGTAACTCCAACGGAGTCGCAGCCGTCAACACTGTAATTATCAAGCCATAATTATTTTTAAAACATGTAAATTTTTGTTTTCTACAAGAGCTGCTTGTGCAAATATCTAAACAAATGCGTAAAAAGTTAAAAATAAATTCCTGCAAATAAGCGTAAAATACACTCCACACAAAGTGAACGGATATAAAATTGTATCAACTTCTTCAAAGTATCAATTATCGTGTATTTCTTAGAAAAAAATTTGTTTTTTAACAAAATGCGATGGACATTGTTGAAATTTCTCGAAATCGTTTAAAGCCTTGAACATTTTGTGGGTTCCATGCGAAATCATCAAGTTGATTGTAGTTAATTAGAGATGGAAAAATTGCAGGTTTACTTACGAAAAACATTTGGTAAATTGTTATATGATGAATCAAAAGAATTCTCGTATTTTATTTCAGTTGAAACTTATTTGTAACATAATTTTAATACACAAAAAATTGTTTTGCCAAAAATTAGTTTGAAGTTTTTTAATATGCCTACAAATCAATGATTAAAAAAATTCTTCTACCACGAGGTGGTGTGTATACGAGCTATTTATGTAAGAGTGTATAAAATTTTTGCTGATTATAAAAAATTAGAAATTAAAACATTTCTACAACTTAAAATTAAAAATGTTGAAAAAAAAAATACTAAAAAAATTCACAATTTTCTAAATTTGAAGAAATATTTCACAAAGTTGGCCTGGATTCACACAAAGCAACCTTTGTTGAGCAAAGAGAGTAGAGAGAGAGTAGATGAATGTGATGACTCGCTCTCTCCCACAAACTTAAAAGTTGCGCGATAAAATTGCTGTGTGAACCCAGCATAATGTTACATTGGCTGGGTCCTGACGAAAAAAAATGTTTCGGTGTTAGATTAGCAGGAGGGTGGCGTTGGCTGAAGTAGTTAGCACGTTGACTACAAAACCTAAGATCCTGGGTTCGAGCCCGGTCTCCGACAGTCATTAAAAATAATAACACCACGCATTTTTCTGATGTGCATTAGTGTCCTTTGTATCAGTTGTTGTGGGAAAAGTTGTAGTGATGCAGGCATAAGGACTGGTCACTAAAAACTACACCCGCATCATCAGATACTAATCCTAATGTAACATCAGAGCGCCCTCCTTCGTTGTGTAGCAGAATCATTGGCGAAGTAAAATAACTAATAAAATAGCTACTAAACACAGCTTCAAAATTTCATACGCCTCATTTAACACCAGAAGGCGCTGCAACACTGCATTATCAAAAAAAAAAGCGTGCAAAAAAGCAGAGTTGTAAAAGAATGAAGCTTTCCTCCATCTTCCTCACCACTTGTCTTCTCTATCACTATCCCTTCCCTATCACCCTCTCTGACTATCTTCTCTTCAACTAACAGGTAACACAAAGGGATCATTGTATTGGACCCAAGTGAGCTGGACTCTAAATTTCACCTTTCCTTACCAGCAGCCTGCTAACCTAACCTAACCTAGATTAGCAGGCTGCTGGCAAGGAAGAGAAGGGAAATTAGAGTCTAGCTCACTTGGTTCCATTACAATGATTCCTTTGTGTTCTTTAATCTATTACAAAAACTTCGCAGTGACAATCGATATACGCCAACCACGATAAGGGGTATAACGTCCTGAATTTCTCTTTCGTAAATTCGACGAATTTGTTTAACAATTATTAAGCCACACATAATATGCAATAGTTTTGTTTTAAACACTATTCATTTTAAATATTAAATTAATTTTCTATCTAGTGACTTTATCTGCATGATTGTCCTTAATTTGTTGTGTATTTCATGGCAAGTGCAGTTTGCAAATACTTTTTTTTCTTTTAGACACAAATTCTTTTTGCAGACATTTTTAGACGTTCTTGTTGTTGTTTAAAGTTTTAAACACTTTTTTCTCGTTTCATAATGAATATTAATGAATTTTGCAAACTTGTAGTGAATAATGATCATAAACTGGTTGACATTTGTTGCTGTTTTTGCTTTGAAATTTATTTATTTAAATTTATTCAAGCCAGATACAAGATACACACGTAAATAGTTTTGTAATTAATATATTTTTAATGGGCATTTAGATGTAATAAGTTTAACAGGGGAAAAATGGCTGGGAGTTTATTCAATTTTAAATAAAATGAATATGAATTAAAATGAATTTGGATGAGAAAAATTTACAAGGAATAGTTTTTGGCGACCTTATTCCTTTTTTTTGGTGCTTTTCTGCAAAATTTTTATACAATTATTTTATAAAAATTTATTTATTTATGTATATTAAAAAAAGTGTTGTACAAAAAGAAGTTTTTTATCAAATAAATTTTAAGAAAAACTACATAAATTGATTTTGGTAATTTTTGGCGATTCTTAAAATCATTTTCCGAATTGGGTCGCAAAAATTCTGACAACCCTGGCAATCACTGCATCGGTTTCATAGTTGATGCTCATAGTCACAATGTTTCGCAACATTGGATCGGTACACGATATAAATACTGCAGCCGATAAGTCAACGAACTTTGTATGGGGGCGTTTTAGAAGACTGCGTAAAATTAAAAAAAAAATTTTTTGTCTGAAAAAAATTAATTAGACATTTTTTCAATGATTTTTCTTAAGCTCCTAAATGCTTTTTTGTTTCGTTATGGTTGCTTTTTAAACTAATCAAATTAGAATAAAATAATACCTTAATTTAAAAACATATTTTATGAAGTTTTCATAGTTTTAAATTTTGTATTTAATTTTTTTTTTTTTGGTATCATAACTCATTTTTCTTGAGTAGTTAAGCAATCATCACAATTTTAATGCGTTTAAAGTCCCTCATGCGTACTGAGAGAACATTTTTAACGTGAATTTAATTATTGCAAATTTTGTGAGGTAAAATGATAATGAAACAAAGTAGATTATGACAACAACGGTAATCATCATTATCGCTTAAATTAATAACACCTCAGACATAAAGTAATTTCATAAATAGACATACTCGTACACACCATATATATACCTGCTTCAAACATTGTAGTCCATAAATGCGGAATATATTATTTATGTATCTTTTATGGTGGTGCTATAAAAAACTTACATACACCCCAAACCCCAAGCCCAAGCACTAGATGAAGTAACAAAACTATAAAAAAATAAGCTTTAATTATATTAAAAGAAAAAAGTTGGTTTATATACTTATATATGTATGTACGAGTATGTGGTCATTTTTATTTAACTATATTTAGTAGTTATATGTTCATTATTGTAGAGTAGACTCTTAGTACATAATGGCAAACTAAATTAATTGTCAATGACCTCATAGTTGTTTGGCTTAAATATTAAATATAAATGTTGCCAAACAATATACTGAGATTAAGCAAAATATCTGTTCAAAAAAGACTATAACTTATTTGAACAGAGTTGGCAAACTCCTTTTTAATATAAATATAAAATCCTAGATAAATACCTGTGGCAAAAAGGAAAAACTGCTTAAGTCGAGATAAGCTGATTTTAAGTTAGTGGCTTCTCCGTAATCTGCATGTTCGAAAGTATCCCTAGGCGAAATCCCAATTAATTTGTGCGATTTTTCAAAAAGTTATAGCGCAATGACTTGCAGCTTATCTTATTTAGACTTCTAATCACATTTGGAATAATAACTTAATTTAGGCTATACTTTGGCATATTTCAACTTGAATGTATTATTTACAGTATGTAGAAAATAAAGAAATAAAGACAAATAAAATACTAGTCACTTTCCATTGCAGTATTTCAAACAACGAAATAAATATTAATTTGGTGCATATGGTTCGAAAGCTCTTAGTCCCTTCTTTCTAAATTTAAAATCGGTTGATATTTAACTTAGTTTGTACTAGTTTACACTATGCAAGTCTTATTGCTAAGCTGATTAGTTTGTTAGGTGAGAGAGACGAGGGGAAAAGAAACGTTTCTGTTCCCCTGGTCTCTCTCTCTCTTGAGGTTGATAAGTGCATACAGGTACGAAAACCCGCTTTTTTACCCGTAACTCAAGATTTTGAGGGTGTTGGGAAAATTTCAAATGCAGATTGTTGTTATGCTCGACAATTCCTACCAGAAAAATAGTAACACGTCACATTTATGTTTTTTTTTCTGTCACACAGTGTAATTATTCCTTGTAAATTTTTCTTATGCAAATTCAAAACGCATTAACTACTATAATTAATATAAGAAAAGTCATAAAAATCCAGTTTATTTGAATTCCTTGCATACGAGAGTCGTTATGATTTATTTTTGATATTACTCCTTCAACAAACTAGTTTTCCTGAATTACAAAAATTTGAAGTTGAATTTTGTTTAAAAAAAATAGCCATACAAATTGCCAACAAATTTATTTATCGCCAGAAAAATCGCCACGTCACCAAACTAAAAATTAAGACGCCAAACAAGTTGAAAAATTGCCAAGTTTGGCCAGAAATCGCCATATCTGACAACCCTGGTCCCTAAGACATTTCAAGTCCCAATGACACAGGTACTGTTCCAATATTTCGTCCTCCTTCACGCATGTACAGCGTGTGATATCCTCTATCAGCTCCACGCGAGCTAGATGAGACCTCATCTCAGTGTGGCCGGTTATTATGTTAACCAGTCTCCTGAGTCTTGGCCTGTTTAATTTTAGTATCTCTTTTGACTTGTCTTGATTCTGATTATCTCATACAATTATGGTTACTCTTTCCACAGTAGTCTTTTGCCACACTCTCTCATATTAACCAGTCGCCTATTGTTTGCCTTCGATTTTGAGCTGCCGTTTCCTTACTGATTTTTCAAAAAATTAGCTTCAACAACACTGTCTCTTTTGCCCGTCTGTTCAATTAATGCTTGTGTGTTTTGTGCCTGTTCGGAAATGCATCACTGCTCTGCATCATACGAGCGAACTTTAAATTAAAATACAATATAAATTCGATGATTATATTTTTTAATAGTAGCCATTCTTATACTTCATATTTGACATTTATTTGTGCGCTATCTACTTCAGTGCAGCACTTTAGGACATTTAAATTTCCATTTGCAGCGCAGTGATGCATTACCGAACAGGTCATTTATTATCTTTACGTTTCGAAAAAATACGCGCTGGATATAAGGCTTGAAAACAAACCGTATAATACTGTCGCGGCCTTCAGTTCTTTAAGTATGCCTTGTCCACTTTGTGAGCCCCATTTTGAAAATTTTCACAGCTAAAATTTATTGTTCATGATTTCTTTCTTTTTATAAAAAGATGTAACACTCATGTACTGAATGCCAACTACTACTAATAGGTGTTACCTTATTTAGAAAAGGGATAATGATAGTGAAGACAGATGGTGAAGGAAGAGATAGAGGAAAGCATACTTTTTTAACAACTCTGCTCTTTGCACGTTTTTAATAAGGCATTGTTGCAGCGCCTCTGGTGTCAGTTAGACGTAATAAATTTTGTTCGCTGTGTTTAGTAGCCATTTTAGTGGTTATTTTACTTCTCCAATGATTCTGCTGCTCAATACCGACGAAGGGGGGCACCCGATATTACATTAGGATTAGCATCCGCTAAAGTCGGTGTTGTTCATATTTTTATCCTTCCGCAATTAAAATTATTCAATCTTGTAAAAAATAAATGTCAGATTATATGGTTATATATGGTTTCCCATCATTTAATAAACAACCTCAAATTTTCATTAACTCTCGAATTTAACGTTTCTTTTTGAAAACGAATATAATTCTTATTTCTTTTAACATTTTGTATTCCATAAAATTTTTAAATTCCTTTAAATTTTATATGTAATATTTTTTTTTTTTTTTTTTTTGTTTAACACCCAACCCTGATAATCGGTATCAAGCTTGTTCTATGTAGTAAATACATAATTCAAGTTATTTATATGTATATATTTATTCATGATGGCAGTTTATTTGGCAACATCACGCAGACAATGAATCGCGAAAGCAGTAATAAACCAATGAACATATTTTGTGTACCCTTCAAGAAAAATGGGTAAGGATGTATGTGTAAGCCATAAAGTACTCGTATATGTATAGTATATGGATGCCTGATGAATAGCGTAGTCAAACAAGCGATGTCCGGCTGTCTACGTGCAATCGATTTTCCGAAGCCCCCAGAAAGTCTAAGGATTTCGGTCTTGGACTGGATGTGTCAAAATTTGTCCTAAATAGATGGGTATTGAAACTCAAGAAAATCAAAAAGAATGTTAAACGGAGGCAAATTTAAACTTCTTTTTTTAGTATATAAACCTAAAAAACTAAAACAACCTATCAACGCAATAGAAGACGAGAAGTTCGTTAACGATATCTGACACGAGCAGAGGCGCAACTCTGGTTGCCAACAGAAATTAAATATGAGCAAAACGTTCTTTATTAATATTTTTTTGTGAAATTGCATTCACAAATTTATGCCAGAGCTCATCAAATTTTCAAGTACTCAAGCTTATGAACATATGGGCAATTCCCAGGCGACGGACGCGATATTCGTACAGCAAAAAATCAAGAATGGAATGGAAGTATCCAATATATATCCTTAAATTCAATTTACTTCACTTTCAGTAGAACGAAAATCGACCATATCTGCAGCTGCTTCTGCCTGTTGCTCAGACGCGTCTAGACGTTAAAATTTCTTTGTATCTGTCTCTGTGCCTTCGTTAAGTATCAATGGAAATTTGTCTGATAATGGAACGCGGCGGCAATGTCTCCATAACTTTGCACTGAATAAATATTTGAAGGACCTTACTCCAACAAATTATCTTAGCTTTCTTAAAAACTAGAGTAAGGCACTTTTTGTCACTTCAGTCACATATGTGGACTACTGGAATAAATATGTATCTCATAATAGAAAATATAAAGAGAGAAAATATATTTGAGCTTTCGATATAAAAACAACTAAATTGATTAACAGTTCCTGCTATTTCGTCAAGAAATCGTGCCATAACCGCCGAAAAAGCTTAAGCGACATCATTTTCGATTATTTACCACCGCAAATAATCGATTTTCGTCAAAAAAAACGAGGTCCAAAAAATATGTCGGTGAACCTTTTTTGGCGGTTATAGCACGAAATGATGCCATGATTTTTTGATATCTGTCATAAGACAGTCTTTGCTCTCCTTTTTAATGTCTAAGATACGTTAAGTTTCATATTATATCTGCTGTATTCCTTATAAAAGTGTTCGCTGGGGATAGATTTTTGACTTATGCTGCCATGTCGTCTCACAAAGTAATTAACCTAAAAGGTTCATCATGAACAAATACACCAAAACATACGACAATAGACATAGAACGACAGGCAGTGCAAAGCATGCA